>CM047391.1:8217231-8893073 GCA_026123125.1 Chironomus striatipennis | reverse complement strand
TAAAAATTGAATTTTTGAGTATAAAAGTAGCCTCGAGTTGCTCATTTTGGTACAGTTCAAACTTTTTTGTTCTTTGAAATCCAACGAAAAGATCCTTCAAAAAAATCAAATTATCAGCCATGAAGTCAACAATCGTAGCTCTCTTTGCAGTAATCTGCATCATAGCTTGCATCTCAGCCCAACCACCATCAATTCCACCACCAGTTCAAGATAAAATTAATCACATTGCAGAATTTGTCAATAATTTTAGTGGAACTCGTGAGGAATTGGAAAAAGCATTGATTGCTAATATGGACAAAGAACATGGCAAGGATATGGCACCAAACTTTCCACCTGAAAAAATTCAAATGTTTATCGATGCTGTTGCTAGCAAGATAAATGGAAAAGTTATGAGCGGTGATGACTTTAAAGCATTTGTTAATAAGCAGATGTCGGTAAGAAAGGGAGCTTAGAAGTGATAAATGTTGAGAGTTTTATTAAAATGTGTTTTTTTTTAATGATAATATAGTTGAAGTGTTTGACTATGATTGACAAATAAAATTATTACTTTTTATGAGCATTTAAAAAGTTTTTGATTTTTTTTCTGTTTCAATAATTTGATGTTTTTTTGTGTGATGTCATGTGACTATTGCGTGATATAATTGAATTAAAAAAAAGTATCCGGATGTTATTTTAAAGAATTTTTAGTGAGCACTAAATTGGGAAGTGATAAGTAGGATTATATAATTTGAATCGTAGTTTGAATTGAATGATATCCAAGGCTCACACACACACTCGAAAATTGTAAAATTGAACAATTTTTTCAATTTTCCAATTTTTAAAAATTGCAAAAATTGTACAATTTTACAATTTTTGTATGGGAACAATTGCAAAATTGTAAAAATTTTACAATATCACAATTTTTGACAGAAAAAAATTGGAAAAAATTGTGCAATTTTTACAATTTTCTGATGAGTGTCTGAGCCTTGATGATTTCAAGTTATGAAAACAAAAATTATTAGTGACCGTTCACTTATGACGTTTTTCAGTGGCGTAGCCAAGAATTTTGAGGAAAGGATGAAAATTTAATTTTTTGTATGAAAATTTAGGAGCGGGGTGCTGATTACATATTTGTTTTTTTTTACGAAAAACCCTAGCAAGTTAAAGAAATTTGCCAGAGAGGTGGGTGAAACCTCTCCCAATTCCCCCCATACTGGCTACTTCACTTCAAAAACTTGGATTTTTAGCCTCCCCCTCCCCCTCTGTCACAAAATCTTCAAACAAAAAAATCTATTGTTTTTAACTGTCCCCACAGCCTCAGACCCCATCCTTCTTTAAAAATTGGACATAAAAAGTAAATTTCCCTTAGAAATTTTCACAATCATACAAATTTATTTTTATTTTTATTTTTATTTTTGTGCAATTATTTCCAACAATTGTGCAAGTAAAGAAATACAAAAAGTTAAATTTAAATGCAAAAGCCATCAACAGTCACAACTAAAAAGTACCATTCAAATAAGAAATCTTCTTATGCTTTAATCTTTCCAGCAGCCTTCTTTTCAGCAATTACAAAGTCCTTAAAGTCGCTGCACTTCATAAACGTTGCCTTCCACAGCTTACAGACCTCATCCATAAACTTATTGACATCATCCAATGTGTATTGATTTGGATCCTTTGAAATTCTTTCTTTTACAATAGCTTTAAATGCATCGACAGTTCCAGTATATGCATTAGCGTCATCAGAAATTGCTTTAACCATAGCATCAATTGATGGTGGTTGGGATGTGACGATGCAGATGAAAGCTGCTACAAGAACTGCAATTGCGATCTTCATATTTTTTTGGTTGATTTGCTGTGAAATTTTCAAGAAACTAGTTTGAAAGTTGAATGATGACTTGGAAATTTAAGAGAATCTGATCAAGATTTTATACTATTCTGTTACATTCATTTGATACGATGACATTAAAATTGATTGATTTTACAATGCTCAATTTAATAAAATAATTTGTGAAGCTTTTTCTTTTTAAGAAATTTTGCAAAAAAGTTTTTTTTGCCAATGTCATTAAAATGCGAATACATCACCAAATATGCTGATTTTTATTTAAATCAATAACTAATTCTGCGCTAATTATTCCATTGCAAAATTGCTGATCGTGTCATCTCAATGTTAAAATTAGAATTAACGTCAACTCATCAAATTGTTTTTGTTAATTTTTTTAGTAAAAAATACACCAAATTATCACCTCAATAAATTAGTTTGGTAAATTGAGCATCAAAAAATTAATCAACTAAGTTATCATCACGTCAATTCAATGTGCCAAAAATAGTATAAAATGCTGAGAAAATCCAACAAAATTCACAAGTTATCATTCAACTATCAAATCGACTTGTTGACATTCCACAAACAAAAATCAGCCAAAAGATGAAATTCATTATTGCAGTTCTTGTTGCAGCTTTTGTCTGCCTCATCACATCCCAACCACCACCTCAGGAAGTTATGATCAAGATGATTGCTGATGATGCCAATGGATTCACAGGAACTGTCGACGCCTTCAAAACTACAACAAAAGAAAAGATTTCAAAGGATCCAAATCAATATACTTTAGATGAGGCCAACAAGTTCATTGACGAGGTCTGTAAGCTGTGGAAGGCAACATTCATGAAGTGCAGCGACTTTAAGGACTTTGTGATTGCTGAGAAGAAGGCTGCTGGAAAGATTAAGGCATAAGATGATTTCTTATTTGAATGGAACTTCTTAGTTGTTACTGTTGATGACTTTCGCATTAAAGCTTTATCTTAATTATTTTTAATTTGCACATTGATTAAAAAAATGGGAAAAAAAATTTGCACAAAAAAAATTTTGATTTCAATAAATTTGAAAAACATTTTGCATTGGAAATTATTTGAATTTTATTTTGCACACTAGTGTAGTTTCCCGTCCAGCATGATGGATCAATTGGAAAAATTCGGTTCCAAAAAAGTTTCAGGTTAATAACCAAACAAACTATTTTGAAATCCTGAACTATTAATAATAAAAAGGGTGGAATGAGCGATAGAAAAATGACTAAAATTGTATTAATAATACTTAGTTCATTAATTAATGATTTTTAATTATTTGATTCAATGTTACGACAAAAAGTGGTAACAAATTTTGTATGAAATTTTAACAAGATTCAAGGCGGTAATTACATCTTCTAATTTCTTCAAAAAAATTATTATTTTTTTATTTTTAACAAGCGAATTACAAAATATTAAATTTTCTCGATATATGATTTCCTAATTTTCATTTATTTTTTGTGAGGAATAACAAGATAAAACCAAAATATTCTGCTTTATTCTGAAAATTTAATGGCTACGCCACGCCCAGGGGTTGACACTTTCATCCAGAACAATAGGATTTTTCATCCGATTTCATACTTTCTCATCCGGAACAATAGAAAATTTCATCCAGAAAAATAGAAAATTTCATCAGGATGAAATGGTGTCAACCCCTCAGGCTACGCTATATAATTAAAATAGTCAAATGATCCCAAAATTAGAAGCATCGAAATTTATTTATAAAATTGCATAGTAAAATGAAAAATAATTTTAAATATCTAAAAATATCAACAGATAGATAGTAAATATTTGAGGGACTTGATTTGAAAAGTTTCGACATCAATAATCTTTACTAGAATAGATTTTTTTCCTAAACGGAACAATGACTAAAGTGTAGAACCCAGAGTACAGTAATTTAATTTTTGACAAACTGTATAAAATTTATTGAAAATAATAATATTTTGCTTATTTATTTCATCTAAATGTGCACATGTAACTAATAATAATAACATACATTAATTTTTTGGAGGTCAATTAAAAAGCAGAGCAATATTTCGTCATCTAATTAGACCAAAAACTTTTTAAGACTTGATTTTTCCAGCAGCTTTCTTCTCAGCAATAACAAAGTCTTTGTAGTCACTGCACTTCATAAATGTTGCCTTCCACAACTTACAGACCTCATCAAGGAACTTGTTGACATCCTCTAATGTGTATTGATTTGGATTCTTCGATAACTTTTCCTTAGTAGAAGCTTTAAATTCATCAACAGTTCCAGTAAATGAATTTGCATCGTCAGCAATTTTCTTAATCATGTCATCCTGGGATGGTGGCTCAGATGAGACAAAACAGATGAAAGCTGCAACAAGAACTGCAATAATGAATTTCATCTTTTGGCTGATTTTTTTTTGTGGAATGTCAACAAGTCGGTTTGATAGTTGAATGATAACTTGTGAATTTAGTTGGATTTAATCAGCATTTTATATTATTTTGGCACATTCTGTTGGTGTGATAAAAAATATGTTGATTAATTTTTCGATGCTCAATTTAACAAAATAAATTATTTTGACAATAATTCAAGGCGTGGACACTATGCAAATATCCCAATTATCCCAAAAATATGCAAAAAAATCCCTGAGTCTGGACGCATTAAAACTGAGATATCCCAACATATCCTTAGTTTATATGTCCAGTATAGTAAGGATATGTTGGGATATCTCAGTTTTAATGCGTCCAGACTCAGGGATTTTTTTGCATATTTTTGGGATAATTGGGATATTTGCATAGTTTCCACGCCTTGCAATAATTTTAGGTGCTTTTTTAAGAAAATATAAAAATTCATTTGATTAGTTTATAATAATTTAATTTGGTTATTTACTGTAATTTAATATTTATATCCTTGTTTTTATTTCTAAAAAACTCATTTAAAAAAAAAAACTTTAGGTAGATTTAAAAAAATTAATTTTTTAAAAACTTTAACGAATTTTTTTCATCAAAACTTAAAATTTGTATTAATATTAAAAACATCAATCCATTTCACATTACAAACACCTTCATCGCTCAATTTTACCTTCAATTTTACCAAACACACAACACATTTTCCACTGCGCAACAGATGGTTTTTGTAACATTTTCATTATATTGTCTACACACTTGTGACTAGTTTCAATTCACAATTCATTCAGTAAAGATGTGCAGCTTTAAAGTGTTATAAAATAGTAAAATGTGAACTAAATTTTTGATGATGAACATAAAGGCGCAGCTAATTTTGAATTCATTATTGTCAGTCGTGGTTGTGGTCGTTTTGGGACTAACGGATGGTGAGGGATGTGAACAGGATAAAGTTAAAGGTGGGAATTTAAAGCATTGAAGTTACGAATGCATGCTTTAAGCAGATCAAATGTTCTAGGAATTGAGGAAAAATTTCTAAAATGTTTGATAATTTTAGAGAAATTATTGTGGTTCACTTTTTTTAGTTTGGCGTTTCAGCCAATTCGATCTGAGCTAGTCCTTTTGAGAGATTGAAAATGAGGATAATTTTTGTAAAATAAAATAATCAACGTTTCCAACAAAAGGTCAATAAATGTTAAAAATAGTAGAATCTGTTCCAGATCCCACCTTTTTTCCTAAAATTACCGTTAAATCCTGAATTCTAGAAAAAAAATTAAAAAAGTCCCAACGAGTGTGAATAGACTATAAAGCAGTTGACTTCAAAAAATTTGAAAACTTTTAAACTTTTTATAACGAATTGCAAAAATTTTTCGAAAATTCTGTTATTTTTATTATTAAAGAAATCTCCATTTTTAAAACATTATACGTTTTGTTATTAGCCAATATTGATTGTTTTACATTTGTATAATATTAATCAACAATTTAAACTCTAATCAAAATGAAATTTAATCACATTTTGAATAATTTTTACTTTCGTGTCAAACGCTTTGTTTACAAAAATTTTCGAAAATAAATTTCAACAATAAGTAAGTTTTGACGAAATAATGATAAATGGCAGATTAAATATGGTAGATAATGCAAAATAAATTTATTTCGTATTGAAATGAGCAATTAATGTTGCATAAATTCTTCACGAAATAATAATCAAGTTTTAACGGATTTTTTTGGTTTAAATTTTTTCCTGCGTTCGAAAAATAGTGTACCAAGTTCAAAAATAAGTTCTTATTCGCACTTGTTGGAAAAAGTCAAGAGCTTTCATATAAAGCATATAGTCATCAAAATTTATTTAACTTTCTTCTTAAACCTGCACATTTTTTGCTGTATTTAATATTATTTACTAAAATACGTTTCTAAATGGTCTGCATGTAATCAATACTTATTTGTGTAAAATTACTCGAAAAAATTGAATTTACAGTTCCATAGATTACATCAATACCGACATAACAATATCAAATAAATCGACAAAATTGAAAATAAATTTATTTAATTTATAACAATTACTCAAAACTGTTTATGGTCACTTCTACAAAATTTATTGCCCAAAATACTCAATTTCAAAATATTTTAATTTTTAAATTTCCTAAATAAATCTTTCAGTAAATTATTCAGTATCTAAAACAATTTCTCAACGTTTCCAAGGGTGTGGAACTGATCAAATGGATTTTTGATCATTTTTGATCATTTTTGATCTTTTTTGATCTTTTTTTGATCATTTTTTGATCATTTTTGATCATTTTTTATCAATTTGATCAGTTCCACACCCTGAAACGCTTCTATAACAACCAATACCTTGCACCAGTGGCGTAATCATGGGGGTGAATAGGTGAATTTTCAAACCCCCCTTACTGGCAAATGTTTTTAATTTGCTAGGATTTTTCGTGCAAAAAACGAAAGTCCACCTCACCCCTAAATTTGTCATACAAAAATTAAAATTTCACCTCCCCGCCCCCCTTGAAAATTTCCTGTCTACACCACTGTTTTGTACAAATCAAAATATTATTCTTGAAAAAAGAAAATTTTTTAATAGAAATTTTATCTGGTTTTGTCAAAGTGATTGCATCAGAATAAAAAGAAAAATAATTGGTCCAAAAATGACAATATATCTTCTGTAGTCACAGATTTCAGATACAAACTAAATACACTAAGATTTCCATACGCTCATACCCAAATCACACAAACAAATTAATTTTATTTTAATCAAATTTAAAACCCTTTAGAATGCAATCAAATTTACAACTCAATCGATCAATCAGATGGAATCATAACAAGTCCTTGTTATCCATCAACCTACCCAAACGAGACAGTCTGTAGATATGAGTTCATCGGAAGGACAAATGAGAGAATTCAATTGAATTTTATTGATTTTTCATTAACCGGAAATCACACTGAATGTTACTACTCGGATACAGTTGAGGTAGGTGAGGTGATTGGTAATTGAATTTTCTGTTGACATTGAACTTGAATTAGGTTTGTTGATTTTATATTGTTGGATGTGCTGCAGGTGTTTTAAAGTTTACGTTTTTATTCGACAGATTTTTATGTTTATTAAGGAAAAGTTTCAACCTGTTCAGCTACTGTGTGGACTTTATCGACTTCCTGGGCCAATATTGTCGTACAATAATAGAATGAAAATTGAATTTCGTGGTATTTATGGCGGGAAATTGGAGAATTCACGAGGATTTAAAGTGGAATTTGCATTTATTAAACGTAAGTTGATTGAATTTTGTGGATGGTGTTTGGATAGGATTTGATCAAAATTTTAAAAGTCGAACATTAAAAACAAAAATTTACAAAAATAATGTTTCACTATGCTTAATTAGATTATGGAATCAAGTCAGGCAAACAGATTGACAACAAATGTGATTTTATTAACAATTCAAATGATACAAAAGTTGGCGTGATTAAGTAAGTGTTGATAAATTAGCGTAATAGATGTGGTAATAATGATGAAGTTCATTACTTAAAATTCGGCCCGTTAAACATGAAAATTAAAAAAGATATTAAAATAAGTCAAAATAATTTAATTTCTTAAAACGTTTTAAACCAGTGTTGGTCGTTATGACCAAAACCGTACGCAGAACACGACTCGTGGTACTTTTTGAAAAAAATTTGGCTCACTAGTGTGCCGCGGTACACCGGTTGGCCATCACTGCTTTAAACGTTTAAAATTTTAGGTTTTAGAAACACTAAAATTACAAAAATTTTAAAAATTTCAAAAAATTCAAAATTTCTTAAATTTTAAGAAAGAATTAAAAATTTGAAAATTTGAAAAAATTAAAAATTTGAAAAATTTGAAAATTTGAAAAAATTAAAAAGTTGAAAAATTTGAAAAAATTAAAAATTTGAAAAATTTTAAATTTCAAAATTTATAAATTTTAAAAATTTCAATAATCCATGATTTCGTAAACAATTAAAATTATTTAACAAACAGCTGACGAAAATAATACAACAATAATTTATATAATTTCAATTTAATTTTCTCTCAAAATTCTTAGTTCACCAAACTTCCCAGGCATATATCCTATTAATGTAGAATGCAATTACTTTTTCCATGGTAATGATGATGAAACAGTTGAGCTTTTGTTTTCATATTTTGACGTTGAAGGTGTGTTTCCATGCTACGGTGACGATGTCTCTAGTGATTCTGTTGAATTCTCAAACTTTCCGTCACGCGACAGAAAGCTAAAATTTTATTGTGGAAAGGTTAGTGGATGTGTTGTAATCGAGTGCAAATTAATTTTTTATTACTTTTTAAGGTCAATCAAACATTCAAAATAAAATCTGACAATAGATATTTTCGTGTGACATTTCGAAGCAATGATAAGTTGGATGGAACTGGATTTAGAGCTGCATATAAATTTATTGGACCTGATAAAATCAAAAATCACACTCAATATGTCGAGCTTGATGTTAAAAACGCATGTAGTAAAAATAAAATTTCAATTTTGTTCTTATTTTTAGTAAATTTTGTGAAACATTTAAAATAAAAATAATTTTGAATGACTATAGAAAAATTAAAGCAAAGTTGTATTGTGTTCGAAAAAAATGTTGAAAAAAAGAAATTCACCCAATAGTTGTATTGTGTGCCGATCGGTTGGGGATAAAAAGAATTAAGTACCCGTTTACTGGAAAAATAAATTTTATTCCTAAATTCTTTGAAAACGAAGCTTTTATTTCATTTAAATAAAAGATAAAATTATAATCAGAAATATTCCCATTCATGCTTATCTTGGTTTTGGGGTGTAGCCAAGAGGGTTTTGGGGGTCAAATCCTCCCTTATTTTAATGAAGTTTACAGCAATATATTATTGAACTTTTTCGATTGTGGCTCATAGGACCGATAGAATTTTCTGCCAAATTTGGGAGAATGTTCTGCAGAATTATGTAAAAAAATTCGGGAGAATTCGTGAGAATTTTTTTTAAAAAAAAATTGCTGAATTTTCTGCCGAATTCGGCCGAATTCTCCCGAAAATTCGGCCGAATTCGGCAGAAAATTCTGTCGGTCCTATGAGCCTTTACCGACTTTTTCAGAACCAAACCAGAAAAAAACGTCGAATAGTAGCAAAATGATCCGAACCAGAAAAAAACGTCGAAAAGTAACAAAAACCCCTCGAAAATATTCCTGACTACGCTTCTGACTTGGTTCACCGTTATTATCTTAATATTATTTCTTACACGCCACAACATCATTCAAAACCTTTGTCAAATAAAATCTTGCATTATCTTTAACATTTTCACCAAGACCAGCAACTGCAGATTCAACATAAACAGCAATTTGCAACTGACTTATTGGTTTTTCAATTTTCACAGTTTCACAAGCATCATCAGCAATTTCCTGCATTATTCGTAGTTTCGAATGAATATTTGAACTTGTGACTCCAACTAGGGTTGCATTTAGTTGCTTTAGGAGGTCATTCCAGGTACCTGATGCGATCGGAGTTGGGGTTGTGGTTGTAACTGGCTTAGCTGTTGATGTAGTCGATGAACCAGATGAAATGAAGGATACAAATAGTATAATACTGAAGAATTTTATAAAATTCTGATTCATATTTGTGATTTTGAATAAACTTTTTTTTAAATGATTCAAAAATTGAAATTTTACTTCAATTTATACAAAAATAATTTTCCAATTAAAAAGGAATTTAATTCAAAAAGAACAAACCTATAAATGGTTATTTAATTGAATTATATTAATAGCAAATTTATATTCGACACAATTAAGTAGATCATTAAGCATTTATTCCTCATCACTTGATGAGTCAGTCGATGCAGATAGTCGGAATGTTTCCTCATAAGTGGGTGGAAGTGCTACAAACATTTCAAAAATAGATTACAACAGCATGCTTTTAGCATCACTTTACTCACCCCCTTTCCCATGCCAACTGTCCTCAAGCAATGCATTCTGATTCGTAATCGGAATTGTTCCAATTTTTATGGGAATTTTCAGTACAGGACTTTTGTTCCATCCAATGGTTTTAGCCTTAATTCTTAGCTCATAAGTTATACTGATGATTTCACAATTTTCAATGTTTGGAGGAACTGGAGGAATGGAAATTGCCCGGAGAAAGTCTCTGTTTATTTTGGGTGGTATTTCATGGTAAATGACTTCTTTGACTTCATTTTCTGAGACTTTCTTTTGTTGATTTTTAGGTTTGAGGCTGAAATTTGTTAAAAAAAGGGGTTTGAAACTATAAAAATTTTTGAGAAAGGGGTAAAAAAGTATATATTCAATAAAATATGATATTTGATATGAATAATGCTACAAAAGGGGTATCAAACTATGAATTTTGTTCTGAAGGAAGTGTTAAAGTACTAAATTGCATGAAATGGGGTATTCAACTATTAATTTAATTAAAAATTGTGCATATAATATGAATTTGAAGATAAAAAGGACATGCAGCTAAATTTTCTTTAGAAGGGTCATGCAACTAAAATAGCGACAAAAATGAGATTGGAAATTGTGATATAGCTTCATCAAAATTGTGAATCTATTAATTTAAAGTTAAAGGGGACAAAAAAACTAGAAAAATCTACAGTACCAACCAGGGGCGTAGCCAGGAATTTTTTTGAGGGGGGGTTTTTGCTACTTTTCGACGTTTTTTTTTTTTTTTTTTTGGTTTGGATCTGAAAAATTCAATACTATCTAGTTTTAACCCCCAACCCCCCCCCCTCCTTCCTATTTTTGCGAAGTTTATACTAGATACTAGACCCCCCTTGGCTACGCCCCTGTTACCAACCTAGTAAATACAGCATTCTTCTTCAAACATATCTTCAAATACTTCACCCTCGTCTTTCCAAGATTTTCAACCTGAATAAGCACTTCAATCGATTGACCAACAACAAAACCGCCTTGAGGAATAACTGCAACTAAATTGATGTCACTCGATGCCAGATTAAAATTAAATGATTTTGACAATTCCTGTCGAACAGGATCTTTAAGTGCTGGAACAATTTCATTCAAGTTTATTGGACAAATTACGACAAACGGAAGCTCAAAAAACATTTCCGACTTTGAAACACTCTCGAACTTTAAATCAACTTGAATTTTGTACTTTATCATTCCATACTTTGACTTGAATGAGGTCGGAAGTGATGAAGGAAGTTCAAATGAAAAATCAAAATTGTTGAGACTTGATGTGAGTTCAATGCCGTCGCTGTTTGGATCGATAATGGTGATTGTGTGGTTTAGATAGTCGATGCGGCTTGAATATTTTTGTAGATTGTATCGAGAAATGTCGATGGTCCATTCGCATTTAGCAAAGCCGATTATCTTGCAGATTATTGCTGGAAGGGATGGAGGTTAGTAATTTTGGGAGCTTCATATGGCAAGAAATTGTAAAAGCAGAGTGATGACAAAAATTTTACTTATTCAATGATTACCATTCACTTTGACACATTCTGTTAGATTTATTTCAACTGTCCCTTCAAGTAGACTACCCGCATAAAAAACACCGTTTATGTTCCTTAAGAATTTAATTTCACAATTCATATTTCAAACTTTGAACCAAAAATTAAAAATTTGATATTGTTATAAAAAATTGATTAAAACTTTAAAATTCAATTTTTGGTACCTACATTTATTTTATCAACATTCAAACCTGTTTACAATAAACACAAAACTGGCTACTAACAAAAAAAAAATAGAAATTAAAAAAAAAAAATGTGAGATTGATAAGAAATTTTTCGTCGATAAGATAAATTAGCTTAAAATAAATCATTTTTTGATATCATCAGTATCGGAAATGCGAGGTTTCTCTTTAAAAAACTGATAAGTAAGTGAAATTATTTGATTTTTTTCTTTGATGAGTGAGTGCAAAATTTAGCTTTTTATTCCTTGTACGAGTTTTGTCAGAATTATAGATTATTTTTTTAAAATTCAGTTAACTTTTTGACAGAATTAATCATCTCTTAACAAATTTCATAAAATGATTACTTCCTCTCAGATATCTTCAACAAGATGGGCTGCATTGGAGTGAGTACCATAAATTTCGGATTGAACTTAATTTCCTCAGTCATCATTGATTTATCTTGAAGTTCAAAGTTGAAATTCCTTAAAAGCGTTGCAATTCCAAATTTAATTTGAATTTTTGCCATTCTCATACCGATGCAGTGTCTTCATCCAAAGCATGGAATAGAAAATAATAAAATTTGAATTAAGCATTACGAATGCATTACTGTTTCCAGGGGCGTAGCCAGGGGGGGTTTGGGGTCAAAGTTTATACTAGATATTATTGAATTTTCAGATCCGAACGAAAAAAAAAACGTCGAAAAGTAGCAAAAACCCCCCCTCAAAAAATTTCCTGACTACGCCCCTGACTGTTTCACAGTGATGGATATTTGGTGTGCGGAGAAAATAAAAAAAAATCCTGAAATTGTAAACTGCGTGCGGCTTTTGTTATAGTTTACTTTCAAGACTTATCCTGCATCAAAGTTGTGTTCAAAACCATACACTGTACATATACGGTTTTAGTCAGAAATATTAACAAGGTCAAGGCTCAGACACTCATTAGAAAATTGTAAAAATTTTAAAATTTTTTCAGTAAAAAAATTGTAAAAATTGTACAATTTTTACAATTTTGCAATTTTTTCCATACAAAAATTGTAAAATTGTACAATTTTTTGTAATTTTTACAATTTTTAAAAATTGGAAAATTGAAAAAAATTGAACAATTTTACAATTTTCTGATGAGTGTCTGAGCCTTGAACAAGGTATACCATAGGAAAAATGCAAAAGATTAGCCATCACTGTTCCAACAAATCAATCTCACCTTGGTCCATCTCCAAATGGTGCATACACAAGTCCTTCATCAACCTTTGAATTTCCATTTGCTGAACCTTCAAATCTATCAGGTATGAATTTCATAGGATCATCATAATGATTTGGATCACGTTGAATTCCAAAAAATGGAATAAAAATTGAAGTTCCTTTCGGAATTGTCACATTTGAATCTGGAATTTTGTAGTCTTTCGAGTTGACTCTGTTTAGTAAACCTCCAAGTGGATACTTCCTTAGGGTTTCATTGATACAGCAGTCAAGGTATTTCATGCTTAATAAGGCATCGTAAGTGATTTCGTCTGATTTCTGTGATTCTAAAATGCTGTCGATTTCCTGTTGAAGTTTTTGCTTTGCTTTTTGGTTTCGTGACAACTCGAATAACAAGAAGTGCATGCAGGAACTGATGGTTTCGAAACCTAAAAGATGTTTGATAAAAATTCTTGAAAATTCACAAGGAAGATTGAGCGATTTACAGACATACAGACAAAGGGCCGTTTACTTATCAAAAAGCCGGGGTTTGTAGGGGGGTGGGATCAAGGTATAGAACAAAAGAATTTCCGAAAGTTTCGTTAATCTTTTTTGAAAAATTATCGTTACTTTGTTACGTAATTAGTGAACGGTTCCCAATAATACATACAAAAATCCCATATAACCAAAATAGTCCTTATGTATTACATTGACCTTCCTTAGGAACATGAATGGAATACATTAGGTCGATTTTGGTTACTAGGAATACATCTAAACTTACCTCCAATAGTAAACACAAAAGACTGTCCAATCACCTCATCCATTGAAATTTTCTTCTTCCTATCCACATCCACCTGTCTGCTACTCCATTCATCCTCAACTTCATCATCTTTATCAGCTGGCAAATATCCAACATTCTTTAATTTTATCAATAAATCCATGAAATCATTTCTATGGAGATTGCAGTTCTCTCGATGAGCAATTGTCTGTTCCACCATAGAAACAATAAATGGACTAACTTCAGGCGTAAATGGATCTAATTTTAGAAATGAGAATAAATCAGGCAAGAAGAACATTAGGAAATTTTTAATTCCATTGCTCATGCTGAGTTCAAAGACCATTAAACAGATTTTCCTAAACATGTTGTCAGGTTCATTGATGCAATCATTGTCAATGCCAAATCCAATCGATGATATTGTGCTGAGGATGTAACGAGCCAAAGTTTCTTTAAAATCAAAAACATTTTCGTTATTTTTGATATTTTTGCGAATATAATTGAGGAGAATTTCTGTGCTGGTTTTTTGGATGGGAATCATGTTTCTTAGCTTGCCAGCGGTGAACGCTGGCGTCAATCTGACTCTTAACTCTCGCCATCTCTTTCCTTGCATATTAAATAAATTTGCCATCAATGGACAATATTCAGCAGAGTCAGCTGGCATTGGACGATCGTGAAAAATTGAAAAGTCCCGAACTAAAATGTCTTGAGCTAGTTTTGGATCATTGATGAGCAGAACTGGCTTATACAGCATGTAAATTCCAAAAAATCTGTGATTTTTAGTCTTTTTGTATATTTCCTCGAAAAATTCCAGGAACGATGTCTGTTTCGTGAACAGTTTCTTTCCATTTCCAAAGAAGAATTTACCATCAAGCTGTGGAATGTTTAGTCTTGTCCAATAATTTAAGAAATATTTATTCAATGAGTGAATAAAAACAACAATTAAACCGATAATAAGAAATAAATTCATGATTTTTTGTGTGTTCTCTTGCCGATGATTTTCAATCAACTGAGAAATATTTAAGCTTGATTGGAGAAAATTGTGAATAGTTTTAGTATGATATGTTTATGAATGTATATTTTTGGATTGTTTTCATTTACTGACGTCGGCTAGCTCACAATGTCAAGGTTAATTTAAAGCAAACTTGTATGAAATTCTTTAATAATTTATTGTTTTTTAATGCTAAGTACAGCGTTGGAGCAAAAACAAAAAATTAATTTGAATTTTTTGAGATAAAAAACTTCTACCAAAATTCTTTTGAGCTATGTGTACATATATGTACATATATTATATAAAACCAGTTTGATCACAGAAAATTTAAAAAAAACTCCATTAAAAATTTAAAACGACTTTGCAGTAAGTTTTTTTTACAACCTCACGACTTTTCCATTATGCAATTACGACCGACTTAAAAAGTCTATTAACTCAATATGAAAACTAAGTTCATGTGCAAAATAAAAAATGACCAAAATTATCAAAAAAAAATAAACACACATTCAGTCACTTTGAAGTATTCAGTCATTCAGTCTACACTGAAATGGCTAAAAAGGTGAAAAAGACACGTCTTCAAAAGCTAAAGCCAGTTTTTCAGTCAGTTTTGGCAACTCTTGCTGTAGTTTATGTGGCTTTTTTGGCTTACAGCTACAAAGACCAAATTAGATTTGAGATTGTGCCTAAAGCTGAGGAAGTAAAATCTCCAGTAAAAGTTGAAGATGTAGCGCCAAAAGTTGAAAACACAACCGTCGTCGTCAATTGTACAGTTGATAAGCCAAGGAAACCTAAATATTGGTTCTACATGGCACGTCAGTACATGTGGATATTTTTCTCAGTTGACAATGTTTTACGTCGTCTTGGACTTGAAAAGATAAATGTGGAAATTAAGCATGGTGAACCTGTGACTCTTGACTGGGACTTATTATGGAGTTATGACTACCATAATGAGATTCCATTAGATTTTAAAAGCATCAAGTATCATCAAAGGATCAATCACATTCCCGGAAATTATGTACTTACTATGAAAGATCACTTGGCAGTCAACACGGACTCTAAATATATCCCAAAAGCCTTCAATGATACTGAAAAGTTGAAAGAATATGCGGCAAAAAATCCAGGTAAAAGATTTCTTCAAAAACTTTGGAGCAATCGAGGAATTTCACTAAGAAAAGTTGAGGAAATGAATTTTAAAGTTTTTGGACCAGGATATAAGTATTTTGGTCAGGAATATGTTGAAGACCCTCTACTGATTTCTGGACGGAAATTTGATTTTGGTGTTTATGTCCTTATATCTTCAGTTAAACCATTAAGGATATACATTTATGAGAAAAATGTCCTCATTCGACTCTGTGCTGAAAATTATGACAAAAATAATTATACGAATGTTGACACTTACGTTATTTCTGATGCATGTTCATTTCCATGGGAAATTGATGAACTTTCAATTTATTTGAATCAATCTTATACTTATAAAGAGGCAATGAACGCTTATTTAACTAAAAGAGGATATGATATAAGCAGAATTTGGACACAAGTTGAGGATTGTATTAGGGAGATTGTGGTGTCAAAGGAGGACAATTTTAGGTATTGGGTAAGTTGAGGAATGAAAATTATGCTAAATTTTACCCTATACCAAATTTTTTAGTTCTTCGACAAGGCTCAGTCGAGGACATAGTTTTGAAATTATGCATTTTTTATAATTTTGGACCAAACCAGATAATTATCTGAGCCATGCCTACATCTATTTTTTGCAATATTAATTTTAATTTTATTATTTCAGCTGCAACGCTACGCCTTCAAACATACATTCTTTGAACTTTATCGCTTCGATTTCATACTCAACAACAACTTGGACCTGTTTTTAATCGAAATAAATCAAAGCCCAAATGTAAATCCATCAGCGTTGCTGTCAAGGGATCAAAAATTGTTTGAGAATCTTTTGTACAACATTTTTACATTGATTGGAGTTGGACATTATATGCCAAAAGAGGATTTTAGATTTGGGTAAGTTATTAAGAAAATTTGATCTTTTTCTTAGTCTACGCTTATATCTATTTTATTATATTTATAAATCTTGATACGTGTATTATATTTCTGAATAGTATGATTTTTTGTTAACATGTTATAATAATGCTAAGTTCATTAACAATTTTGAAAAAAGAAATATAAAAAGTATAAAATTAATGATTATATAATTTTATATAATATTTGAATATTAGTATTTGTGTATTACAGAAACATAATTTTTAGTAAGATTTTAAAAGCTATTAGCTTATAAACTACAAATTGATATTTGGTAAATGAAAATGAAAAATTGCTTATAATATATTTTATATTTTTCCAGCAATATTGAAGTCGAAGCTATGGTTGCACATGAAGAAAGTTGGACAGTTCTTCCGGAAACTTGTATCAATAAACCTTGTAATGAGACGTGCAACACTGATGAAATTTGCCAGCTCTGTTTAAAATGTATGGATAATAATAAAAGGCACGAATTGCACTTGGCTTATCGTGAAACTAAAAATCGTGGCGCAATGAAACGAATTTTTCCAGCACCAGCGGTAAATGCAAATAGTTTTAGTAATTACCTTAAAATTAAAAAGTAATTTGATTCAATTTATAGAAAGAAAAATCGAATATGGATAGAAATTACCTGAACACTTTAAATTTCGAAAATAGATGGCTGACACGATGGTATATCGAGATGTGTAAGAAAGATGCTGACTTCTGCTAGGTGATTTTTATTTAAAAATAAAAATAAATTTAAAACTTTTCTATATTATTTTTCTATGACTTCAAAGTTTAGAAATATTAATTTAATAGTAGTTATTAATAGTAGATCAATAATCTCCTTCCTTTGGTGGTTTCATTTTACGCTCATACATCTTCTTTAACTCTTGATCATAGTTGTAACCAAGATTATCAATATAATTAACTAAATAATTATATTGCCATTCATCCAGTATACCAATCAAAAGAGACAACCAAATCAATTCTAAACACATTTCTTGAAAACTATCCAACACTTCTTCAAGCGATTGACCATAAAAAACTCCCAAGTGTCCGAATTCTTCATAAATTTGTAATATTGTATTTTGTTGATCACCAATATCCATTCTGTAGGCCAAGTGAACTTCACCATTTATTAAATGATCGCGTTGATCCTCACGAAAATACATAGATAGTGTAGACGCTAAGTTACGATGAACAATATAGTAAAGTGGCATTGACAGCATTCTGTTCCGAATTGGTCGCCCATTTCTATTCAAAAATGGAGCTAATCTTCGCAGGATTCTATTATCGGGATCATTTATTGAACACCACTCAGCAAATTGATCCCATGCGAAAAATGTGAGCATGTGATTGATTTCCATTCTTCCAGGAAGCAAGTTGAAACGAATTTCCTGTCTCACATAATTATAAGCACCTACATAATGCGAACCAAGTCTAAGATTGTTTCGTTGGTTACTTCTATTTTGTTGTTGATTACTTCTTGATTGTTGTTGGTTCATTCCATGATTTTGGTTTTGTTGAAATAGATTTCTTCTAGGGTCCTGTCCTAAATTACCACCTATAAATCCGTCTTCCCTATTAAAAGTATGTGCTCTGTTCTGAATTATTTCTCTAATGTCACTATTAGTTCGTATTACACGTGCTATAATTTTACGCCAATTAGCAGATGACATTATTTTCATTTCTGGAAATTGATCAGCAATTGCATCCATGAGACAGTTATTGTCACAAGAATTTTGATTTTTTTGAACAGTATTAATGAAATGTCCCTCCACAAGTTCGATATTAATGACTTTTGTATCACCATCATCAGAATCTCCAAAATGAATTTGATTTCCATTATATTTTACAATAATTCGAAAAGATAATCCAAAAACTTTTTCTAAAGCTAATCGTGTTGCATTTATTCCAACCATATCCATTGGAACATTTTGTTGTATGATATCAGCATATACATCAGGATCATTTGTTGTATTGATGATACTGTCAGCTCTTGATAAAAATTCTTTAAAAAATATATCATCAACATCATCAACTTCATTGTCTGATAAATTAATTAACTTTTGCAAATTAGATTTATTATCAAATGATCTTGTCGGTAGATTAAGTGGGTTAAATTGTTGTTCTAGATGCTTTTCTGCCATCTCGGTAGCTTTATCGTTAGCGTGATTTATAACGGGCTCGATAATTTCTGTTTCTTTGTTTTCATCATAGGTACGTGAAACTTGTTTCACCAATTCATCGAGAACAGTTTTTTTGATCTTTTCTTTTTCTTTCTCATAATTTACTTCGTCTTCACTTTCATTTGTCGGTGCCCAATCTTTCTTTATTTCTTCACCAGTGATTTCAAATAACGTTTTGGCGTGGTTGTAAAAGTCCTTAACAAGTTCATCAATAGTTTTGTCATCAATTTTTAATTTTGACAATAAGGAATTGAAATTTTTTGTTAAGATTTTAGATATATCATTGAATTTGTTGATTATTTCTGATGATAATTTCTTGCATAATTCTATAACAATTTTTGATAACTCTGCTATAATTATAGAAGACATTTTTATGATTAGATCTGAGTTTTTGAAAATCTTAAAAAAATTTTCAATTAAATTGCCAATAATTGGAAATTTTATAATGATAAAGTTGCGGATCTTTTCGCCAATTTTCGATATCAATTCTACAACTGTATTGAATATAGAATTTATGAAATTACTCAACCAGTTAGGCGATAAAGCATTATTCAATGCATTTAATTGTCTTTGCATTAATTCATTTGGATCAATTTGATGCGAATCAGAGCCTTGTTCTATAATATTTTCATCATCGGGGTTTTCGTTTTCTCCTTCTTTGCTAGTTTCTTCTCCCGTATAACTTTTTCTTTCAATGAATTTGATAGCATAGGGTACATAATAACATAAAGAATAAAATGAAGTAGCCATGGTTGTTAGTTTTATAAACGAACTTGATATAATAATTTTTG
The DNA here is from genome assembly GCA_026123125.1 of Chironomus striatipennis. Classification (NCBI taxonomy): domain Eukaryota; kingdom Metazoa; phylum Arthropoda; class Insecta; order Diptera; family Chironomidae; genus Chironomus; species Chironomus striatipennis. The sequence goes on along the minus strand of CM047391.1, from coordinate 8,873,330 downwards.
AAGAAAGTGCTTTAGATGAAATTCCCATAAAGTAACACAAAAAAGTACAAAATCTAGATCCTTGCAATAAAAGTCTTGCTCCATTAAGAATTGAACCTAAAACAGGAGCAAAACCAGCCACAGCATAACCAATAACAATTACAAGTGCAACTGCTAAAACAATTGCAAACGCATACAATATTATCTTTCTTAAATTAAATTTTTTCTCCTTTTTTTCCCTTAAAATAAATAAAATGAATACGTATTACATATTTAAATGATTTATGAAAAAAATATTAACAAAAACTTACTTTTTTTCTTCTTTTTTTTCGCGAAAATTAATAACATGAGTAAGTCCTTTTTGCTTCATAAAATCCAAAGAGTTATTTCCTGGTAAATGAGTATCAATTGGATCAAGATATACTTCAGGCTTTTGAAATCTGTCTCTATTGTTGAGTGGATTAATAAAACTTATTAAAGTTTTTTGGATTTCTTTTCCAAGACTTCTCAAAATATTTAAAGATTTGAACAGAAGTTCTTTTGTTTTACTTGACTTATCGTCATCTGGATCAATGCCTATGCTTCTCATTCTGTTTAGCATTTGTGATGTTGTAAAGTACTTTGATGGACAAAACTCTTTACATCCTTTAACTTTTGCTGGAGAAATTAGTGAACTATTAAAGAAATCTCCAATTATACTGATGTGTGGATATGGATCCAAATCCAACTCATAGTAAAATTTTTTCTTAATAACTTCTAATCCAAGTTTTTCAAATGCAATTCTATATGCAAATTTATTTTTTATTAATTTGCAAATTTCACTATGATAAATAAAGTATTCACCAAGATCGTCAGGATTTTGAAAAATTTTGAATTTGCAATAATTCAGAGCATATGATATGTTATCACGAGGCATTAAGACATTTAAAGACTGTAGTTTTTTTGTGATTTCTTCATAGTCATTGCAAATAATGCTAAAATCGTTCACATCAATCTCATCAAAGTTATTAAAATATTTAGTTATTTTGTAGGTTTGCTTGAAGTGCTTAAATTTTTTAATGTTAAACGTTGCTTCCTTATTTATTTGCATTACATTATATTCTAGTAAAAAATCTATTCTCTTCTGAGAAAATTCATTTTTGATCCAACCCATTTTTACAACAACTTTGTTGTTCACCTTCTCTTGAAGAGGATAAAAAAATACTTGTAAGTGTGAAGCTGCTGACAATTCTACTTTGGGAAGTTTTTTGATTATTTCACCAGCTGATGGATCAATCTTTTCTATCACTTCCATATCAATGATTGCATAATGAATTTCATCATTAAGAATTTCTTTTGAAACCAATATATTCCAAAATTCTGTACGTGATGCAAATTTAAAATTGTTTTTCAAATCTTCTCCAAAATCGTTGAGAGATTTGATTTCCTTTTGTTCGTAATTTTCCAAAAAGTTTTTTAACTTTCTGAATGGTATATTATATTTTTCAGCAACATTTCTGATTTCCTTCAAGTTTACTATTTTCTTAACTTTTGATGGCTGTAAACATCCGCTATCCATCAATCCATCCCATAGAATAGTCTTAAAGACTTCATTATCAACTATCGATGAAAAGATATCTGATGTTACTTCCATACCAAGCAGCATTTTAATGCTTCTTTCAAAAAGACTGATTGCATCAATGATTTGCTTTTGCTGATCTCTAAATGCATCTAATGCAGGCAATTCATTTTCGTACTTTTCTATTAAAGTATTAACAACACAAATAAATAAATTTCTGCTCGTTTTCCAAGTGGTAACCATCTCTAGACATATCTTCAAATGTCTCTTTTCTGTTGAGGTCAAATCTCGAAGAACACACAATGATATTTGACTCTCTTTAATTATTTCATATACTTTATAATATTGGTGAACAAATAAATCAGCTTGAAAATTTTCATTAAGTATTTGCTTAGCACTCCAAAAATCACATTTTAAATCGTATTCCTTAAAAAGCTCAACTCTAATTACAGGATGAAGTTCTTCTTTTTCTTTCAAAAATTTATCAAAGCTTCTGTTGACCTCAGCACGCTTTTTAGGATCTTCTAATAAAATTGAATTTTTGTCAAGCCAGAGGATCCACTGGATTAAAAAATTCTGCAAATAAAGTTTTGATCTTTCCTTGTGTTTCAATATTTTGTATTCATCTTGGAATTTTTTGAAAAAATCCTCTTCAATTTTTATGAAATTATCATAATATTCAATAACTTGATCTAGTCTTCTAAGCTCATTTTGATTTCGAGCCTGTTTTAGTTGTGCAGCTGTTTGGTTTTCGTTAACAATTAAACGTCCTGAACCAAAGCTTTTGCCTCTTGCTGCTCTGCCAAATGCTTGCTCTTCAATTCGTGTATTTGCTGGCAAAAAAGTTACAATTACATGCAATCCCCCATTTTTGTTTAGTTCATCTGACACCTTTATATCAGTTCCACGTCCAGCTAGATTTGTTGCAATTATAACATATCCAGGCTTTAAATTATGACAACTAAACTCAATGTTATCTAAGTTGTATACAATTAAACGGGACTTTGGTAACAACTCTGATACAAATTCTTCTAAAATTTTTGTGTCTCGAATAGTCTCACATATGATAAGAACTGAACGTTTACTGCTCAACATATTTTTAACTTCTGTACATATCATCTCAAAGTAATTGTCAATGTTTGGTTCAGATATTGGACTTTGTTCTGTGAAATTCCTTGAGTAGTGACGTGGAATAGTGACGTAGTCTATTTTGTACATTTTTGTCAATCTTTTTCTTTCTTCTGAATTTCCAAGCGTTCCAGTCATTCCATAAAAATTACTGTATTTATTAAGAAATGATATGTTGGATATGAATATACCTTTAATGCTTATCAAGGACAATTCACATCCATATTTTATCTAAAATGATAGAAACATACAAAAAAAATTATTTACACTTTATACTTACTTTTCACAGCTATATCAAATTATTCACCTGTAGTTGTTGATGAAGTCCTTCACAAAAATGAGTGTTACGCTTAAGTGTTCCTGTGTCAATATCAACTATTATTATATTTGGATTTTCCTTCTGCTCTCCAGATTTTGATTTTACAATGAAACCTTTGCCAGGTTTCATTGATGTAGCTTTAATGGCACTTTCAATCCATTTGTTTAAATGTTTTAATACAAAACTCTTTTGATAATTCGGTACGTTAATAATTTTGTATCGTTCAGTATAAGGTTTAAAATATGAACAAATCTTATCTAAGGTTTTTTGCCCATACTCAGCAAGTGCTGCTTTGATTTTTTCCTCATCAAACAATCCTTCATCTAGCATATTACCTGCATCGATAATATTTGAATCTTTTAATTTTTGCATAATTTCTTCAGGACTTGCACCAGGTATCATTCTTGCGAGATCGTCAAAATCTAGTCTACCGTACATATAGAACAGTATGATTTTTTCAACAATTTTTACATTTAATCCTTCAGGATTATCAAAATGTTGATTAATCCAGGCTCTTAAAAATACAAAAATGCTTTCAATGTCATCAATATTGGGAATATCTTCCGAAATATATAAAATATTGTTACCCTGATCTAATACCATACTGTCAACTTCATCAATCAATACGTTTTGAAAATGATGATAATCGTCATATTTATAATCTTTGTTTTTACTCATTATTTCTTTTTCATAGAAAGCTGTTGATAAGTAATCGCTTTGAAAATCAGTCAATGTTCCATACACAATGTGATTTTCCTCGTAAACCTTCATGCGCTCGCTTTGTTTTTTGTTGCAATTATAATCAACTTTGATTCCAAAAAAATTAAAAATTCTTTTATTTAAATGACATGTAGCATCGCGAACGGCAAGAACGCTTGAACTTGTTATGATATCAATTCTTTCCTCATAGAGAAATTTAAGAACCGAAAATGCAACACCAACAAATGTTTTACCTTCACCTGTTGACACCTGTGTTAGAACGCCTCTTTCATTGTACCACATTGAAAGGATTGCAAACAATTGCGTATCACGAAATTTGACATTATTCATTAGTTCAAAAACTCTAGCAACAATTGCTAATGGTTCAATTGGAGGAATGTCGGTGGTAGATTCATAACGTTTAATTTTGAATTGTTGACACCATTCCTTAATCTCTCTTTCATTCATGCTAAATATTTTCTTCGATGTTGTTGAGCATTTTATTGATGATATTTGTTGAACTTGAGTTTTAATATCAAATATCTTTGATTTTATATTTGCAGTCGCTTCATCGCTAGAATCAATTAAATTACAAATTAATTCAGCATTCATTTCAACATTATCCGTACCAAAGTGCTTCTGCATCATTTTTAACCAATCTTGGATCAAATTTGATTTTAGTATTTTAATTACTATATCACTAAGAGTCCATTTTCCATTATTAAAATTTGATAAAAATTCAAGGAAATTGAATTTAAAATTTCTTTCAACAAACATTTTGTTCGTAAAAATTTCTAAAATTTCTTTAGCTACTATCCCATATCTATTACTGATATCTTCTAATATAATTTTTAATTCATTAAGTGTTTGACTTTTATAGTTATACATCTTCAAAACTTCTAATTTAGAGTCCCAGTAACTTGCTGTTGTTATCATCTTCCATGATGTTAAATTTAAATCTTCAAGAGTTCTTTTCATGCTATTATCAAAGTACATAAGATTTTCCATCAAAATTGTTATTTCACTTAATTTTGTTTCACAGTCACTATCAAAACTTTCAGAAAACTTTAAAAGTTTTTCAAGTAAAATAGGAATAATATCACTTAAAATTGAAAATCCTAGTATTCTTTTCCACTGAATTTTTAGTTCGTTTTCGACAACACCAACAAGTCCTTCAATTTTCGTTATGATCATTTCTGGAATCCATAATTTTTGATCATTTCCGAGGATCATAAATGTCAGTGTTTCAACAAAAGTCTCACTTTTAGCCAGTAAAGTAAATATTGCTTTTACAATTGTTAGGAACTCTTCAAAATTATAAATGCTATGCTTATCCTTTAATCTATAAAATATTGCTCTGATAATTGGTGTTCCTTTGAGCATCACAATGTAACTCAAAAATTGTTTGATGTACAATTCGACGTTGTCTTCTTGTTTAGTTGCAAATTTAGATTTGTCTGAGTAATTTTCCAAATCTTCGTCATAAACTTGAGAGTAATATATTTTACCATCATTTTCTAAGGTATACAAAATTCTTTTAAACCTTGGTCGTATACAATCATAGAGATAGTCAATACCACCTTTTAGTTGATCAAGGTCCATTATTTTTGGTGTATTTGTTGTGAAATAATTATAGTTTCTCTTTATATGTTTCAAAATCTGTTTATAATCTTCTCCATATTCCGATTTGTATTCATTATCGATGTCAAATTTACGCAAAATGTAAGACATAATTTGGAATTTTCGATTTAATTCCTGACGACGGTAAAAGTTTTCAAGTCTTTCCTGCTCAAAACGCAGGATTGAAAATTTGTTGGATTTTAGCAGAATCAACACTTCATTTGGTGCAGCACTATTGTGGCTTTCAATTAATTCAAATTTTCCTTTTGTAATTTCGATGCAAACTTTTATATTTAGATTGCATTTGAATGCAAGAACTAATCTGAATATTGCTGAATATGTCCCTTGATATCTCAGTTGATTTATAATAAAGTTTTCTATTCTGCTGTGTTTGAAGAACCGCTTCAACACAAATTCATTTAATTCGTTTTCATTCTTAAAGTCTTGAAGTGCACTTGCAATTTCCGAATATAGATTTATATTTGACAAAAAATGTTTGTAAAGTGATTCAAAAAGATCATATTTGTATTCTGTATTACATCCTCGAAAATATTTGACAATTTTTTCCCTTTTTTCTTCATAATCTCCAATAAAATGCTCTCTCAATTCCGATGATTCATGAAGAAATTTTTTTGTGTCCCATAAAAATAAAAATTTTTTTGAATCTGTTATATTTTCTACGAATGATGATGTGTCACCATTTGCTGTATCGCATTTTTTGTACAATTGCTCATAAAATAAAAAATTCGCTACGTTGTTCATTTTTAAGCTGAAATTTTAAAAAAGCGATAAGAGTCAATTGTTAGATTCCTTTAAAATTTTAAAGAAATTTTTAAAGTTTTCAGTTTGGTAAAATTTGAAAAATATATATTAGATTTTTGTGAAAATTATGTAAAAGTATTTTATTTATGTGTAAAGAAGCCCTTTATGAATATTTTAAATTATTTTGACATGATAATAATATTTCTAAATTTTTTTATATTGATTTTAATAAATCTATGATGGTCTTAGAAATGTCTTATTTCATTTATAAAAATTCTGTTTTTTATTTTTTTTTTATCAAAAATAAATATATCCGGTAAGAATTAATCACCGTCTCTCTTTATTAATAATAATGTCTTTATTTCAATCATTTATTAATATATTAATAAATATTTGCAAGTAGTTTTGTTAGTTCTGAGCAATCGACCCTAATAACCAAAATCGACCTAATGTATTCCATTCATGTTCCTAAGGAAGGTCAATGTAATACATAAGGACTATTTTGGTTACATGGGGATAATCTATTTTTAATTTACAATTTTTGCAGATTTATTTGTACTTACTTTGTACCTTTTCTGATGACGTCAGTAGATAAATATTAATCTACTATATATGTAATGTTATATTTTCATTACGTAATTCGTTAACTTATTACTGTGAATAAAAAATAAAGAAAAAAATATATAAATTTTATTTTTTTAGTTGATTTTAGTGTGGGATCATTAGGAAGAATTCGATAAATAATAAGATCTATAAATCGATTATTTATATAATGCCTTAATAGACTAATTATTTATTGATATATTAATTAAACTAAACTTAAATATTCAACTGCTTTTTTCTGCGGTTTCGTCTCAAAATTCAACTTAATGTTTCAATAATTGTATGTATAAAGAGTAAGATTTTTAATTCAATGTTGAGATTTACTAAGTAAAATATTAATGATAGTAAATGTAACGTTGATTTACAATTTTAGGAAGAAAGTATCAAGTAAAAATTTGATTCCTTAATTGAAACTTTGTGAATTATAAAACAAAGAAAAAAAAAAATGAATTTCACAATTATTACTTCACTCAAAGTTCATCACACCTTAATAGATACAGTATTTTCCTAATGTACGTCTTTATTGTTCAGTTCACGTTGAATGACTAAAATTAGAAACTGAATTACGTGATATATAAAAATGATTTATGTTATGGACTCTACAAATGTTATCTCAAATTTTATAACAAATGTTATAATGTAGACTAATGTATGTCGCAACACTCTTAGGAGTCGTTTAAGATAGGCTTTCTCGCTATCGGGATCGGGATCGGGAAATCCCGGGAAATCCCGATCCCGAATAATCCCAGGATCCCGAAAATTTTCAGGATCGGGATTGAAAATCCCGACTTTAACTATTTGCATAGTAAAATATATTTTTTGGACTTTTTTTCAGAAAAAAAAAATATTTTCTATTTTTTTTTAAATTGGGTATTTTAAGAAACCTTAAATTCGAATTTTATTAAAATTCAATTTTATATGATTCTTTATTTTGTTAGAGATTTAAAAATTCGGAAAATCAAACAAAACTTGTAAAAATCAATATATATATTTTTTAAAAAAAAATATTTTTGATGCTTAGAAAAAGGTTTTTATTATGGTTAAAATTCCCGAAAATTGACTTTAAAATAAAGCCTTATTTTAAAAAAATATTTTTATAAAGACTCTATATAATAACATAAAAACCATACCATAAATTAATGGTACTTTCTAAAACATATGTTAAAATGGAATTCTAGTTTTATTAGATTAAAGTTTTTAATCTATTAGTTTTTTCAACATTTAATGACCAATTTTAACAAAATTGTTGTCCAAAAAATAAAATTTTTTAAAAATTAATTACCTTCATTTAAATATTAAAATTCGATATAAAATTTACAAAAATTTTTCAAAAATATCATTCAGGATTTCCCGAGAAATTCCGGGTAATCCCGATTCCAATCCCGATCCCGAAAATCAATCGGGATCGGGATTTCGAGAAAGCCTAGTTTAAGACTCTTAAAAATGTTGCTTTTAGCACATTTTTCTATTTAATCATATTATTTCATCAGATTTCGAGAAAATTTATTTATGAGTAAATGCTTTATATAAAAAATGGAATAGCGTAGCGGATTATAAAAATGGTTTTGATTTTAAACTCACTCAATAAAAACGTTATCTCTAGCGATGATTTAATGTAACGATTGACCTCGATAGACAATTTCATTTATATTTAAAGTCTCCCGCAATTTTAAGAATTCAAAGGGGCTGCCAACTTCCATCCACAAAACAAACCAACACAATTATACAATTTTTTATTTATCAGTTCTTCTATTTTAGTAAACAATCAAAATTTCTTATAAAAATAAAAAATTTATCAATAGTTCGTAACGTTTAATTCATCCAATATGCTTGACTTGTTACCAAAGGAACTAATCATTCAGATCCTTAATTTCCTTCCTCCACAAAGCCTTATCGCACTTACAGAAACTTCTAAACTATTAAACGAAATAATTAGTGAAAATTCGCATTTGACAGAGAATCTTGAGCTGCATTTTGTGCCAGAAAACAGAATCCTCCAGTGGACTGGATGTCGAAAATACTCAAAAGTTTATTTAGAAGGAACAGCTGCAAAGTTTTACAGAGAAATATTCATTGATATTGCTGAGAATCTCAAGGAACTTCAAGTGATTTGCTTAAACATGGAAGCGACAATTTTCAAAGAAATTTTACTAAATTGTGTAAATTTAAAGAAACTTTTAATCAAAGATAATAAAATCAGCTACAAAAATGAGGATTTTGAGGATCCATTGCCATCCTTACATCTTCATACTTTACACTACAGAAACTTTACACGTCAATCCTCAGAAATCTTTAAAATTTTAGCAAATTGTCAAGTTCGTGAGATGAAAATTGTTGGATTTGCATCCTCATGTGAGCCACTAAGGACTTTCATCAAATCACAGACTGACATGCAGTCATTCGGTCTTCACGATGCTAACAACAACTTTCCAATTTTCAATACTGACGCTCTTAATTCTGTGAATTTTAGACTTACAAAATTAATATTGGATAAATTTTCACACGAATCTGATGGTTTTAAGCACTTCTTGCAAAATCATCGCAGTTCCCTTCAACAAGTTGAACTTAATGAAGTCAAGCAGGACATCTTCAAACTCCTTCAAAATTTCCCTTTAATTAGAAAATTAAAAATTTTTGAAATGTTTTTTAAAAAAGAATTTCCAATTGTGATGAACAATATTGAGGAACTGACGATTGGATATGAAGTGACTGGCAGCTGGGCTGAAAATTTCCCAAACTTGCGAAGTCTAAAAGTCACATGGATAAGATTTAAAAGAGATTTAATACAAATTGAGCAGCTCAAAAAGTTAGAAAAACTTGACATTGAATTTTGTTGTATTCCTGAATTTTCAATACCGTCTGTGAGGACTTTAAAGCTATCAGATGTTGGATTTTCTGATGAACGTCCTTTTAAGCTAGAAAATAATCAAATTGAAGACTTGACGATCTCACATTGTTCACATGCTGAATGGCTGATTGAGTTTTTGAATAATTATTCGAAAAATTTGAAAATTTTGAGGATCAAAGAGACTGAATTAAATTTTGAGTGTATAAAGGCTGTTAATTGTGCTGGGAAGAATGTTGTTGTTCAAATATATAATTGAATGAATTATTGATACATGTTGGATATTTTAGAAGAAAATAAATATTTCAAATCTGATGTGATATAAAATTTTGTTGAATTTATTTATTTTTAGCTTCATTTGAAAAATATTTACTTTTTTTTAGAAATATTGCAAAATAAGGAAATAAAGTTGGGGCTCGTTCATTTATTACGTAACAAAATGACGGTCATTTTTCAAAAAAGAACAATGGAGTTCTCGGAAAGTCTATTGTTATCATCTCAACCCCCCTCCCCGCGTTACGTAATAAGTGAACGAGCCCTTGCTAAAAAATGATACAAATTTCTCATTTTTCTAGGATTTTTTTGGACTCTCTTTCTGGCTGCACCTTTGCTTCGGACATCCTCCAAAAGTTATAGATTAGCTTTGTCAAATTGAAAAATAATCTAGAAACGAATTTCAATTTCATAATCCAAAAAAATATAATTGGATTGGGTCAAGGCTCAGACACTCATCAGAAAATTGTAAAAATTGCACAATTTTTTCCAATTTTTTCAGTCAAAAAATTGTAAAAATTGTACAATTTTTAAAATTTTGCAATTTTTCCATACAAAAGTTTTAAAATTGTACAATTTTTTTACAATTTTCACAATTTTTAAAAATTGGAAAATTGGAAAAAATTGTACAATTTTACAATTTTCTGGTGAGTGTCTGAGCCATGGATTCGGTTACAATTAAGTGGTTATAATAATTGTCTGTTACAGTAATTTATGACAGAAATAGTCAACCTTTTTACCGCTGCATAGAAATTCGCTTCAAATTTTTTTGAAAATTTCATTAACTATATGCCGTATGCGGTTATGATCGTGTATAAATTTCAATAAATATAATTTCACAAAAAAAGGTTTGATTACTCTCAAGGCTCAGATACTCATTAGAAAATTGTAAAAATTGAACAATTTTTTCAGTCAAAAAATTGAAAAAATTGTCCAATTTTTAAAATGTTACCATTTTTCCATACAAAAGTTTTAAAATTGTACAATTTTTTAACAATTTTAACAATTTTTAAAAATTGTAAAAATTGCAAAAAATTGGACAATTTTACAATTTTTGTATGGAAAAAATTGCAAAATTGCAAAAATTGTACAATTTTTACAATATTTTGGCTGAAAAAATTGGAAAAAATTGTACAATTTTACAATTTTCTCGTGAGTGTCTGAGCCTTGGGGTTGAATACTCTTGATTTAAGATAATTGAAGCTAATTATAATTGTAACCAATTATTCGGGCACGTCATACTTTTTATTTTTTGCTCATCAAAATAAATTAATTTAATTCAGTCCTTCACCATTCCTAGGGTCATCAATACGACTAAAATAAAAAAAAATGCAAGAAATTTTATTCTCAATTCATCCACTTTTGAGTTTTTGTAAATTTTTTGGATTTTTTCCATTGAATATTTTGAATGTCAAGGACCAAAAATCCAAAGCTATTTATATAGTAATTATTGCCTTTTATACTTCAATGTATTCTTTTGTGTCATATGTCAGATTGACTTTACAATATGGTCAAGCATTGAAAGGATCTAATTTGTCAAAAATTGCGTATTATTTAAGTGTTGTTCTAATGTTGGCTATGATGATCATGTTGATGGTTGGAAATTTCTTAAGAAGGGAAAAATTTACAAAAATATTGAAGATATTTAAATGGATAGACAGTAAAGTAAGTGATGAGATCAGTGGCAAGGCTCAGACTTGTCTGAAAAATTTTACAATTTTTTTTTCCAATCTTTTTAATCAAAAAAATGTAAAAATTGTACAATTTGTGCAACACCAACAACTGCGGACGAGAACTAATTTTCGATATTCCGGATCTAATTTTCGGAGTAAATTTGAATTAAAATATTCCGTTAATTTCTTTTTTCTTTTAATTACATTAATTTTTATTTCTGAAACTTTATTTTTTTTTAAATATTAAAAACAGATTAGCCCATAATTAAGCATTGTTAATCATAATACATCTGTTTTTAATGAGATTTTGCAAAAAATTGGTCATTAGTTTTCGAAATTGATTGTAAACAAACAAGTGTGTTTACATTGATTGAAAAAATAAAATTGATCAAAAAAATGTTCAAATTTTAGCTTAATTAATATCATGATTGGTGATTAAGCTCATATATAAATTAAAGAAGTGTCACTTAAAGATCAAATTAATGTTATCAAGCTTCAAAATGTTCATTTTTAGTAAAATTTATTTTAAAGTAATTTCGAAAATTTTTAAATTCATCCGAAAAAAAGTGCGGGAATTTTTTAAATTATTCGAAATCAACTTCTGTTTAGTCTCTTCGCAGTTGTTGGGTGCAACACAAAGCAAAAACCTTGATCAGTGGTTCTCAAGCTTTTTGACACGAAACGTCCTTAAATTTGTAAAAAATGTTTGGCGACTTTTTACTTTAAATGACTTAAAATCCTTAAATTTTATTTTAAAACGCGTGTCTCATGTCACAAATTGAGAAACACTGGACTGAAGATTGTTATTAAGCAAAATAGTAAAATTAATTAAATTTTCTTTCAGATAAAGCAACAAGGCTACAAAATTAACTACAATCGGCATCATCGTTTCTCTCAAATTTGCTCTCTATTCGTTGCATCCTTTATATTCTTATTTATGTTCATAATTTCACAACTTTCAAAAATTTTAAATGCAAAGCCCAAAAATACAGATTTATTTGGTGCTCTAGCGATTATCATGTATGTCGCGATTCTTTTTATATTCTCTTCATTATGTGTTGTCATTGTTGGAATTAGGACAAGACTCAACATTTTAAATCAACAATTACAAAAAAATCTTTGCAATGATTCAAAAATAAATCAATTTTTAACTTCTTATTTTTCTATATTTACAAAATTTAGGAAAATTGTTGACATTTTGAATGAAATTTTCGCAATTCCATTAGCAATTTTTATTGGCACAAATTTATTTCTGGTTGCATTTTTGCTTTATGATTATTATGCACTTTATGCACTGCCAGATGATGAAGCAATTCAGTTTAACTACTGCGTATCAGCGACTTTTTTGAGAGCTTTCATGTTCATCCTAGTATTTGCTGTTTTTTACTGTTCAATGTCACTAAAAGAAAATGAATTGGAAACAGTTAAAATTCTACAAAAATATTCAATTTTTAGATTGAAAAAGACTTCAAAAAATAAGATTTCTAATTTGATTAAACAAATTGAGCTTTCAGGGTTGAACTTTTCATGTGGAATGTTTTGTTTTAATTGGAAAATTCTGTTTAGGGTGAGTTATTGTTGAAAATTTTATTTTGTTATCTTCAACTAATTTAACATTTTTTCTCGAATTTTCTGTACATTTGTGAAGTTTTTACATATTCAACAATTTTAATTCAATTTGACTCGGCGATGAGGAAACGAATGTAAATATTTTTCGTGGATCTAAAAAGCCATTAAATTTGACATTAAATTTGAAGTTTTACAAATTTTCGATTTGGAAGCCCTCGATTTGAACAGACTAGATTTGAATTGTTTTGACCTGAGTCATCAAAAATTTCCTAAACAAAAACTCACATTTTCATTTTTTTAGAATTCATTTGTAATAATTATCAAGATTATATGAATAATTAAAATATTGAATATAATAAAAATAATGATAAACATTAGCTTAATTACACAATGTTTCTCTTGGTTACATTCAAGTTTAATCAAATTATTCTGTCAACTCAAAAAGTCAAATAAAATGGACGAAATTTTACACTCAATTCAGCCAATTTTGACATTTTGTAAATTTTTTGGATTTTTTCCATTGAATATTCTAAACCCGAAAGGCACAGATCGGATAATCGAGAAGAAATCCGGCACCAAGCCGGAGTGAGGCCAGCAACAAGCTGGCATACAATTTAAACCGGAGGAGAATTCTTCATAATTTTAATTCTTGAAAAAAATTCAAAGATTGCATTCATCCTTGATGTCTATGTCCATCCAACTACACCCTACTTAACTACATCTACCATTACTTATAAATTCAAGTTCGAGCTTAAGTTGACATACTTATCGACCAACAACCTTAACAACAATAAAAAAAAATTCAAATTTTCAATTTTATGATTCAATTACGGATTAATTTTCATTTATTTTACAAATTAATTAATAAAGCCATTAAATTTTTAGCCTGTCCAAAGACGTAATTTTTTTACAGCTATTACATGAATTAATTAACTTATTTTAATTAATTAAACCAGTATAAAAAAAAAGACATGAACTCACGATTTGTCCTGAATTTATTGACCATTGTTATGCCTGAAATGATTTACAATTTAAAGGGTATTGTTGGCCATTGACAGAATCAGTCGGTCATTAGATTTTGAAGATAATAGTTGGAAAGGCGATCTCGACAGTTGACAACCAAGTTATTCACCCCCGGACAGGCAAATTTGTGAAGTGAAGAAGTGATAATTATGATGATATTTGTGAAGATATTTTTGATAAGTTGCTGTGTATCAGGTATGGGAAATTTTGGAAATTGAGTAGAGAGAAGTTTAAAAATTCTTAGACTAAATTTTAATTTTCGTACATTTAATTTAGTTGCATTTGGTGGAGGAGAATCACAATGTGAGCCATTTTATTCAAGCTACCACGAATTCCTGCAAAATTTCCTCCAAAGCATTGAACAACGGAAGCAAGCCATCATATGTGAGTACAAAAATACCAAAAATCTCAACTTTTCAATCAATTCTCATATCTCATTTCCAGCTGACGTCCAAAACTTTGACTTTTACATAAACGCATCAGCTGTTGAAGCTGAACTTACATCCGATAATTATTACACTTTTTTCATCAACGTCACAGCACAACTCGCAAATTTATCAACAGAAACTGTTGAAGGTGTTCTAAATGGAACGATAACTCAAGCCTCAGATCCACTTGGATGTGTTGATGAGTCATTTGAAATTGTTAATCAAGTACTGAGTGATTTGAGGAGTCAGGTTTTGAATGTTGGAATTGAAATAAGTTCGTCGTCATCAGGATCATCGTCGCCAAGTAAGTGAAGGGATTGTAAGCTAGTTTTGTGTAAAAAAAATTATGAAAATTTTTACTTTTTGATAAAATTAAATTATATTCAATCTTAAACGAAGATGCAGCTGGTTAAAGGGTTTTATCAAGTCAAAAAATGAAGTCAAAGTAATTTTTGTTGAATTTTACTTAATTTTAACTATTTTCTAGGCCAAAACTGCACGGATATCAGTGAATTATTCCCATTGTACTCATCACAATTGCAACAAATTTTGGACAAACGTAATAAGCTGAACGAATGTGAGTAGACCTGGTCGAATACATTCTGGAAATTCCAGAAATAGCTCGAATAACTGAAAACTTCCCGATTGTGTATGCCTTGGAATAAACCAAAACGCGATGTCAAGAATTTATTTTATCTAAAATAAATGTTAAAACTAAAGCATATGCTACTAAAAATTTACGTTAATTGATTTACAAAAGAACTACAACAAAATTATCAAAAATTTAATGACAAAATTATCGAATAATTTTATTTCTTTAAATTCCAGTGGATGCTCAAGCCTTTGTCAAATTTCAAGCCAGTGTTGTTGCTTTAAATATCGCACAAAATGAGAATCAATTCTTGTTTATGGTTACAGCGTTAGCTGACGCTCTGAAAATTGACATTTCATTTGCCAAGGAGCTTGTTAGTGGGCATTTGTTTGATGGTTAAGTATTTTATTTACCTTAAGAAATTTAAGGTTAATCTGAATATAAATAGTATTCAATATTGAAATTTCTTGCTTTTTTAAAATTTTAATTTATATTCTTGTTAATTTTTTGTACTTTTTTAAATTGGAATTTATGTTAAATAAAAGAAAAATTAAAAATATTTTCAAAAATTTTCAATCCTGCTTGGGGCTGTTCACAGATTACGTAACAAATTAACAGTCATTTTTCAAAAAAGAACAATAAAGTTCCTGGAAATTCTATTGTTTTATACCTAGATCCCTCCCCTCTCGTTACTTAATAAGTGAACAGCCCCTTTCTTCTTCTACAAGTTTGTTCAGTTTTCAGCTTTTCCTGACTAAGTCTCTGATCCATTTTTATTACATGTCATAGATAAATAATCAAATGACACTTTTCAAAATGCCCAAAGTTAAATAACAAAGGTGCGGCCTCAAGGAAAGTGTGTGTTCATGAACAGAAGCTTCGTGGAAAATAATCAATTATTTTAATTGTTTCATTTTACTATTAGTAATATTTAGACCGTTTTTGAGACAAAACGCAGAAATTTATTTTAATAGGTAATTAAGTCCAAAATAAAAAAAAAAAAACTTTTTAAAACAATAATTTTCAGACTCGATGACGAAAGCAAAATTCTTCAACTTAAAATTCCCTTCAATCCTTCCACTAACCAAAATTCCACAAGAATCAACCGAAAAGCTCACAATTCTCGATGCAGCAAATCCAATGATATTCATCTCAAAATTCACTGGCTATACATTATTCAGCTTTGATCAAAAAACTTTTAAAGTTTGCTTTACAAAATTTGATATTTTTGCACTTTTTGTGACAATTTGGATGAGTTTGGGGCTAAATTGTATTTACTGGAAGAGCATAATTGCAGCTGATGTGAATGTCAATACAATTTCCAGAACAACTTTTCCAATTCTCGTCTATACTGACTACTTGATTAATGTAGCTTCAATTGCTTGGATTTTTGTAAACAGAAACAAAATTTCGAAATTTTTGAAAAGATTTAAAGGAATTGATGAAAGTTTTGAGGATATTGGTGTCCATTTTGACTATGAAACACAAAGATTGTCTGTCATAAAATCGATAGCTTTTGTATTTATTGGAATGATCAGCTGGACATGCCTTGATATTTTCATAATCATTTCATCAAAATTTATCAACGACATTTTATTTACAATTATAATTTTTTGGTCAAACTTTTGCATGATTCTTCAGATTCATCATCACATTGTAGTTACAAATGCCATCAAATCACGTGCCTTAAAACTGCAAAATGCTTTGCTACAAAAATTACCAAACATTCAAAAAATAACAAAAATTCATCTCGAAATTGTCGAAATTATTTCAGTATTCAACAGAATTTTCTCACCAATCATGCTGATGTATTTTGCTAATGGATTTGCTTGGTCCTGCATCTCAATCTTTGATATTGTCACATTTCCTGATGTCATTTGGTCAAATTTATTCAGTCCTGCTATTTTGGTCATTGGACATTGTTTGATGGAATTTTTTATTGTTTTTATTGTGATTTATTCGGTCGAATGTGTGAAGTATGAGTTTGAAAAGTTGAAGAAGCTTAGCTGCAAAATATTGAATGAATTCAATGGAAATGAGAAGATGGAAATGGAAGTTTCAAAACTTTTGACACAAGTGACAACTTTTGAGGTTAAATTTACTGGAGGAGTTGTTGATTTTGATTGGAAATTGCTGTTTCAGGTAGGCTAAATTTGTAATAACGGATCTGATACTAATTACATGAATTAAATATTTAATTAATGTTCTTTCAGTTTACTACAGCATGTATCATGTATTTTGTAATATTGGTTCAATTTCATGGAAGTTTTGAGCACAAAAATTCTGAGTAAATTAAAAAATCATTTACTTAAAATTATGTATCGAGTATGGGGTCGACGAAAAATGATGTACATCTCAGAGGCCGTTCACTTAGTCATTACGCAAAAAATGTCTTATCTTAGACCTCCTCTCCAACTTTTCTTTTTTATTTGATTCGAATATATATTTTAGTTTAAAAACTGTATAATATATTACAAAATTTAACAGATAGAAGCTAAATTCATAAAAAACTTTGTTACATTTTTAGTATGAAATTTTTTCTTTTGTTTGTCCTGCTACAAAATTCTAAAACACCCTCCCCCTAAAAAGCAAACGTACTAATTGAACGGTTCCCTAATTTTGAATTTTTTTAGACACTCTTCCCTTCGTCTTCTCTAAATTAAAAAAATTTCAGTCAAATAAACTATTTTATTCATAAAAATGTCTTTCTTTCTCTGAAGCACTCTTCATTCAAAAGTTGAACATCATTTACGATCGACCCACTCTTAAAAACACATTTATTATGAATAAAGTATTAAAAAACATTATTACTTTCACAAATTTAAACTAGTCTACCTTCCAAATTAATCACCATAATCCACTACATTGATCCTCAATTTCCTCAACTAAATCCCACACTTCATGTTTGTCATCACCAACTTGCCTTGAAACACAAACATTGCCGTCGAAATGAAGTGAATATAATTTTTTTAAATGATGAAAAATTCTTCCTTCAACATGCTTTATTCGGTTCTGTCCGAGACCAATGTACTCCAATTTTGTGTTAAATTTGAATAAATTTTTTTCTAAAATTTCTATTTTATTTTTCCAAATGCTAATTATTCTCAAATCAATAAATGGCGCCAAATCTTTTTGATGAATTTCCATTAGTTCTGCATCCCAAATGGCAATAAATTCAAGATTTTTGAAGAAATTTGATAAATTTTCAGGAAAATAATGAAGAAGTTTTTCATAGACTCGATAGCCTTTGACGTCGGAATTAGATTTATCGGTGAAATGCCTTCCATTGATTGCTGTCAAATTTTTATTGTATTTTGTAATAAACAAGTCTGAGCTTTGATCGCAGTAATAAACATTGTCGATTGCCCACCAGTCAGTTCTAGTCTTGTATTCACAAGAAAGCTCAGCGGCTGATGTCAATTCAAATAAAAATCTTTAAAAAGTAAAAATTTTACGAAAGATGCACTAATTAATGCAATTTGATCACTTACATCAAAACTAGATAACGATTCATAAGAAACAGGTTTGTGAGAATCAAAAGAAAGTAAACAAATGAGGAGAAGATGAGCAATGTATATGCAGCTCTAGGTATAGTTGATGACTGAACTGAAAATGTAATTGTAAAGTCTACAAAATAATGAGACACTTTCTCTCTTTTAAAATTAATATTT
This sequence comes from Chironomus striatipennis, assembly GCA_026123125.1. Classification (NCBI taxonomy): domain Eukaryota; kingdom Metazoa; phylum Arthropoda; class Insecta; order Diptera; family Chironomidae; genus Chironomus; species Chironomus striatipennis. Next base: position 8,854,588 of record CM047391.1, on the reverse strand, counting down.
AAATTTATTTACTCTTGATTTGAGAGTTAGAATTGAGAATTTTTCTTATTGTCAACTCAATTCTGTATTTTTGGTCTGTAAGTTCATCAGTTTGGTTTGCTAATAAATTAGAGTAATAAATTATATTTAGCAAAATAAAACTATTTTTTTGAAATCTCATAGTGAGTAGCAGACTCACTTGTTTGACGTTGAATCTCTTTGATAAAAAAGAATATACAGTTTTTAACGCTTTTGATCCTCACAAATTAAATTTAACAAAACAATTTACAATTTATTTAAAAATGCGTCATTTTAATATTTATTCAGATTTAATGCTATCAGAACTTTCACTAATTCTATCTTGCTTTACATTCCTCCTCTTTTGCTCCATTTTTTTCCTACACTCTGCATTTGATGCTTGATGTTTCTTCATGTAACTCTCTTTGACTTTTCTTTTACAGATCTCACATTGCTTACACCTGGAATCATGTTTTCGGAGATGCTGCTTCAATGCGTCTACTGATTTATATGTATTTTCACATATTTCGCATTTGAACTTCTTTGGGTCGGCTGTTAAAGGGGAGAAAATTGTTTTTGGATTAAAAATAATCAATATCAACGTAGCCAGGGAAGGGGTTTTGGGGGGTCAAATATATTCGTATTGCGAGTTTTATGCGAGGGTTTAGGTATTGTTAAATGAATCGAAAAGTAGAACCCCCCCCCCTCCCCTCCCAAAAAAAAAATTCCTGGCTATGCCCCTGATTAATGTTATAAATTCATAAATATTATAAAAGTACTAAATTTCAACAAAAAAAAAACATACCATGCGTTCTTCTTATATGTTTCAGCATATATCTCTTACTGGCAAAGAACTTTCCACAAATTTTACATTCAACATTTTTAACCTTCACATGAACAGCTAACGAATGATCTAGCAGTTCTGATCGATTTGAAAATTTCTTCCCACAATCCTCACATTCAATTGTTTTATCATGTCTCTTTTTATGGCTATACATGACTGTCAACAGTTTCGTCTTATATCCACAAATCTTACACGAATACCACTTTGTATCTTTCATGTGATTAGCTTGCATGTGAGCTTCTAAAGCTTGCTTTCTTTCATATCCTTTCGGACACATGTCACACCGATATGCATATGGATTTGTATGACTTAATCTATGTTCTCTTAAGTGTCGACTGTCGTTATATCCACGTCCACAAATATCACAGTAGAACTTTTTGACCGATGTGTGTTGATACATGTGATTTCTAATGGACACAAAGGATATAAATGCACTTGGACATAAATCACATTTAAATGGTTTGTTATCTTTGTGATGTCGAATGTGACGGTTCATTAGGTAGGCTTGAATTTTTCGTCCACAAATTTTGCATTCGATTTTTGGCTGGTGTATTTTACTATGATAATAAAGTTTAAGCTTTGTGGAAAAGAATTTGAAGCATTTTTTGCATTCGAACTTGAAAGATGATGATGAGGATGGAAGAGGCTGACTGGATGTTTTTTTGGTGTCATCAGGAGGATCTTTTATAGATTTTGAGCTAGGTTTAAATTTAAGAGATTCTTGAGAGTCTGTAAGGTCATCGGCAGCTGCATGATCACTGTCAGATGAAGATTCTAGCTTTGTTTTTATTTTCGAGTTTAAATTGTCAGCATTTGAGTTTGTTTTGATAACATCAGACGTTCTCCTCTTAACTCCTGGTAAATTGTTGTTTTTTGAAGAATTTTCAATTTTAAAATTAGAATTTTCAGAATTTCTCGTGAATTTTGGAGTTGTTAGTTCAGATTTTAATGACTTTTCAGATGAACTTGGAATTCTAGATTTGTCATCCTGATCTTTTGTCATTTTTTCATTTTTAGACCTTTTCTGTTTATTATCCTTGATAACTTCTGATTTTAAAGGTTTAGACTCATTCAAAACTTTTGGCTTTACTTTAAGTTTTTCCACCTTTTCAGTACTTTTAAAATAGCTCGAAATTTTTTGATTTTTTGAATTCTTTGTTGAATTCTGAGTTTGGTTCCTTTTACTGTCACCTTTTTGAGGTTCTTCATCATCCTTACTTTTAACTTCTGTCTTTTCTTGTCGATTTATGGCTTTTGCATCTTTAGATTCCTTCTCACTTTCTTTCAAACTTTCATTTCCACTTTTTAAAGATTTTTCTTTTATTTGCAGTTTTGATTGAGGTTTTCTTTTACTTAAAGGCTTATTTGCAGTTTCTGGAGTTTGCTTTATCTGTTTTTTGACTTTAGTTTCATTTGATCTTCTGGATCTTTTTTTAATTCGTTCCTCAAGGCTTTCATCCTTACTTACATCCAACATTTCTTCAACAATTGCTGTATGTCTTCTTTTAACTCCTCTAGACTTTGAAGGAATCTCAACTTTATCTTCTATTAAAGTTCTTCTTTTGCAATCTTCAATGCTGTTCTCATCCTTTTCATAATCCTTTTGTTCACTTAATTCCAATACAAAATCAACAGCCGGTTCCATTTTAATCTTATTTGCATCATCGAAGTTGAAATTTGGAGCAACAGAAGCTGCCATGTCTTCTTCGTCAAAGTCATCTTGAAGAGATTTGTGTAAATTCACTTGGATTGTCTTGATTTCGAGAACTACGTCATCAATTGGTTCTAGTTTAATTTGTGCTTTTTTAGTTGATGTCATTTTTAAATCTTAAAATTTTTTGCGAAATTTTCATGAATTATTGGAGTTTATTTGGATTATTTTACAATAGTTGACACTTTTGATGATTACGGTGAATTTAGTATTGAATGTTTTTGTTAAATTAACGAAATTACACAAGTCTAATCATCAAGAACTCAATAATTTCTACAAAATACTTAAATTTTTCTTATAAAACTTCATCAAACTTTATCAACACTAACAAAACAATTGAAATCAGCTGTTGTTGATTCTCAAAAGCATTGAAACATCAAACATTATACCTGTTATGTAGAGTTTGCTAATAATTCAAATTCTTAAAATTCGTTACGAAAAATTGGGAAAAAATTGTTAAATAAATTGAGGTCATTTTCAGTTCATTTTATTTTCTCGTGTTTTGGAATCTCCTTACGTTCTGACAAACAACTGACGTCATTATATGTTATCTGTGCTAAAATTAGAATTTCGGGTCACTTATTAGAATAAAATTAGAGACAAGGGTGTAGTCATAACTTTTTCTTATGAGGGGTCCAAAATTTTTTAATTGTGACAGAAAACTTTTACTTAAAGGGGGTTCCGAGCCTCCTTAGACCCTCTCCAACTACGTTTCTGTTTTTTGGCTCAATATATTGTAAATTGCATCAAAAATCCATCAAAACTCTTAAAATACAATTTTAAAGTTCCAACAAACTTTATTCTTGATTTTTTTCATACACAAATCCACTCCACATATGTAAATTAAAACTAAAGTCAATAAACTTCAACTTTTCCATATAATTAAACATTGTGTAGCTTAAATGACTGATATCATTATGTTCTAGCCACATGTATTCCAACTCTGAATTGTACATTAAATGCTCATCACCCAGGAATGTTATGTGATTGTAATGCATCGAGAGATTCCTTAATTCTTGTAAATTTTCAAATAAATTTTTATGAAGATATTTCAGTTGATTGTGGCCAATATAAAGTCCATGAAGTGCTTTAAGATTCTTAAATGCTCCCGCATTAATTTAATGGATTTTATTGTATTGAATTGATAGAATTTTTAATCTAATTAAGTCATCAAAGACATCACCACCAACTTCCTCAATAACATTATGATCCAGCACTAATTTCACTAACTTTTGTAAACCAACAAAATTTTCCTTCCTCACAGCCTTAATTGAGCAATTCTTAGCTTCAAAAAGTGCCAAATTTGGAAACTTTTCATTCGCATTTTCCGGCAAATATTCAATGTTTTTCAAATTATTACTCATAAATGCTTTCACAGCCTCAGCACGTCTCGATGTGATCATAAATTCGGTCGAATTGATAATCGAACTACTTTTGAGTGTAAATGTCCAAAGGTCCAATTCATAGTCGTCAAATTTTTTGTCACGAAAATATCCAAAAACTGACTTAGCAGATGGTATTTTTGCAGGTTGTGTTTGAAGCACAAATGTTAGTAAAATTAATAATTGAACTATCCTAAAATTTAATTAATTCTTTTAGCGTTAAAATGAATCAAAAATATTTAGTTTTTGTACTTAATCATGTTGACAAGCACGCGTGTACACTGATGAGAATGAGATTGTTTACTGGTCCATATTTTGAGATTGAGTAAAAGTTCAACGCATGAGACATGATTGATAAGATTTTTTTTTTGTTTTAATTTTTGAGATTATTCTTGAATTTTCTCAATTATTTATGCTGTGCTCAGGATTTTTGCCTTATTTGTATGCAATAGTTTTTCATTTGGGGAATCACGATGTTTCCGTAAATATCTTGGACAGGAATCAAAAATTTAAGTTGAGAGTTCAAAACTTAAAAAAAAAAATAAATGAGAAATATATTCAAAATTTCTTTTTTAAATTATTTTTTTTTTTTTTTTGCATAATTTTCGAACGTTTAATTAATAGAGTTTTTTGAAGTATCAATTTTAGGAACTGAATGTTCATGAGTAATTAAGCATTACGAAGTATTAGGGGATTTTTAGACCACTTCCCCCCTCTGTCCAATTTTTTTTAAATGTCACACAGCCCCATTCCCTACCCTAAAAATTAGACGTCATAAGTAAACGACCCCTTAGAAAATCGTTATTTAAATTCTAAGGGGCCGTTCACTAAGTACGTTACGCAAAAAAATGACTTTTTAAACCCCCCTCCCCCCCTTGTTACGCATGGCTACAAATTGTAACAAATATATTCAAATCCCCCCCCCCCTTGTTACAAATGGTTACATTTTTTCAAACCTCCCCCCATCCCCCCTAAAATGCGAACGTACTAAGTGAACGGCCCCTAATGACCTGATTTGAAAAATTTATCGCACAAATAATTTTTTTAAGTTGTAAATTTTTGTTTGAAAATCGTGAATTTTTAAAGATATTTAAAAATTTTACGACTAAATAATGATTTGAGATTTTTAAAATTTCATACGTGTTTAGAAGTTTTAATTTCAGAAAATAATTCAACAAAGTCCTAAATGAAATTTACATTTTTTCTAAATGCTCATAAATTTTTTTGCCATTTTCAGCATGTTTTTTTTGCTAATACTTCGTGATGAGAAATTTTATCTATAAAATCATTTACGGTATTTACCTTTTAAGTTTTTGCAAAATAGAAAATATCGTGATGAGCTGAAACAATGTGGCTAGAGTTAAGAATGAGCGTGTGAAATTTTTGAAATATTTAATAAAAACTTAGGTTTAAAATTGAAAAAAAAATTAAAATTTGTAGAAATTAACCATTTTTATTTCTTTTATTACAAATATAAAGGAGCCGTTCACAAAGTACGTTACGCAAAAAAATGACTTTTTAGACCCCCCTCTCCCCTTCGTTACGCTTTTTGCTTAAAAATTCTTTTGATTTTTTTAATCTGTTACAAAATCTTAGACCCCCTCCCCCCTAAAAAGCGAACGTACTAAGTGAACGGCCCCAAATCATTTTCAGGGATAGTAATTCAAATTCTTTTTCAACTGTCAAAACTTTATCATTTTTATCCATTTCTAAATTTTAGTCCAGTTTTTTCGGCAATCCAATCCAAATAAAATGCAATTCGTGTTGCTACAGCAGGAACATTCGATGTACAGTCATTTTTACCCAAATCAACTCCATTTTCAGCATCTTTTACGTAGCTTAATATTCCAACAACTTTGCCTGATTTTGTAGACACGTAAGGTGTTCCAGAATCGCCACTGAATTTAAATCATTTGTAATTTATTATTTTTTTTTATAATTTGGATCATAATTGTGGCGGGTCTCTAGGGTATAGCTCAAATCCTAGGGTATATCCCAAACCCAAGTGGCATATCCTAGGCATAATTTTCTTAGGCGTACTGTTACTCATTTCCTGATAAAACTTTTCTAAGATACCCCTAGAGCAGTGATTTATACCCTAGATATCCTTACCAGTCTTCTTAATTAATAGATCCAAATTAAACTATAAACACTTACTTGCACGGAAATCCAACAATTTTTGAAGCGCAAATGTGATTAACAGTTAAATTTTCAATATAATGACTGCTAAACTTCATGCATTCATTCAAAGACAAAAGAGTCATATTTGTGTACATCAACTTTTTAGCAATTTTTTGCTTACTAACAAAACCCCATCCAGCAATCACAACTTTATTATCGTTTTGATCATAGTCGGGATAGGCTCTTGCATCAATTCCAATAAAATTTACTTTGTTTGATGGTACAATTAGCTTTGGAAGCTCAATTAATCCAATATCATGAACAGCTGAAGGCATTGAAAAACCTTCATGAATCCAAAACTTTTTCGACTTGATTAATTCACCGTCGGAATATGACGAGCCATAATACTCGTAAACACCAAGTGACACTTTTATCGAACCACCTTTTTGTACAGACATTAAACAATGTGCAGCTGTCAAAACATGTTGTTTGCTTATCAAAACACCAGCACAATAAAATTGTGGACTGTTTGTGAGAACAAGGTATGGGAATTGGTATTGATCAGCTTGATAGCCATTGTAGATTGCGGATGTAAAATAGATGAATGTTATTGTGAGGAGAATTGGTGAAAACCTCATACTTTGATATTAAATTTTCTATATTAGTAAATTAAAAGATTAACATTCCAAACATAATTAAAATATTTTAAATTGTTAATAGAAATTATTTTTAAAGACATATTTTAAACAAATTACTTTTGAACTAATTTCAAAAATTACCTAGAAATAAAACACTTCTTCGCTATGCGATATTATAAGCAAAAATAAATTTCGATAAAATTTTATTCGAATTAATATATTCGTTTGAATATGTTTTGTTGGCCCAATAAAATTGTTTTGTATATCTTTTAATTACTTTAAAACTTTAATTGATAATTTTTTTTAAATGAATTATTTTGACAGCTTATTTTAAATTTTATTATTATTAATTTCAACATAAACTATTTGTTTACCTAAAAGAATTAACGAAGTTATGTTGAATGATCAATTTTATTATTAAACCCAATATTAACTTCCACGCATCGCGTGTAAGTTATTGGTTTCACCCAAAATGCCCATTTTCGAGTTCACTATGTTCCCACCACTTTTATGAGAAGTTTTTGGTACCAAAATGTGCGTCTCAATGAGTAGATTCATAATCTGCAGGAATTTTTTAATTTAAAGGCCATTAAAGGGGTCAAAAAGCCAAAAAACTGATTTTTTCGGTCACCAAATTTTGTTATCAGGGTCACAGCTTAACCATTTGACTTTCAGGAACTGATTCTTTTGCCATATGATCAGGCAACATAAGCAATTATCGGGAAAAGAGCTAACTTTTTGATATGTGCACAACTTTATAGACCTTTGAACAGTCAAAGTAGGGCCAAAAAACGCTCAAAATTGACCATTTTTGGCACCGTTCTCGCTTGTATTAAGCTCAAATTGGCTAATTCAAAAACCATTTCGGGGTATTTATGCCTAAAATGTATAGGCCAAGTTTCAGCCAATTTCGTCCATACCTGTGTCCACAAGGTCCATTTTTCGTTTTTTTGGGTACGCATGGCAGGATGAAGTTATGAAAAATTTTTTTTGGTCCTAATGGTCTCTAACCACCGATATACAACATAATTAGTCGTTTTTTCCCAAAATTTTTATCTTTTTCCTAAAGTTTTTAACTTCCACGCATCGCGTGTAAGTTATTGGTTTCACCCAAAATGCCCATTTTCGAGTTCACTATGTTCCCACCACTTTTATGAGAAGTTTTTGGTACCAAAATGTGCGTCTCAATGAGTAGATTCATAATCTGCAGGAATTTTTTAATTTAAAGGCCATTAAAGGGGTCAAAAAGCAAAAAAACTGATTTTTTTGACCCCCCCAAAATTTTTCTCGGTCGCGCTAACGCGCGACCTCGAATAATTTTACACCCCAATTATGGAATTTTTTAAGACAAAATTTTGCTTTCTACTTGATAATTTTTAAATAAAGGATTTAGTGGAATTTTCATTTTTTTATTATAATTTTTGGCGAGCTGCACTTCATATTCTTTATTTCATAAGTATAAAATGTTAATCATAGATTTTACTAAACTCCTAAAAACATGTAGTCTGTATTAATATTTGTGAAATTTGCATTTTATAGATTCCTTAATGTACGAAATGGCACTTTTAAGAAACGTTTTAAGTTCATTTGGGAGTTGTGAAGAGCTGTGCGGAATGAAACGAAGTGAATGAACCATTGCTGAGCGAAGCCATTGCTGTGCCATTTCGTACATTAAGGAATCTATAAAATGCAAATTTCACAAATATTAATACAGACTACATGTTTTTAGGAGTTTAGTAAAATCTATGATTAACATTTTATACTTATGAAATAGAAGAATATGAAGTACAACTCGAACGTTAAATATAAAAAAATACATTCAATTTTTTTTTTCCGAAAATTTTTATAATATTATAATAAGTGTATTTATAATGTATTATAAGTCAAGCGTGGAAGTTCGTGGCTTTCTACGTAAGTCGTGTTTTTTATATTTGTCTTCATATAAGAAAAATGGCAGTTATTTTTTTCAAATTTTTGAAAAAATTCACTAACACTATCAAATTTTCAGTACAAAAAACTGAGCAAATCAACTGAGCTATGGTCGGCGTTTGGTCGATGCTCAGTTGTATGAAGACATATATAAATATTGATTAAACCTAAAATTTAAAAACCATTATGAATTCTTTAATGATTAAAATAAAATTAAAACTTTATTTAATGAAATTCCATCACCAAAAAAATAATAAATGAAATACAATAAATTGAATTAGAAAGTGAATAGGTAAATATTTAAAACAAAAAAAAATCAAATATAGTGAACAACAAAACCATTTAACACATTAAGCAACAGTGGTGTGACCGTCGTAGTAATAATCGTAGTCGTAATCACATTCCTTTTGGAAGTATCCTGGAGTACGTTTATGATATGCCATGGCTAAAATGTAAAAATTTTAATAGTTTCTCTTAAAAAGATCACATCTAAAAATTTGCTTACTTGTAGTCGAACTTTCAGAATTTGATCCTTCTGAACTTGGAGCGGCTGAAGAGCTTGGTCCTTCTGAACTTGGAGCGGCTGAAGAGCTTGGGGCTTCTGAACTTGGAGCGGCTGAAGAGCTTGGTCCTTCTGAGCTTGGAGCGACTGAAGAGCTTGGAGCTTCTGAACTTGGAGCGGCTGAAGAGCTTGGGACTTCTGAGCTTGGAGCGGCTGATGAACTTGGTCCTTCTGAGCTTGGAGCGGCTGATGAGCTTGGAGCTTCTGAACTTGGAGCGGCTGAAGAGCTAGGGGCTTCTGAACTTGGAGCGGCTGAAGAGCTTGGGGCTTCTGAACTTGGAGCGGCTGAAGAGCTTGGTCCTTCTGAACTTGGAGCAGCTGAAGAACTTAGGGCTTCTGAACTTGGAGCGGCTGAAGAGCTTGGTCCTTCTGAGCTTGGAGCGACTGAAGAGCTTGGAGCTTCTGAACTTGGAGCGGCTGAAGAGCTTGGGACTTCTGAGCTTGGAGCGGCTGATGAACTTGGTCCTTCTGAGCTTGGAGCGGCTGATGAGCTTGGAGCTTCTGAACTTGGAGCGGCTGAAGAGCTAGGGGCTTCTGAACTTGGAGCGGCTGAAGAGCTTGGGGCTTCTGAACTTGGAGCGGCTGAAGAGCTTGGTCCTTCTGAACTTGGAGCAGCTGAAGAACTTAGGGCTTCTGAACTTGGAGCGGCTGAAGAACTTGGGGCTTCTGAACTTGGAGCGGCTGAAGAACTTGGGGCTTCTGAACTTGGAGCGGCTGATGAACTTGGTCCTTCTGAGCTTGGAGCGGCTGATGAGCTTGGAGCTTCTGAACTTGGAGCGGCTGAAGAGCTAGGGGCTTCTGAACTTGGAGCGGCTGAAGAGCTTGGGGCTTCTGAACTTGGAGCGGCTGAAGAGCTTGGTCCTTCTGAACTTGGAGCAGCTGAAGAACTTGGGGCTTCTGAACTTGGAGCGGCTGAAGAGCTTGGTCCTTCTGAGCTTGGAGCGGCTGAAGAACTTGGGGCTTCTGAACTTGGAGCGGCTGAAGAGCTTGGGGCTTCTGAACTTGGAGCGGCTGAAGAGCTTGGTCCTTCAGAACTTGGAGCGGCAGAAGAACTTGGGGCTTCTGAACTTGGAGCGGCTGAAGAGCTTGGTCCTTCTGAACTTGGAGCGGCTGAAGAACTTGGGGCTTCTGAACTTGGAGCGGCTGATGAGCTTGGTCCTTCTGAGCTTGGAGCGGCTGAAGAACTTGGAGCTGAAGATGCCTCACTTGATGAAGAAGATTCTGATGAAATGACACTTGATGGAGCTTCAGAACTTGGAGCGGCGGATGAGCTTGGTCCTTCTGAACTTGGAGCGGCTGAAGAACTTGGGGCTTCTGAACTTGGAGCGGCTGATGAGCTTGGTCCTTCTGAACTTGGAGCGGCTGAAGAGCTTGGTCCTTCTGAGCTTGGAGCAGCTGAAGAACTTGAGGCTTCTGAACTTGGAGCGGCTGAAGAGCTTGGGGCTTCTGAACTTGGAGCAGCTGAAGAACTTGGGGCATCTGAACTTGGAGCGGATGATGATTCAGATGAACTGACACTTGATGGAGCCTCTGAACTTGGAGCTGAAGATGCCTCACTTGATGAGGAAGATTCTGATGAAATGACACTTGATGGAGCTTCAGAGCTTGGAGCTGCGGATGAGCTTGGTCCTTCTGAGCTTGGAGCTGCTGAAGAACTTGGGGCTTCTGAACTTGGAGCGGCTGAAGAACTTGGGGCTTCTGAACTTGGAGCGGCTGAAGAACTTGGGGCTTCTGAACTTGGAGCGGCTGAAGAACTTGGGGCTTCTGAACTTGGAGCGGCTGAAGAGCTTGGGGCTTCTGAACTTGGAGCGGATGATGATTCAGATGAACTGACACTTGATGGAGCCTCTGAACTTGGGGCTGAAGATGCCTCACTTGATGAAGAAGATTCTGATGAAATGACACTTGATGGAGCTTCAGAACTTGGAGCGGCGGATGAGCTTGGTCCTTCTGAACTTGGAGCGGCTGAAGAACTTGGGGCTTCTGAACTTGGAGCAGCAGAAGAGCTTGGGGCTTCTGAACTTGGAGCAGCTGAAGAACTTGGGGCTTCTGAACTTGGAGTGGCTGAAGAACTTGGGGCTTCTGAACTTGGAGCGGCTGAAGAACTTGGGGCTTCTGAACTTGGAGCGGCTGAAGAGCTTGGGGCTTCTGAACTTGGAGCGGATGATGATTCAGATGAGCTGACACTTGATGGAGCCTCTGAACTTGGAGCTGAAGATGCCTCACTTGATGAGGAAGATTCTGATGAAATGACACTTGATGGAGCTTCAGAACTTGGAGCGGCGGATGAGCTTGGTCCTTCTGAACTTGGAGCGGCTGAAGAACTTGGGGCTTCTGAACTTGGAGCAGCAGAAGAGCTTGGGGCTTCTGAACTTGGAGCGGCTGAAGAGCTTGGTCCTTCTGAGCTTGGAGCAGCTGAAGAACTTGGGGCTTCTGAACTTGGAGCGGCTGAAGAGCTTGGGGCTTCTGAACTTGGAGCGGATGATGATTCAGATGAACTGACACTTGATGGAGCCTCTGAACTTGGAGCTGAAGATGCCTCACTTGATGAGGATGATTCCGGTGAAATGACACTTGATGGTCCTTCTGAACTTGGAGCGGCTGAAGAACTTGGTCCTTCTGAACTTGGAGCGGCTGAAGAGCTTGGTCCTTCTGAGCTTGGAGCGGCTGAAGAACTTGAGGCTTCTGAACTTGGAGCGGCTGAAGAACTTGGGGCTTCTGAACTTGGAGCGGCTGAAGAACTTGGGGCTTCTGAGCTTGGAGCGGCTGAAGAACTTGGGGCTTCTGAACTTGGAGCAGCAGAAGAGCTTGGGGCTTCTGAACTTGGAGCAGCTGAAGAACTTGGGGCTTCTGAACTTGGAGCGGCTGAAGAACTTGGGGCTTCTGAACTTGGAGCGGCTGAAGAGCTTGGTCCTTCTGAGCTTGGAGCGGCTGAAGAGCTTGGGGCTTCTGAACTTGGAGCGGATGATGATTCAGATGAACTGACACTTGATGGAGCCTCTGAACTTGGAGCTGAAGATGCCTCACTTGATGAGGATGATTCCGATGAAATGACACTTGATGGAGCTTCTGAACTTGGAGCGGCTGAAGAACTTGGGGCTTCTGAACTTGGAGCGGCTGAAGAACTTGGGGCTTCTGAACTTGGAGCGGCTGAAGAACTTGGGGCTTCTGAACTTGGAGCGGATGATGATTCAGATGAACTGACACTTGATGGAGCCTCTGAACTTGGAGCTGAAGATGCCTCACTTGATGAGGATGATTCTGATGAAATGACACTTGATGGAGCTTCTGAACTTGGAGCGGCTGAAGAACTTGGGGCTTCTGAACTTGGAGCGGCTGATGAGCTTGGTCCTTCTGAACTTGGAGCGGCTGAAGAGCTTGGTCCTTCTGAGCTTGGAGCAGCTGAAGAACTTGAGGCTTCTGAACTTGGAGCGGCTGAAGAGCTTGGGGCTTCTGAACTTGGAGCAGCTGAAGAACTTGGGGCTTCTGAACTTGGAGCGGATGATGATTCAGATGAACTGACACTTGATGGAGCCTCTGAACTTGGAGCTGAAGATGCCTCACTTGATGAGGATGATTCCGATAAAATGACACTTGATGGTCCTTCTGAACTTGGAGCGGCTGAAGAACTTGGTCCTTCTGAACTTGGAGCGGCTGAAGAGCTTGGTCCTTCTGAGCTTGGAGCGGCTGAAGAACTTGGGGCTTCTGAACTTGGAGCAGCAGAAGAACTTGGGGCTTCTGAACTTGGAGCGGCTGAAGAACTTGGGGCTTCTGAACTTGGAGCGGCTGAAGAACTTGGGGCTTCTGAACTTGGAGCGGATGATGATTCAGATGAACTGACACTTGATGGAGCCTCTGAACTTGGAGCTGAAGATGCCTCACTTGATGAGGATGATTCCGATGAAATGACACTTGATGGAGCTTCTGAACTTGGAGCGGCTGAAGAGCTTGGTCCTTCTGAGCTTGGAGCGGCTGAAGAACTTGGGGCTTCTGAACTTGGAGCGGCTGAAGAGCTTGGTCCTTCTGAGCTTGGAGCGGCTGAAGAACTTGGGGCTTCTGAACTTGGAGCGGCTGAAGAACTTGGGGCTTCTGAACTTGGAGCGGCTGAAGAACTTGGGGCTTCTGAACTTGGAGCGGCTGAAGAACTTGGGGCTTCTGAACTTGGAGCGGATGATGATTCAGATGAACTGACACTTGATGGAGCCTCTGAACTTGGAGCTGAAGATGCCTCACTTGATGAGGATGATTCCGATGAAATGACACTTGATGGTCCTTCTGAACTTGGAGCGGCTGATGAACTTTGTCCTTCTGAACTTGGAGCGGCTGATGAGCTTGGTCCTTCTGAACTTGGAGCGGCTGAAGAGCTTGGTCCTTCTGAGCTTGGAGCAGCTGAAGAACTTGGGGCTTCTGAACTTGGAGCGGCTGATGAGCTTGGTCCTTCTGAACTTGGAGTGGCTGAAGAGCTTGGTCCTTCTGAGCTTGGAGCGACTGAAGAACTTGGGGCTTCTGAACTTGACGCAGATGAAGAAGCTGTGGAACTGACTGGTTCTGATGATGAGGCTTAAATATTAAAAATGTTTTGTTTTTTAAATAAAAATATATGTTTTTAATTATTTAACAATAATGTTTAATTGAGCTTACCAGCAGACGAGGATGGTGAAATCACGCTTGGTACTAAAAAAAATAATAAAGTTATTCAGTTTTATATTTCTCTGAAAAAATATTTAATTTCCTTGAATTTGGTTACTTAAGTTATCACTGCGGTAGCCATCGAATTAAAAAACACACTTAAGAATTTAAGAATAATTTTAGCACAAAATTATGAGTTTAAAAATTAGAGTTGAGAAAGAAAAAACAGATTGGACCTTACAAAAATCCTGCAGTTCATTCTAAATATCACCATAAGTAATGTCTTAATTTTGTAAGCGATTTTAATTCTTATTGCATTCTATTAATATTTCATTCTAATGATAGGTTTTAGATTTAAAAATAAATTTCCTCATAAATAGCTTGTATAATTTGGCTTAGAGAATCTTTGGTATTATTAACTAAAGTTTAACCTAGTAATTTTCCAAAGATTATTTAAAAATTTCCCTTCATTTTCATTTCATTTTTTGAAATATTAAAATCAAAAACTCAAAAAATTTAATAAATCCTTCTATTCATCAATTTGAAACATTCTTGTGCAAGATTTCTTTGCACAAGAAAAATTTGAATTTAGAAAAATATTAAAAAAAAAATTCGGGAAAAAGGTTCCTAAACTTGACTTTATGTGAATTTGAGAATAAGGCCATTGGCATAAAGGATTAAAGATCAACCATTTATCCTGTGATCCTTTTATACAAAAAAGATATTTATGAATTATGAATGTTAATACTTACGAGAAGCTTCTTCACTTGCACCAGAAGGGAACGAGGAACTTGAAAATCCTTCTGAACCTCCGCCAGGAATTGATTCAGAGGGGAATTCCGAGGACCATTCTGAAAACGAGCTTGGAATAGAAGATTCACTTGAACTTGGTCCTTCTGAGCTAGGAGCGACTGATGAGCTTGGTCCTTCTGAACTTGGAGCGGCTGATGAACTTGGGGCTTCTGAACTTGGAGCGGCTGAAGAAGTTGGGGCTTCTGAACTTGGAGCGGCTGAAGAGCTTGGGGCTTCTGAACTTGGAGCAGCTGAAGAACTTGGGGCTTCTGAACTTGGAGCGCCTGATGAGCTTGGTCCTTCTGAACTTGGAGCGACAGAAGAACTTGGGGCTTCTGAACTTGGAGCGGCTGAAGAACTTGGTCCTTCTGAACTTGGAGCGGCTGAAGAACTTGGGGCTTCTGAACTTGGAGCGGCTGATGAGCTTGGGGCTTCTGAACTTGGAGCGGCTGATGAGCTTGGTCCTTCTGAACTTGGAGCGGCTGAAGAACTTGGTCCTTCTGAACTTGGAGCGGCTGAAGAGCTTGGTCCTTCTGAGCTTGGAGCGGCTGAAGAACTTGGGGCTTCTGAACTTGGAGCAGCAGAAGAACTTGGGGCTTCTGAACTTGGAGCGGCTGATGAGCTTGGTCCTTCTGAGCTTGGAGCGGCTGATGAGCTTGGTCCTTCTGAGCTTGGAGCGACTGAAGAACTTGGGGCTTCTGAACTTGGAGCGGCTGAAGAACTTGGTGCTTCTGAACTTGGAGCGGCTGAAGAGCTTGGTCCTTCTGAGCTTGGAGCGGCTGATGAGCTTGGGGCTTCTGAACTTGGAGCGGCAGAAGAACTTGGGGCTTCTGAACTTGGAGCGGCTGATGAGCTTGGTCCTTCTGAACTTGGAGCGGCTGATGAGCTTGGTCCTTCTGAACTTGGAGCGGCTGATGAGCTTGGGGCTTCTGAACTTGGAGCGGCTGATGAACTTGGTCCTTCTGAGCTTGGAGCGGCTGATGAGCTTGGTCCTTCTGAACTTGGAGCGGCAGAAGAACTTGGGGCTTCTGAACTTGGAGCGGCTGAAGAGCTTGGGGCTTCTGAACTTGGAGCGGCTGAAGAACTTGGGGCTTCTGAACTTGGAGCGGCTGAAGAGCTTGGTCCTTCTGAGCTTGGAGCGGCTGAAGAACTTGGGGCTTCTGAACTTGGAGCGGCTGATGAGCTTGGTCCTTCTGAGCTTGGAGCGGCTGAAGAACTTGGGGCTTCTGAACTTGGAGCGGCTGAAGAACTTGGGGCTTCTGAACTTGGAGCGCCTGATGAACTTGGTCCTTCTGAACTTGGAGCGGCTGAAGAACTTGGTGCTTCTGAACTTGGAGCGGCTGAAGAGCTTGGGGCTTCTGAACTTGGAGCGGCTGAAGAACTTGGGGCTTCTGAACTTGGAGCGGCTGATGAGCTTGGTCCTTCTGAGCTTGGAGCGGCTGAAGAACTTGGGGCTTCTGAACTTGGAGCGGCTGAAGAACTTGGGGCTTCTGAACTTGGAGCGGCTGAAGAGCTTGGGGCTTCTGAACTTGGAGCGGCTGAAGAACTTGGGGCTTCTGAACTTGGAGCGGCTGATGAGCTTGGTCCTTCTGAACTTGGAGCAGCTGAAGAACTTGGGGCTTCTGAACTTGGAGCGGCTGAAGAACTTGGGGCTTCTGAACTTGGAGCGGCTGAAGAGCTTGGTCCTTCTGAGCTTGGAGCGGCTGAAGAACTTGGGGCTTCTGAACTTGGAGCGGCTGAAGAGCTTGGTCCTTCTGAACTTGGAGCGGCAGAAGAACTTGGGGCTTCTGAACTTTGAGTGGCTGATGAGCTTGGTCCTTCTGAACTTGGAGCGGCTGAAGAACTTGGGGCTTCTGAACTTGGAGCGGCTGAAGAGCTTGGGGCTTCTGAACTTGGAGCGGCTGAAGAGCTTGGTCCTTCTGAGCTTGGAGCGGCTGATGAGCTTGGTCCTTCTGAACTTGGAGCGGCAGAAGAACTTGGGGCTTCTGAACTTGGAGCGGCTGAAGAGCTAGGTCCTTCTGAGCTTGGAGCGGCTGAAGAACTTGGGGCTTCTGAACTTGGAGCGGCTGAAGAGCTTGGTCCTTCTGAGCTTGGAGCGGCAGAAGAACTTGGGGCTTCTGAACTTGGAGCAGCTGAAGAGCTTGGGGCTTCTGAACTTGGAGCAGCTGAAGAACTTGGGGCTTCTGAACTTGGAGCGGCAGAAGAACTTGGGGCTTCTGAACTTGGAGCGGCTGATGAGCTTGGTCCTTCTGAACTTGGAGCGGCAGAAGAACTAGGGGCTTCTGAACTTGGAGCGGCTGAAGAGCTTGGGGCTTCTGAACTTGGAGCGGCTGAAGAGCTTGGGGCTTCTGAACTTGGAGCGGCTGAAGAGCTTGGTCCCTCTGAACTTGGAGCGGCTGATGAGCTTGGTCCTTCTGAGCTTGGAGCGGCAGAAGAACTAGGGGCTTCTGAACTTGGAGCGGCTGAAGAGCTTGGGGCTTCTGAACTTGGAGCGGCTGAAGAGCTTGGGGCTTCTGAACTTGGAGCGGCTGAAGAGCTTGGTCCCTCTGAACTTGGAGCGGCTGATGAGCTTGGTCCTTCTGAACTTGGAACGGCTGATGAACTTGCTGCTGATGAACTTGGAGCGGCTGAAGAACTTGGGCCTTCTGAACTTGGAGCGGCTGATGAGCTTGGAGCGGCTGATGAACTTGGGGCTTCTGAGCTTGGAGCGGCTGATGAACTTGCTGCTGATGAACTTGGAGCGGTTGAAGAACTTGGGCCTTCTGAACTTGGAGCGGCTGATGAGCTTGGGCTTTCTGAGCTTGGAGCGGCTGATGAACTTGGGGCTTCTGAGCTTGGAGCTTCTGATGAACTTGCTGCTGATGAACTTGGAGCGGCTGAAGAACTTGGTGCCTGTGAGCTTGGTGCGGCTGATGAACTTGGGGCTTCTGAACTTGGAGCGGCTGATGAGCTTGGGCCTCCTGAGCTTGGAGCGGCTGATGAACTTGGGGCTTCTGAGCTTGGGGCGGCTGATGAACTTGCTGCTGATGAACTTGGAGCGGCTGAAGAACTTGGTGCCTGTGAGCTTGGTGCTGCTGATGAGCTTGGAGCTTCTGAACTTGGAGCGGCTGATGAACTTGGTGCCTGTGAGCTTGGAGCGGCTGATGAACTTGGTGCCTGTGAGCTTGGAGCGGCTGATGAACTTGGTGCCTGTGAGCTTGGAGCGGCTGATGAACTTGGTGCTGCTGAAGAACTTGGTGCCTGTGAGCTTGGAGCGGCTGATGAACTTGGTGCTGCTGAAGAACTTGGTGCCTGTGAGCTTGGTGCTGCTGATGAACTTGGTGCTGCTGAAGAACTTGGTGCTTGTGAGCTTGTTGTAGCAGATGAGCTTTCCGAACTTACTGAGGAGCTGCTAGATGGGGCTTCTGAGCTTGAGCTGGATGATAAAATTGATGAACTTGATGGAATTCCCGATGATGAACTCGAAGATGCTGATGGATTAAAGGAACTCGAAGGAAGTGATACAGTTTCACTTGACGAAGAGCTTTCAACAACAGAAGAGCTTGATGGTGAAGGTGTTGTAATTCTTTCTGTTGTAGTCGTTGTTGGAGTGGTCGTTGTTGTACTTTCAGTTGTTGTAGTACTAGTAGTTGGAGTGGTCGTTGTTGTACTTTCAGTTGTTGTAGTACTAGTAGTTGGAGTGGTCGTAGTGGTTGTGGTTTTAGTCGTTGTTGTACTTCTAGTTGTTGTTGGACGAGTAAGCCTCAATGGTGGATTATTCGCATTAATCTGAGGTCTAGCATTAACACTTGAACTCAAACATATTACTACCAGTGAGAAAATCACAATCGATTCTTTAGAAACTTTCCACTTCATTATTACAAATTTCACTTTTTGATATTTTTAATGAATATTTTTTTTCACCACTTCACTATTTTCCAAGTATATGATGAATTACTTTTTAAGGTAATGATGGACTCTATGTTAGGATTTCAGTTATTTATACGAAAATTTGTCGTGACCAAAGCTCATGACAAGATTGTAAAAAAAGTTAACTTTTAATTTTCCTTCAAATCATGAAAACGAAATTACCTTAAAAATGTTTGTCGTGAAACGTGACCGAATGGACTATTGCAAACTGATATCCCAGATCCATGAATACTTTTTTTACTGCAGGACATTTTTTTGCACTATCAAGTCTTATCTTCAAGGTACTTTGAATATAAGTTGGAATTATTCTATTTTTTTTTTTTTAAATTTTATTACTTGCTTCCTTATGAGTTTCGATTTGTTGAAAAATTTTATACTTTTTTATTGATTCGTGTTGCAGGTTTTAATGCCTAAAATTTTTTTGATGATGTGGACAAAAGTATCGAATATTGACTTCGAATGCTAACGGCTATTTTATTATCTAAGATTCTGAAAAACCTGCTATCAAATTTAGATTAATGGTGCTGTAAATATTCAAAAATTATGAAAAAATCAGCTTGATTTCAGAATTATGATAACTTTTAATTCTAGCAAAATAACATTTTAAGTGATTGAATGAAGTTTTGATTTACTTTATCTAATTTTTATTAAATTTATTTTTGTTTAATTTTGTATTACAAAATCTTTAATTTCAGATATTTTTATTGTTTTATTATAATTTTATTTAAATATTTAATAGGATTGGAAATAAAAATAAATAAGAAATTAATTAAATTCATAAATATTTGATCTTTTTGGATTTAAAAATTAAAATCTCAAAAATTCATCTTCATCTATTTATTTTTAAATAAATAATAATTAAAAATAATTTATAATTCCATAGACACAAAACAATTGAATCTCAAAAAACTCCCTCATTACTCCTTCTTCTCATGATCATCCTCAGCATCCATAATGTCAGCACAAAAGATTGAATACAAAATAATCATAAAAAATCCAAACGGCACAACAAACAACACAAAACATAAAATTGGATTTCCACGCCACATTTCAGCTAAAAGTCTTCGGGTCTCAAAGAAAGCTCGATAAAGTCGTACACTGTAATGATCGCCACCATAAACTGTTGCTGTTTGATTACTGATTGAGTCTAAAAACATTTCAATTGCTTCAGATGTCATGACCATTGGATCATCGTCGGGTACATGATGATGATTTGTGGTTGAATTGAGGACTAGTAAATGTGGTGTTGGAAGATGTTCCATGGCTATTGTGTGAGCTAAATCAGGTGTTCCTGTCCATCCAAATTGGAATTTATCATGATACTTTGATCGTTTTGTTCGAATTATTTGCTCGACCATGTCTCGGAATTCTTGTTCGTGAGTCTCCAATTCACTGAGTTTATTTTCTTCAACAACTGCAATTACTAAGAATTTCTTTGTCTGCCTCAATTGATGTAAATTTTCTCGAGTAACTCTTGGGAATGTTGGGAATTTCTCTTGGATTATCCAATTGTGCATGCTGTCATTAAGTGCTGTTGGTTCAACGACGTCATATGCATCAGATAATGGATAGATATAATGTGTGTTTTCTTTATAAACTAGCACAACTGGATGTGAATCAATTACAAAATGTTTACTGCCAATTTCGCTATTTGTTGCATAAAAATATGCAAATTGTTGATTAGCTTCTGATGCAATGTAGTAAAATTCCCAAAGAGCTCCTTGCTGTTTACCAATGTAAACGAAGAATATTGGATTGTTGGCTTTGAGAATTTCGAAGCTTTCTGTTCTGGTTACCTGGGGAATAAAAATTCGATGATTAAGCTTAAAAAATTTCCTCCAAAAATCATTATAGTACCAAAAAAATTCAATTTTGACCTCAAAAATTATGATTCTAACCTCAAAAATTTAGTCAAGCTTAGAATTTTAATATCAAATTTCATCAAAAAAATTCGATTCAAAAATTTAAAAAAAAAACTACAGAAAATCTTAAAATGTAGCAAAGAATTACTTTTAGCCTCAAAATTTCAAATTTTTAGATCAAAATTTCGAAACTTAAAACAAAAACTTCAAATTATTCTCAAAAATCTCAATCAAATTTCACAAAAACAAGTCCATATTTCATTCTCATACCTGCTGAACAGGAGGTCCACTCATTCTCATGGCAAAATGAACCAGTTCGTCCTTCGATCGTTCGCCATTAAAAACATATTCGTTGTGTCCACGAACGCTGTAAAAAAATATATTTAAAAATTTTATTTTTATTGAACTGATAAAAAAATAATTATTGAGGTTAAATGAAAAAAAAATAATAATAATAAATTTTATTGAAATATTGAAATCATGAGTTTTGATTTTTTTTATTGGTTTCGAAACTGAAATTTAAGGCGATAGTGAAACTTTAAATTGTGCAAAATGTTTAAATTGTTAATTTTAAAATATTTTATATTTAAAAATAAATTTGAAAAAAAAAATCTGAAATTCGTTAAAAATTAAAGTTTTAAGCTCTTTTAAAATTTAGTTTTTTTTTATCTGTAAAATATCTTTGAAAATTTTAATTTTTTTTTTCCAGAAAATATAATTTGCATTGACATTTGTCTATTCAGAAACCTTTCTCATTGTCAGGACTTTTAACGATTCAATTATTTTTACGACTTTCTCAGTGTTGCATGTCTTTCTAAACAACTAAATGATTTTTCTTTAATATCTTTAAAATTTAATTTCTAAATGATTTTTTAATGAATTCTAGTTTTGCAAATTTTTAAATTTAATGGTTATGAATGCTATTTAAGCCTAATTCGAATTATTGATGAATGCACGATTAGTTCGATTGTCCATTTTTTATGTCAATAGCTTTTAAAATTTTCGATAAATTTCAAATCGTGTTGTTCAGCTTTTATGTTTTTATTGAACAGGTTTTTAGTATTTTTTAGATATTTCAAACTTTTTTTTCCCTTTTTTTATACTTCAACAATTACTTTACTTTCCAAATTTATTTAAAAATTTAAATTCAATCATTCTTTTAAAATTTTGCTGCATATACTTACAAGATTACTGTTGGATATCCTTGAACATCAAAAGACTGACACACAGATTTAAATCTGGTACAATCAACTTTTCCAACTCGAATATTGGTATTGTACAGAGTCTGAGCAACTAAATTCCAAACTGGTTCTAATTTCTTACAGAAGCCACAATATGGCGCATAGAACTTAACAAACCACATACCTGAGAATGAAAAAAATTGTTAATTTATTGTTCATGAGGAGCATGAGTCATAAGTATGTATTATAATTGTAAAGCTGTTGTGTTTGTTGTTGGGTGACTATCTAACTTTTTAAAAAATAGGGGACATTTGCAAAATTTGGCCAAAAAACGAGACATAACGGAAATTTTCAAGAAAACAAATTTAAAAACTTTTAAATGGGACAGCTTTGAAAATTTAGGAAAGTCCGTTGTAAATACTTGCAGATGGAAACCCAATTTTTTTTTCATCATTTAGTTCAGTGGTGGTCATCCTTTTTTGTCCCTTGTGAGTAAGTCATCACCAAAATCGCACGCGGAACACGGCTCGTTGTACTTTTCGAAAAAAAAATTCGACACACTAGTGTGCCGTGGCACACCGGCTGTCCATCACTGATTTAGTTCATTCATTTTTTAAGAGGGCAGGGTAGTTTAGGATTTTGGAACATACGAAGTAAAACTTTCTGAACATCCTAAATTCAAATTATCCCACGTACACTAAGAAAATCAGCCGTGGACAGCCGGTGTGCCACGGCAAACTAGTGTGTCGAATTTTTTTTTCGAAAAGTACCACGAGCCGTGTTCCGCGTGCGGTTTTGGTCATGACTTACTCACAAGGGACACTAAGAAAATCTTGGGATTTAAGGGAAGGGGGTGGGTGGCGTAGCCAGGAACTTTTTAAGGAGGTAGCAAATTTTTTTCAAAAATTGGCCAAAATTTCATAAAAAATTAAGTTAAATTCTCTATTTTTCTGCATAGATACCCAACAATTCCTTTTAAAAAAATAGAAATAATTTAAATTCACAAGTACCGAAGTCATTGTCTCAGAAAGTATTTTTAACAAAATTAGATACAAAAGCATTTTTTTCCACAAAACGTGATGCTCGTTTACTTTGCGGTTCTAATAAAATTTTAATATGTAAAATGACTTTAACGAGAAGGCCTCATTGACATTGCTATTATTTTGCCTATTGTTGATGAATTTTTTAACCAAAAAGCAGGTGTGTTGAGCAGTCAAATTGGGAGGTGACGAAGGGCAGATTATTACATTTTTTTGTTAGTGATGAGAAAAAAGGGAAAATTCAAAATGTTTCTAATTTTGGTCATTTTAATAAATTTAATCAGGACTAAAGAAAGATTTCATCAACAAAGAAATTAATTTGCAAATCAGAAGCATTTAAATATAAATTTACATCTAAACTTTCCACAATTTTCTCTTAAAAACAGCACAAATTCAAACTTCCACCTCAAAAATTCTCAAATACTCCCAAAACATCCCCAAAAATTCTCATTTCAACTCACCTTCACTCCTTACATCTAAAAACCTATCACCTAATTCCAATACTCTTGATGATGACGCAGATGATGCACAGCATACAAAAGTAATGACTAAAAATCATCAAAATTAAATAAATTTTTCCAAAAAACATAAAATATGAATTCTCACCTAGAATGGAAGAGATCAATTTGTTTAAATGCTGCATTTTTGAGTAATTTTATCGCCTTGATGTGATCCACATAAGCAAAAGGAACTCCTTGTTGACAAAAAACTGAAATTTTTAGCCTAATTTAATTAATGATTTTTTTTTTCTTCTATAAAAAAGATTTTTTTTCGCTAAATTTTTGTTGGTGGATGAAAATTATTTTTTTTTTATAATAGAAAAAAGGGAAGAATTGCAAAATTTATTGAATGCCCCGCTGAGATGTGAGAATTTGTAAATAAAATTGAGGTTTTGAATGTTTTTTGACCGTTAAATTTAACTTGAGTTTTTGGTGTTTGATGTTGATTGTTTTGATGTTGTTTGTTTACTTTTTGGATGTTACAATACTGAATAAAATGTTTTGCACTAAAATGTTGTAAGCAATGCATCTTAGTGACCTTAATTTTAGGTGCAATTTGTATGTAAATACAGGAGCGGAATGCAGAACTTGCAGAATGAATTAAGCTGAAGAGTGATTCCGTGAAAAAATTAAACTTTATTATTTTTATTCAAAAAATCACAATAATGTATGCAAGTTTACGAATAATCTAACAAAATGAACCGCTTAAAGCATTTCAAAAGAATTTGCAAAAAAAAAAGTTAATCCGTTCAAAAGTCAACAATATAAAAATCTATTTTTGTTCACATTTTAATCACAAAACGCGCGATAATAAACGTTTGGTGAGCAATTGAGAGAATTTTTACCTAAAAATTAGCTCAAGAACATTATTTTTATTCAGTTCCATTTAAACTGCTTACGCGATAACTTCAGTTTTTTCATCCAAATTTTTAAAAACTCTTAGGAGATTAAATTTGTCATTTTTATCAATATTTACGGAGCTGATAAAACTGTTGATTATTAAGTAATCTACTTAAGTGCATAAAACATTCCAGTGCAACAACTTTCAGTGATTATAAAACTTTACTGCACTAAATATTCTCTTTTTCTAAGTTTTAATGATTTTTAGGCAAATTCGAGTGTTTAAAAGCCTACAAATTTGCAGAACAATGAGTCAAAGAGTCAATCATTCCAGGTAAAGTGGAAGTATTCTAAAAATTAGTGAAAAAATGAACTAAAAATTAATTCTAAAGGGTTTAAAGGTCAACTTTTTTAGAAAATCATTGTGATGTTATTGTTTTTAAATGAATATTTGTGAAAGCTGATTGCTCATCGTGTTGAATGCTTTTAATGATTTGTTGATATTTTTAAAATGTCAATGCTTTGTTGAATGTTCTTTCTACGTGATGATGCTTTATGAACAATTTTGTGTTCGTTAAACCTGAAAAATAATAAAAAATTTCCTTTCCAGCACACCAAAATCCTTCAAAACCCTCAACGACCCAATCTACTCTCGCAAAGACATTTTCCCAGATCTTCATCTCCTCGATGGACCCCTCAAGTCTTACCGCTTTAATTCATCATTCGATTGGAGGAAAATGAAGCTTGTCGTTGACAGCGCAGCAGCATGGGATATAAAGTTTAGAGTTTGGAACTTCATGGAAAATCATCCATTATTCAAAAGATACCACGAGACACTTCCAATAGACGAGCAAAGGAGAATTTCATCAAAACAGGTTTTCACACTTTACAATGAGAAACTTTATGGAATGCAAGATTATTTTGAAAGTCCTGAATTAAGTACAAAATACAGCACAGCTATTGGATCATTTGAACCGAGCATATCTGTAAAATATGGAATTGGATTTGGAATGTTTCCAAGTGTTTTAAGAAGCAATGGAACTGAGAGAGTTGAAGACTTGATTATGGATAACACTGAGATGAAGAATTTTGGATGTTTTGCACTTACTGGTAAGCTTTTTAGTCAACCTTCAAAATCATAACTCAAAACCATTCTTTGTTCCGCTAGAAATCGCTCATGGAAGCAACACACAAGCCATGAAAACCACAGCAACTTATGATCCATCATCAAAATCTTTCATCCTTAATACACCAAATTTTGATGCTGCAAAATGCTGGGTTGGAAATTTAGGAAAGACAGCAACGCATGCAATTGTCTATGCACAACTTTATACTCCAGATGGTCAATGTCATGGGCTTAATACATTTGTAGTTCCAGTAAGAGATCCAAAGAACATGTTGGTCTATCCAGGAGTAACAATTGGTGACTTGGGTGAAAAAGTGTCATTGAATGGAATTGACAATGGATTTGGTAAGTAATTTATTAATTTTGGGTACCTTCTTACTTTAATTCTTACTTCCAATATCCAGTTATGTTCAACAACTACAAAATTCCCAAAGATTATTTATTATCAAAAACTGGTGATGTTGATGATGCTGGAAATTTTGTAACTCAATTCAAAGATCCAAAAAAGCGCATGGGAATTTCGTTTGCAGCTTTGTCTGGTGGCAGAGTTGGAATTTGTGAAATTGCAACAAATTATGGAGTTATGGCGATTACAATTGCAATCAGATATTCAGCAAGTCGCAAGCAATTTGGACCTGAAAATAGTGACATTGAATATCCAGTGTTGGAATATCAATCACAACAATATCGATTGATTCCACATCTTGCAACAGTTTATGCCTTAAAATTCTTCTCAAACTGGATTGCAAAAGAATATTTTGACATGATGAAAAAGACACTTGTGGGTGAAAAAGTCAGTGCTGAAACTGGAATGGAAATTCATGCAATTTCATCAAGTGGAAAACCAATTTGTGGATGGATGGTACGTGACTTGATACAAGATTGTCGTGAAGCATGTGGTGGACATGGATATTTAAAATGTGCACAATTGGGTGATTTAAGGAACAATAATGATCCAAATATGACATATGAAGGTGAGAACAATGTGCTGATTCAACAAGCTTCAAACTTTTTACTTACTGTAAGATCAAAAGGATGGAATGCATTCGAAAATGCTTCACCACTTGGAACTGCTTCATTTCTTAAAGATGGTGACAAAATATTGACAACAAAATGGACTTGGAGCAAGGTTGGATGTGCAATTAAACCAGAACGTAAGTTGATCATTTCCAATCACTTTTAAAATTAATTTTTGGGTATTTTGCAGATCTGCTTGCAACATTCAATTGGATTTGTGCCTATCTGCTTGAAAAAACATTTAATCGAGTCAAAAGTCTTCAACAATCTGGTCAGTCAAGCTTTGATGTTCGCAACAATTCACAAACATTCCATGCAAATTCTTTAGCTATTGCCTATGGTCAGCGTCAAGCTATTGTTGCATTTTTGTCAGAAATTCAAAAATTGTCACCAGAAAACTCAGCTGAACGTGAAGTTCTCACAAAGCTTTTGTCACTTTTTGCTGCCAACTTAATATCCACAAAATATATCGGTGTATTGTATGAAGGTGGATTTGTGACTTCAAATGGACCAAATGTCAATGACTTGCTGCAAACTGGAATTCTTGAATTATTAACTGAGCTAAAAAATGATTCAGTTTCTCTTGTTGATTCAATTGCACCACCAGATTTCATTCTTAATTCACCACTTGGTATGAGTGATGGAAATGTCTATAAACATCTTGAATCATTCATGTACCAAACACCAGACACATTTACACGTGCATCCTGGTGGAAGGATTGTGTTTACAAAGATTTCTTGAAGGCCAAGTTGTGATGGGTTGTGAATTATAAACAAATTGAATTTTTGGGTTTTATTTGGGAAAATTTTTGTACAGATAATAAAATATTTTTTTTAATTAAACTTATTTTTTTTAATTGAAATGATCTAAAAAATAAATAAGAGATTCAAGTTCAAGTTAAGAAGAGATTTCACATTTATTCACTTACGTATTGTTTAGTTAATTTAAATTAAGAGAGAAAATCTTTATTTTTAACTCAAAAAATGGAATTTAAGAGAAGGAGCAATCAACAAAAATAGATTCGAAATTTGAGATGAGAATAATTTTAATATTTTCAATTCCAAGCCGGCGTTTGAAGCTGTTAGATTGTTGTTTATTTTTTGTATGATTTATTTGTATTCTTATCATTAAATTGAGTTTGGAAGATGGTGAAATTTCTTCTGTAAGTTTTGATTATTTTAATTTTTTTATTTTTCGTAGAATCTTATTTACTTGAGCAAAAATATACACGACTGGTTCCATTTTAATCTAAAATTAGATAGTTAAAATATATTCTAAAAATAAATCATAATTTTCATACTTTTCAGAATCTTTATCACATTTTTTGCCTATTTTGATCTTTCATTGTCATCAAATATTAAATGTGACTACAAACATCAAAATTATAACAGCTTTGGAAATGTGATCGTATGTAAAGTCAAAAATAATCCTAACATTGTATCAAGAGATGCATCGGTCATTGAATCCGCAACTGGTAATCAAGGTCTTAATTCAAACCACGAAGTGATTATTTTTGAATCTGAAGATAAAAGAATTGAATATTTTCCTAAAAATTTAGATAAAATTTTTCCTAATCTGAAAGGAATTTTTATTGAGAATGGTAGATTAAAAGAGCTACATAAGTCAGATTTTCGAGGATATTCAGCAATACTTTACCTTGAGCTTAACAACCATGACATACAAGTACTTGAAGAAGGTGTCTTTGACTTTCTTTCAGCAGTAAAATCTGTTTGGATGAGCAATAATAAAATTATTCACATCGATGAAAATGTTTTTGAAAATTTAGGAAATTTGGAGACTTTAACTCTTATTCAAAATCAATGTGCAGATATTAGAGATAAAATATATAAACAATACAGTAAAAACATCCGCGGTACATTTAAAAATCAATGCTTTGACCAGAGCTACTCACAATTATCCACCAAATTGAAAAATATTGAAGATGAAGCAAAAAACTTAAAAAACGATAATTTTTACATGTTTGGTTTGGACCTCGAAAAAATAGAAAAGGAATTTAAAAATTCAAAATTTTCTTACTTAACAAGTTTCAAGGAACGATTACATATGCTAAAATTTATCACCCCTCAAAGTGTTGCATCACAAAGTGCATGTTTGGTCTCACAATTTGACAATCTTGAAGCTGGATTGAAAGCTTCAGTAAGTGCTATTTTGGACGAAAAAATTAGAAATTTCAAGGATCAATCATGTGAATTAATTGATGTCAGAATCTCAGGAAATAATAATGCTTTGGAAAACAGCTTATCAGATATGACCAACACATTGCTTAATACTGAAAAAAAGATCGAAAAAATGAATAACAAGTGGGATGAATTGGTTCAGTTCCCGACTGTTATGTCTAAAAGAATGAGTCAATTTGAAAGTGATCAAATGCTGTTTACTAAAAGAGAAATTCATGGTCTTAAAGCAAAGAATGATGCTGATAACAAGAAATTTAAGAATCTCGAAGAAAGAATTGGAAAAATTGAAGAAAATATTCAAAAGTTGTTGGCAGCTCATAATTTAAGCTGAATTTCTGAGTGAAACATTTCTGTAAAAAAATGCACCTTATCTTTATAAAATATTAAAAAATTTATTATCTGTACAAAAGTTTTCCCCGAATTAAACACCTTTAAAAATTTATTTTTCATCATTCACAACCTTTTAAGCCTCCTCAATGCCCCTCACAATTTAGCCTTCAAAAAATCTTTATAAACACAATCCTTCCACCAAGATGCACGTGTAAATGTGTCAGGTGTTTGATACATGAACGATTCAAGATGTTTATAGACATTTCCATCGCTCATACCGAGTGGTGAATTGAGGATGAAATCTGGTGGTGCAATTGAATCAACAAGAGAAACTGAATCATTTTTGAGCTCAGTTAATAATTCAAGAATTCCAGTTTGCAGCAAGTCATTGACATTTGGTCCATTTGAAGACACAAATCCACCTTCATACAGTACACCGATATATTTTGTGGATATTAAGTTGGCAGCAAAAAGTGACAAAAGCTTTGTGAGAACTTCACGTTCAGCTGAGTTTTCTGGTGACAATTTTTGAATTTCTGACAAAAATGCAACAAAAACTTGACGCTGACCATAGGCAATAGCTAAAGAATTTGCATGGAATGTTTGTGAATTGTTGCGAACATCAAAGCTTGACTGACCAGATTGTTGAAGATTTTTGACTCGATTGAATGTTTTTTCAAGCAGATAGGCACAAATCCAATTGAATGTTGCAAGCAGATCTGCAAAATACCCAAAAATTAATTTTAAAAGTGATTAGAAATGATCAACTTACGTTCTGGTTTAATTGCACATCCAACCTTGCTCCAAGTCCATTTTGTTGTTAATATTTTGTCACCATCTTTAAGAAATGAAGCAGTTCCAAGTGGTGAAGCATTTTCGAATGCATTCCATCCTTTTGATCTTATAGCAAGTAAAAAGTTTGAAGCTTGTTGAATCAGCACATTGTTCTCACCTTCATATGTCGTATTTGGATCATTATTGTTCCTTAAGTCACCCAATTGTGCACATTTTAAATATCCATGTCCACCACATGCTTCACGACAATCTTGAATCAAGTCACGTACCATCCATCCACAAATTGGTTTTCCACTTGATGAAATTGCATGAATTTCCATTCCAGTTTCAGGGCTGACTTTTTCACCCAAAAGTGTCTTCTTCATCATGTCAAAATATTCTTTTGCAATCCAGTTTGAGAAGAATTTTAAGGCATAAACTGTTGCAAGATGTGGAATCAATCGATATTGTTGTGATTGATATTCCAACACTGGATATTCAATGTCACTATTTTCAGGTCCAAATTGCTTGCGACTTGCTGAATATCTGATTGCAATTGTAATCGCCATAACTCCATAATTTGTTGCAATTTCACAAATTCCAACTCTACCACCAGACAAAGCTGCAAAGGAAATTCCCATGCGCTTTTTTGGATCTTTGAATTGAGTTACAAAATTTCCAGCATCATCAACATCACCAGTTTTTGATAATAAATAATCCTTTGGAATTTTGTAATTGTTGAACATAACTGGATATTGGAATTAAAAATTGTAGTCAGAAACTGCTCAAAATTACTAAATTACTTACCAAATCCATTGTCAATTCCATTCAATGACACTTTTTCACCCAAATCACCAATTGTTACTCCTGGATAGACCAACATGTTCTTTAGATCTCTTACTGGAACTACAAATGTATTCAATCCATGACATTGACCATCTGGAGTATAAAGCTGTGCATAAACAATTGCATGCGTTGCTGTCTTTCCTAAATTTCCAACCCAGCATTTTGCAGCTTCAAAATTTGGTGTATTGAGGATGAAAGATTTTGATGATGGATCATAAGTTGCTGTGGTTTTCATGGCTTGTGTGTTGCTTCCATGAGCGATTTCTAGAGGAACAAAGAATGATTTGGAGTTAAGATTTTGAAGATTGACCAGTGAGCTTACCGGTAAGTGCAAAACATCCATAAATTTTCTGATCAAAACAGTTGTCAATAAAATGATTGATCCTATCAGATCCCAAAAACCTTAAAACAAATGGAAACATGTCAAATGGAATTTTAAATTTTCCTACCATCGCTGCATCAAAAGAACTTAATGCTGTATTGACTTTAGGGTCTAATGCAAGATCTTCAAAGTCGAAGAAATTTTGGTTTTGAATCACGATTGCTCTTTGGTAAGCTAATCTACGTTCTTCATCAATAGTTATAGCTTGATGAGATTTTTGGAATAATGGATGATTTTCAAAAAAATTCCAAACATTAAACTTTGCATCCCAGGCCGCAGCGCTGTCAAAAATGAGCTTCATTTCCCTCCAATCGAATGATGAATTAAAGCGGTAAGACTTGAGGGGTCCATCAAGGAGATGTAGATCTGGGAAAATGTCTTTGCGAGAATAGATTTTGTCGTTGAGGGTTTTGAGGGATTTTAGTGGACTGAAAAATTCAATTTTGATTGAAAAATAACTTAATTTGTGTATAAACCAAAAACACAAAAAATGGGTTGAATTGACAATTGTGCGTAAAAATTCATTATCATGTGTCAACAAAGCTGACCTCCGAAAATTTTAAGGCTATTTTTAATTCAGTTATGTGACTTTCTTTTTACTTACTCAAGAGTTTTAATTTTTTGACTCATAATAGTTTACTTACAGGTGAAATATTCAACTAAACTAAATTTCAAACGAAAAATTAAAAAATAAAAGTTAATATTTAGAAGAAAAGGTAAATAAATTAAAAATATTGGATTAATAAAACTCACCTTTGTTTTTATAAATGCAACCAATTATTCGGACAGAATAAGAATGAAAGAAATGAAAATTTATTTTTGATTTTTTTTTCAAAAGTTCTCTCCAAAATTTTTGCTCGAAAAAAGTGAAATACAAGTAAAATATCAAAACCTAGTAAGGGGCTGTTCACAAAGTACGTTACACAAAAAAATAACTTTTTAGACCCCCCTCCCCCTTCTCGTTACGCTTTTTGTATAAAAATTCTTTTGTTTTGTTTAATCTGTTACAAAATTATAGACCCCCCTCCCCCCTAAAAGGGGAACGTACTAATTGAACAGCCCCTAATTATATTTTTATCAAACTTAAAGGTAAGAAATCTAAGCTTATGAACAGACATTTATTAAATAAATTTGTCAAATTGTGTAAACTTAATTATTTTGTTATTTTGTACATTAAAAATTATAATATTTATTGTTGAAAAATATAAAAGCTACTTTCAAAATTTTCAATAACCTTGAAGAATATCAACAACTTTTCTAGTTTTTTCATCAATTTTCAAAAATTTATCCTCAATTTCTTGAATATTCGATTTTATTTTTAGCTGATCTTTCTCAATGATTTGCAAGGTTTTTGAAAATAATGCTGCAAATTTTTTTAAATTCTCGCAATTTTCTTCAATACTTGAAGTTTTTTCAACCAATATGTCTAATTTTTCATCCGTCTTGTTGAGCTTTTTGTATAGTTGATTGAAATCTTCACCAAAGTTCAATATTTTCTCTTCAAATTCTGACAATTTTCCATCAATTATTGAAAATGATTCTGTTTGAGAATTTTTTAGGTTTAGCTCAACTTGATTTAAGAATTTTATTTGCAAAATTGGAATTTTATGTCTTAAAATTTCAAATTTTTCAGTTAATGATTTTATATTTGTAAATCTAGAATTTTTGAAACTTTCCTCCAAAACCTCACGATTGTAGTTCCAAATTTCAAAGTTTTCCATTTTCATACTTTTTATACTACTTTCTAGAAGTTTTAAATCTTGTAAAAGCTTATAAAATTCCTCATCTAAACATTTTTCATTAGCAGATTTTATCAAACTTTGAACTTGCTGTAAATTACCGCGTACGTCGACATCAATACATAGATTATTCTTCAATCCCAAAAATGAAAGTTTATTTAAGTTTTTAAAAACATCAGGATCAATATGAAAAATCATGTTGCTATTCATCCAAATAATTTCAAGATTTTTATTTGAGTCAAAAGTTCCATCTTCAATAAATCTTATATCACATGCTCCAAAATCAAGGTACATTAAATTATAGTACATACTAATATCTTCCCGACGAATATCTTTGATTCTCCCATTAGGTACATAAATTGCCTTCAAATTTTTAAATATTATTTCTAATCCTCTTGGAACAAAATCTAAATTTTTATTCACAGCATGAATGCATGTGACATTATCGTTGGTATTTAATCCAACATGCGCACCAGTTGCATGCTCAATAACTGCATTTTCTCGTATTTTTATATTTAAATCATTTTTAACTTCACATTGGTATGCATTTCCAATGATTTCGTATGGAGTGTTGGAGTTGAAGTTGCAGTCAATAACGACACTTGATGCTAGGTTAATGAGGAATATAGTGGTGAGTCTGTGTGAGAAAGAAGAATTTTAAATAAATTGCAGATATTTATAGAAATATAAATGTAATAAGTTTTGTAGGAATTAAATCAAGAAATAAAATTAAATGATTAATCAAACAAAAACCATTAATTAACTGGAAGTAAGTATAAAACTTTTATTTTCAAAATAATACTTACAGAATTATTTTATTCATTTTTTAATTTAGATTTTCAAATATTTATTTTTTTACAAATAATGCTTTTTTTTTAAATTTAACTCCTTTTCACTTAAAGATCTGAAAACGACTAACCAAACGACAATTATCTTTATAGCATTTGAACGGCAAAGAAACAGAAGAAAAGAAAAACAAACAACTTGATAATGTGCGCTTTATTAAGGGTTTGTTCATATGTTATGTCTATAATTAATGCTAGTATTGACTTGAAAAATTTTAAATTTGTAGAATTTGTCGTTGGTACACTTACTCTAGAGGTTATACCAGTGTTGTCCAAACTGTGTGTCCACACTGGTGTGCCGAGGAACATGTCTAGGGGTGCCGTGGAAAAATTTTAAAAATCCCAAAAATAGGCTGTTTTTCAAAATTTTTTAAATTTTCATGTATTTTTATTCAAAAAACTCCTTTTTAACTTACCGAAATATCAATAATTTATTTAAAAAAAACTTTGATTTGTTTGATCAAGGATGAAATCTTTCATGCAATTGGTACTATTTTTGCTAAATTAAATTATAGGTCTGCCGTAGACAAAATTTGGTGTGCCGCGAAAAATTTTTTTGAGTCAAGGTGTTCCGTGGCCCTAAATAGTTTGGACAACACTGGATTATACGCTAAATTTGGGTTATACGCAAAAAGTTACCTTTTTTGACTTCATAAAATTTTCACAATAAAATTTTGACGCAATTTCTTTTCCTATTAAGTGTTTCAAATTGTACGAACGATCACTTCTACATATTTATTGCATGAAATCAAGTGTTTTTACTAAGAACGAAACGGGATTCACAATATTTTTAGCTTGTTTACCAAAAACACATGATTACATTCATGACTCATCTTTAAGTGCTTCAATGACTTTTGCAATCTTAGTATCAAATTTCCTTTCAAGTAAATCAATTTTTGACTTCAATTCTTTCTGTTCTAGTTCAAATTTATGGAATCTGTTACTGACTTCAACAGGAATTCCTTTCAGCTCTTCAATTTGATCTTTGAAGTCGCTGAACATTTCAGTTAACGCTGCTATATTTTTGTCAATATTGCTGATTTTTGAACTAAATTTATTGCAATTTTCAAGCTGTTCTGGTAATTTTAATAATTTTTCTTCGGCGCTAGTGCAAAATTGAAGTTGACAATTTTGGAGGTAAAATTCTGAATTTGACATTTTTTCTTTCATATTTCTAAATTTTTCTTTAAAGACATTTAAATAAGAAAATCTCGAATTTTTGAAAAAGTTTTCCAAACTTTCAACTTTTTCTGTCCAATTTTTAAAATTTTTTGAACTCAAATTTTGTCCCTCAATTTCCAAATTTTCAACACTCTGCTTAAATTCAAAGAACTCAATATCAAAGCATTTTTCTTTAATTGAATCAATGAGTGACTTAGCATCAGCCAAATTCCCTTGAACATTTACATTCATGCACAAATTCGACGCCAAACCTAA
This sequence comes from Chironomus striatipennis, assembly GCA_026123125.1. NCBI lineage: Eukaryota > Metazoa > Arthropoda > Insecta > Diptera > Chironomidae > Chironomus > Chironomus striatipennis. Next base: position 8,819,956 of record CM047391.1, on the reverse strand, counting down.
CCAAGAAATTTTATTTAAATTTTTAAAAACATTTGTGTCAAAATGAAAAATTTTATTATTAATAAACCAAACGCATTCCAATTTTGGATTAAAATCAAACGTGCCATCCTCAATAAATCGTAGCTCACTGTCACGAATTTGAAAATAAATTAACTCTGGTAATGGCTTTAAATCAGCTTGTCTAACTTCTTGAATATTACTTAAATGAATATAAATTGATCGTAAATTTTTAAACACTCGTTCAATTCCTCTTGGAACAAATTGAACGCCTTTATCGTAGATTTGCAATGACTTGACATCGTCATTTGTTTTTGAAGCTACATGACTTCCTTTTGCTGATTCAATGACTAAATCTTCTCGAGATATTGTGCTGAGATTGTCTTGGACGACACATTGATAAGGGGCCGTTCACTTATTACGTAACGCTCTGAGGGGGAGAGGGGGGGTCGAGAGTTTGTTACGGTCTATTGTTCTCGCAACTGATTCTTTTGTTAAAAACGTTACGCAGGGGGGGGGGGGGGGGTTAAAAAATTCGAATTTTTGCGTTACGTAATAAGTGAACGGCCCCTAAGCATTTCCAATTATTGCATATGAAGTATCGCTGTTGAATTTGCAATCAATTACAATTGCTGATGAAGAATTCAGGAATAGAGTTGAGCACACAAACAAGCTGAAATATAAGATTGTTTGAAATTGAGATGATTATTTTCTGATTCTTACTTCAAAGTAGGATCAGATCTTGGCTTTCTCGAAATCCCGATCTCGAAAATTTTCGGGATCCAGGGATTATTCGGGATCGGGATTTCCCGATCGCGATCCCGATAGCGAGAAAGCTTAATCAGATCCTACCCTAATTATATCTATATTTTACTTACAATAAAATTTTCATCATCTTTTTTAACCCACAAAAACACTTTAATATTGATTTTTGCAAATTGTGGATTTTTTATTTTCTCCGTGTTGCTTACTCAAAAGTTCGATTTCAAATGACCTCAAAGAAGAAGCGAAAATAAGAATAAGTCTAAAATATGCGAAGAAAAAAAGAAGTAAAGATGTTCTTGCTATCTCTGTGTATTTTTAATTACAGCTATGATTTATGGCAAACATTTACTAAGACACAGTTGATTTAGGGAAAGTTGCTGTTTGGTTTTATTCACATTGTCCAAGGAATTAAAAATTGTTTCTAAATTATTTTAATAGTTTGGTCTAAACTGTCGATTTCCAACCGGTATTGTCCGAAAAATTTTAAAAATCCATATGTTATCTTGGTCATGACTTACGTCTTGAGTGTACTGTGGTACAGAAATAAGTTGGCTTTCATTGGTCTATATCAGTATAAACAATTCAAAAATAAACGATGGCAAAAACGTAATCAGTTCATGTAATTTTTTGATTTTTTTCCAGTAAACAAGTGAACCACGCCACACTAGTTGGACATAACTAGTCTAAATTATATTTGAAATTTCTTAAGATTAATTAAACGTTTTTTTTCTGGATATGGAAGTTAAATTTTTAAAAAACTGAAAAACTTTTCTGAAAATTTCAAAAAAAATTAATAAAAAGATATAAAGTTTATTATTTTAACATTTTTCTGAATTATTAACATTAAAAACAAAAAAAAAACTAATGTTAATAGTTGAAGAGTTTCAATGACTTTTGTGGTTTGCATCAACAATCGCAATTTTTCCATCAATTTTCCTCTCGAATGAATGAAATTTTGACTTCAATTCTTTCTGCTCTAATTCTATTTTATGTAATTTTTTAGAAACCATTTCAGTAATTTTTTCATAGTCTTCCGCTTGCTCTTTAATGCTTTCAGATATTGTTATCAATTTTTTATCTAAATCTTCAAACTTTTGATTCAACTTTGAAAAAATGTCAATTAAACTTAAAGAATTTTGATCATTTTTAGGGCAACTTTGAGTATTTAGATTTTTGAGGTTTAAATTAAGCTGGTTTAAAAAAACTATAAACAAAACCGGCAATTTCTGCTTCATTTCTTCAAATTTTTCCTCAAAATGATTTAAATTAGAAAACTTTGAATTTTTGAAAAAAAATTCCAATTTTTCAAATTTTTCTGACCAATTTTTAAAGTTTTCCAACTTTAAAATTTTTCCTTCAACTTCTAAATCTTTAACATCTTGTTTAAATTCTACAAATTCGCTGTCATAACATCTAACTTGAATGATGTCAATAAGTAATTTAGAATTAACTAGACTATTTGTTGCTACCATATTCATGCAAGTATTTGATGCCAAGCTAAGCCACGAAATTTTATTCAAATTTTTGAAAACATTCGCATCAAAATGAAAAATTTCATTTCCATTTAACCAAATAATCTCCAAATCAGGATTAAAGTCAAAAGTTCCATCCTCAAAAAATCTAATTTCACTATTAGTAATGCACAAGTAAACCAGATTTGGTAATGACTTTAAGTCATCTTGGCAAACTTCCCGAATTTTGCTAAAATCAATGTAAATTGATCGCAAATGTCTAAACACTTTTTCTAGTCCTCGTGGAAAAAATTGAATATCTTTGTTTTTTGCATAAAATGAGATGACGTCATCATTTGATTTTAAAATTAAATGTTCTCCTGTGGCTGATTCGATGACAGAATATTCTCTAGATTTTACATGAAGACTGTTTTTGACCTCACATTGATAGACATTTCCGATAATTACGTAGATTGTGTTGCTGTTAAAATTGCAATCAAGGATTATTGCAGATGATGATGATAAGAGCAAAGTTAAGCTTATAATTAGACTGAGGAAAAAAATATATTTTTATAAATTCTAATCAAATAAAGTAATTTAATTGACTTACAACAAAACTTTCATCATTTTGAACTAAACAATTGCACAAAAAATTATTTAGGATTATTTTTTTCAGTATTATTCACACAAATGCAAAAATTTGAATGAAACAAAATAAAAGACACAAATATAATTAGAATTATCAAAAAAATTGAGAATAAATAACAACAAGTTTTGCATTTGTATGGAATATTATATTTATTTATTTTGTATAAAAACAAATCTTACCTTGAATAAATTTAAAAATTGAATTTTGATAAGAAAAATTTTGGAATCATTTCGAACAAAATATAAACGTGTTTTTTATGTTAACCTAACTGTTTTGAATCAAAAATTTTTAAGAGTTTACATTACGACATTTTGTTTTGGTTTAGATCTGTTCAATAATATCATAAATAAACTTTGCGAAAGTAAGGGTATCCTGGTGTACACTCATTTTGTTTTCTAAAGAACGTTGAAAATATTCTAAAATTTTATTATTATAAATTGTAAAGATTGGCTACACCTTTTTCCTCTATTGCTAATGTTTTTGGTTTTCTTTAAACCTGCGCAAGTAATTTTAGAAAAAAATCTCAAAACCATCCTAAACTTTAGCGTTCTTTTCAAATAATTTCTATACATTCAATAAACTTAAATTGAAAAATTCCGTTTTAATCATTTCTGACAGTTTTTTTTAAAAATTTTCCTTTCTATTGATTGAATTTTCGACTTAATTTCTTTTTGTTCTAGCTCAACTTTATGTAATCTTTTGCTGATTATAACAGGAATATTTCTTAAATCATCGATTTGTTCATTGAAATTATCAATTTTTTCATATAAATTGGTTAATTTCTCATCGATTTTTTTAAGAACCATACTTAAGTTGTTTTTATCATCAGCTAATGATTGACTTTCATAAGGCATATAAGTTTGATTTTGAGAAAATTGGTTAGCTTCATTGAAAAATTTAATCATCAAAAATTCTAGCTTATGCTCAAATTTCGTTTCAAAAAGAGTTACATGTGAAAATTTTGAGTTATTAAAAAATTTCTTCAAGTTTTTGAATTTTTTGAACCATTTTTCAAAACTTTCCAATTTTAAAATTTCTTCTTCATTTTCGAGAATTTTGAGGCTATTTTTAAATGAATGGAAATCGCCATCTAAACAATTAGCCTTAATAGAGTCAATAAGTGCCTTAGCATTGTCCAAACTACCTTGAACATTTCTATTCATACACGTATTGGATGACAACCCAAGCCATGAAATTTTGTGCAAATTTTTAAAAACGTTCGCATCAAAATGAAAAATTTTATTATTTGGCAACCAAATAGCTTCCAAATTAGGATTAAAATCAAAAGTTCCATCCTCAATAAACCAAAGATCACTATTACTAATCTCAAAATAAATCAAATTTGGCAGTGGCTTCAAGTCTGATTGTCCAATTTCCTGAACGTTACTTATATAAATAAAAATTGATTTTAAATTTACAAAAACTTTTTCCATTCCTTTTGGAATAAATTGAACACCTTTGTTGTTAATTTGAATAGATATGACGTCATTATGTGATTTTAGATTGACATGTGTTCCTGTGGCTGATTCGATGATTAAATCTTCCTGAAAAATCATACTTAGACGGTTCTGAACAATGCATTGGTAAGGATGTCCTAGGATTGCATAGCTGGTTGCACTGTTAAACGTACAGTCAATGACAATCGCCGAAGATGCATTCAGCAAGAATATCAAACTAAAAATGAAACTTTAGGGATACAAAAAAATGTGATTTTGCATTTTTAGAATGGAAAACAAAATTGTTTTACTTACAAAAGAACTTTTAACATTTATTTTAATTTTGAAATGTTTCAATTTTTAAATTTTTCAGAATGATAAACGCAAATATATTTTTTTATAAAGCACCACTCACTCAAATCTACAAATTCAAATGACCCAATGAACTTAAATTTATTCAAAACGTTCTAGACACATGGAATAAATTGTCAGAAACCAACATTTTTAAGGTAAAATTTTACACAGGCACAGACACATTGAATATATTCTTTGCTAATGTGCGCAATTCATGTTCGACAGACTTATTGAAAGTCTAGGGGTATTCAAATATATATGTTCGGAAATTGAAAATTCAAAAAAATACGTTACACTATTTCTTGAATTTGATAACTTTTCTAGATTTTTATCACTTATTTCACATCATTGGAGTCCTAAATCATAGATTCAATCATTTACTTTGATAAATTCCACACAATAATGCTTTAATTTGAATTTAAATTTTTTCGAATTTTCGAAAAAGGGGTATTTAACTTCGAATTTTGCATGGCAGACAGACAAAAATGTCATTTTTGCACTTTTATTTGGAAACTATAACGGACACAATGTTTGAATTGCACACATTAGATTCTTTGGAAATTCAATAAATCTGAATGCGTAGTTGATTTTGCAGCATTTTATTAAAAACTTTAAATTTGTTGTGTTAATAAAAAAATTATTTATTTATAAATCAATGTTGTATATAGCAAAATGATTTAAAACAGATCTTTTAGTTTAAATAACATGTTTAGAATTTGATTAAAAGAATTGAATTATCTAATGAATATTTTTTTAACTTTGAGATTTTTGATTTTTAAACTGTAATACTTTGCGGCTATGTCTATAAAAGAAAAAATAAGATTCAATATTTTTTTTAAACTATGCATTTACCCACAGCAATTATTCTCCCCCTTTCTTTCACTGCTTTCTAAATTTAATTTATTAATTATAAAATTTTACTTTGGCAGTTGTTCTTTTTCCCATTTTCCCCCTTCTTTCTCCGTCAAAACCTTTTTTATTATATGATAAAGTACATCTCTAAACAAGATGGAAGAATCCCATACAAATAAAGGCAATAACATAAACAACAAATGCAATTCTATCAATAATAACTGCAAGTCGAATCCAATCGTTTGATGCATTTTCACCGGAAACATTTCCATTTTCAACTGCACTTTCAGCCTTTTCAGGTTTTCTCTTACATGCAAAAATCAATTCAATAAAGTTGTCCAAGAAAATTGCCTTAATGAATGATGGAAGTGCTGTTTGTGTCTTTTTGCGAGAGATGTTGATGGTGAATGCACTGATGATTAAAGATGCAGCGAGTAGGTATAAGGTGTTACTGTAGAATTTCACTGAAATGGGGAAATATAACTTATTAGTAATAATTCTGAGATTTAGACTTTAGATTCTGACCCGTATAACACAAGTTGGTTAATCGAGAGGAAAAACCACGCTGGGACCACGTGAAGTCGACTTGACGGCAAAAAAAACATCACAATGGAAAATTCGCCGTCAGGTCGACTTCACGTCGTCCCAGCGTGGTTTTTTCTCTCGATTAACCGACTTGTGTTATACTGGTGATTCACATTAAAATTTGACAAATTCAGGTGCATTTACACTAGGGTTGTGAAATTCAGGTTCATTTACACTAGAATTTTAAAGTTCTGATGCATTCTCACTTAAATTTACACCTCAAGACTCAAAAAAGTCATAAAAGCTTACCAATCAGTGGTGTACTTGCAGCCATCACAGGCAACAACTGCGAGAAATAAATAAGAAGAATGCAGACCAAAACGCATGCAAATCCATTGAGAATCAATTTTTCACCAGCATCTGGAGGGAGCCAGAAGGCAATCAAAACCATAAAGACGAGAGCAACCGTTGGAACGACAGTGATTGCTTTGTACATTGGTGATCGTCGACTGAGGGTGAAGGAGAAGGCTGATAGGGAAAAGATTGATTAAAATTTGAATAATTTGCGCTAGAAATTGATACTCACTAATATCTTCATAAGGTTCTGGACAACAATCATAATGTCTTGAGTGGTATTCAGCATTTGAGTCAACAATAATCCATTCAGAGTTTTGGTAGTAATGTTTGGTCTGAAATTGAATATTAAGTTTTTTAATACCTCAAATTTAACCAAACAACTATTCAAAATTAAAATTACTATGAGAAATTAATTCCAGTTTTAATTCAAAATAAAATTATTTTTTAAAGGGGGTCCTCGATTTGAATAATCAAAAAAAATTTACATTTAGCGTTCATTTTTCATAAATTTCGATTTGAATAAACTCGATTTGAATAGAAAAATTTTGAAACAAAACAATTGTTCAAATCAAGGACCTTCTTGTATCATCAAGTTAAATTTTTACTTACTTCGACAGGTGAATCAGAAAGTTTTAATTTGAGCTTATATGCATCATATGTCCATGATCCCAATTTGACTTCACATTTTTGTTGATCAAATGGCCACATTTTGAGCTCTAAGCTACAGTATGTCTTGAATTTTGCTGTTGGTACCTAGGATTCATAGTAATTTTGGTTTAATGGATGCATAAATAAGCTAGCATATTTTCCCGAAAGACACAGATCAGATAATCGAGATGAAATTCGGCACCGAAGTGAAATCTGCACCACTTTGGCCTAAATTGTATGCCAGCTTGGTGCTGGCCTCACTCCGGTTTGGTGCCGGATTTCATCTCGATTATCCGATCTGTGCCTTTCGGGCTTGTGCATCGAAATATTTAATTCGGATGAAAGCATGATCAATACCACAGATGACTAACGGTTTAAGTGAATTCTCAATTAAAAAAAAATCGACCACCTATCTTTAGTCAATCAAAATACTTAATCAAAATACGGGACATAACGGATATTTTTAAGAAAAAAGTACGAGACCAGGAACAAATATCAAGAACTTTAAACGGGAAATTCAGTTGCAAATACTCACAGATTGCCATTAATTTCATAATCTATTAAAACATACATACATACATCGCTGGCTATACAGATCAATTGTGACTCATAGCCTCCCTAACTATTAATAAATTAACTAATAAAGACAAACTTACCCATAAAACTGATCCTGTATTGTATGCAATTTTATTTGTCTTTGCATAATGATCGACAATCTTATCCTCAGCGCTATTGTATACAGTCAAATCTGGTTGCCAGACCTTTCAAATCAACAACAATGTAAAAATAAATTCATTATTACATAACATCAATTTAATTTCAATTAATTACATGAGAATAGGTCAAGAATTCAAATAAAAATGTCATCAGTAATAAAATTTAATGACACATGTAATTGATTAGAAAAACAAATAAAAAGTTGGATGGAATAATGACATGCGGAAGGTTACATATGAAATAATATTAATTGAATATAAAAGTGTGATAATTTGGTTCGAATTAGGATTTTTAGTGCAATTTTAAAAAATATTATTGACTCAAAAATCTTGCCAAAATGTCTACAAAAACTTCTAAAAACACCTCAGAAAAAAAGAAATTAAAAAAAATTAAATTACATCATCAGCTGACAGCCTCAAACTACTGATTCCATTATACTTTGCTGGATCCCACTTCATTTTTGAATCTGTCCAGTTCATTTTCAACCATGCATGAGTCTCAAGTGTTGACGTAGATTCAACAACTTCCATATGTAAAACTGTTATTCCAACCCAAAGAACCGTTGCGGTTTTCGAATTATCTGGTCGAATATGCGTGTCATAATCTTTTAAGAGGGAAGTCTTGAGAATATCAATGTCTGTCTCATTCCAGACGGAGTTGGATGCTGCATAAGAAATATAAAAAAAAAAATATAATGTATGAAAAAAATGTTAATTGAATCAAATAATAATTCAAGTTCAAATCAGCGGAATAACAACAAAAAAAGAAGAAGAAATCTCTCTTTTTAGTCCAAATTGATTAGATTTTTTTTTCTTTTTTTTTTTTTTCTTGCATGCGACGTGTCAATTGAGTTGATATTATGTTCACATTTACTTAAACTTTGATGTTCTTTTGATTCAATCAAGAAAGAATGTTTTTTTTTTGTAAACATAATTTAATCAAAAAATGAAAATAAATAATTTAATTCTCAGTAGATGAAGCTATTGAAGGCATAAAGAATAGCATTTAAATTTGTTTATGAAGGAAAAATTCTTTTGTGAATTATTAAAAAGAAAGAATTTATTTTGTTATGCAATTTTCTGTGGGAATATTTTTTCATGAATTTGATGAATTGTGGGAGATTAAGGAGTAGTTCAAGAATGATGTAGTTTGAGTTAAAACTTGAAGGAAAATTTGCTTTGAGAACTTTAAATATGCATCATTTGGATTAATCTAAAATTTATAAATGATAGATTTAGAAATGGGAAAACTTTTAAGTAAATGCCAATAAAATAGATATTTTTCAATTTCTTAATTTTGAGTTTATTAATTTTTAAATAATTTTTTGTTTGTTAATTCTTTTAGAATTTTCAAAATTTTTAAACTCTTTTAGAAATTTTTAAATTTTTCGATTTATTTTTTTCGGGTTTTTTTTCAAAGTTTTGGGAAGTTTTTTATTTTTTTTTTTTCTCTTTTAGTTTGGGAATTTTTGAATTTTTAAATTTATGATTTTTTTAAATTCATTTGAAATTTTTAAAAATTTTAAATTTTTTTCGATGTTTTTGAAAATTGTGATCTTTTTGAATTTTTTTTAAGTATTTGAAAATTTTGATCTTTTTGATTTTTTTTGAAATTTTTTGGAAGTTTTTGAATTTCTAAATTTACGATTTTTTTAAACTCTTTTGAAATTTCAAAAATTTTTCTATTTTATTTTTTTAAATTTTTATTTTTTAAATTTTTCGAACTTTTAAGTTTTTAAATCAATTTCTTACTTTTTATTTTTTTCCGGATATTTAGGAATTTCAAAATTTTAGATTTTCAACAAACATCATTAAGGAATTTTTCCCAATAACAAAAGGTTACCATATTAGGTATGAAATTCTAAAAATAGGATGAACAAGGAAGCAATTTATTTAATTTATTTTATGACTTCATGCGCTGATTGCAGATTATTATTAGACAATGTGGGATATCAACTACTTTTTATCACAAATTATTATAAATTTGCATCAAATTTTTTATCTTAACTTAAATTTTAAATGCATTGTGGGCTTAAGAACACAATAACATTTAAATGATAAAATCTCAATCAATTGTAAATAACTGCATGAATAATGTCCATCATAAATCATAATTTGAATGATTTATGAGGCTAAAAATTTGTCATGTAGGACAATGTATAAGGTGGGACTACTTTATATGATTAATGGGATTGTGTATTATTTTTAGGGGTTCATAGTCTCGTAGATGGTTGACTATGTCTGATTGTAATGGTATTGAATAAAATCATAACTAAAATAAAAACTTTTAATGAATTTTGGCAAAGCAAAGATTATCTCAAATCTAGAAATAAAAGGATAGAACCAAGCAACAAGAAGGCTCAATTTTAAATTTTTGCTTTACAAACTTCTCATTTATTAAAAATAGAATAACTTAGACATCAATAAAAGATTCAGAATTTTCACAAAATATTCTAGGTCTCAATAACTTCAACTTAGATAAAAGCAAACAAATTATGCAAATCGACAATAATTCACCTCCCAATACAACTGCAAATGCACAACACAAAAGAACAAAGACTTTCATTTTCGCGACTACTTTTTAAGCTTCACCGCACAGCTTCCAATCGTGTCACAAACTGAAAGTGATGATGAGCAATTGTGTCTTATTTATAGTCAAATCATCAGCACAGACACTTAATATGCTAATTTTTTTTCGTGAGTTGGGAATTGAATTGTTCATTTTGTTGACTGTGAATTGTCTCGCGGGGTATGTGTGGACTGCAAGTTTAGTTTGAAGATCATTGAAATTTGCATTTAATTAAAGGATTTTTGAGTTAATTTATATGGTGTTTTTCAAGGACAATTTAACAAATTACTAGAAGTGTCATAATTGTAAAAAGTAAAGGATTCAATTAGCTTTAAATAATGAAGAATTTCTTGGAAACCAAGCACATGAAACTTGATTTAATGAGTAAATCACGACAATGTTGAAAAATTTAAGATTTTAGTCTTCAAAATTTCCCAATCAAAAAAATAAAACGCTCATCCATCAATCCTCAAAACCATTTATTTTTCATTATCACAAGAAAAAACTTTTTATCATTCAATAAAAGTGCCTACTGCTTCAGTGGATTTATTGATAAGAATTGGGATTTTCCAAGGTGTTAAAAATTATTAAGTGGTTAATTAAAAAGTTGATAAGGAACTTGTCTTGATAAGTTTTTTTTTTTTTGTTTACAGGTGGAAGAAAAATTTAATTGAAAATTAATTTTAAATCTTTTTTTATAAGCAAAGACGATTTTGAATTTATTGTAATTTAGGTGATTTTTTGATTAGTTTACAGGTGTTTTATTTTCATATTTTAGATACAAAAATTATTAAATTAAATTAAATTAATAAAAGTAATGTACTGATTTGAAAAAATGCCGAGAAAGTTTAATTGCATTTTGTGCAATAGTAGGTTAACATATGGATGCAAATTTTAAATCTTATATTTTTAAATAAAGCAAAAATGAAATTGCATAAATTATGCATAAAAAATTTAAAAATTACTATTGTCTCAATTTAAAATGATTTTAATGTTTCCATAAAATCCCAAAAAAGTTTACAAAATTTTGACAAAATAAAATTTAAAAAAAAAATAATTACAGGAAAACAGCAATATTTAATATCAATAAACCAGTTCTTAAGATTGTAGACATTTATCTTAATGACGAAAACAGCTTATTTTATTATCAATTTTGATTAGATTGTATTTTGACTTATATTCATATATTTTTAGTCATATCAATAATTGATAACACTAAGTCTGGCTTAGTATTTTGTCTGTCATTTATTTTAGGCCTTTAATTGAGGATTTTAATGGATCTTAACATTTTGTTCTTTACGTGTTCTTGGGGATTTTTAGTTCGTTCTTATGTTTGCTTTTCTTTCTTTTAATATCATAGTATAATTTTTTAATAAAAAAAATTATTGAAATTTAAACAAGTTCTTCTTGATTCAAGAATCTCTTGTCGAGCCAAATTGAAAAAAGTTCATTAAAAAACACATTGATTAAATAAAATTTAAATTTTCCAAATTAAACACAAAAAAAAAAGTTTTATTCATGCAATTTTTTTTTTATTTTCAATAATTTTTTCCGAGTTATATCATGTTTAAAAGCATATCATTCATCAACGGATTTAGATTACACTGAGGATCCAGGCTCTGTGTGAGCTGACTCTAGCATAAACATCTGGGAATCCTTGAGCGCAGGCAATACCCCATGAAACTGCACCAATAACGGTACCACCAGCGATCAATGGGCCACCAGAGTCACCCATGCAAGTTCCAGTTCCGGATCTCAAGAATGTACAGATTGTGTTGTCAAAGACGCGAGCAGCATTGGCAGCAGAGTGACGTGAACGACAATCAGCAAGTGTCAAAGTTGGAGCAGTCAAGAATTGCAAGTTAGCGGCAGCTGAACCTGGATGTGAGGTTTGTCCCCATCCTGAAACTGTTGCACTGACTCCACCACCAACTGTGGCTGATCCAAGAGTGATTGGTTGGACAAGAGTTGTGAAGGTGATTGTTGATGCAGTTTGGACCAATGAGATGTCATTAGCAAGTGTGTTAGCGTTGTATGATGGATGGTTAACAATACGAGCTGATGCGTGTGAAACACCTCCAGTTGTACGACTGTTGGTTCCAACAACACTGATTGTGTTGGCTGTTGTACGTCCAATTGTGCAGTGAGCTGAATTTTTTTAAAGTTAAAATTAGTTATGGTAGCGAAGGTTTGAAGATTCCGAGATTACATACCAGCTGATCCAACCCAACGGTTATTGATGATCCAACCTCCACAGAAGTGAGCATTGGCACTTGATCTCAATGAGACTTGATGAGGGAATTGTCCACCTGAGGCTGTTGAACCTCCAACAATGAAGCCTTCCCATTCTGGATCGATAGCTGGGCTAAGGCCTGAAAATGAGATGATTTACTTAGAACTTTTCACATTTTATCAGGATTTTTAAGGAGAAATTTCAAATCAAATTCAACTTTTGAAATTAAAAATCTTGAAGTTTTACTAATGAGGTTAAATTCTAAATGAAAGAATCCTTTAGAAATTTAACCCAGAACAATTTACTCAAGAATTTTTAACCTCAAACTTGTAGAAGTTTTAGCCTCAATAACTTACTAGCACCGAGTGCTGATGCAACGAGTGTACAGAGAACTACAAATTTGAACATCTTTAACAACCAAACTGTTAACAATATTCTGATTTGTCCAGATTTTTATAGTCGTTTCTAATCTTATCTAAAAAACTTTGGAGAGAAACTTATCATTAATTTTGCTAAATGTATGATTCGGAGAAATATTTTACAATCATAGTTTACATGCCATGCGAACATACAATATGCCACAAAAGTTAGTAAAGCCTACACATTAACTTTAAGTATGCATTATGATCTTTATTGTCAATAAATTTATTCCAGAAATTTTAATTTTTCCTAATCCACCATTTACATTTGGTTGATCATCCAGGTTCTGTGTGAGCTGATTCTGGCAAAGACATCTGGGAATCCTTGAGCGCAAGCAATACCCCATGAAACTGCACCAATAACAGTACCACCAGCGATCAATGGGCCACCAGAGTCTCCCATGCACATACCGGCACCAGATCTCAAGAATGTACAGATGGTATTGTCAAAGACACGTGCAGCATTGGCAGCAGAGTGACGTGAGCGACAGTCAGCATTGGTCAATGTTGGTTTGGTCAAGAATTGCAAGTTTGCAGCTGCTGAACCTGGATGTGATGTTTGTCCCCATCCTGAGGCTGTTGAGCTGACACCACCACCAACTGTGGCTGATCCAAGAGTGATTGGTTGAACAAGAGTTGTGAAGGTGATTGTTGATGCAGTCATGACCATGGAAATATCATTAGCAAGAGTTGCTGATGAGTATGATGGATGGTTGACGATACGGGATGTTGAGTGAGCAATACCTCCAGTTGTACGGCTGTTGGTTCCAACAACACTGACTGTGTTGGCTGTTGTACGTCCAATTGTGCAGTGAGCTGTATATTATAAATGAATATAAATTAATCGGTTGGAATTTTTAAGATTTTCAGGTTAACATACCAGCTGATCCAACCCAACGGTTATTGATGATGAAACCACCGCAGAAGTGAGCGTTGGCACTTGATCTCAATGAGACTTGATGTGGGAATTGACCAGCTGAGGCTGTTGAACCTCCAACAATGAAACCTTCCCATTCTGGGTCGATTGCTGGGCTGAGGCCTAAAAATTAATTAGTATGTTACTTAATTGTGCTGTTTTTGAATCCATAAATTACAAAATTGAACTTTTCAAGTGCAAATGTCCTTAAAGAATTCAATTCAAAAATAATTCAATTTTTGAAATCTTTAATCAGAAAGCTTACTGGCACAAAGTGCAGAAGCAACAAGTGAGAGTAAAACGACGAATTTGAACATTTTTGCAACACTGACTGTTGACTTGTCTTCACTTTTACACCTCTTTTATACTAATTGAATTATCTTCGAATATTTTAAGAATATTTATCAACAATTTTAATATCAACGTCAATTAAAGGTAAAACTGATAAGGAAATTAAGCATTGAGTATTAAGGTAGCTTGCTTGATAAACACACACACACAGCGTCGTATAATCGTACGTCGTAGGGGATACGATAAGTTATGAATTCTATTTATGTACGAAAGGTTGAAGTACTTGATAGAATTGCAAGTTGAGTGTGCGTTGATTAATTTCATTAGATTAAGTTGGAATTTTTAAAAATTATATTTTTTTAGGTAGAGGTTTGTTGTTGATAAATGGGAATAAGAATGAACGATTAACAAATTTTTATTGTTTTTATCCTTATAAGGTAAGGTGAAAATGTTCTTTTGATTTTATTCTCAAAATATTTTAAACTAGTTGAGTTTTTTAAATAAAAATCAAGGAGTCATCGATTCAACGAGCCACAAATAATTTTTAAAAGAAAAAAGTTCATAAGTTAGAACGATATCTACAAAAAACCTGAAACAAAAAGTTTAATTTCCGATAAACTTGAAGTTTTTAAAATTTTATTATTTTTACATTATTATATATTTTTTTAAAAAAATATATATTTTCATTCTGCAGTTTAAACTCAGCTTTTGTTTGAATTCTTAACTTCTTTTACTATTCCGAAAAGCTTATTTATGAAATTCATTGTTTCATTTGTGCTTTATATGCAACACTAAACATTCAACATTCAAACATTTGCTGTTTAATGCTTTTTGATTTGTTTTGATTATTCTGAGCCGGAGAAAGATTGCAAAACCAAGGCAACTTAAAAATTATTAAAAAATCCTTAAAAAATGTTAAAAGTTTTGACAAGTCGACCAACAATTAAGCTTTGTAACAACTTAAGGCTCCTTTCATCAATGTTAAATGTTAAAATCAACGAACAAAAAGTAAAAGTTGGAAATTTTGAATTAAATTATGTGGTGTCAAAATGTGAAGGACAAAAGACTGACAAGGCATTGATTATGTTGCCTGGTGCATTAGGTAAGGTTTCAAATTTAAATGAATGATACTGAAAAAGACATTCAACATGAAATTTTCAAGATTCACACACTAAATTAAACTCGATTTTTTCAAACAAGATTTAATCCTTAAAGTTAAAATCCTTAAAGTTAAAATTGTGAAAAATTCCACAATTTGCATTATCCTAATTATAAAAAACTTTTAAGAATTCCATAACTTACCATTTTACTTCTATTCAAACACAAAAATTGAATCCATCTCAAAACATTTCTATTTAGGCTCATGCTTCACAGACTTCAAGCCACAAATTGAAAACTTACCAAAACTATTGCCAAATTATCAAATTATTGCTTGGGATCCACCAGGATATGGAAAGTCAATCCCACCAAAGAAAGAGTTTACAACAGATTTTCTAGAAATGGATGCAGATTTGGTGAAAAATTTGCTTTGTGATGCACTTAAAGTAGATAAATTTGATGTTTTGGGGTTTGTAGATTTTTTGAATCATTTTGTGTCCTCTTGATACAGCTCTCTGTGATTTTGTGGTCAAATTCTGGATTTCACAACACAAAATCCTTTTTAACTAGACACAGGGACGTAGCCAGGGGGGGGGGGGGGTTGGGGGTCAAACCTGGTTTGGGGGTGAAACCCCCCCCCTTTTTTTCGCGAAGTTTATACTAGATATTATTGAAGTTTTCAGATCCAAACCAAAAAAAAAAAACGTCAAAAAATAGCAAAAACCCTCCCTCAAAAAAATCCTGACTACGCCCCTGACTAGACATAGCATCCAAATCACACTAAAAATTAATTATTGTCCCTTTTTTCCAGTTGGAGTGACGGTGGGATCACAGGTCTCATTCTAGCAGGCAAACACCCGCAAAACGTCCAAAAACTAATAATCTTTGGTTCTAATGCCTTCATAATCAAAGATGAATTAAAAATCTACGACAGCATTCGAGATGTCAGCAAATGGAGTGCAAAAATGCGTGAACCACTTGAAAAGCTTTATGGAGCTGAATATTTCAAGACAACATGGGAAAATTGGGTTGACACATTTAAGAAAATTTATAATGAAAAGGACGGTGATTTGTGTATGAAATTTTTGAAGGATATTAAGGCTGATACTTTGATCCTGCATGGTGAAAAAGACCCGATGTTACATAAAGTTCATGTACCTTATTTGATGGAGAATATCAAAGGTGCAAAGCTAGTAACATGGCCAGATGGTAAACATAATATTCATTTGAGGTATGCTGAGGAGTTTAATAAGAAAGTTGCTGAATTTTTAAATGGTAATTAAAGGAAATGATTAAATATGATTTGTATGAGTCAAAAGATGATTTTTATGATAATAGATCCTGAATTTTGATGCTAGTTATAGTATATGTCTTGCTCAGAATTTTATATTAAAAAAATAATAAAAAAGCAAGCTTTTCAGTTTTTTATTGACTTACTATATTTATTTATTAATCATGTCTTTTACGGTTTGTGGATACAAAAAACAAGAACAATTTGAAATTTTAACATTCAGGTGATATGATAAACAGGTTAAATCTACAAATTCATCGGCTCCATAGCCCATTACTGATAAATTAAGTTATTTAAAACAGAGAGAACAATGACTGGCAATAACATTAAAAATTCACTCACAAAACCCAAATCAACAAAAATTTCCAAATTCTTCCGACCTAAAAATTTATTTTAATTTCCCTAAAATGACTTTTTCGATCGCATTGGCAGCACCGACTCCTTCGCATTCTTGAAAAAATTTAACAAATTTTTCCTCTTTTTCGATGAAAAATAATTCGTCACAACATCATTTTCACTTGAATTAGCTGACGCTGAATCCTGGTATGTCGGTAATGTCTGATCATTGGCACTCAACGATACAAACAGTGCAAATGGCACCAACCAAAGACAAAGTGTGAAATATCCAAGAATTTCTGATATTGTGTAGAAAAATTCTTGAAAAAAGTTGTAGGCCAGATAGTGATTGACGAACAGCAAGATGAGGGCTGTGATGAATTCAAATGAGAAAATTCGTACTTCTGGAAATGTTCGAAGGATTAGGAGGTGTGAAAGTTGAGCCAGAATCCCAAAGATTATGACTGTGTATGGGAAACTCTCTGTGAATATGAAGAGGATGTAGATGACGATTGTGATGTTTGTTGCTATCTTGATGACTTTCTTTGCTTTTTCTGAATATTCTTCGACTAGTTCTAAAATAACGAATTGGAATTAGTTAAATTTGCGTCTAGAATTTTGAATTAGGGCTCAAAATTGGTAAAATTCGGATACAGTCTTTAAATATTAAAAAATTCAATAAAAGTCGAACTTTTCTTAACTCTTTAGTGTCTGTTCTCAGATAAAACTTTAAATCCCTCCACAATATCTACCACACACCCAACAAAGCCTAATTATACCTCCAGATCTCCCAAAAATTCAACCTTTCTCCTTTTTTAAATTCCAAATTTTTTTGCCAACATTTCACTTTCCACCTTCAACTTACCACTAATGTAATAAAGTCCAGCGGCTAAGGCAATTGTGATGAAGCACATTTGAAAGAATATTCCAACATAGCTAAGGACAAACAGCAGTCCCATCTTAATGATTTAATTTATGTAAACTATTCCACTGTTTATAATTTATAAAAAAAAATTATTTCTATGCTTGCTTTTCTTCTCGATCTATTTTTAAAAATTTAAATATTCATAGCACAAATGTCAACCTGTAAATCAGCTGATATATATAAACAAATAGAGTCAGACGGGTAAGGGGGATGAATGGTGGTGTGGAAAGTTTTTGTTGTTTTGGATTTTTGTGAAGGGGCTGAAACTTAGTTTTAGATGTTTTTAACGGATTTATTTAAAAGTTTTAACTGGTTTGAAGACCTTCGAAGTAGAAAGTTGTTTTTTGAGGAATGAATTTGATTTTTTTAGTTGTTTTGGAGTATCTAGCTATTGAGATTATACACACTTAGTACTTGAGACTTTCCAAAACCAGTTTAGAGACAAAATTTGGGTCATTTTTTAAATATAATGGTTAAAACTGCTAAGGGGCCGTTCACAAAGTACGTTACGCAAAAAAATGAATTTTTAGACCCCCCCTCCCCGTTACGCTTTTTGTATAAAAATTCTTTTGTTTTGTTTAATCTGTTACAAAATCTTAGACCCCCCTCCCCCTAAAAAGCGAACGTACTAAGTGAACGGCCCCTAAAACTACAATTGAAAATTATTTTCATAAAATTTTCTTTATTATCTTAAAATTCTTATTAGTTTCCAATTTTAAACAGTTCTTACTTCTCCTTTTTATCTTTATAAGTATATTTGTCATAACTTTTAGTTGGATCAAATGGTTCCCATCGACTGGCTGGGAAAATGTGCTTATTTCTTTCATACCAGCTCCTCAGCAACACTTTACCAGCATGAGACTCTTCCTTCTCGACTGTAGCATCAGAAATCATTCGAATGTCATCTTTAACATCAAATTGGAACAATGGACCTGACTTTCCTCTTGCTTTTGTGACAATAAAATCATAAAATGTGTAATGTTGTGGAAGAATTAAATCTTCTTTAACGTACATAAGTTGATCAGCTGAAACTGTTTTAAGTTCTGGAAATTCTTTCCTGAGAACTTCATCTAGTGCTTTTTGCAGGAATTGATAAATGGAATTTCCTTTCCTCATTTTTAAAGCTTTTCTGTGTCCACTTCCATCCCAATATGAAAATGTAATTTCAATTTCTTCGTCTTTTAAAGTTGTTTGCTTTATGACCCATTCTTGTCGTAGTTCCTCTCGCAGCTTATTTTCAGCTTCTTCACGTTCGCGATCAGGCAGGAAACTTGTATCAACATTTGGATTCTTTTTAATTTTCTTCTTGACTGGCTCATGTTCTGACCATTTCTGATTGCTGTCTGATGACTGAGCATCTTCATCTTCTTCTTCATCTTCATCCAATTTAAATGACAATGCCTGAATTTGCTTTCTTTGCTTTGACTTTTCGGCTTCTTTTGCTTCCAATTGCTTTAACTTTTCTGAATGCTTTTCCATTTCCTTTCTGGCGAGTTTCTTTTCTCGTTCTTGAACCATTGTCTCTTGTTTGGCTTTCATCTCATCGAGGGTCACAAGACCGACAGTACTGACTTTAAGTTGCATTTCTACAGCATCTATGTGAGCTGCAAATTTGGAATCAATGTTCTGGACTTTCATCTCTTCTTCGATTTTCTTCTTGCGAAGTTCAGCTTCTTGTTGTTGCAATTCACGCTTTTTGATGAGTTGCATTGCACGGCCAGCTTCACTGGCTGCTCCTTTGTAGTGTGCCATGGTTTATTGTTGGTAGATTTTTGAAGTTACTAGAAGAGAATTAATTTTAAATTTATTGAAAAATTTAATTGCTTATTTAAAAGCTTTTATTAAATGAAAACTTTTTCTCTAAATCAAATTTCTTGAATATTAAAACTTTTTAATTTATTTTGAAATTTTCTTTTTTAAATTTCTCTTATTGTATTATATATTTCTACTAGGAACTATCTAGTAGATATTGGCTACCAATAATTGACTTTTCTAGAAATTTCTTACCTTTTTTTGTATTGATTGCTTTATAATTCCTCAATTCTTTTTTATTGCGGTTAGCTTGATGATCCTTATATTGTATTACTCAATCTAATTGACTCTCAATCCTTTTTGATTCAAAATTACTTCCTATTTTAATATTTTATACAATTTTATTGCAAAAACACACAAAAAAGTTTCCGCACAAAAGTAAAAATTGTAAATAAAAACAAATCTTTAATGAGAATTTGAAAGGTTTTTAAACATTTTAGGGCTCCGTTTTGAGTGAACGAATAGTAATTGTTGCACAAAAGTTTTCTGAACGGAATCACAAGTGTATGTTTTGTAAACAACAATAAAGAAAAGAGGAACAATTTTTTTTAAAAAAATAAAGATTTCATTAAAAAAATTAATTATGTATAATTTATTAGAAATACTTATTATGAATTAAAATAGATTTTTAATGGCAAGAATATTTTAACGAAAATGTGTTGTAGTTGAAAAAATCTCAAAATCTATATAAATTACCAAAACACAGCACAAAATGTTAATGTTGAAAATTTCAAATAAAAAGTGCAGAAATTGTAAAATATTTAAAAAAAAATCAATTTTAGACTCAAATTAGAAGAAAATTTTTAAAACTGATTAATTCGTAGTGTACAAAAAAGTATCCCATTAGCAACCAAATTGTCATAAAAGACAAAGCTAAACCTAAAACTATAACAGCGTAAAATCCCAATTCAATATTTTAAAAAATACATCAATGGAAACCAGCTACCGTTTAAACAACAAAGTCTGCCGCGTCTGCCTTGAAGAAGGAATTTTCACATCAATTTTCAGCGCTGAATTTGCAGTTTCTCCATTCATAATGCTCCAAACTCTTGACCTAAAAGTCTATGAAAGCGATCCAAATCTTCCAATTGGAATCTGCAATAACTGCTACTACCGACTATCTTTAGCCTACCATTTCAAGCAACAATGTGAAAACTCAGACCTTCGACTACGACAATATTTTGGAATTAGAATTTTCGATACAAAAAGAGATGCAGCAACAAATACTGATGTGTATAAGGATGAAAATAAAGAAGACGATGAGATGAAGCAAAAAGTAAAGACTAAAAGAAGAAGTCGGTATAAGCCTAAAACAGAATTGAAGAAACGAGGACCAAAGCCAACACCAAAAGTTGTTCATCAATGTTATCAGTGCAATAAGACTTTTAAGTGCTTGGCTCAGTTGCAGATGCATTTGAGGACTCATGTAAGTGATTTTGTGGGATGTTGAAGGTGTGTTTTTGAAGTTTAAAGTAGAAACTTGATGATAGGGAAGTAAAAATGAGAATCCGACCCTACAAACTCAAAAAAGGCCTTTTAGCTACATCTACTGATAAGGAAGTAGGGATAGAGGGAAGGGATTAGGAGGGAAGGGAAAAGTCTTGAGTGTACAACGGAAACCTCGAGAAATTTGTCAAAAAACCTGAATTTTTGATAATAATTGAAATTTTTAATATTTTTAGACCGGAGAAAAACCGTTTCAATGTGACTATTGCAATAGAAGATTTGCCCAAAAACACAATTTAATTATACACGTCAGGATTCACACAGGAGACAAACCTTTTGTCTGGTAAGTTAAAATTTAGAATGCTTGATATCAGGGGCGTAACCAAGGGGGGGGGTTTGGGGGTTTTAACCCTCCCCTCTTTTTGGAAAATTTCTTCAATTTGCTAGGGATTTTTGAGAAAAAAAATCCCAAAACCCCCCCCTAAATTGTTCGTTCCATACAAAAAAATTTCAAAATCCTCCCCCTCAAAAAATTTCTGGCTACTCCCCTGCTTGATATAAGCGAATCCAAAAATTGAAATTTATTTACGATCAAAATTTAGAAATCCTTTAATCTTATTCGATTGCAATTTGGTATCTTCATTTCAGTGAAATCTGCTCGAAACAATTCTCAGCACATGGCAACTTCATAGCACATAAAAAAATTCACTCAGGTGTTCGAGATCATGTCTGTCCTGTGTGTAATAAGACATTCATCACATCATCTGATATGTCGAGACATCTGTCGACTCATACTGGGTTGAAAAATTTCATTTGTGATATTTGCAATAAAGCTTTTACTAGGTTTGTAGGATTTCTTAAATTATGAAGCTTCAATAATTACTAAATATATTTTTATCAACAGAAACCGCGACATGGTCATGCATAAACGTAAAATTCATCTCAACGAACGTGCAGCAGTTCCAAATATAAAATGCACTGAATGTAGAAAAGTATTTCCAACTGGTGAGAGTCTTCAACTTCATGTATCCAAAGAGCATGTTCACATCCCACAGCAAATTCAAGTTGGAGCACCAGAATTGCCACCAAATCTCGAACAGCACTCAATTCATCATAATCTGCCAGGTCCTCATCATCTTCATCATCCACATCATCATCAAGCATTGATACAAGCACCACTGCTGCCACCACATCCGGGAATGATGGTTGCATCGTCGAGTGTTGGTTATCATCCGCATCAAAGACTCCATCCTTATTAGAGAATTATGTTAGAAGTGAAAATAAACTTGAAATTGATTTCAAAAGTTTAATAATTCTGAGTTTTGATTCAATTTTTTTTTATCATTTTGAGCTTTTTTTGATCAATTTTAATTAAATTTATCAGCTCCACCCTGATAAAGAATTATTTACAGTTTGTTATTGAGAATTTTTGAAAGATTATTTTTTGTAATTTTTCAAAACTTTTTCCGAAAATTCCCATTTCAAATAATTATATAAATTCAAATAAACTGGTATCAACAAGCAATTCAAGACATTCAGAAGTTCACAATTCATCAAATCAAACATTTGAAGCTGAAATGTCAAAGAAAATTTCAGATTTTTTTAAAATAACTCCGAAATTGGAAACAATAAAATTGGAAATTAAAGAAGAAGTTGAAGATCATCAGACTTGCATCAATCATAAATCCGACAACATTAAAATCGAAAAAGAGGAAAAATTCGTGGTGTCTCTTGAGCATCATCAAAAATACATCGAATGTGTATCAATGTGCAGCAAAAAAATTCGAATCAACTGTGAATTTTGCAATAAAGATTTTTCAACCCAACGAATGCTCAACAATCATTTAAAAGCTAAACATCTCGAAAAAATCAAAAACATGACATTTGATTGCGACTTTTGTGGATATAAAACTTTTAGTAAAGCTGGAATTAGAGGGCATATAAAGCTACACACCAACGGAAAATCAATAAATTATGTGTGTGATTTCGATGCTAAAATCTTCAATCATAAAGGTAATCTTTATCGTCACATGAGAGTTCATATGGCTAAGGTTAAATGTAAAATTTGTCAATCAGAATTAAAAATTAGATCATTACGTTCACACATGAAGGAATGTCATTCAACAGAACTAAATTTCACGTGTAAAATTTGTCCGTTAAAATTTAAATCGCAAAATAGACTGCAAGCTCATGAAAGTAATCACAATAAGAGATATGAATGCTCTAAGTGTGGTAAAAAGTTTCGAATTCCGCATTTACTTAAAAATCACGATTTACATGACCATCAAAATATTTTAAACTTTGAATGTGAGATTTGTGGACGCAAAGTTAAAAATAATAGTTTATTGAAGCTACATAAAAAATCTCATGACAAAAGTCGATCAAAACCTTACAAATGTCAACGATGCAAATTTTCAACAGATATAAAGCAATCATTCATGAAACACGTGAATTATCACGAAAAGGAAGATAAACGATTTGGAGCAATGATAAATCCTTTAAAGTGCACAGAATGTACAACATTGTGTAAAAATAAAAGGGCCTTGAGACAACATAAGAAAATTGTTCATTCAAAAATCTTTTTCCAGTGTGACTTATGTGCAAAAAATTTTAAAGTTAAGGGCAAGGTTTTAAGGCACATGCATGTCCATAAGTTTTGTTTTCAGTTACTGAAGGAATAAATTTAAAATACTTGTTCTTCAATTCATTAATATTTACTTCAAACTTTGGATGGCGGGGTCTCAAGGGTCCAAAAATGAATATCTTTCAAAAATTTTCTCTGAGCACATTGATATTTTCTGAACATATTGGAGGGGTCATGGGGTCATTTTAGAGTAACTACTAATCAGAAAACGCTATTCTCTACCTACTGACAATTTTACTAGTTATAGTTTCTAATTATTTAATTCGGTTAATAAGATTGAATAAAATAATAAAATTTTCAAAAATAAAAAGTTTCAATTAAATTATAACAGGTAATAAAAACTTTTGTAATAAAACCTAATAACACACTTAATGTAAATATTATTCAGTCAAAATTTTTAAGCAAAACAAATCAAAATTTCAAGATTGACAAAAAATTATGTCGAAAAAAATTACTGATTTTTATAAAGGGAGTTCAAAGGATGAAAGTTCCAAAAAGGGAATAGGAAAGTCAACAATTAAGCAAGAAATTGTTGAAACCTCAAATTCTTATCCAAAAGTTAATTCCAATTCTGTCAAACTGAGACAAAATGAAGAAAATTTTGATAATTCAATCAAAAAATCTAGCTTCATTCATAAAAATGGAGAAAATCTAGAAAGTGATCTGAATAAAGCTCATCATGACGGGATTAAAAATGAACCAGAAGCAGAGTTTGTGATTGAAATTTCAGCTAAATTTCATGACCCAACAACAAGTTTAGTCAATTTAATACAAAATTCTTCAAAAATATCGAAAAATTCAAAAAAATCATCAAAGTTTTCGCAAAAAGTTTTGAGTACTCCAAAAATTGTCACAAAGAGGACGAAAATTGATTTAAACAACAACAACGAATGCAAGTTTTGTGGCAAGAAATTTCTTGATAAAGGATATATCTCAGATCACGTCAAGAGAGTTCACAGTAATGAAATTAAAAATTTTGTTTTAAAATGCAGCCTTTGCAGTAGCACTTTCTTCATTAAGAAATATTTGAATAATCACATGCAGATAAAGCATCCAAACGGACAAACTAAGATCTTCACATGTGATTTGGATGGAAAAACATTTAAAAAGAGAGACCGCTTAAGGCAGCACATGAGATCACATCAACAAAAAATTAATTGTAAAATTTGTAATATTCAATTAAAATCCTTTAGTCTGTGGAATCATATGAGAACTCATAGAACTGAAAAAGAGTTTCTTTGTAACATTTGTAATAAGGAATTTAGGGACCGCGCTTCACTAAAAGAACATATGGATATACACGATAAAAGATTTGAGTGTTATACTTGCAGCAAAAAATATGCTAATAAGAAGTCACTTGACAGACATCAGAAGCATTTTCATGAACAATTAAAAACTGAAACGTGTGAGATTTGTGGCAAACAATTTGCTGATAAACCAAATCTAAAGCAACATTTACCAACTCATGATGAAAATCGTCCAAAACCATATAAATGTGAGAGATGTGGGCATGAAGCAACAACAAATCAACGATATAAAAAACATTTAAAATCACACGAGCGTCAAGATAAGAGAATTGCGGCAATGACAAATCCGAAGAAATGCGATCAGTGTCCAGCGTTGTGTAGGGATAACTTTGCATTATATGTTCATAAAAGAAACGCTCATACTTTAAATATTCATCAATGTGACATGTGTGGAAAATATTGCAAAAATAGAGCTTCGTTGATGGGTCACATGCACTATTTTCATATTAAAAAAAGATAGACCAAAATTATTGCAAAATAAACAGTAATTTTTAACACTTTTGGTAATAGGAGTCGTTCATGAAATTCTTATCACCAACAGTGTTCATTTTTGTCCAAATATCTTATCCTAGTTTCATGAAATTTTTATCGGATTTTGAATGATCTTGTATTGATCGTGAAAAAACCTTTGACCTCCTCCCATAAATTTAACAAATTTAGTGAACGACCCTTTTAGATACTTTTTACAAAAGTTTTATCTTATATGGGGCCGTTCACTTAGTACGTTCGCATTTTAGGGGGGAGGGGGGGTTCGGAAAAATGTAACCATTTGTTACAGGGGGGGAGGGGCATTTGAAAATGTAACTTTCTAGCTGCAATATTAATTTTATAGCATTCAAGTAAAAAATTTAATGTATGCAAGTATTTTTTTAATAAAAATATTTTTATAAAGTTCATTTTGGATTTAAAAAAGTTAACTAAAATAATGAAAAAAAAAATTTCATATCAACATTTCTTATAAAATGAAAAAAAATTTGAACGTTCAGGGGGAGGGGGGAGGGGGAGGGATTGACAATTTGTAACCATGCGTAACAAGGGGGAGGGGGGGTATAAAAAGTCATTTTTTTGCTTAACGTACTTTGGGTCAAAATTAAATACATTTTTACAATTTTTTAAGACTTTCACGTAATTTGTTTCATTTTACATATTTTAATAAATAAATTTCATTTAAAAATTATATATATGCGATTAATTTTTCAAATTTATACAATTCCATTGTTTTAACAGAAAATGTACAACTTTTTTTGTGTCACGGCACAGTTTATATCAAAATTTATTTTACAGCACATCATTTAAGTTTTATAAGTTGACCATCTGCTTGAGCTTTCAGTGTATTCTCTCTAAAAGTTTCAACTTGTGGTCTTTATTCAGAAATTCACTTGCTTAATAAGTCTTCTTTTTCTGAGAACTAAGGGCCGCTTTTACTAAGGTGAATGATTCTATCCAAAGAACAAAGTGAAAGTGAAGGTGGCCCTAATAGATTTAGTCATAAGTAGGTTCCATCTGCGAGTATTTACAACGGACAATCCTGTATTTTCACTACTGTTCTGTACAAAATTCTTGAAATTTGTTCTTTGTCCCGTATTTTTCACAAAAGTTAGATATTAACTTTACCTTAATGTTGAGGACTTAAACTCTTCTTGACTTTAAAATTGACTTTTAGCATCGTACTCAATTGTTTATTTTTCATAGTAAAAACACTGACAATCGCATTCATTGGATGAACTTTAGCATATTTTAATTTCTTTCTTAAACGAAACTGCTTTCGGACGACTTTTCTTCCCAAAAGAAACTCAATCATAAAAGCAGAACAAGAAATTCCACAAAAAGCTAGCCAAATATAAAATCCAAATTCGAGATCATTCACAGTTAAAACGTTTGGTTCCCTTTGAAAAATTTTAAACTTGAATTTATGAGCGTAATGATGATCCACCAAATAATTCATAATTCCAGTTGATATCAATTTTCTGATTACTTCCATCATCATTCGAAAATAAAAAGTTGCACCTATAAATACAAATACCTCATTTGATTTCATAAATACGTAGTCTTCTAGTTTATTCCAATCGATCCTCATCTCGTGTATATCATTTTCATAGAATTGTAAAAAATATTCATCCACAAAGAGGGCAATTTTTGCAGATTAATTGCTATATTGAGTTAAGAATATCTTGTAATATAGGTCAGTTGATATCATATTAGCGTATGACCTTGAAAAAAAAAAATAAAGTTTTAATTTTTTGTTCTAAAAAAAATCAAAAAATTTTAGAATTAAAATTAATGAGTTTTTTTTTTAACTCTAAAATTTAAAGGCAAAGTCTGAAAGGTTCGAATTTTGAGACATGTCCTCACTGTGGTACCAAATTATCCCACAAGTGCTCGAATCCCTCAGACTACCTTCATTCTAAGATTTTTTTTACATTAAAAACTTACAGATCTTCTAATGTATTTTCCATAAAATAAGCAATATAATTTCTCTCAACCAATTCATCAAATGTCTTTGGTAATGCTTTTCTTACATCACTTGTCATAAATTCAAAGAATTTACTTTGAAAACATGTTCGAAAAATTAAACAAAAATAAATGAAAATTATTAAAATGAATCTTGAAAAGGTTTGATTTGGCAATTGAGTCTGTGATATGCCAAAAAATATGCTAATTACATTCCAAAAGGGCGTGTCAATATTATGTCCGTAGACAATACTTTTAGCTGTTTTTGATACATTATTAACAACAACAATTGTGAGAAAAGTGACAAAAAACGTTATCATTATAAAAATCCATGTCCAAAAGTCAAATGGTAACGAAAACTTTTCATATGGCGTGTATTTATCCGATGGAGTCATAAATAAATACAGATTAAAATCTGTAATAATACTCGATACAGCATAACCGTATTTAAATTGCATTAATGTAGCAATTTCAAAATATACATGTGGATCCTTACGAATGGGTCCAGTTTGAATAACGTCAATGTTTTTCATTGATTTTGATGTAAACCAGTGACGAGGAATTTCTGCAACTTGATAATCAACTTTAAAGTGATGATGTTTGCCTACAATCTCAAAAATTTTTGGTAACAAACCAAAAGTTTCAATCTTTCGTGTAAAATAATTTGGAATACCAAATCCACTTGGATAAATAAGCACATCATTTGCAAGAAGAGTCGGTAAGAGCATGGATAATTCACAATTATAATATTCTATAAATTTTTCATCATTTTCAAGTTTTAATTTCCATTTTTGAGTTTTCTTGTAAAAAATGTTTAATGAACGGACGAAAGGCACATCACACTCAAATGGATTGAACCATTCGATAGTCGACAGTATTATATTGTCATCTTCATTTGTGATGAAATAACAATATTGAAATAATGAGCTGTAGAGTTTTCTAAGATTTGGATAATATGTACTTAAATCTGATTCAACAAAATTTTTATGTCTCAAAAAAGGAATAAAAACTAAAAATTTCATTGAAAAATCAGACTCTCGAACTACTTCAATGATTCTTTCAATTGAATGAAAATGAGATAAATCCTCAATAAATAATATAGCAGAAAAATAAAATATGTTTCTTGACTTAATGATTATTTCCGATTCAACAGCCAATTCAATTTCGTTGAGCTTTGACATGTAAGTGAGTATGACATCTTGCATAAAATATGATGGATGATTAAACATTTTTATTTTCAAATGATTGCTTTCACTGGTAAAGAAGGTGCGACTGATATCATGAAGAACTTGTGCAATTGCTAAGATATCTGAATCTTGTTTGAAATGTTTCAAAAATCTTTCACAAGAGAATAATTTAAATGAAAAAGTGATAAATAAAACTACTAAATTCAATTTCATATTCAAAAAATTTTTTTCAAACTAGTTTTATGAAAAAAAAATACGTCTGAAGTTGGTCGAATATAATTTTTAACTAAGTTCTTGATTAATTGTTTTTCAATTTTTCTTTCTAATTAATATGTCACGAGGAGTGCAGCTGAGGAAGACGATTGGATGTTGCCGTCTTAAAATGATAAAATCTCAAACAATTATTTAATTTAAGCTAAAGTACACGATTTGTTGCTAGAGCAGTGATGGACAAACGATGCTACGATGGGAAATATTTTTAAATCCAGTCAAAATTTAAAATTTTATAATAAATCTTCGAGTTTTTTCAAAAAAATAAAGAAAAAAAATAATTTACATCTGATACTTATTTACTTTCTCAGTTTCTCAGTTTCAAACAAATTTTCTTTAGTAATGATTCATAATCAAAAGGGCCGAATCTGACAATTTATTACGCTCCATATATTTTTTTAAATTCCATACAAAATTTGCTACGATCAGACGGTTGGGGAGGGGGGGGGGGGGGTCAAACATGGTCATTTTAGGCATTAAGTATTTTACGAACGAGCCTCATAAGATTGGCAATAAAATTACTACTGCTACTACTGCAAACATGCTCCGATGTGGAACTTAGGTTACAACAAAATGCTCTCCATCTGACTCTGTTGCTGGCTCTGTCACATGGTTTGTACAAATTCTCTGTCCTCATATTAAGCTGGCATTCTTTAATCACTGTTCTGTGCCATGTAGCTTTTGGAGCTCCTGGGCGTCTCTTCCCTTGCAGATTCAAACCAAGGGCGGTGTAACAAACTTGTGTTTCTGTCCCAGCAATGACATTTTCTCTGGCATTGCGTTGGCTCTGGCATTCTTGGTGTATGTCCAATCCAGCCGTACTTTCTGATTTGGATTTCGCAATAAAAAAATCAGTATGAAGCCAGAGTGTGGAACTGATCAAATTGATTAAAAATGATCAAAAAATGATCAAAAAAGATCAAAAATTAATTGGATCAATTCCACACCCTGGGGTTTGAAGTGCTGCCAAGATACCAAAAAGGTTGGCCACCACAGTGTTAGACTATGTTTAACAATTATTTAATTATTTATCAGATTAAGACTTTGTTTTAAACGATTGATATTTTTAGTGAATTTACTTACATTTAATTGCAACCTTTAAACTATGAGACAAACTGATATAAAACCCAGGGTGTGGAACTGATCAAATTGATCAAAAATTATCACAAATGATCAAAAATTATAAAAAATTATCAAAAAAGATCAAAAATGATCAAAAATCAGTTTGATTAGTTCCACACTCTTGTATAAAACTTCAAAATTTTTATTTACAATTATCTTGAAAAATTGTTTTGAAAATTTTAAAGTATCTTAATCATGATAAAATGAAAAAGGCAAATAACTCAATGTGACAGAATTTTTAGTTAGTGATAAGTTCTTAAAGTTTTACTTATCTAAATTAAAAATAAAATAAATTTCAAATTAAATTTTTTTTTTATAATTTCAAACAAAATATGACTAGATATAATTCTACAGATAACTTTAAACGATTTTTAATTGACCAATAATAATTTTAAACATCAATAACTAATTGATCAATTTAGTCTATAAATATTTTTATATTAATAGTTCAATAAATATTTTATGTCTGTATAATCTTCAATACATCGAATATTCTGCTCGATTTGGTTCTATTGTTACCCTATGATATGGCGATGCAGGTCCAACTTTTTGAAATTTATTCCTTCTTGTTGGATTTAGCTGCCTTAAGAAGAACCAAATTGCCAAAGAGCACACAATTAACAGCAGCAACAAAATCATTGTATTTATCAATCTATTCATTATTAAATTCTCACATTTTAGCCTCTTATCAGGTATGTCTCTTAAAAGCATTCCTCGAAGTGGTTCTGGTCGACTACACTCTAAGTATGTCTCTGCTGCGATGTATTTAAGCCACTTTAAGTCACAATTGCAGTTAAATGGATTTCCTTCAATGTGAAATTCAGAAAGTTGACTGATAATAGGTTCAAGTGAATGATGAAGAGTTCTTAGTTTGCATCCACGAAGATTAAAGATTTTGAGCTGAATATCAAAATTTTCACCATCTGAATTCTCAAAAAATGCAGAACCTTGAATTTCTGATAAATTTCTTGACCCTTCGAATGTCAAATGACGTAATTTTGGGAATCCATAAAGTGCAGATTCACTTACTTCTGAAAGATGTGGAAGATCCTCAAAAATTAACTCTTCAAGCTCCGGAAGTGATGGTAATGAAGCAGCAATAAGTTGACGTATTGGATTTCCAGACAATTTAAGGCTTTGAACATTTTCTGGGAGGTAAATCATTGACAAGTCTGAAATGTTGTTAAAACTTAAGTTGATGCGGGTAAGGTTGACACCATCTTCAAGATTTATAGAATTCAGTCCACAATGAGCCAATGATAAGCTATTAAGCTTTGTTGTGACGCCAAATTGTTCAAAAATTGTTGAATTTTCGATATTTTGTCCTAATTCTTGATTTGATGACAACATTAATGTCTCTAAGGTAACTAAAGATGCAAAGACATTCAATGGAAGTTGAACAATCTTATTGCTACTTAAATCCAAATAATGCAGCATTTGCAGTGCCTCAAATGCATTTCCTTGAACTTCAGTGATTGAATTATAACTCAAATCCAAATACTCAATTGTCTTGACATTTCCAAAATTTCCATCCTTTACAATTGTCAGTAAATTATTTGACATATCGAGGTGCTTTAAATGCTCACCAATGAACTCGGGAATTTCTTGAAAGTGCTGATAAGAAAGTACCAATGTGACGGTGTTGATTGGCAGCTTTTGTGCTTGAAATACTTTATTTGTTAAGTTTGCGACGTGATTGCTAAGTTCACAATTTATTTTGACTGTAGGACGGCCAAAAATTGGGCTAGACACGACATCACAATCACAAAAGTCCTCATCGTCTGTCGTTGAATGATTAAGCATTGGAATTTCAAATTTACAAAAATGTGTGAAGGGAATCACGCCGGCTTCCTCATTTGCTGCGTCATAGTCCAATTCTACATCTTGACAATTTATTGTGGTTATTATCAGCGGAAGTAAAAGGAAAATTATCAATAGCCTCATTTTAGATTTCTAGTTATTTTTAACTGAATCAGCTGTTTTGTTGTTTTTTTATTTATTTCCAGAAAAATCGCACCTAGATAAGAGTGTAAAAAAAAGTTGTCATTATTTTTAATAATTTTATTATCAGAAAATTGAACTTTGATAACAGATAATACGTGTACAGGTGCAGCTTGTGTGATAAAAAAATATTGAAGTACATATGTTGGGACATTTGTTTTTTAATAAAATGTGTTTTAAAAGGAGCTAATTTGTTAATTTTTTTTATTAATCTAAATTAAAATACAATTGATTAAACTACAAAATTCGAATATTGATTTGTTTAATTGTCGTTAGAAAACCTTTTAAATATATTTTTGAACGAAAAGTGGATCATAATCAGCACTAAACTTTTTAAGAAGAAAAGCCTATCCAACTCGTGACATAAAAATAATCAAATTTATCACTTACCTTATTATATTCAAAAATTATGCTTATATCCTTCAAATTTGTATTTCTTTATCCCAAAATTGAAATAATTTTTCGAGTGTTATTTTCTACCTTTTAATAGATTCGAATGCGTATTAATACTGAACTAAAAATACACTTTACATGTGTGAATGTACGGTAGATAGTAATAATGCCTTATCAATATAATTATTATTTTCAATGTATTTTTAAAGATAAAGATAAAAGCTTCAATAAAAAAATAAAACTTTTAAATGTATTGAGCATACAGCAGTTTTCTGTGCCAGACTTTTCTTTTTTAGTTAACTGAACAAACGAGAGTTTTATGACAGATCAAGAAGGATCAAGAGAAAGTGATTGTAAATGATCAAGTCAAAATTTGATAAATTGATTTTTCTGATAAATTTTTTATAACTTTTGAGCATTTTTTATAACTTTTGAGCATTTTTGAGTATTTTTGAGCATTTTTGAGCATTTTTGAGAATTTTTGAGTATTTTTGATCAAATATTTTTTGAAAAAGTTTCTTCGACTCGAAAATTTCATGTTCCTATTCATACGGAAACAATTCAAAAACACCTCATCGAAAATATTTCTCGATACGCTCATGTTTTGACATGAATAATTAAATACAAAGTTGTTTCTTTAAATCTGATTAAAACATAAATAATACGTGGTTTTATTGAATATAATTTTTTACCGTTTCATTCAGTTTCAGTTCTTCAAATGCTAACGAATGAATTTTTTTGTCTACTAAAAATGAAGTTGAAGCCACTCAAAACATTTTTCTCTGAATCATCAATTCATGGAATTCCTTACTTTAGCAACGATAACATTCATTTAGCTGAGAAGATTTTTTGGGCAATTGTGACAATTGTCTCATTTATTTGCTGTTTTTTGTTGATTGGAAAGATTTTGGTGATGGTTCGTGAGGATCTGACTGTGACTTATACTTCAGATATATCTGTCCCTGTAACTCAGGTAGAGTTGAATTATTTTTGAACTCGAAACTTAATTTTCAGTTTAGAACTTTTTCTTCAACAGATTCCATTCCCATCAGTCACATTTTGTTTTGAATTGATGCATTTTGGCAATGTCACATACTCAAAGTATCATGTTGTCAAGGAACAGCTAGAAAATGGTGAAATTACAGTTGATGATTTATCTGAAGATGAGTGAGTATTAAATTATTCAAAAATACAATAAAATAAAGTAATAAATGACTTTCCAGCTTACGAACCCTTCAAGCAATCAGTCTTGTTATTTCTGATGACTTTTTACTGAGACACAATGCATCAAGAATTCCAACTGACGACATTGCAGATCAAATTGATACTATAACTTTATCGCTTCGAAACTTAATTGTTACAAGCACATTTAGTGACATTTATGCCACATTATTAGCTAAAATTGTTGGACCAAGTGGAGTCTGCTATAACTTCAACATGGTAGATGCCCAAAATTTGTACAAAAACATAAAAATTGCACCAAAAATGTTCAAATACGTCCATAATATTTTGTATTATACAAGAGTTGAAAAATTTTTACGTGCACCGATGCTGTATAAAGAACTTAACCTGACAAATCCACTCAAATTGACACAAGCTGATTCAAATTTTCAACTTACTATCAATACCTTTGATAAAACAATGAAGAATAAGTTAGATAAGGTGTTAAATACTTATGAATATTTTAAGTTCGCATCTCCAAGAGTTTACATCAATAATCCCTACGAGATTTACAACAGAGATATAAGTTCCTATTACAGTAATCGTAGAAGTAAGGTCATTTATGTTGTTGAACCAAAACAGACTTTAATTGATGATAATTTGAAGGATTACGGACCTGACGCGTGAGTTTTGCTCGTTTTTTAAGTTTTTATCTTTTAAAAAATCTATTTTCATTTAAATTGCATGATAATCCTTGATAAAATTAGTATGTCAAAAAATGAAATGTAAATATTTTTAATTTCAGTCGTGGATGTTACTTTATCGCTGACGGAGTTGAACATGGTGAAGATGAACGGATCCTAAAATATTTTAACATTTATACAAAAGGAAATTGCAAACAAGAATGTTTAATCAATCGAACTTTAGAAGTATGTGGATGTGTTCAGTTCTTCATGTTTCGTGAGTATTTATTTAGCAGGAGCGCATACACAAGGGTTCTGGCACCCACCAAGAGTTTGACACGCAGTAAAAACACGGTTCAAAACTTTTAGGGGATGCTCGGATCCTTATGGCTACGCCCTTGTTATTTAACGTATATTCTAAAATTATTCAAACCTAATAGCATTGATCAACTCCTTTTAATTTTATTCAGATTTAGAATCAACTAGAGTTTGTGGTATCCACGACATGGAATGCTACAAACGAGTAGAAACAGAGCTGGATCAGTCTGACTTATGCAAATGCTTTCCATTTTGTGGGGAAATTATCTACAATGTACAGAGAATCATACCAGATTATGTGTAGGTTCATGGTATTTTTCAAGAAGATTAAGGTCAGGGGTTGACACCTTCGTCCAAAACAAAAGGATTTTTCATCCGATTTCATCCGATCTAAACCGGAGTGATGAAATTTTTCATCTGAATGAAGTCATGTCAACCCCTAGGAATAAGGTTAATGAATTGAGAAAAAATTCGAAAACCTTTTTTTTTGAACAAATAAAATTCAATAAAAAATTAATCATTCAATTAAATTTATTTCAAATTTCAGCAAACGAGTCGAGTTGGATTTTTATGATGCATTTTTAGAAACAACAAGAAAAGACAATGTAGATTCTAAGACAATTGTTAAATTCCGATCAATTTCATTCTTTCCTTACATTCTAAGAAGACAGTTTACAGAAATTGACTTTATTGCCTACACTGGTGGTGCTTTTGGATTATTTTTGGGTGTTTCTATTTTATCGTTTGTTGAGATTATTTACTACTCGACTATAAAGATAATTTTTAACTGGATGAGAGATAGAAAGGAGAAAATGAAAATTGGATTTGAGGATGCAATTGTGACTGAAGAGACTAAGAAGAATTATGTGATGTATTATTTTAGTATTTCAACGGTTCATGGGATGAGTCAAATTGTGATGGATCATAGGAGTTTGATTGAAAGGTAGGCTGCTGAAGATGCATTCAATAAACTTAGATCTAATATTCTTAACATTCCTTTGTACAGAATGTTTTGGTTCCTTTGCCTAGGATTTTCACTTCTATATTGTGGAATCTCATCTTATGAAATGTATCAGAAGTTCGAACAAGCCACAATTGCCATCACTTATGATTCTGAAGAGAGTTCGGTTGAAATTGTAGGAAAATTTTGGAATCCTCTAAGTAAAGTCGCTAAAAAGTTCATTTTCAGATCCCATTTCCAGCTGTCTTTATATCACCTGAAGTTGTCATACCTTATCGACTAGTTGCTATTGCATGGAGTGCACAAGTAAAGGGAATGAGTCAACGTATTGTTCTTGGTCAATATAAGTATATGAAGATATTAAGCAGGTTAGTGCAAGCGTATGGAACAGATCAGGTTAATTTTTGATAATTTTCGATCAAGTTAATCAGTTTTACACGTTTGGGTCAGTGCATCAAAGATATTTCAGACTCAAAAAATTTAAATCAATAATTTTAATCTTAGATACTTGATTCCATCATTGCTGTGTAATTATCGCTTCGCATTAGATGAATTGAGAGACAGAAATGCTGGATTTGAGGATTTTTTAGTATGGTATATACTTATGGAAACCAAAGGTTATTGGTTCAAAAATCAAACTGTAATTTGGAACGATAAGTTTCGCCCTGAAATGATTGAGTTTCTGGGACGGAATGGCTATGGATATGCTTTTAATATGATGACAAATGAAAAGATGTATCACGATGGGTAAGAACAAGATTTTGAATTTTTTAAAGCTTTTAATCTTAAAAATATTTTAGTGTTTCAGAAAATTTCACAAAAGTTCTGTTTAGTTACAATTTCAATATCAGTAAAGAGTCTAAAGATTTAGACCTGATTCCTTACCAACAATATCCACTTTATGGACATGGAAGATCAACTTTGAAAATGATTTTGGAAAAAAATAAATTCATCGAATATAGAAGCATTTGTCAGCCACTTTTCTTTAGTATTTATCCACCATTTGAGTTTCCTGGTGCATATGAAGATGACAATTCCAACAAGTTTTATTATGGTCAGGATTTGGAAGTACTGATAACTCCAGAAGTTATCAAATCTGATGAAAATTTGAAAAGTTTTACTCCTGAAAAACGAAATTGTTATTTTGAGGGTGAAAAAGTTCTAAAAATGTTCAAAGTTTATTCAAGAAGGAACTGCGAACAAGAATGCTTGATGAACTTTTATTTGGAACTTAACCAGACTCAGTGCGTGCCTTATTATGTGATTCGCAATCAAACTCACAAGATTTGTAGAATTGAGAAAAATTTTGACATTTTATTCAGAATGTACGGGTTCCTGCAAAATTTATCATATGATAATGACGAAGGAGAAATCTATCTAAAAACTTGCGGATGTCTGGACTCCTGCAACGATATACAATATACTGTTGATGTCATTGAGACAAGAGTTCCAGGTGGGATATCTGATAGTGACAATTCGACAATGACAATCACTTTTAAATATAAAAATGACAAATTTTTGCCACTTGTTCGTCGAATTTCGTTCACATTTGAGGACTTTTTGTGTCAAGCTGGTGGACTTCTTGGACTTTATGCTGGCATTTCTGCACTTTCGATTGTTGAGTTGCTGTATTTTATTACAATTAGACCGATGTTTAATTTTTATCGATGGGGGTTGAAAAGGATTTTCGATCGGAATTGAACTTGGAACAAATTTTGAGAAGCAAATATTTATGAAAATAATTATCAACAATGATAGAACAAAATATAAATTTGCGTGATTTGAATTTGACGTTTTTAATTTATTATTTATCATTCATTTTCTTTTGTAAAGGAAAATTAAATTTTTGATTTACATTTCTTGATAGCTCCAAACAAAAAAACAATTGTTCCACAAATGAAAAAAATTCCAACAATGACACCGCAAATAACTAAAATCCAAAAATATTTGCCATGCTTTTTTTCAACATTTTTCTTCTTAAGTATTTCTACAGATTTTTCCTTATTTTGGCAATTTTCTTCAATGTGCTTTTTAAATTTTTCAAAACCAAAATAACGCAAACTGCTGCTAATGCATCTGTTTTTTCTAAGTTCAAATTCTAACAAATTATTCATGTTGTCCAATATATTAGGATCAATAAGAAAAATGTCATTTCCTTCTAAATTGATATGGTACAATTTTGGATTATACTTGAATAAATCCTTTTCTAGAACTCGAATATCATTTAAAGTTAATTCTAAATGTACCAATTCAGGAAACACTTTTAACTCATTTTGCGTAATTTGCTTCATTTCACAACCAGTGATAAGCAAAAAATTTAAATTTTTAAAAAAATATTCAATTCCTTTCGGCAAATACCAAACATAGTCAGAATGGATGTAAAGTTTACCAAAACTTTCATAATTTTTAGTTGGTTGTGTTTGTTGAAGGCGCTGATTGATATGAATGTATCGAACTCTAACATTACGTTCTTTTAAGTTGAGTTCATTGACGACTTTGCATTCATAAAATTGTCCCCTTGTAGTTTTTGATATTCTATAATCTTTAAGACCGTATTCGCAATGAAACTCAGTCTCTGATGAAGTTACTAGCTGGCTGAAAGATAAATCTAAAAAAATAATAAATATAATGAAATACATTGGTGTCGCAAGTCTAAACTTTCAGGTTCGACTAATTTTTCCAAAAGATTTTTTTTTAAAAAAAATTTATTTTAAATCTGATAATCCACAAAACAAGGTCACACGCATACATATGACATTTTTTAACAATTGAAAAAAAATATATATTTTCATTTTAAATTATTCATAACAAAAAAATATAATTTTAATCTTAAAAACCTTCAAATTTAAATCATTTTTATCTTTTTCAATCCCCACCGATAAAAATTGAACATCGGTGTAATGGTAACAAAATAGAGCAACTCAACAACGGAAAGTGCAGAAATGCCAGCATAAAGTCCAAGAAGTCCACCAGCTTGACACAAAAAGTCCTCAAATGTGAACGAAATTCGACGAACAAGTGGCAAAAATTTTTCATTTTTATATTTAAAAGTGATTGTCATTGTCGCATTGTCAAGATCTCTATTAACTCCTTTAATTTTACTTTCCATAACTTCGATGGTGTATTGAACATCATTACATGAATCAAGACATCCACAAGATTCAACAAAGGCTCTCGATTTAGGCTTTTTTAGATCGCGCTGTTCGAATGAAAATTTAATCACTGAAGTATTGTAAAAAGCTTGAGGTGTACAAATTGGATCGTGCTCATTTCTGACTAGATAGTGAGGTACACATTTGGTTCTGTTATGATTTAAGTAAAATTTCACCAAACATTCCATTTCGCAGTTTCTTCTCGTATAAATTTTAAACATTTTTAATTTTCTTTCACCCTCAAAATAACAATTTCGTTTTTCTGGTGAAAATTTTCTCAAACCTTCTTCAGATGTGATGACTTCTGGTGTAATTAGTACTTCCAAATCTTGTCCAAAATAAAATTCAAATGAATTTTCACCTTTAATATCTTTTGGAATCTCAAATGGCGAATGAATGTTGAAATATGGAAATTGACAAATGTTTTTGTATAAAGATGAATGAGATTTTGTGATTGTGAACTTGAATGATGATCTTCGTTTGGCTCTTAAGGGATAGGTTTGATAAGATATTAGCTTAGGATGTATTAATTGTTCGCTGTTGTTGAATTTTATTGGATTTGTAACTTTTGAGAAATTCGAGGATACTCTGGAAGACGAAAATGCAAATTAGGTTAAATTTGGGGTTTTTCAAGAAATGTTATAGTAGACTAGAGGTGACTCCTAGGTGACTGTTATCACTTAAACTATATGCTTAGTGGAATTTCTGGTGCCACTTTCTAGGGTATACTCTAAAAATCTAGCTCTAAGATTTTTAGGTACATTTACATACCGCTAGTCCAAAAATTAGAAACTTGATCACCAACCGCAACTTACCCATCATAAAACAACTTCTCAGGCGCAAGCATATTAAATGAAAATCCATATCCACTAGATCCCAACATTTTAATCATCTCTGTACGATATTCATCATCCCAAATAGCAGATAGATTATTTATCCAATAGCTTCTCTCTCGTTTAAAAAACTCATATACAATATCATATCCTTCCATTAATGAACTTAGTGGACCATTAAAATTATCAAGAAGATGCTTGAAATCACACATGAAGGAGTTTGTTACATACCTGAGAAATATTTAAATAAGTTTTGGTTCAAAATAAAATTTATGTTTTTAATATTTTTAATTCTTACACTGGTAGGATGCCCATGTCTCTCATGAAAGTAAATCTTCTCTCCTGATATATTTGCTCTAGTTTCCAATCATAAAATACAAGTTTATTTGGGAATACAACTTCCGAAACGTAATTAATGGCTGGAAACGGAATCTAGAAAAATTTTGAACTAGTTATTAAAATGATTTGAAGAATTGTTACATTTTCTTACATCTTCAACAGATTTTTCATCAGAATCAAAAGTTGTAGCTACTGATGCTTGTTCTAATCTGTCGTACATTTCATATGATGAAATTCCGCAATATAAAATAGAAAGGACCAAGCAAAGAACCCAAAATGTTCTAAAATATATAAAAATAATCTTAAAATCCTTTAAACTCCTTTGTTAATCTTAATTACCTCTCCATAAAGTGCCTACGATCCATCACAATCTGATTCATTCCATGAATAGTCGATGAACTGAAGTATGTCACCAAATATCTTAAATTTGATCTTTGTGTACTTTCTGGACTGTCATTTGATTCTGATTTAATTTTATTAACATCTGGTGTTCGTCTCAGCCATCCAAAGGCCAATCATATGGTGAAATAATAGAAAAATTCTACAAATGACGTAATAGATATTCCCAAAAATAAACCAAATGCACCGCCGGTGTAGGCAATAAAGTCAATTTCAGTAAATTGACGCTTCAGAACGTAAGGAAAAAATGAAACTGAATTGAATTTTACAGATGTAAATGAATAAAATCTGCTTGGTCTTGTGTGATCAAGATATCTTTCGTCATCTGGTACTGGAACTGGCTTGCTAGAAAAAAATGATAAAAAAATTCATTTTTCTTTGGCAAATTGAGAAACATTTACACATAGCTTGATGAAACCCTTTTTACATTGTAAGTGATTTCTCCGCATGATGGGAGGCATTCACAATAGCTGGTAGTGTCTAGGTCATTTTCAACTTTTTTATAGCATGTCATGTCATGAACTCCGCAGACTCTAGTTGATTTTTCATCTGGAAGATTGAAATTTTTATCGTATTTTCAAGCTTCAATCATTTTTTAGGGGTCAAGGGTTCCAAATATACATATTTTTTTCGAAATTTTACTTAGAGCTCTGTTACACTTCTCCAGGACATGTTATAGGTATGGGGTCGTTTACTTATGACGTTTATTAAAAACATGGATTTTTTGACCTCCCCATTCCTCCCTCTGTCACAAAACCTTCATTTAAAAATCATATTGTTTATTAAAACTGGCACACAGCCTTAGACCCCTTACTTCTAAAAATCGAAGGTCATAAGTGGACGACCCCTATATTAAGTTGAAGTTAACTCACGAATCATGAAAAACTGAACGCATTTGCAAATTTCCAATGTTTTATTTATCAAGCATTCCTGTCTGCAGTTTCCTTTTGTGTATAGATTAAAATATTTTAAAATTCTCTCATCTTCAGCATGTTCTTCTCCATCAGCAACAAAATAACATCCTCGACTAAAATAATTTAAAAAAATATTTAACTTAAAAAATGAAATCTTTTAAATCAATATAGTAGCGTAGCAA
Source organism: Chironomus striatipennis (assembly GCA_026123125.1). NCBI lineage: Eukaryota > Metazoa > Arthropoda > Insecta > Diptera > Chironomidae > Chironomus > Chironomus striatipennis. Next base: position 8,778,553 of record CM047391.1, on the reverse strand, counting down.
GGAGGGTATTTTCATTCGTGGGAAAATTTTGAGCCGTGACCTCTCTGGGCTCATTCACTTATTACGTAACGCAGGGGGGGGGAGGGGTCGAGAGGAGAACAATAGAATTTCTGAGAATTCCATTGTTCTTTTTTGAAATATGACCGTTATTTTGTTACGTAATAAATGAACGATACCTCTGCGGTTTTGAATGTTCCCACAAATACCCTCCCAAAAATACCCTCCTGGCTGTGCTACTATTTTAAATCCTTACGAAATCGGTTCAGAGTCCTTCAAATTATCATCAATTATCATCTGTTTTGGCTCCACAATATATGTCGTTTTTATTTTTGGATTATTGTTATAAGGAGTATCATCCTTGCTATAAATCTGATTTGGATTATTGATGTAAATTATAGGCGGTGTAAATTTATAAAAATCATAAATTTTCATTTTTTCATCCAAGTTAAATTTCATTCCTTTATCGTTTTCTGAAAAACGAAACATAAAATCCGAAGTTCCAACAGTCAAACTCAATGGATTCGTTAAATTTAAGTCATCGCGCATATGCTTAGCAATTAAATTATATTGTCGAAGCATAGTACCAACAGCGAAATCGTGATTGTATCGAAAAAAATTTGGAGCATTTTTAAGATTTTTGTACAATTTGTGAGCTTCAATCATGTTAAAATTATAACAAATTCCACTTGGTCCAATAATTTCAGCAAAAATTGTTGTATAATAGTCACTGAATGTTGATCTAAGGTAAAGATTTCGAACTGATAATGTGAATTCTCTTAGTCTGTCGACAATGTCATCAGTTGGAATTGTTGTGACATTATAGTTGAGCAGAAAGTCATCGGAGATTATTAGACTGATTGATTGGAGGTTTTTTAGTCTGAAATATTATTTTAACATCAAATGTTAGCAGGAATGTAACTACCTGACCACCCTTGACCACTCTTATGGTTTCAACCTTAAAAAAACTTACTTTTCTTCCGACAAGTCGTTAATACCAATTTCACCACTTTTCAACTGCTTTTTAATAATGTGATACAATGAATGAGTTGCATTAGTTCCATAACTTAATAAGTTAAAACAAAGAGTCACTGATGGAAATGGAATCTAATACAAAAAGCAGATCAAAAGTGAAAAAATTGTAATTCGAGTTTGAAATTTAATCAGTTCTACCTTAGTCACAGGAACAGAAATATCAGATGTATAAGTAACAGTTAAATCCTCTCGAACCATCACCATAATTTTATCGATTAATAAAATGCAGCAAATTAATGAAAAAAATGTTACAAATGCCCAAAAGATTTTCTCAATCAGATGAATTCTATCACTGAAGATGTAAGGTATTCCATGAATTGAGGATTCAGAAAAAAAGGTTTTGATTGATTTAATCGGCATCAGAAAATTTAAACTTAATTTGAATGTCCGAGAATTTAATTTGAAATTAATTAATTAATTTGAATGAAAAATTTTTCTAAACAATAAAAAATAAAACAATTAAGATAAAAAATGTTCAAAGTCCTCGTGTTGTTAATCGAGGGACTTAAGCGCATTTTTGTCGCAGCGATCAGAAATCAATTAAATAGAAATTGCTTTAAATTATAAAATCCTTTAATTCTTCTTTTAGGTATTATCAATAAACCCTGTAAAAAAATTCAATTTTTATAAAAAAAAATTGTACAATAGTAACCAAAACCATTAAATACCGTTTTTCTAGCATGCTCTATACATGAAAAGTCTGTTTTCACAATAATAAATGCAAAACCTTCTAAAAAGAAAGAAAAAAATTTTGATCAAAAATAACGGTCAAAAATTTTTTAAAATTCCAACCGTTCAAAAAAATTCAAATTTTTATCGGGGGGTTTTCAACAATTTTTTTCCTTATTTAATGTTAAATCGTTGATTACAGGAATATTAGATCGTTTAACGATTTTTTAATAAGCGATGCCGGAATAACTCGATAGTAGAAAGATAATTTATCATAACAGAACTCTTAAATATGTCTGGTTTCTGAGATCTCAGAGCTCATCCAGCCTTGAACCACCCAGCCAGCCGAACAAAGTGAAACTATAAGCGTCATTTTTTGCAAAAATGCGCTAAAAATCTAAAAAATATGATAATCAATTGTATGTTTTTATTATCAGAACATAGAATTTCTAATCACTTTCATGTGTTGTAAAACATTCAGATGCATGTATAAATAAATAAAAATATTAAAATTTTGGTTTTTTTACTGCAGTATCGTATAAAAATCATGAAATTTGTTCCATTTGTGATATTTAAATCTCATAAAGAAAAATAATAAAATATGATTTTTTTTTTTTCATTTTTAAAAATATTTAATGTCGTCAATTTTATATTTACATTATTTTACAAATAATAAAATTTAAGTTAAATTTTTCTTGACTTTATTCTGAACTTGATGTACCTTTCTCATATGAGTTGACAAAATCTTCTTATTGCTGAGATAACTTGAACATACTTCACACTTGACAGGATCTTTCATTAGTGCGACTTTTGCATCTTTTCTTTCATGAGTCATTTTGTGTTTATTTAGTGCTGAATAGATGTAAAATGCCATTGGACATTTATCACATTTGAAGTTTTTTTGCTTTTCTATATGTGACTTTTTATGACAATCTAAGTGTGCCTTTTTAGCAAATGTTTTTCCACAAACATCACAAACACAGTTTCCTTGTGACTAATCGTGGACTTTCTTGACGTGAACTTTAAGCTTTGAATTAATTGCGAATGCTTTGTTGCAGATTTGACATTGGAATTCTGGATTGTGTCCTTTTTTGTGAATTTTTAGTGAACGAGCTGTTTTACAGCAATAGCTGCAAATGTCACATTGGAAGATTTTGTCTGTGTGAACTTCTTGCTTATGTCTGTTTAGGTATCGATGCTGAATTTCAATTTGACAGATATCACATTTAACTTTTTCTAATTTGGATGTCATGTGGATTTGCATATGTCCTTTGATTTCATGTCTAAATTTGAAGACTCTTCCGTCGTAGTCACAGATGAATTGTTCTGTACTTAATTCTTCTGTTTTTGATAATTCTTTTGGATGAATCAGTGATGTATGTTTATTTAAACCTGCTCGATTGATGAAACTTTTGTCACAAAATTTGCAAGCGAATGACAAGGTTACTGCTTCTGGATGACGGTTCTGCATGTGTCTGTTCATATTTGATTTTCTACCGAATTTCAATCCACATAGTGGACATTCGGTTTTGTTGTTGAGTGTAATGATTTTTCTTTTTGGGTTTTGATTTGATTCAGGAACTAAATTTGATGTTTCTGGAATTGATGATGATGATTCGTCACTGATGTCTGCTTCAATGTGAACTGGAGATTCTTCAAACTTTTCTTCTTTCATATCTTCAACTTTTATCCAGGTTTCTTCAATTTCCAAAGGGTTTTCGGCTTCTTCTTTAATATTTTCAACTTTTATCCAGGTTTCTTCAATTTCTAAAGGATTTTCAGCCTCTTCGTTTGTAGCTGGTTCGATTTTAATTTCGAATGAGTCATATTTGCTTTTGCGAGGCATTTTTCTCTTAATTTACAACTTTGTACGATTTTTAATGACTTTTGATGATTTTGTTTAAGAATTTTTTTAAGATCTGCTATAGTTTTAAGATGTTTTGATATTTTGATGTTACTTGATTGAGATTTACTGTTAGAATGATTCAATATTCAAATTTTTGCATCTTATATGCAAAGTTTTTGGTACCTGAATTTCAAAACTTGCACAACTAAATTTTTTTTTTCAAATGAGATTGAATTAAGAATCAAGAGATCTTTAGATAGAATTTGGAGACAAACATATTTTTTATTTAGTTAATGTTATGTAAATTAAATTATTGCAAAACTTTGTTGACCTAATATAATTTTTGAATTATATTAAAAATATTTTTTAAAAAAAAAAATCTAATGAACAAAATATGTTATCAAATACATTTTGTTATTGTTTATATTTTGGGTAATTTTTAAATGAAATAGTGAAAAAAGTATTTCCTGATACATCACTTACTTGGATTTGACTAGCTGTTTTGTATTAGATTTAAATTAATCTGAAGATATCAATTTTTTTTAATGTAAAATAAAACATCAACTTTAATTATTTTTTCCTAAATTTTTATTTATTTGCTTTCTTTTTTATTTTATTTTTTTTTTTTTTTATTTATTTTTTTACATATATAAAGAGTAATTAAAGAGCCAATAAAAACCAAAACTGGGAAAAATTCCTATCTCATATGTTGGAAAATTTAACAAATCTTTTGAGTTTTTCACAAAAAAATTCAAAAAATTTTCGTAGTTAAGAATTGTTCTTACTAATTTTTCTACCTAATATAATTTTTAACTCCGCCCCAAAAATCGAAACTTGTTTGAACCCCTTTTTTTGTTTCATTAATCAACATTAAATTTCAATGTTGAAAAGTCATATTTTAGGACTAGCGATCAACAATCATTCATCAGTTGCTCTAGTTTTGTTGGTAAGCATAGATCGATCTCATAAGAGAATTTTATTCAAAAAAGAAAAAAAAAATATTAAAATTATCTATAAACATTTAAAATTTGATTTATTTAAATATCTAAATTACATCAAGAAGATTTTTCATTCAATTATGGCTCAGAATATTGAAAACCACGTGGATATTCATGAATCTAATTCAAAATCAACAATAGTTCAAAATCGCGCCAAAATCAGTAATCTTTTAAGTTATATTAAGCAAGATCCAGAAGACTCTGATGAATTCAGTGAAAATCAAGAAGAAAATTTGGAAAATTCCTTCAAAAATACTGAAAACTCATCTCAAATTGTCAATTCACAAAATCATCAACAACAAGCCATAAAGCAAGAAGAGGAAAAATCTTTTCAAATTCAACTTGGAATGAAGAAATTTGAAACTGGAACGTCGAATGGCAAAAATTCATCATCGAGTGCTGCAGTTGATTATAAAAACATTGAATTTGATGAAAACATTGAAAATGAGCAAAATATTGAAACTGAAAAAAACAACGAATTTGATGAAAATTACGAATCTGATGATAGCAATGAACCTGAAGAATATTCACCGCCAAAAAAGAAGCAAAAAAGTGAAAGAATTTACAACATTGATTTGGACTTAGTTGATTGCTGTGTTTGTGGTGTAATTGTTCAAAGTTGTAATTGGTACACTCATTTTGAGAAAAAGCATCCAGAAGAATTTGAAAGAATAAGTTTGCGCGATAAATGTGACATTTGCGATGTAATATTCCCTAGCAAGATTAGCTTGGAATTTCATAAGAGAGTTGATCATCCAGTCAAATTTAAATGTGATGTATGTGGAAGTGTATTGCTTGAAAAGCGTCGAGAAAAACACATGAAAAAAGCTCATGGTAGAGTAGAATATACTCAAAATAAAACTAATCCAGTCGAGAGGCAGCAAGCAACTCCAATTGAGCCAATTTTTGTTGAAAAGCAGCAAAAAATCCAAAATCAGCTAAATTCAGTCGAGAAGCAGAAAGAAAGTCTGATTCAGTCAAATTCAGTTAAAAAACAGCAGAGGAGCCAAATCCAGTCAAATCCACTCGAAAAGCAGCAAGCAACTCCAATTGAGCCAATTTCAGTTGAAAAGCAACAGAAGAGCCAAAATCAGAAAATTTCAGTCGAAAACCAGCAGGAAAAACCTCAAGAAAAGACGCCATTTTTAGGAGGAAAGATAAAATGTGAAATTTGCCAAATGCTCGTGAAACCAAAAAAATTCGAAAATCATACAAAGGCTCATAATAGAGGTTTACGATGCGCAATTTGCTTTAATAGCTTTGAAGTCAAAAAATCCTACAGAAAGCATATGTTTAAAGTTCATGGAATCAAAGAATAAGGTTTTTTGGGGAAGTTCAAAAAGCTGAACCCTTACCTACGATTTATCTTTTAACTTTAAGGTAAAAATCGATGAAGGTTGAATCTGATGTGTGCGATTTAAACATTGTGTCCGTTACAGTTTTCAAATAAAAGTGCAAAAATGACATTTTTGTCTGTCTGTCATGCGAAATTCGAAGTTAAATACCCCTTGTTCGAAAATTCGAAAAAAATTTAAATTCAAATTTAAGCATTATCGTGTGGAATTTATCAAAGTAAATTATTGAATCCATGATTTAGAACTACAATGATGTCAAATAAGTGATAAAAATCTAAAAAAGTTATCAAATTTAAGAAAAAGTGTAACGTATTTTTTTAAATTTTCAATTTCCGAACATATATATTTGAATACCCTTAGACTTTCGATAAGTCTGTCGAACATGAATCGCGCACATCAGGGTTGAATATTTCTTAATAAAAAACTTCCATTCATATCAAAGGATTTTTCTAATTTTTTTGGAGATTTTCATTTTTTTTAATTTTAATTTTTTGAATTTTAAGCTTTTTAAGATTTTTATTTATTTTTTTTTTTTCATTTTTTAAATTTTTCTTAGATTTAGTAATTTTATGAGTTTTTCGTTTTTAATTTTTTTTTTCATTTTAATCGTCAAAAAAATAATTTTAACATCAATCAGCACTAAAACATTCAAATTGTCTTGTTATCAGTGTTTTGTATTTTGATTGTCTCAACAGATGTTTCAGCATAAAATTTTTAGTTTCACATCATTTCTAAAATAATAATCAAGTGATAAGGAAGTGTTTAAGATTTTTTTTCATAAATTAAATAATTTTGAATTACAAAATGACTCAAAAACAACAAAAAATTTGCTGCACTTCGAGAACCTCAATACTAAGTTCAAACCACAAAACGTTATCAGAAAAAATTCACAAAATCCGTCAACTTTTGGGAATTAAAGTGGAAAATGATAACAATGATAATGAAGTAATTTATTGTGGAACATTTGAAAATGAGACACAAAAAATTAAAATAGAACAGAATTCAATTGGAACTAATAAAGAAACTAGTAATGAAGCGGATCACGCTTCATGTGCATATTCACACCGTTCCAAAACTCTCTATCGGGTCAGCAAAGCTTCGCTTTGCACAAGATTGAAGATTAAGTCCCGATTGGGTCAGCAAAGCTTCGCTTTGCATAAGAATGAAGATTAAGGCTCAATCGGGTCAGCAAAGCTTCGCTTTGCATAAGATTGAAGATTAAGTCTTCATCGGGTCAGCAAAGCTTCGCTTTGCATAAGATTGAAGATTAAGGCTCAATCGGGTCAGCAAAGCTTCGCTTTGCATAAGATTGATGATTAAGTCTTCATCGGGTCAGCAAAGCTTCGCTTTGCATAAGATTGAAGATTAAGGCTCAATCGGGTCAGCAAAGCTTCGCTTTGCATAAGATTATAGATTAAGGTTACTAAAAAAATCGAAAATTTTCACATTTGGACTCAATTTTGAGGCACTAATTGATGTTTTTGGATTTGGCAATGTGTGTACGTCTTTTAGGTCTATTTATAAGCTACAATAATCACAAGTTTCTGGAATTTTTAAGACTGAACTGTAGGCACAGGAGGGTGAAACGTCCCAAAAATGCCGTTTTTTGAACTTTTTCGACTTTTTAACAAACTAAAATTGGATTAAAAATATTTTTGGTATTTTTCCATAAAAGTTTTCGCATTAATTGATCAAAAACAGAAAAGTTTACAAAAATCCATCCATATAGTGAGCCACACGATTTTTTGAAAATTTTATATTGTAGGGGGTGTACTGGTGGCTAATAAAGTTTTTTTGCATTTTTTCTCAATAAAACTTCATATTTTATTGATTCTGGTCAAAAAAGTTCAATTCGCAATTTATGTGAAATTTTTTAAATGTATTTTGCAATAATCGGCTAAAATATGCTCAAAAAAGACACTATTTCGTTAGTTTCTCAGATCTATCTACATGAATCGGCACCAATATGTTAGCAGCACATTTGAGTGATAATGCGCACATTTTAAGACATTTTTGACAAAAAATTATTTTTTCGTAATTGAGTTGTGCGATTAACAAACTTGCTGGTAAAGTCACACCACCACTATTTTGCGTCGTGCACCGAGGTATCAAAACCATTTTCAATGCGGTTTTTTGTATTTTGTAGATAATTTTGAGGCCGAACTTTTCACACCGAACAGTTTATGAAAATTTTGAGTTTTGGCGCCAAAAAACTAAAAAAACGATTTTTCAAGTGTATCGAAATCAATATATTCACAACGTGAAACGGTGTGAATATGAAAAAGCCAGAGATTCAAAGCGATTGTAACATGATCATCAGAGCACATGAGATAAAGATGGAAGAAGAAGTGAGTTTCGAGATAAATTTAGATAAAATTGAGAAGAAAAATGCATCAAAAATTGGTGGATGGCGAGTGATTTTGAAGGATATAAAAAAGGAAATTAAAAAAGGAATTTTTCAAAATGTAGAAATTGTAAATATTGCAACAAAAACGAAAAGAAATAAATTCATAAAACGCTTGTGATATTTTGTTGAAACTATGAACATTTAATTTTGAGTTTATTAAAATAAAGAATAAAAGTTTGAAAACTAGAATATTGTTTTAAAATTAATATTTTTTCAAAATAATATTCATTGGAGAATTTGTTGAACTGGGAAAACAAAAACCATAAAAATTTACTTTAGAAACAATTTTCGATTTTCCCCGAAGATTTTTTTTTTTTTTGAAGAATTCCTCAAAGCTAGTTCTCAGCAAACATTTAGATTGTCTTTCTAAATAAAGTTAGCTTTACTTTAAACTAGCTTTTAAAATTTTTGACTTATTACCAAGGCTTCCGTAGATTATAATCTTGAAAAAATCCCATACAAAGATTATAATCTTTGATTTTTAAAGATTATAATCTGCGGAAGCCTTGCTTATTACGGTTTCATTTAATAGGATGAAAAGAACTAATATCTTGCCATTTTAATTTTAATTAATTTTATAATATCAAAAATTTTGTGACCCATAAGGTTTAGGAATAAAGAATAATTTTTTAATCAAATAATTTTTTTGAAAATATAGCAAAAGTTGTTTTTATATAAATGTATATATTTTTAAAAAAAATTCATAAAATCATATTGAATAGTTTACAATATTTTTGAAAAATTTATGACGAAAACTTTCTGCTGGAAAGTAACAGCTTGGTAACAGTTGATTTACAAAAAAAAAAAAAGTTAAAACCAAAACAATCAAAAAATATTTTAAAAACATTAAAACAACAAGTCCTTTCTAAAAGGATTTATAAAACAAAACATTACACTAAAAACATTGCATAAAATTCAACAAAAAAATATGATGAATTTCGATGTTTTGTTATTTGAATGTTTCAATGATTGTATGCTTTTGTTTCACAAACTTCTTCTTAACATTTTGTTAAATATTTAGGGATCAGATATCAAAACTGTTCGTTGCATAATAAAAACGAGTTTTTTAGTAAAAAAAATAATAAAAAACCCATCAAAACCTTTCAAAAAATCAAAAAATTCTAATCAATCAAGATCATCATATCATCATCTAAAGAAATGTGTGAAAATCCAAAACTTTTACGTCAAATTAAAGTCGAAAAAGACGATAATGTTGAAATTTATTGCAAAACTATCGAAATTAAAATTAATCAAAATTTTGCGATCGAAAAGTTGAAAGAGCAACAAAGCTGTGTTAATTTCATCAAAACAAGGGAAATAAAGTATGAAAAAGAAGCATTTTTCGAAATAAAATTTGATGAAATAGAGAACAACAATCTTCCTGAAATTCGTGAATGTAGAGTGATTTCACAGGACATTGGAAAGGTTATTGTCAGCAATAAATATCAGAATTTTGAGACCTTAAATGATGTGTCGAAAACTCAGCTAGATATCAATTCAAATGCTTTAAAACCATGCTCAAACATGTACAACACCTTTCAACTTGATAAATGTCAAATAATCTTACAAGACATCCGCAAACAAATTCATAATGGAATGTATCAAAACATAAGAGTCGCAAATACTAATTTGGATGATGACACAGCAAAAGTTCAAAACACAAATTCACAAGATTCAAGAAAACTAAAAAAATGCAAGTTTTGCTGTAAGAAAATGCATCGAGCAAATATTTTATCTCATGCAAGAAAAGTTCATTTGGAACAGTTGAAAGAATTATCATTTATCTGTGAATTTTGTGATCAATATTTTTTATCATTAATGAGTTGGAAAATGCACATGAGCATAGCTCATCCGATCAAATCACCATGGAGAAATTTTTGCAACTTTCAGTGTGATTTTGATGGGAAAATTTTTGAAACAAAAGCTAAATTATATAAACACATGCAATATCATAAAACATGGTCGAAATGTAACAGCTGTCAAGTTGAAATAGCAAAAAACTGCATGGCAAAACACATTAAGAACATTCATAAAGAAAGAGCTAAAATTCATAACATTAAACTAAAAAATGGACAAACGAATCAAGAAATTTTATGCCAGAAAAAAACTTCAAGTGTCAAGTATGTTCCAAGAAATTTAGCTCTAAATATATTTTAAAATATCATATTAGGGATTGGCACAAAAATCCAAACACATTCAAATGTTACATTTGTCCTAAAAAGTATAATCGAAAAGCTTCACTAGAAAGACATTCAAAAATTCATCAAAAAAAAAAATCGTCCAAAGCCATTTAAGTGCCGTCGATGTAATTATGAAAACAAAATACAAAAATGATTTTAAAAGTCAACAAACGTGAGAAACGATTTGGATCATAAAAATCTAAAAAGATGTGAAAAGATTTAAAAGTGTAGGAGCAGTGATAAAAATTAAATGGCTATTGATGCAATCAATTTTTTAACCAGAAATATTCTAAAAAAATACAAAAAACAATTAAACATATTAACATAAAACAATGAAACTATAATAAGCCAATGAGATCGGATTAAAAACATTAACATAAACAATAACAAACATCATTTTTTTAAAAAAACCTTTTAAAAACAATAACAATTCCAAAAAAAAAACATAAACAAACCACGTGAAGAATACAGTAAACATTAAATTTCAAAGCTTTTAAAACATCAAAAAATCTCATGCAGTCTAAATATGAATAAAACATTGAAGGTTTGATCCCCTCAGTATCAAAACAAAATTCACTCAGTTGGCATTCCTTCGCCATCAACAGTTTGTAAACATTAAGGAAATTTGCAAAAAATATTATCAGAAATTTTACTTAAGGATAATTTAACTTTAAGTTTCTGAAAAAAAATTAGTATAAAGTAAAAGTTGTTCTCATTTTCCAAATATTCAAGTTATAAATAAGAATAAGAATAAGAAATACCTCAAATTAAATTTTTTTAAGTTTAAGTAGGGCATCTGACCCTCAAATTCAATTAAATTTTAATAGTAAATCAACAGATCAGCAATTAGAAGAAACAATAAGTTTTAAGTTCACAACTCTTCAAAACAAAAGAAAAATAACTCAAAAATGTCATCCTGCATTCTGTGCCTTAGTCAACTTCGGAAAGCAAATTCCGTGAAATTAACAGAATTAGTTGGAGCTAATGTCACTTTGGGAGATGCAATCCGACAACAGATTCAGTTTAATGTGAGTAGTTTTGATTTTCCTGGTTGATATTTAGTTTTGGTGTTGGTAGTAGTGCTGAAGTATCGAGCTAGCCAACGATTTTTAACTTGGACACATCTTCGAACGTAGAATTTTTTATTTTTACAAATCATTAACTAATCAATTTATTATCAATTTCAGATCATCCCACCATATACACCGTCCTCATCACAACAAATCTGCAAGAACTGCTTCAAATCTTTTGAAAACTTCTACAAATTCCTCACAAATGTCAAATCTAATCTCTCAACTAACAAAACAGACAAGTCTTTTGACATTGCACCAGGATTTCAGCAAGTTGTAATTGCATCAAATGAATTACTCCTCAAAATGGAACCGCATGTCCTCATACCGAGAGTTAAAATGGAACCTGAAGTTATCATGGATTTTGTAGCTGAACACCAAAGTAATGTTGATAAAAGTACCAACAGGCCATCAAAATCTACAAGAAATGATCAACGTAACAGATTTAATGATGACGATTCAGATTTTGCATGGAGCTACGATGATCCAATGGATAATAATGGAAATGACTCAGATGTATCTGAGAAAAAGTTTCATGTTGAAATTGAAGAAGTTTGGGATTTAGAAAAATACAAAAATGACAAAAAGAAGGCAGCAGAGAAAGCTAAGGCGAAAGAAGCTAAAACAAAGGCTCAACCAAAGCCAAAACCATCCAACAAAAGAAAGAAGTCTGAAGAATCTGACGACGATTGGTCAGCAGCACCTAAAAAGTCAAAGAATCTCAAACCATCTCAAAAATCAGCATGCAAATCATCTACAACTCCATCAACATCCAGAATTGAGACTGAGAATCCAGATTCCACAGATCAAGACGATTCGACAGTCAAACCATACCGAACAGAAACAGGCTGGATCAGATACGTGCCAAAATCTAAATTAACTCAAGAACTACTCGACTCAGGCAAAGAATCAATCATCATCAATGGAAAAGAATATAAAATCCCAGAGAAACTTTATAATGTCACAAAACCAAAGAAAGAGAAGAAAAAGAAAGTCGTCGAGTATCCAAATCCAGAAGTAAGGAAACATCCAGCACATGATCCAGAAACCGAAGAATTTATAAGAAGATTAATTGACATTAAATGCTACATTTGTGGAGCTCAAGAAGATTCATTTACAAAACTTAAAGGACACTTCCGACTTACACATCCAGACGAAAGATTCTACTTGGCATGCTGTGAAAGAAAATTCAGAAGACGCTTTGAACTTATCGATCATCTTGAGTTCCATGACAAGACTCATATTTTCGCATGTGAGATATGTAATAAAACGTACAAAACCAAAAGATGCCTGAAAGTTCACATGGAATACTATCATCCAGCTGACGAGACAAATAAAGTAATCTGTGACGAGTGTGGCAAATTCTTTAACAACGAAAATCTTCTGAAGAGTCACATGGCCTTCCACAACATCGACACATCAAAAATATTCGAATGTTACATTTGTAAAGACGGTAAGCAGTTCAAGACCTTAATTCAAATAAAATCACACATGAGGAATCAACATACAGTCAATAAACAAAATAGAATGACTGTTTGTCACATCTGTTCTGCAAATATCCGAGAATATTACTTGCCAGTACATTTGAAGACCGTTCATGGCAACGAACATCGTGAAAGAATTCAATGTGAGATTTGTAATATTTGGGTGCTTGAAACGACAATGAAGAATCATTTACAAAAGCATAATGATATGGGAGTCAACTGTAATGTTTGTGGAAAATTCCTGAAGTCAAAGTACTCATTATCGTCACACATGAAGATGGCACACAGTCAAGATTACAAGTTCAAGTGTCAATATTGCGATAAAGGATTTTTCAAATTATTAAAAATGCAAGAACATGTTGCAGTTCGACATACAAGAGAGTTTTTATTTACGTGTCGAGTTTCTGGATGTGATAGGCAGTTTAGGTCAGAAGCTAATTGGAGGAATCATGAGAAGAAGTTTCATCCAGAAGAATATGACAAATTATTTAAACCATTTTACAAAAGAGATAATAAGGAGTTAAAGGAGTTTGAAGAGATGATGGAAGCAAATGGACATCAAATTTGAAGAGATTTTTGAAAATAAGTTGATTTAAAATTTTAGTTTTGAATAAAAATAAACTATTTTTTTTATTTACATTAATTCGATTTATTTTTGTTTCCAAAACTATATTTTAAAAGATTTTTCAGCTCTATTTTTTAAGAAACTTTTTTCTAAAATGCATAAAGCAATTTGATTTTGGATGTTATTCGTTAGTTCAATCTTTCACGCTAAAGAAGTTGTTTGAAAAATGTCAAGAAAAATTTCAGACTTTTTCCAAATCATACCAAATTCTGTTCAAGTTGATAAAGAAGTAAAAGTTAACATCAAAAGAGAAATTTGCGATACTTTTGATTCAGTTTCATGTAAAAATAAAAGCAACATTAAAGTGGAACCGTGTCAACAATTTCAAATTCAAATTCCAAAAGCAAGACTCAAAAGATCTAAAACACGAGAAAAGTCAAAGCCAACTATCAAATCCCTCCTGAATGATGATAAAAAATGTTATTTTTGTAGTAAATTATTCACCAAAAAGGATAACTTGTACATGCACATTTTGAGATCTCATCCAGATCAGATTAATGAAGAAATTTATACCTGCGACAGTTGTGGTAAAATTTTTTCCAAAAAATACAAAATTGTAACTCACATGAGAGCTCATCATTCTGGTATAAAGGCACAAAAGTTTGAATGTGATTTTGATGGAAAAAAATTTATAAACAAATCTCAACTTGGAGCTCATCTGAAAACTCATTTGCCACTAGAAACGTGCAAATTCTGCCCAGCAAAATTGAAAGTTCTGTATATGAGGAATCATGTTAAGACTTATCACATAAGTACTCAAACATACAAATGTAAAATTTGTTTAAAAATTTTTAAAACTTTCAAAACTTTTAAGGATCACAAAAAAATTCACAACAAAAAATTTCAATGTAATTTGTGTGAAAAGAAATTTACAATTCCACATTATCTTAAAAAACATATCAAAGACTTTCATGAACATTCAAATAGCTATGAATGCATCGTTTGCAGTAGAAAATTTAACACCAAGTTATACTTAACTACTCATTTAAAAACTCATGACAAGCATCGACCAAAACCGTTCAAATGCCAACGATGTAATTTTGCAACGCATGTTAAACTTAATTTCAAAAAACATGAAAAGTATCACAAAAAGCAAGATGAAAAATTTGCGGCTATCAAAAATCCACTTAAATGTTCAGAGTGCCAATATTTTACAACAAAACTTAATTATCTGAAAAGCCATAAATTCAAGTGTCATTCAAACCTTCTGTATCAATGTGATTTATGTGGTAAATTTTTTCGATGCAAGGATGCACTCAAATCTCACTTGAAATATTTTTTAAAGCAAGGTTTTTGCAATGTCAAGAAATATAAAAACTAAAAATATCATTAAAATGCATTTTCAATTAGAATTAAATTTAAAACCAATAAATATATTTTTTTAATTAAATTTTTTTCAAAAAATAATTTTAAAAATAAATACTTAAAAATAAGGCAGCGAAAAAGCCGCGTCGGCCGAGTGGTTAGAGTGTCGGCCTCCTATGTCAACGACCTGGGTTCGATCCTAGGGAAAGTCTAGTCGGATCTGGTGCTTTTTCGCTGCTTCTAGTCTGGCAGCTCGGTTTGTGTCGTCGCGAAACAAAAAATTTTGCTAGGTACATTACATTGATATACCCTAGGTCAATGTAATTGTGCAGAGCTTGCAGAAAGCATTCGCCATATCTATGGCAAAAAAACACAAATCGTCATTTTATGACAAAAACAACACAAAAATCCATCGATGTCAACGCATCAAAAAAAGGCAATAAAATCTTCACCAAAAAATCAACATTTAAGATGAATAAGCTGCTACTTGAACTCTTAAAATTAATATTTATAAATTTATATATTTGTAATTATGATGAAAAGCAAAAAAAAAAAAAAAAAAAACTTAAAAATAAAATTCAAGAAAATTTGTCAAAATTATAAAAAAAGGTTTTCTTCTTTGAATTTTCATTTTGCGTATTGAAGTTTTAAACATCTTTTTCATCCATCGAAACCAATTTAAAGCTATCGAATTAATGCAAAGCGAATTGCTTAATTTTTGTATATTAATGAAAAACCTATGAAATTTGTGTGGAAGAAATTTCTTTATTCAAATTGAGGACCCCTATATGTTAAATACTACACTTCATTAAAGTTGCAACTTAATCACTTAACGAAAAAGAAAATTAAAACCGTGAAAATAAATTATTTAAATGTGACTTATCAAGTTAAAGCATTTACACAACAAATTTAATAAAAACTTTTGTTTTCCTCTGACAAGCTTGTTAGTTGCTTAAAAGGTTTTTGTCAAAATGTTTGGTAAGAAATTTTTTTTCTTAAAAAATTTACTTTTTTTATCTTACAACTTATTTCAGGTTTATCAATTATTTTCCTTACAATTTTGTTCATTTCTCCCATAAATTGTCAAATTCGAAAAGGAAGTGACGTTTTGAAAGAAGTACCATTAATTGACGGCCATAATGACCTTCCTTACAATTTATACCGTGTTGAATACAATAAGCTAAAAAATTTTAACTTTAACTCTGACTTGAGACTCAACAAAAAATGGGTCAACAGTAAAGCTGACACCTACACAGACCTACCACGACTTCGACAAGGAAAAGTTGGTGGGCAATTTTGGGTTGCATTTGTCGAATGTGATTCAAATTATTGTGATGCTGTAGAAAGAACAATCGATCAAATTGATGTGATTAAAAGATTGATCAAGAAATATCCGAAAGATTTAGCTTACGTCACTCGTTCTGATCAAATTATGAAAGCATTTAAGTCTGGCAGAATCGCAAGTATGATTGAGGTTGAAGGTGGACATAGCATTGATTCGAGATTGTCAGTATTGAGATTGTTTTACGAACTTGGTGTTAGGTGCATGACATTAACACATAATTGCAATACACCTTGGGCTGATAATAATCTTGTGGATTCAACACCAGGTGGACTAGACAAAAATAGGGGGTCCTTGATTTGAATTGTTTCGATTTGAATACAATTTGACAAAAATTTCAAATACAAAATTTCAAACAAATTTTCATTGTTAACGGTCATTTTTCATACATTTCAATTTGAACAAATTCGATTTGTATTGAAAAACTTTGGATAAAAAATTGTTCTGTTCAAGTCGAGGACCTCCTGATTTAAAATTGATCCAAAAAAAACTATTTTGCCGTTATTGTTCGTCTTTTTTATGTCCAGGTGCAATAAAAAAGGGTCTCACAAAATGGGGACAAAATGTAGTCAAAGAGATGAACAGACTCGGAATGATCGTGGATATTTCACATGTTAGTGAAGATGTCATGGTGGATGCACTGAAAGTGTCTAAAGCTCCAGTAATGTTCAGTCATTCATCAGTATTTTCAATTGTTAATCATGCAAGAAATGTCAAGGATCATGTGCTGCGGAAGCTAAAAAAGAATCGAGGCATAATTATGATTAATTTTTCTGCACCATTTGTTAGCAATAAAAATGCAACGATCTATGATGTTGTTAGTAAGTATCTTACGCAGTAATGATCAATTTATATGCTGTGCAGGGGCGTAGCCAGGAATTTTTTTGAGGGGGGGGTTTTGCTACTTTTCGACGTTTTTTTTATTTTTTTGGTTCGGATCTGAAAAATTCAATAGGCGAAAATAGGGGGAGGTTTGACCCCAACCCCCCCCCTGGCTAAATCAAAAAATTTTCAAAATTTGGATATTTGAGTAAGGTTTTGGTCATGGCTTAATATTGAGGTGTGCGTTGATGTAAAAGTTAACCACACCACTAGTCCAACTTATTTTCTCAATTAATCTTAAATTAACCTCAATTCTTCAACCCTAGAACACATAAACTACGTCAAAGACCTCATCGGAGTTGATTATATAGGAATCGGTGCTGATTATGATGGAGTAGCTGTAATGCCAGAAGGCCTAGAAGATGTGTCAAAATATCCAGTAATTTTTGACATTCTAGCGCAAGGAGGTGACGGATGGAAGGCTTGGACACCAATAGAGTTGAAAAAGCTTGCTGGATTGAATTTAATTCGAGTATTTTGGGAAGTTGAAAAAGTTCGAGATAGAATGAAAAAGGTTGACATTATTGACGATCCGGTACCTTATGAAGATGTTATAAAGGATAATGCTGACGTTAAAAAGTGTCGACTTGATATCGATCACTATAAAAATGCGTGATTAATAAAGTTAAGTGTTTTGATGTAAATCTCGAAATCCTTAATACAGAAATAATTTGCTTCCTGATATTTGAAATTTAATGAAGGTTAAATGTGAATTTAATAGCTTATTTACACTAGTGTGTACTTAATATGTTAATAATTGATATTAGTTATTAGTCCAATGAAAATTCATTAACTTACTACAGTAACGCTTTCATTGAAGAAGAAGAGCAATGCATCTAAAAATTCAAGCATTTTTGGTCTCAATCATCAACTTTCTAGCTCCTGTAGCCACCCACAATGTCAATTTGTATTTCAATTTGACATCCACAGAACCCATCGGACTCTACATCACCGACAATTATAAAATTCATATTTTAAATGAAACTTTTCCGCTTCCTATTGGACCAAATGACTACATGTATTTGGAACAAATCGTTAGTAATGCAAATCAATATTTTCGATTTAGTCGTTCCAGAAATTTGATATTAAAAATTGGCAACAATAAGTGGAACAAAACTATGGATTTGACAAAATCGATTGCTTCCATTTGCAAGAAAAGATTTATGCGTCTGGATTTTGACATAACTGATGTCCTTAATGAAGTTTATACTTGTCACAATCGTGACTCAGAGTACTTGAGTCGATTTGTTTACTGTATGTCTCCCAACGGACTTGAAGTTCCTAATAAAACCTGGATTGATTGGATTATTTTCAACAAAAAGAAACCAATTTTTAATAATAAGAGAAATTATGAAAAATTCTTAAAGGAATGCAAGTCAATTTCCAGTAATTTGTATTTTATGGTAACTAGTGCGATTTTTTCGATAATTTTTGTGCTAATGATGTTCACATTTTGGTACCAAGAAAGGGTTAAATCGATGAGAATTTTATCCCCAAATAATGAAAATCCAGTCGTTATTGTTGAGTCGATTGATGGAAATAAGCAGAGTTGGCAGAGCTCTCAGAGCTCTAAATTTTGAAAAATTTTCAAAATTTTTTTTCTTTTGATGAATTCTTAATGGGGTTGATAGAACATGTACAAAAATGTACACAAAAATTTTTTTCGTCCATATAGGCACCCATACGGGCCCAAAATGTGTATGAAATATCAGTGATTTTCAAAAAAATCGTGTGTCTCACTGTTTGGATAAAATTTCTCAAACTTTTTTTTATTCGCTCAATAATTACTTTAACTTTTATGGAAAAATACTAAAAATATAAAAAAGTTTTATTTTGATAGTCAAAATTTCGAAAAAGTCCAAAAAATCACTATTTTTTGAACATATTGACCTTCTGTGCCTCTAGTTCGATCCTTAAAATTTTGAAAATTTAAGATTATTGTAGTTCATTAGAAGACCTTTAAAAAACGTTTTATTCATTTTTTATAAAAATGTAATTTGGTGCTTCAAAAACGAGGTCAAAAGTAAAAAATTTTAATATTTTCGCTATTTTTGAGTTTGTTGATCTTTATGACCCACTAAATGGCCTCAAATAACTTTCAGGTGAAACTTTTCTTATAGCTCTTGTATTTTACTACAGAACTAGCAAAAAAATAAAAAAAGTTTTGAGCAACTCGGTTCACCAGAGGCCTTCAAAGAGGGTCTGGATGGGGAGGCCTTAAGACATAAAAATTCACATCTCGACCATAACTTCACTAAACTGTCTAAAATTCTCAGTAATAATAGAAAACATGATTATTAATCATTTTAAATCATTTGAACCTAAGAAAAATTTGATTTTGGAACTTTATGGAAGTTTTGCTGTTTTTCGAGCTTGGTCAAAAATCGAGTTTTCATATTTCTACTTTTACTACTCCAGGATGATTTAATATTTTATTTATTTTTCATTAATCTTATAACACAACATAATACGCATCTAACGAGGTGTAAAACATGATATATAGTCAAGAAATGGCTAAACTATGACTAAAAACTCAAAAAATGACAAATTTTTAAGGTTTTTACGACTTTCAACTCACAATTTTGTTGAGAAAAATGAGAAAAATATTTCATCAGTAAACAAAATTAAAAAAATTTCATATTTCCATCAAATTTTCCGATTTTCCACAATTTTCCACAATTTTCATCAAAATTTTCCATCATTTTCACAATTTTCACATAATTTTCAACAAAAAAAAGTAAATAAAAAAAATTTCAATTTTCCATCAAATTTTCCGGTTTTCCACAATTTTCATTAAAATTTTCCATTTTTCATTCATTTTCCATCATTTCCACCATTTTTACATGATTTTCAACAAAAAAAGAAAACAAAAAAAATTTTCAATTTTCCATCAAATTTTCCGATTTTCCACAATTTTTCGTGAAAATTTTCCAATTTTTCAGTTATTTTTCATCATTTCCACCATTTTCACATAATTTTCAACAAAAAAAGAAAACAAAAAAAATTTTCAATTTTCCATCAAATTTTCCGATTTTCCACAATTTTTCGTGAAAATTTTCCAATTTTCCAGTTATTTTTCATCATTTCCACCATTTCCACATAATTTTCAACAAAAAAAGAAAACAAAAATTTTTTTCAATTTTCCATCAAATTTTCCGATTTTCCACAATTTTTCGTGAAAATTTTCCAATTTTCCAGTTATTTTTCATCATTTCCACCATTTTCACATAATTTTCTACAAAAAAAGAAAACAAAAAAAATTTACAATTTTCCATCAAATTTTCCGATTTTCCACAATTTTTCACATTTTTCGTGAAAATTTTCCAATTTTTCAGTTATTTTTCATCATTTCCACCATTTTTACATACTTTCCACAAAAAGAAACAATAAAAAAAGAAATTAAAAAAAGAGCTCTACAGAGCTCTCAGAGCTCTAGAGCTCAGCTCTACCAGAGCTCAGCTCTACTAGAGCTCAGCTCTACCAGAGCTCAGCTCTACATTAGTCTCTTTCCAACTCTGGAAATAAGGATTGAGCTAGGAGCGTTGTCTGAGGGGTTTTCGGGGTTTTAAACACCTCTTTTGGAAAAATTTCATTTTGCTAGGGTTTGTTGAAAAAAAGTCCCAACCCCACCCCTAAATTTTTCTTTCCATACGAAAAACTTTCAAACCCCCCCTCGAAAAATTTCTGCCTTTAATCCTTACGATTTCTTAAAATATCAATCTTCAGTTTTTTCATGTTTTGGATTGTCTAATTGTCTGTAAAATAACGACTATATAAATTCATTATTAAAATGACCATATATGTGATTAAATGTAATGACTTAAAAATAAACAAATTATGTACTGAAATAAACTTTATTTTAATAAAGTGGAAAAAAATTGAATATAAGTCCTCAAAATTCGATTAATTCTTATATTCTCTTCGTATCCGTCAACTCAAAAACTTTGTCAATCATGAAAAATATTCAAGTGATTTTATTAATGGTAATAAGTCTCCATCATCAAATCCATGCATACACCCCAAATGGATTGTTCAACACATCAAAATCGATCATCAGTAGGAAGAACATGTCTGCAACTCGAATATACAAAGCAGAAATTCGTGAAAATATCTTTGACTTAACATTCAACAAGGCAATTGAATTTTCATTTACCAGAGTTTATGAATGGAATCAACATTTACTTCCACGATATGCTGATACGTTTACGATGAAAATGGGAAATAAAACTTTAAATGCAATAATGCAATATCATGTATTATACAATAATATGTGCATGAATTATGTTAATGTTCATATAGTAAAAATGGATGAAATGCTTAATTATTATTATTATTATTATTATTATTATTTATTTTATTCATGTCTTATTTTAGAAGCTTGTTTATCAAGCAACATTGTTTATAAATTAAAGAGTCTCAGTGATTTAATAAAAATCTTTTAAGGAACTCGCAAAAATAACGGTAACAAATTATTTAAATCTTTTTATAAATTAACGGATTTTCAAAATTTAAACAAAAATTTTAAGTTCAAATACATCAGGTTCAAAAATTGAACATATGTGACTGTGTTAGTGTAAAATTTAAAATGTAAACATTGGATTGATGAATAAATTAAATTTCAACAATAAATAATTGGATCCGATTAATAAGAAAACTCGATTAATATGATGATGACAATGCTGATGAGGACCTCGATAGTAATGAAGAAAGCTGTTTTCGTATATATTTGCCGACATAGGATCAGATAAGTTGACATTCCAATTATATTTCTTACTTTTTACTTCCTATTTTTCTAATTTATTTTGTTGAATTTGTTTCATTTTAGGAGTTCGTGATTAACAAAATGACTTCAGGTAATCATTTGAGAAGCAAGTGGATATAAACATTTCATTCCTAAGATGACACTTCAATGCCCATTTGAACGCTGCTGGATCTTTCAAATTCTTAAGGTCAGTATTCAAGCAATTGAAGATTTTCACCCCAAAGGAAGTGATTGATTTATGACCATAGTGTGATTTAGACGATGAAATTTCAATTTCATTCTTTTCACTTGACCTTCCTCTACGGTTTACAACTTTCATGAATTTAATATTTGAATGAATTTTGTTATGAATATTCTTGTAAATGTAAGTGGCTGATACTAAGAAATTAATTCCTCTGATAGGTAGACAATTTTGTGTGTGATGTGAGTACATTTTTACTCTTTTGAATCTTCTCTCAAGATTGAATACACTCCTCAGAGCTCGGTTTTGAATTGATTGAAGAGGTTTGATGACATTATCACTGGCTGTTCCCCATATTATGTTCATATATAGTAGATGAGATTCAAACAACGTATGATAAATTTTCTTTTTTATGTAAACTGGCAGTTTTTTTCGCATTTTCCATAGAATTCCCGCACTAGATGTCAATTTTGATTCAAGAGCTTTGCAGTGCTCATCGAATTTAAGATGCTCATCTAAAATCAATCCAAGATATTTTGCATTGCGAGTTCTTTTCATTATAAATTGATCATTAACGAAAATCTCATCATTATCCTTCAGTTTTTGATAAGGATTTTTTGAATTACATTTTTAAATGCAAATCTAATGTCACAGGATATTATGGGATGTTTTATGAATTAAAGTTCTTTGGAGTAGATCAGCTAAGACCAATTGATGGATTTGGATTTCCATTCAACAGGAAAATTTCTTTCTTTTTCATAATTACAAATAAATATTTTTTTTTCTTCGATAATCAATGGAATTTTCATAATTTTTCAAAAATATGTCATGATAATTCAAAGAAATTGTATTTTTATATGATGATTGGAATTGTAATAATTATAGTTTTTATATCATTATTATTGGCTTATTTAAAGCATTTGGGAAAATTTAAAACGTGTAATTTTAGAGCATCAAATCGAGTATTTCCATTGAGATGAAGGAAGTTTGTCTAAAAAATGTTGAATTTTTTAAAAATATGTTTTCAAGTCGGATTAATTTTAAAAAATTTTGAATTAAAAATTCTAATCAATAAAGTATTTTTTTCATGTAGTTTGTGATGAATGAATGTTAATGAGAATACTAATTTTTGTTCTTTTAATAACTTATGATGTATTCACTTTGATTTTGTTAAACTAAACACAATTAAAATTTAAACACGCACTCATATACGTGTTCAAATTGAGATACTTTGAACTAATAAATAATTAACAAAAAATCTCTTAAGACCCATTTTAATTTATTAGAGGGGTCCTTGATTTAAACAGTTGTTTTTTTTTGCAAAATTTGTCTAAACAAATCGAATATATTCATATCGAAACGTATGAAAAATGCCCAAAAGTCTAGTTATTTAAATCGAGTCTGTTTAAATCAAGGATCTTCGTGCAAGAGCGAAGCCCAGGAGGGGGGTGGGATTAGGTTTTTACCCCAAGGGTTTTTTGATACAAAAAATACCAAACTCCCCCCACCCCTAAGTTTTTCTTTTCATACAAAAAAATTTCAAAACTGCACTCTCAAAAAATTTCTGGCTACGCCCCTGCCCCCGTACATAAAGAAATCTAATATTGAATAGATTAAATCATGAATTGTGAATTCATATTAGGATTTACAATCTCATTAAATTTTTGATTTTGAAATAATTGTTATTATATGTAATGAATTCTTATCAAATAAATCGTTAAAATGCTATTGTTGATGGACTCAATGTCATTAACTAACTTTTTTTTAAATTTTGATCTATTTCAACTAGTTTGTCTGTATTACTGGTTCATAATTTTGAAAAATGAGAAATATTCAAATTTTATCTATAACATTGATTTTTTCATCTTTCCTGAATTCTCAAGTCACTGGACACTACATAAATGTATTTTTTACCACATCAAAGACGATTTACAATATTGAAGAAGATTTCTTGACTCGAACATATGAAGCTGAGATAAAGGATGATGTTTTTCGACTACCATTTAATAAATCAAATATATTATTGTATACAAAGACAATATTTATTAATGAGCATCAATTTGATACATATTTTGAAACATACACGTTTAAACTTAAAGAAAAGACGTGGAAAATAAGATCCAAGCCATATGTAAATATGGGAAATGTTTGTGATTATTTTATGATGTTTGATGAAGTTAAATTCGATGATATTCTAAATCATGTGTTTAACTGTGAACATAAAGTTAAAGGATATGTTGCTAGATTTTATTTTGGAAAAATTTCTGAATTAGATGAAATATTCTTTAAAAGGAAATTTAATATTCAATTTGAAAAAAATATATCAGTTTATTTGTTAATTACACGGAAAAGCAAAATTTTTAATATTTTTAAAGGAAATGAAGACAATTTTAAGACATTTTTGACTGAATGTCATGATAATTCCAAAGAAAAGAGTTTATACATTTTCATTGGCACTGGAAGCAGCTTAATTGTATTGATTCTGATAATATTAAGTAGTATGGAGCATTTGAAGAAATTAAAGACGTGCAAAATTAAAAGATCTAATCGAGTGACTGCTTTGAGGCCAAATTTAAATAATTAAATGTCAGAGCTCGAAGTCGACTCGGATTTTTTGTTAAATTTGTATGGCGGAGTCGACTCGACTCCATATAAAATTTCATCGACTTCGAGCTCTGTTAAATGTTAAGTGTACACTAATAAAAAAAATTTAAAAACTTTTTTAAATTTGTATGGAAAATTTTAAAAACTTTTTTTAAATTGTACGCTTAATAACAATTTTTAAAATTTTAAAAATATTTTTAAAAATTTTAAACTTTTTTTGACCGTTAAAAAATTTTTAAAAAAATTCTAGCTACCAAGCCACGTGACTTATATTGGCAATATGTTTATATATACAGAAATATTTTTAAAAACCAGTTTTTAAATTTTAAAAATAATTTTTAAAAATTAAATTTTAAATTTTTTAATAAAATTTTTTAAATTTTTTTTTATGAGTGTATGAGATCAAATCATAATTGGGCTTCTGGTTAAAGACTTTGGATTAAAGTTTGGATCAGGAAAATGAAGAATAATTGAATAAATTTATTAATATGGCGATCGTTGATTAATGACGTAGAGAAGGAGGCAGAACAGCAAAAAAAAAAAAAAATATCAAAAGTAGCAGTTTTAGCTCGGGACAGGAACCGCTTTATTGACGCCCTACGATTCACTGTGGATTAAAAGGAACTAATTGTCATCATCATCATCTTAAATGACATCATAGGGTAGAGCGGTGGTTGAGGTTGAGAACAATAGAATTTCTTATTATTCAATTATTCTTTCTTGAAGAATTGTAAAATGGTCGTTAATTTTGGACATCATTTATGAACAACCCCACACTAAAATTAATTACTATGTACAATATGCAGTTAATAAATGCGCTTAATGATAGAAATTACGGTCCTAAATTCTTGCCGTTGTTCTGTATAAAAGCTTTACCAGTTCTGCATTTTTTTTTGTTAAAATTTTTACTTTTTTCCACAATTCCAGCAATTTTAAAAATATTCCGTATCCTTATAAAAATCAGAAAGTCATTCTACTTAACCATACATATTAAAAAATTGAAGACTTAATTTTCCAAAAATAGGTTCGATATTTTTGAATTTTTTTTATTTAATTTAGTAATGGTTAATTTCGGATGCCAACTAAAGGAGGCTATTGATCATAATTGATCTGTAAAGCCAGCGTTGTATGTAATGATTAATTCTAGCATCTCTGAACAGCTGTTTTGTCCGTTAATTTTTTAGTTAAAAGGCCCTCAATTTTTGAAAAAAATCAAAAATTCAAATCTTTTTTTACATATAATCCGACCAAGAAAAATTCTTTTTTGCAAAATTAAGTGTTTTTCCTAAGTTTTTATTTATTATAATAATGATTTTTCCATAATTTCAGTCATGAAATTTGATATAAAAAAATTTAAACTAATTATAACAAATAGAAAGTGTATAAATCTTAATTTGTTTCTTAAAAATTTAACGGACGACTTGTACTAAAATAAGCCGTACTAATGCGTTTTAGTTTAGAACAAATTCAAATTTCGCACATAACGTATTTGTTCAAAGATGCTAGGATTAATTTAATGGATATTTAATTGTATTTAGCTCCTTAATTTTATTCCTAGTAATATTTTAAGGAATAATATTCAAAATAAATTATTCTTCCCTATTTTTATTGGAACTTAGTCTTCAAATTTATTTGGGAAAGTTTGGAAGCATTTTTATAAGATTTGTCAATTTTATTCATCAAATTTAACTTAATCATGCAAATTTTTATCAAACTCATCACAATTTATTTCATAATACACAAAAGTGTTCAATTTAATACAAACTTAATATTTAATTTAACAAAAATTGACATAAATTATGAAAAATTATCTTCAAGTGCATTTTATGAGACAACTTTTATCAGTGACATTTTTCAAATGCCAATATATCTCAAAAATTCATTATTTTGTCAAGAAAACACTGTTCCATCTAGAGGTTCATTACTGATAAATAAGAATATCACATTTAAAATCAACAACAAAATTTGGTCAAAAAAACTTCAAATTATATATCGAACTGTTCCATGTGCAAAATTTACTGTAGAGGAATTTGCAATTGATGAAATATTAAATGAGATTTTTAAGTGTAAATCGATAGTTAAAGGATTTATTGGTCGACTTTATAGCAACAAAACGAAAGTGAATTCTATTGTCAAACAATTTGGAACTTATTCGTTACAATTTACAGTCAATAAGTCCGTACATTGGATGATTACAAAACGAGATGCAATCATACATGACAGAAGGAGAAATTATAAAATTTTCATTGAAGAATGTAATCGAGAAAGTCAAAATGAGCAGCATTTTAATTGCTTTGTAATTTTAAGTGTTTGTGTTTTTGTGATTGATTTTTTTATAATAGTTTATACGCGATAGAAAACTTTTTTTAGAGTGACCAAGGGGGTACAAGTGTGTTTTCGTTAATGGAAAAAATTCTTCTTAGAGGTTTTCGAGGTAAACACTATTTGGACCACATTATAAAATGTCCTTTCATTTAGATCAGTGGTGGCCAACCTTTTTGGTGTATTAGCACACGTTTGGTAATTTATTTTTAAGCGTTAAAAATAGATCGAATTTTATTCTTTGCGGCACATTATTTTTAAATTTACATAGAAAAATATTAACTTTTTAGGTTTTAAAAAAATTTCGCGGCACACCTGAAGGATGTCAATCACTCATGGCGTTAATAAAAATATGGATTTTCAAACTCTACTCCTCCCTCTATTACGAAATCTTAATTAAAAAACTCAATTGTTTAAAACTGTCACACAACTTCTCCACTTTAAAGTTGAACGTATTAAGTGAACGACTCCAGAGACTTATTTCGTCAAACTAGTTTGAGTGCCACGGCACTGGTAGGACATCATGGATTTAGAGAAAAAATTAACCCATACAACAAATTCCTGACTACAACCCTAATGAGAATAAAATTAACCAATTTTATTCCATATTTTTATACATATTATGTCCTTAGGAAATTTATTTAATTTACAAAAATTTGAATTATTTAGCTACCTCGTCTACTATTATTTTCATATTAATCGAGTGATGGCCAACTGATGAGCCACGGCACAAAAGCTTTTCAAAAAGCACCACGGGTTGTGATTGCGTGCAGTTTTAGTCATAACTTACTCACAAGGTGTGCTGAGGCACAAAAAATGTTGGCCACCATTGTATTAATCAAAAAAGTAATTTTCAATTAAAATACGTCATACACTTGAGCATTTGAAATTCAATAATTCAGATATAATGGATTAATAATATTACCTTACAATTGATTTCAAATTTATTCCTTACAATAGTTTTGACTTAAAAAGAGCAGAAAAAAATACAGAATGATTTTTGAAATTTTAATTTTTCATGCATTTGTAATTCCAGCATTTTCTTTAGAGCCAAATCTATTATTATCACTAAAATCAATAAAAAACTAGTAATGAAGCGGATCACGCTTCATGTGCATATTCACACCGTTCCAAAAATCTTTTTATAGGATCAGCAAAGCTTCGCTTTGCATAAGATTAAAGATTAAGTCTTCATCGGGTCAGCAAAGCTTCGCTTTGCATAAGATTGAAGATTAGGATTCCATCGGGTCAGCAAAGCTTCGCTTTGCATTAGTTTGAAGATTAGGATTCGATCGGGTCAGCAAAGCTTCGTTTTGCATAAGTTTGAAGATTAGGATTCGATCGGGTCAGCAAAGCTTCGCTTTGCATAAGTTTGAAGATTAGGATTCCATCGAGTCAGCAAAGCTTCGCTTTGCATAAGTTTGAAGATTAGGATTCGATCGGGTCAGCAAAGCTTCGCTTTGCATTAGTTTGAAGATTAAGACTCCATCGGGTCAGCAAAGCTTCGCTTTGCATAAGATTGAAGATTAAGACTCTATCGAGTCAGCAAAGCTTCGCTTTGCATAAGATTGCAGATTAAGTCTCGATCGGGTCAGCAAAGCTTCGCATTGCATAAGATTGAAGATTAAGTCTCGATCGGGTCAGCAAAGTTTCGCTTTGCATAAGATTGATGATTAAGGCTCAATCGGGTCAGCAAAGCTTCGCTTT
The DNA here is from genome assembly GCA_026123125.1 of Chironomus striatipennis. NCBI lineage: Eukaryota > Metazoa > Arthropoda > Insecta > Diptera > Chironomidae > Chironomus > Chironomus striatipennis. Next base: position 8,749,782 of record CM047391.1, on the reverse strand, counting down.
GCATAAGTTTGAAGATTAAGACTCCATCGGGTCAGCAAAGCTTCGCTTTGCATAAGTTTGAAGATTAGGATTCGATCGGGTCAGCAAAGCTTCGCTTTGCATAAGATTGATGATTAAGGCTCAATCGGGTCAGCAAAGCTTCGCTTTGCATAAGATTGATGATTAAGTCTTCATCGGGTCAGCAAAGCTTCGCTTTGCATAAGATTGAAGATTAAGGCTCAATCAGGTCAGCAAAGCTTCGCTTTGCATAAGATTGAAAACAAAGGTTCCAAAAAAAATCGAAAATTTTCACATTTGGACTCAATTTTGAAGCACTAATTGATGTTTTTGGGTATGACAATGTGTGTACGTCTTTTAGGTCTATTTATAAGCTACAATAATCACAACTTTCTGGAATTTTTAAAACTGAACTGTAAGTACAGGAGGGCGAAACATCCCAAAAATGCCGATTTTTTGAACTTTTTCGACTTTTTGACCAACTAAAATTAATTTAAAAATATTTTTGTTATTTTTCCATAAAAGTTATTGAACTAATTGATCAAATACAAAAAAGTTTACAAAAATCCATCCATACAGTGAGCCACACGATTTTTTTGAAAATTTTATATTGTAGGGGGTGTACTGGTGGTTAAAAAAGTTTTTTTGTATTCTTTCTCAATAAAACTTCATATTTTATTGATTCTGGTCAAAAAAGTTCAAATCGCAATTTTTGTGAAATTTTTTAAACGTATTTTACAATAATCGGCTAAACTATGCTTAAAAAACACACTATTTCTTTAATTTCTCAGAATCGTCTGCATGGTTCGGCACCAATAGATTCACAGCACATTTGAATGATAATGCGCACATTTTAAGACATTTTTGACATAAAATGGTTTTTTCGTATTTGAGTTCTCCATCCGACAAACTTGCTTGTGTGCTCACACCACCACTATTTGGGGTCGTGTCCGAAGGTATCAAAACCATTTTCAAAGCGGTTTTTTGTATTTTGTAGATAATTTTGAGGCCGAACTTTTCACACCGAACAGTTTATGAAAATTTTGAGTTTTGGCGCCAAAAAACTAAAAAAACGATTTTTCAAATGTATCGAAAACAATATATTCACAACGTGAAACGGTGTGAATATGATGATTCAATTACAGCCAGTGCAAGTTATAATCTCTATAAATTAAAGGAAAATCAATTTCATCTTCTCGATAAGACAAAGTTCAATTTTCTACAAACAGTAAACGCAAAAAAACGTGGAATAAAGCTTCATACTTTAATAGTTGACATAAATGGTGAAAATTTTACAAAAACAACAAATGAGACAAAATTCGAATTTATTTCGATGTCTGTCAAGTGGTCAAATAAAATGCACAAATAATTGTATCAAAATAAACTATATTTAATCGAATGATGATAATAAAATGATGATGATTCAATTTTTCTATATTGAACAAAATAGGTGCATAAGAAATATAAAAGAATAAATGAAAAGAAATTATATAAAAAAATATTACTTCGTGAAAATCTCGACCACCTTGGCACGACTCATAAAAAGAAAAGAAAGAAAAAATATCGAGAAATTCAAGGGGTGAAAAAATATGACAAAAATATATAAATCAAAATATAAATCAAACTGGGAAAGCCGTTATGCATCAACATGGTCCCCCCAAGGTAGCGTAAGCTACTTTAATTCCGGTGATGCTTATTGAAGCGACGTTTCTTTTGTCGCGGAATGAAGTTTGTGCTCGAAGCAGTTGCTCTTGTACTTAAACGGGATCTTAAGTCAGGCATGTCCTCCTCTTCACTGAAATCGTCCTCGCCAAAAATGCTTAATTCTGTGTCACTTTCTCTTGCATTCATTCCACTTGGACCTGGTTGACGATCCTCATTCGACGCGTCCACTGACACTAAGTTGACCTGAACCATGAGTTTGGATTCTCGTGGAATCTTTGATACTTCCTCATCCAATTTGCTCATGTCGATATCCAATTCCTTTATTGCAAATTTTTGTTCCGGGATGCAGGAGTGGACGTGACCGTATGAGCCCGATGAATCAGGCATGATCGTTCTGTCACATAATTTGGAAGTTCTTTTGTTTGTAATAAACAGGATTCGCTTGGATTCCTGATGTACAATTGACTTTAATGTCAGAACTTTTTTGGCGTATCTTTTCTCCCATAATATAACCTTCCTATTTGGGACGACGATCTTGGTAACATAACCTTTTCCTAATGAAATGATGATTTGTGACTCGTTGAAATTTAATGCTGAATTCGAGGCAAACGATGTATCATAGACGATGAATGCACGAGAAGGTCTTACGCCATCGAATGAGGTACATCTAATAGTGATGACTGTGCCAAATCGCTCAAATATTTGGAAAATTTCTGATGCTCCAAGATTTGGTGGCAAATTTTCAGCTATTATTGTTCTCGTACCTTCAAAATCCAAAAACAGATCTTCTTCATGCCTATCAAGCTTCACCGTTCCTTCATTCGTGACTGTAGCATCTGGTACCACATCGTCATCGAAGAAAATGGAACTAATAGCGTCTGCATCCATTTTATTTTTATGATTTATTGGCTGTAAAATATTATTAGTGCACGTTTTTATCTCAACTGAAAAATTACAGTGTGTCACTGGATTTGAAATTTTTGCGACCGTTGATTTTTTTGAATTTTTTAGAACCGGTAATTTTTCATATTTAGCTTGTTCTGCTTGTTCTCTTTCACATCCAAAATCCAATTTAGCCACACGATAAGCTGAACGTCGTTCTAATATTTTGCCGCATTTGAGCTTTATATCCACTACTCGTACCTTATTGTCCGGTCCTTTATATACCTTTGAAACTACTCCACGCGGCCAGTAAGCTGTACTTAACGTTGGATCCAAATAGATAACTACATCGTTGATTTTCAAGCTGTTTGCCTTGTTCTTCTTCTTGCCCACAGTTCTTGTAATGACTGGAGCATATTCTCTTACGAAACGACTTCTGTACAGCTGCACAAGAGCGTTTATTTTTTCAGAAGCTTTTAGACTTGCCAAACTATTTTTAGGAATCATTTCTAAATTAAATCCCTCATCAAGCATCGGATAATTTTGATATCCTTGCATCAAAAGATACGGAGTTAATGGAACTTGATCCTTCGGTGAAACGGGAAGATCTGTTAATGGTCTATTATTCATGTTAGTCTCAATTTTAGCCAATGCTGCCTCGAATGTTGTACGTGGAACTATAAATTTACCCAAAGATGCATCTAGTGCCCTCTTTGTGTCTCTAATTAATCTTTCCCAAGTTCCTCCAAATTGAGGTGTATAAGGCGGCGTGAAATGCCAAGTTATGGACTTCTCATTTAAGAAATTTTGTGCGACAGAATCTTCCTGAATTTTTTCTAGTGGATGCTTGTTAGATCTTTCCTCTATAACATTTGCTGCGCCCGTAAAGTTCCGTCCGTTGTCAGAAAAGACATGAACAATTGGCCCTCTTCTTGCCCAGAGCTTGTCCAAGGCTACTAGAAAACAATTTGTGCTCATGTCATTTAATGTTTCATAGTAGACAGCTCGTGTCACTAAACATGTGAATATGACAACGTAAATTGTCTCCTTTGATTTGGATCTTTTGATGTAGGTTTCATAAGGACCGAATAAATCACAACCTGAATAGTAAAATGGCTTACTTGAAATGTCTAAACGGAAATCAGGCATAATCGATCCTTCAGGAGGTATTGGCTTTGCACTCTTTTCAATACAATAAGTGCATCTTGCCCTCATTCTCCGTGCAATTCTTCTAGCGCTGACAATCCATACTCTTGTCCTAATATCTCCAATTATCGTGTTGTCATTGACATGTAAATTCCGTATGTGGAATCTCATTGCTATTGATTCAGATGTCTCATGAAAATTTGGCATAATCGGCGGCTGGCGCTGATCAAGTGGAAAATTTTCTGATAATCTTGTTGTCGCTCTAATAAGTGCTGTTTGTGGACACATGAATGGATGTAATGCTGATATTTTACTATTTCTGCCAACACTACGACCTTTGGACAATTTTGAATATTCCTCAGCATATACCGCCATTTGAACAGAACGAATAATAAAGTTTTCTGCTCTATACTTTTCGTGTGTTGTAATTTTACCATCCTGAAAGTTCCTCGGTCTCACAATCCTGATTCGATCAACAAATCTTAATGCAATAGCGACTATTTGAGAAAATCTTTGCCAGTCTTTCCTAATTCTTGGAGATACTTCTTTCAAAATTCCATCAAAATATGTTTGCTCGCCCTTAAATGTCGAAACATGGAACACTCTAGGTGCTTCCACTTCCTTAATACTTGTTGAAGGCTGAGTAGGCCATTTATCCTCTTTTTCATATAGAAACTCAGGCCCAGTGAACCACTCATGCTTGGCATTGCTATAATCCATGTCACGAACTTTTGTTCCATAATCTGCGACGTTCTGTTTTGTTGGAACGTATCTCCACCTATCAGCTGATGTCAACTCTTGTATCTCTGAAATTCTTGGAGCTGTGAACTGTGTACGTGGCAAATGATGGGATTTAATCCATTTAAAACTCGTGATTGAATCCGTCCAACAAAAGTAATCAACAATATTCAAACGTCTATGCCATAATTTTACGGAGTTGAGTAGTCTAGCACCCAATACACCTGACATTAATTCCAATTTTGGAATCGACATATACTTTAATGGAGCAACTCTTCCTTTGGCTGCCACCAAACAAACATAAACCATATCGTTGTGGACAGCCCTTAGATAGACACATGCAGCATAAGCCTCAGATCCAGCATCAACAAATACATGCAATGAGAGTTCACATTCTTTGAGTGGCACGTCAATGTAACAACGTGGAATTTCCAATTTAGTGACCTTATCAAATTCCTGCAGCCATACTTTGAACTCTTCAGCCACTTCCTCATTTAATGACTCTTTCCAATTTGTGCCGGTTCTCCAAATATGCTGCATAATCATCATTCCACGAATGCGGAATGGCGTAATAAGACCAAGTGGGTCAAAGACTCTCATAATTGTTCCAAGAACCTCACGCTTGGTGACTTTGTAATTGGAATTACTGCACTTTTTTATAATCTCGTCATCATTCATACAGAAGACATAAACATCTTGGTGTGGCTTCCAAAATAGTCCCAGAATTTTAGTCATAAAGTGCTCACTTTCTGCTCCTATTTCCATGATCTTTTTTCCCAATCGTTCGCTTGGAATCAATTTGAGAAACTCTGAGCTATTCGAATAAAATTCGACTAATGGCCATCCTATCATGTCAAACATTTCGATGAGTTGATTAGCAACTTTGGCAGCATCTTCCACTGTATCACGACTATCTGCTATGTCGTCTACATACATTTGATTTAATGCAACATCACTAGCTTCTGGATATTTAAATTGGCACTTTTTTGCGTGATCTATTCTGACAGCATTTGCACTAGCTGGTGAACATGTAGGTCCAAAAATCATTCGAGTCTGTCTATATATACGTGGCTCTTGGCTAGTATCGCAATTTCTCCATAAACATAGCTGACTAAATTGATCCTCATAACGCATCAGTACTTGGTTGAACATTGACTTTACATCCGTTTGGTAAGCAACAGGAGATTCTCTTACGGCACAGATTGTTTGTTGTAAAGGTACAAGATTGTCTGGTCCTTTTAAAAGCAGGGAGTTTAGAGACACATTGTTTACCTTTGCAGCTGTATCATTTACCCAACGTGGCTTTGGTGGAGTTTTATTTGCATTAAAAACAATAAAGCCATAAACATAATTTGATTTTGGGAAATGAGATGCTTCTTCCTTAGTTGTCTCCACTAGCCATCCCGCTTTGATCTGCTCTTCAAATTGATCGTTGACAAACTGTTCCATATTAAGCTTCTTTAATCTCTTCTCTGAAGCTTGAAGTCGACTGAGAGCTTGTTCGTAATTATCTCGCATTGATGTCACTCCCGGACGCCATAAAAGTCCGATTTCATATCGATTTTGTTGCGGATCAAATTTAATCGTGTCATTTATTATTGATTGTGCTATCTGATCATCAGTGCTCATTAATGTTGCATCTTTATGAGCAATTCCCATATTATCTATGCTGTTAAAATGTCGAAAGTACTCAAACAGTGCCTCGTTGCTCATATCACTTGAATTACAATCTACACATCTAAAACCAACAGCAATAGCATCGTTTATTTGCTCATAACTTTGACTTGTTTGTGTGCCGAAAACTGACCATCCTAACTTTGTAAATGCTGCTACAGGATCGCCATCTTGTGGCCCTGTTACGCATTTTGCATGTACCATGAGACTAATGTGTGGCAAACCTAACAAAATTTGCGGTTTCTGTAGCGAATATGAAGGTATTGGAACATCCATCAGATACGGGAAACTTTCCTTAATTTCATCGGCATGTTGTTGCTGCTTGGGTAAATTTAGTGACTCATCATCTATTGCCGTCACATTTTTAATCAATATTGGGTCTTTTCTAAAGTATGGAATGAATGGAATATCATAAGTGACAGCATTTGACTCAACATGAACTGTATCCGAGGTCCACTTCATCGATAATTCATACTGTTCTATCTGCTTGAGACCAGAACGTTCGAAAAGTGACCGAGTAGACAATGATATTCCCGATCCTGTGTCTAACAAAATTGTGACTGGAATTAATTCTCCATTTTTCGCAACAACATTTCCTGGAATCATTCCGTAATGAGCTGACAAGCGCTGGGCCTGAACATTCATCACTTTATGAAAGGCAATTTCCGTATAGCGTTTAATTTTATCATTAGGATGTCCATGTAATAAAGGATGCTTATTGACTGTTGTACATCCAGGGACATAACAAGACAATAACTTATTTGGACAATTTCCGACGTCATGTTTGGTTGACGACAAGCATCGAACACAAATATGAAGCTCGTTCACAATTTGCGTTCTAATCATGTCGCTTGCTTTAATTAAAATTGGACATTTCCAAAACGGATGATGTTCCTTACATTTAAAACACTTAATACGATCCAATCTCTTTTGGCGTTTTGATTTTCTCTTTTCCTGCTCACTGAGTTTATTGTCCGACTGATCTTTGGTTTGTGAAGGCTTTGAACTTGAAGGAACTGATGCGGAGGAAGCTTGTCCCCCCGTAACATCAGTGAAATGAACACTAGAGGAAGTTTTTGCTTTTTGAGGCGCCATATGTAATTCTCTGATTCGTTCCTCTAAATATGACACGACACTGTCGACACTTTCTTCCTCATGCTGCTCTCTAACCCACAAACGCCATGATTTGGCTTGATCTTGATGCAATTTTGATTCTATGATGTACAAAACAGCTGGTGATGTAAGTTCACTTTCCTTTCCATTGGCTCTACATTGATGAGCATAAGACTTAATATTGACGTAAAGAGACGTCAACTGATTTATGTCTGCCATTTTATCGATCTTTGTAAGTGCCAAAACTCTATCAAGTGATACTCTTACAGCATTTCCTCTTACACCATAAAACTCGTCTAATCGTCGTAAAAATTTAATTGGCTCAGCAAATGGATCTGACAGCTCGGTGCCAAACATGCTCAACGCTTGACCTTTGATCAATTCACGCAAACGTTCCATATCCTCTATTTCGCGATAATGTCCTCTTGCACTTGTACGTTTGAAATCAGATAAAAACAGTGCCCAAGTAGTAACATCTCCTTGAAATGGCAACGGCTTTGCAATGCTAGATCGCAATAGAGTAAGCGCCATTTCAGACATCTCATTTGCCTTGTGTTCTTGAGCTTTGTAATCTGGCCACAACGATAAATTGTCTCTATTTATATCATTCAGCGAAATAGTTGATGAATTCAATAAGGTATTCAGCCTTTGTTGTTGCAATTCGGCTTGCTGGTTAAGCTGAGCTGCATTTAAAATTGTTGCTGTAGAATCCGTGAGCAGGGAGTCAATTGTAGCTTGATTATCGATCTTTGCAGTAACAGATTCTGCCTTAAATTCACTTGTGCTTGGTAATGTTTGTGATCGAACTAATTTGTCTTTTAATTCGTTCCTTTCAGCTTCCATTTCCTCAAAACGTTTCTGAATAGAGTCATTCAGGACTAATTGTGCCTCCAATTGTTTCGCAGTGGTGCTTAATTGGCTTTGTAGCTTTCTAACAGCGGCCTGAAGTTTCTGGATCTCGATATTATCTTTTGGAGAAATTTTTGACTTCGCAAGAGCTTGTCTCGCTTCATTTACAAATTTAATCATCTCCTCTTGAATGTTTGGATCCTTTGTACAGCAATTCGAGCAATAAAACTTTGCTAAATATGGTAATATTGCTGGTTCTAGACTTTGCACACATGAGACATGAACAATTGAATTACATGGCAATTTTCCGACTGAATTTAAGACCTGACATTTCAGCATATCGCCTGTCTGCTTATTACATCCATGAAGACAGTTTGCATGATCAGTTGCGGTGAGCTGGTCACTCGCTAACTGAAAATCTTTTCTATTCATAACCTTGATTTTACTGGAAGTTGAAATTGACAATTTTCTAAGTGAATTGAGAAGCTAGTTCCACAAATTCACTTTTAATGCATGCATACAAGGCTTATAGTTCGCTAGGAACTAAATAAAGCCTGCTTATATATCAATAAACAGCAAAAAACAATAAAATTTTGGACTCCAACAAATTTTCAAAATGTCCGCCAAAAAAACGATTGAATAAGAAAAAAATTGAATGATGTCAAGTGGTCAAATAAAATGCACAAATAATTGTATCAAAATAAACTATATTTAATCGAATGATGATAATAAAATGATGATGATTCAATTTTTCTATATTGAACAAAATAGGTGCATAAGAAATATAAAAGAATAAATGAAAAGAAATTATATAAAAAAATATTACTTCGTGAAAATCTCGACCACCTTGGCACGACTCATAAAAAGAAAAGAAAGAAAAAATATCGAGAAATTCAAGGGGTGAAAAAATATGACAAAAATATATAAATCAAAATATAAATCAAACTGGGAAAGCCGTTATGCATCAACAGATGTCAAATATGTATTATACGATATTAGAGTACGAATTTGATGACATTTTAAAATTCATATTTAAATGTAAAAATTACACAAATAAATATGTCAGCAGATTCGTGATTTTAGAATCTAAACCACACGAAACCGCAAAAGCTATTAGTGTTCAAAATGTTGTTCCATTTATGAGCAAAATTTATGTTTTTTGGGTTGTGACGAGACAAAATTCAATAAAATATGACAACGAGAAGAATTTTGATGAATTTTTTAAAGTTTGTAATGAAAAGTCTCGAAATTATGTTTTTTATGCATTTGGGGGTGTTATGGTTGTTGTTGGTGTTGTTATAGGCATATCAGAAATGCATAAATTTCTGAATAAACGCAAAATTTATCCACAGTAGATTTTATGATTTTTTTTAAACTTCGCAACGCCTTTGTGTAATTGACATGTTTTTATTATTCTTATGGTTGAAAATATGAATAAAATTATTTTAGTAAATATTTTTAGAAAATTCAACTTACGATAACTTATTATTTTTTATCTGACTTTCTCAGTTGTTAACTAAATCGTGCTGGGTTTTTCATCACTCACCTGTTGAGTAGGGGTGTCAAGTTCAAATCCCAAGTCCGCCTCCCCCCCCCCCCACATGGCGAGGAGGAGAAACTTAATCTTTTATAAATCATAATATAATTCACGTTTTTATAATTTAACAATTTAGAAAATCTAATTCTATTTACATTCACTAAATCCTTTTTTAATTATAAAATAAAGACAATTTTATATTCATTTAGACATTAAAAATGCAATAATATCAAAAAAATTGAGAGATCATTAAGTTGAAAATTATTTATTATACCAAACTTACATTTTTATGAGTTCATTTCATTCCTAAACTTCAAAACAAATCCACAAAATTTTTGAAAAGATGTACTTCATTGACTTGAAATTTTCAATCCTGTTTATTATATTTGAATATCAAGTACTTTGTTTCAAAGAAAATGCTATTTTAAATTTGAGTTTAATTGAACATGGTGCGATTGATTCGAATGGAATTTATGATGTTTTACTGCTTACTAGTGAACCATTTAATCTTAAAAATAATGCAAATTTCAGTTTTATTCATTCAGTGAATAAAAAAAATCATTAAACTGAGTATTATACCTTATCAATCGACATAAATGGTGACAATTTCAATAAAACCAAAATGTACACGAAATTTGAATTTGATGTTAAAAACAATGATCTGCACAGTGTCATAGAGTTTGAATTTGATGATGTTTTGAAGTTTATTTTTAAATGCAAAAATAATTATACAAATACATACAAAAGTAAGTTATATTTTTTATCTTATGCACTTAAAGCTTCCGCCTTTATGGTTAATGGACCTAGTCATTTTGTGCAGCAATATTCAATATTTTGGATTATGACCAGACAGAATAATCCAAAAAATGACAATGAAATAAATTTTCAAGAATTTCTCGAAGATTGTTATGGATCATCTTGAAATTATTGTATTCATATATTTGGTGTTATTTTGGTTATTTTGAGTCTTTGTATTGTATTGTCTGGTTTACTCGATATCATTAAAAATTTTAAAATATATCCACAGTAATCAAATTATATTAATCGAAAAAAGTGTCAATATAATTGTGTTTTAATGCAATTTTCAAAATAAAATAAAATGTTCAAATAAAAATTAAAAAAAAAAAAAATTTTTGATTCCTGAAAACTTTTATCAAATCCACCGCAGATTCTTAAGTCAAAAAGTAAAAAAATCTCCAAAAATAGTTACACATTATTATTTTTACTTTATTGCATCAATTTTATGTGTAAAACAATTTATTTATTAAATAAAATTTCATTTCATTGGAATGATATTTTTTATAAATTTTTGTATTTTTTTTTTTAAAAAATTGCTAAACATCAAAAAGCGATTCTTATTATTTTATTAGATACACATTTTTTCAAATATCAAAGTTTCTAAAAATTTAATTTAATTTTCAAAAATTTTGCTTCAAAAAATCTGAATGCAAACTTTTCGTATAAAAATTGTTCGTAGCTGATTATTTACGATTCAATTTAATTTTTTTTTGCTATTATTTATGCTAATATAATGTATATTGTTTTATCAAAGCTGTGGAATATTTTTTTTTATTATTTTTACCAGAATGAAAATAAATTAGTTAAGATATGTAAAAATAAAGATAAAAATCTGGTTTTAAATTTTTAAAAAATATTTTGATAAAAAAATTCTTAAATTGTCTGAAAATCTATGAATTTTTGCAATGTGGTAAACTTACCAAAAATGATCAAAACTAATCAAAAATGATCAAAAATTATAAAAAGTTGAAATTAATTTTTCATTTGAAATTTGTTAAAAGTAAGATTAAAAAAAACTTTAATTTACCAACTAATAATTAACCTACAGTACATAACGGAATGCATGACTAAAATGCTTTGAAATTGATTCAATTGATATTTTTAATAATAATGATACAGGGGCATAGCCAGAGGGGGTTTTGAGGGTTTTAAATCCTCATTTTTTTGGAAAACTTCTTCAATTTGCTAGGGTTTTTAGAAAAAATCCCAAAACCACCCTCCCCCTTAATTTTTCGTTCCATACAAAAAAAATCAACCCCCCCCCCTCGAAAAATTTCTGACTTCACCCCTGTAATGATATAATAAAAAAAATGACATTAAAATTTTTAAAATTTGCAAAAATTTGGAATTTTTTCTTCTTTCAAAAAGTAAATTTTTGAATTTAACAATTTTAAATTCATGTGCGTTGCTTTTTCGTTTTTTTCTCATTTCATCAAAAATCTTTATGAATCCTCATTTTAAAATTAAGTTGTTAAAAATAATGATGATATGGTTGAGTAGTAAAAGTTAATATAATAATAAACATAATAGGAATAATAATCATGTTAATTAAATATAAAAAAGGTAAAATTGTTACTTTGATATTATTTCATTTGAATAATAATAAAATATTAATCAAAAAAACTTAATAAAATAATTTGAGGAATATTTGCTCTTGTGATTGTGTAAATAATCTTTGTGCTGATTTTTTTAAACAAATTCTTCTTTTTTATGTGTTCTGATATTTATTTTAAAACTTTTTTAAATCTTTTCATTCACGATAAATTCTCTGCTTTTAAAATTTATCATTGATGTGATATTAATGTGGAATTCCTCACAACATCACAACTCATCCAAAAATCACAAATTAAAAAAAAAAAACATAAAATTCTTAACAAAATCCACCTTACATGTGAGTCACACCCTTTCTTGTTACCAATAAATTCAGCACATTTGTTTTTTTAATTATCTGAACTGCCTTTTTATGCGTGCACAGCGTCATATCGTATCCATTACATTGAAGAATCTTATCATGCATTCTTAATCCAGCACGATCAGCTGCTGAATCTGGTGTGACGTCAGTCACATAAATTCCATAGTCCGTGTAACCCTGCGGTGATTTTGTAAAGTCCTGATCAATTCCACCTCCAATTTTGAAACCACATTTAGCTACTTCTTGACCGTCGTGGTCGATTGTAACTTCCTTTTGGAGGGTGATTGGAATGCTGAGGCATTGAAATGCTGGAAAGAGGCTTTGCTTGTTGGTTTGCATTATTTTGGATCTGGGGTTTGGGTTGAGTTGTTGTTAACTAGTTTGTGGGTTTGAATTTGACTAAAAATGTTGAATATTTGGATTTTTTGTAGATTTCTTTTTAATTTTTAAGTTTTTTTCCACTTTTTTTGTTTTGTAACTTTTGCTAAATTTTCCAAAATTTTTAGCAAAATTCTCAAATTTTAAATCCAATCATACAAAAACTAAAATATTCCACAATTTTAAAATTTTTAATTTTCTAAATTTTTGTAAATTTCACACTAAAAGTTATAAAATTCAAAAATTTTCTAAATTTTCCGAAAATTTTAATGTTTTGCTACGAAACTTGATGATAATGCTAATGAACTTATGACGGTGCCTCAAGTGATGACGAATTTCACGTAAATTTGGATGACTAATGCGATTTAAATGCGTTTTTAATGAAAAATAATGAAATTTTATTGTATTTTATTTTTTTTTGTGTAATTTATATGTAAGATTCGTAAATACGGGGAGTGTGACTAAGTATAGGATTTTGGTGACTGGGTGTGAACAAGTTAATTGTTTCAAAACTGTTCAAATGTTTTTTTTAGTATTTGAGTTCCTTTGCAACGGAAATTTTTTTAAAAATTTTATTTTTTTGAGCCTGAATAATTAAGTTTTTAAAAAGCTGGATTTTCTTTGAATTTTAACAAAATTTTTGAACACAATTTGCTTTTTTCACCTTTTTATACTTTTTTTGAGTTTTCATAAATTTCTTTAGCAATTTTCTTCATTTCTCTATACAATGCTTTCCCCGAAGGTGTCAAAGGAATCGAATCAACAAAATGAACCCCTCCAGTAATCCTTTTAACATCAGTCACCTTCTCATTAACATATTCAGTTATCAACTCTTCAGTCAACTTGTCTTTAGCCTTATCCTTAATGACAAATGCATATACAATATCGTCAAATAACTTATCATCAAAAATTCCAACAACGCAGCTCATTCTGACACCCTCAATCTCATTAATAACTTTTTCAATTTCAAGTGGTGTAATTTGGAATCCCCTGACTTTCAGCATATGCTTTATTCTATCAATGATGTATATTTGACCTTTATCGTCGAAATATCCAACATCTCCTGTCCTTGCAAAACCATCAGTGTCAAAGACAGTTGAGTAGCTGTCAGGATCTCCATAATATCCTGAGAATGGTACTAGACATTTGTATCGAATCTCTCCAAGATCGTTGGGACCTAGACTTTGGTCATTTTCATCAACAATCTAAGAAAATGAACGAAAATAATTAAAATTGAAAAATTCAAATTTTATTTTTGAAAAGAGGTTAAAGAATTTTAGAAAATTCAAAATCTTTCAGAATATTGTCAAACCAGTTAATTAATATTTCAAAAATTACCTTCAACTGAACTCCATCAGCTGGATAACCAGAACTTAAACCACAAATTCCACTCCTCAATGATACAGCCAAGCTATCACTTTCAGATGATGCATAATTAGCCATAATAATTGCATTTGGAAACACATCCTTCAATTTATCAATATACTCTTCCGTAAAAACAGTTCCAGCTACAGTAATGCATCTTGGACTTTCCATTTTTCTCAATTTTGATGACTTTAACAAAACGTGACCAAATGGTGGAGGACAGAACAACAAACTGACTTGATATCGATCAACAATATCCATCCATAACTCTGGTGTCATTCTTTGTGAGGTTATAATCATTTTGTATCCATAAAGTGCACTTTGGATTAACATGTACATGTGAGTGACCCAAAACGATGGTGAACTGTTGAATAAGATGTCAGTTTTGATCATGTTTTGCGGATTTTGTGGATACATTTGAGTAATGACTTGCTTGTGGGACTTACAGACACCTTTTGGGGCACTTGTCGTGCCTGATGAGCACATTATTAATGCTGTTGTGGATGAAGTGTTGGGGAGGTTAGGGAATCTGAAAATTGTAGTATTATTAAATTTCTTTATTAAAAAATTTTTTTTAAGATTCAAAAATTTAGTTATTATCTATTTTTTTCAGAATTTCATAGAAATTAATCAATACTTACTCAAACTTTTCAACATCCAGCTTAATTTTCAAAATATCACCAACAAATCCAAATCCATCAACCTTAACATCTAAAGTATAAATTTCAGCATGCGATCCAATTTTATCCAAAGCATTTTTCACAATCTTCACTATACTTCCATCACAAAACACAATCTTTGGCTTTATCTTCTTCCACATAAATGCAATGTCACTCTCATTCATAATTATTGCCAACGGATTGACAGCAACACCAATTGTAAAGCAACCAAAAAATAATGACGATAAATTTTCATGATTTGATGCAATTGTTCCAACAACATCACCTTGAGTCAAGCCGGCTTTTGTAAGATAATCAGCAAATTTAATTGAACGACGATAAGTTTCAAAATTGGACAATTGAACTCCATTATCATCCGAGATTTGAAAAATATTTTTTGGTGATTGAATTAATTTTTGAAGAATTAATTGACCAAGATTAGCTTCAGGATTGTAGAGAAGTGTTCGAGGTTTACCACTCCAAATTTTAGTATCTGCATTGAAGTATGAGAATTTTGGCATAATTTTTAAATTTAAGTTTGAGAGATATCAGCTGAAAAATAAATATTGATGATGTGTGCGTCAACGGGTTTTAAGTAAGACTGAAGAGAATGAGAGACAAAAAAAAAATGTAAAGTCTTATCATTTAGAAAGATTTATTTTCTAAAATTTTGTTTACATACATATAATTCTCATTTTTAAAAAGTCATTGTTTATTATCATAAAATTACTGACATCTGAGCTTGAGCATTCAAAATTAATTCGAAAACTTAATTAAGTTTAAAAACTTAAGTATGGAGACAAAAAATCGAAACACTAGTGTTTCGCCGCGGAACACCGGTTGGCCATCACTGATCTAAGATATTTAAATATTCATATACGACACATATCATATCCTTTTATACTTCGCCATATTATAATCTCTATACGCCTTCAGTCTCTCCTGTTTTTCATGATCATCATTTTTTTCATTCCTTTCTCTCATAATTCTTCCCAATCTCGTCTCATTAATCATTAGGGAGAAAAATTTATTTGAATTTTGATGAAAATTCAACTTTAGTTCGTCCATGAATATGTCATTGAATATATGTCCAAAATTATCATCCACAATGCAAGATGAAAATGAAATTTTCTGAAGAGGATGTCCGAGACCTTTGATTTGTCTTACAGTGTTCATCATGTCCAAAGAGAGCCGACACTTAGCTCCAATATGAATGTTTCTTAGATTCTTGGATTTTGTGATAATTATGTTGAAAAATTTTGATGTGAAAAGCTCCTTGGGCATGAAATTGATCTTGAAGGTTTGAAGGTTTGGAGAGTAAAAAACCAAAAATTGACAATTTTGAATGTCAAGTTCACTTGAAATTTTGTCAATCTCAATAACCTCTAGCATGTCAAAATTGATTGTTGGTGATACAAATTTCGGCAGTGATTGAATTTTTAGAACTTTGAGGTTCTGTAAAGAACAATGTAAATATTGCAACATTGAATCAAATGTCGTTTCTAGGACTTTAAACTCTTCAACAACTTGGCAAATTGAAGTGATTCTTATAATAGCAACATGTGGTTCTATAGAGTTTGGTGGGGCTAATCGATGAAATCCACCAGTAGAAGAATACAAATGATTGTTAGCTGATCGAATTGTCAATGTTTTAATAGTTTTGTTAACAAAATGTGGATTAAAAGTCCTTGGAATAATACTGACATCAACTTCAAGATCATTAAGATTTAAATGTGAGAAAATTATCTTCGAAATGTTTGATTTTGGTAAAATATTAAAAATTGCCAATTTTTTTAAAGAACTTTTTTGTTTAATCAAAAAGTCGATCAAATTTTCTTCGTCAAAGCTGAATTTTTCGATCGTTAAAGATTCTAAATTAAATTCAAAATAATCATTGTCAAGGTTTGAATTTGAAAGTTGCAGATTCGATATCGTTAAATCCTTCAAATCTTTTGATTTTCTTAAAATGTTGTTAAATCTTGAATTCAAATCTTCTTGATATCGATTCTCTTTTTCACCAAAAATCTTTAAAATTCTTATAGCTTGTCTGCCAATAATCTCAACAAATGAAATAGAATTGATCAGTTCCAATTCTTTCAGGTTTGGTATATCAATAATACTAATTACGTCATCGTCACATTGGTAGTCAGAAATCGATAGTTTTGTGATATTTGTGAACATCGAGATAACAAGAATAGAATTCATTGGATTAAAATTTCTTAAATTGACATTTCTTATGCATTCGTTTTGTCTAATGAGATTAGCAATGACATCTGTTTTGAAATTGAATGCCGTACCATTTAACGTAATGGTTAGATTTCTGTACTTTCCTACTTTGAAGACACTTTCCATCTCGAGATTGTTATTATATTGTGATATCATGCATTCGAACTTCCTCATGAGATATGATGAATTTTGAATGATATTTGCCCATCTGAAATTAATTAAATTTTTTCATGTGGATTTTTTTTAAAAATTTTTGTGATTGGGTATCAAGGATGTAAAACTAATCATGAGTATGGATAGTGAGAAGAAGGGGGGGGGGGAGAGTAAATGGGTAAAAAGCAAAATTTGTTAAAGTTCTTTTTTTTCACAAAAAAACGAAAATTCACAAAAAAATTCAAAATTCAGTAATTTTAAAGCAATAAAAATAATTCTTACCTTTTACATACTAGTGATGCATTTACTAAACTTTTTTGGTCAAGGTTTGAAAAAATCTCTTCTAATATTTCATTAATCAAAAAATCCATTTTAATACTTTTTATTTAAAAACACAAGTTTCTATTTTATCAATTTTAAAGAATTTTTGTTTTCTTATCGCACAAGACCAAATGATGCTATTCAGTTGCTCTCTAAACACATTCTAAATTTTTTCTGAGAGTGCATTATCGGTTATTTAATAATTTATGATGGTAAAATTCTCTCCTCAGTCTCAATATGATTCGCATGAACATATGTTCTTTATTTAAACTCAAAAATTCAAATGAAAATTATAAAATTTTAAAAACACTCGAAAGCCATAAAAAATGCATTTTTTTAAATAAAACAACAAAAGTAATAATTACGTCATAAAAAAAAGACAACAAAAATTGTAGATAAGCTGAATCATCGCATTCTTTTGCACGAAAATTTTTTTTCAATAACTTGCCTCCTTGTATTGGACCACATAGATTGTTGCTTTATATCTTCACATTTTTTATCAATTTCTCTCTTCATCCTCCCCAACTCACTCTCATTGCACATCGATTCAAAAAATTTTGTTGAATTTTGATGAAAATTTAGCTTCAAATCCTCCAAAAACATGTCATTAAATTCATCTTTGTCAACGCTACAAACACTACAATGATCAAATGATAAAACTTGCAATGGCCGACCACGAAATTTCATCAGTTTGACAGCCTTAATCATATCTAATGAGAACAGGCATTTGGTTCCAATATGAAGTTTTCTCAATTTTTGTGCCTTGTTGATGATCGTGATGAAAATTTTCGAGTCAAAAAGTGTTGATAAAAATGAATTGATTTTTAAAGTATGCAGATTTGGACAGTAAAGGACCAAAAATGTTAAATTTTCAGGATCACGTAAATTTTCGATTTTATCAATTTCCAAGACTTCCAGCTTGTCAAAATGAATTTTTGGTGAAATTGTAGCTGGTATTTCTTGAAGTTTGAGAATTTTCAAATCATTCTGAGTTGAGCTGAGCAATTCCAACAAAGAATCTGTTTTCATGTCTAAAATCGTGACACTTTGTAAAGCTCGACATGTCAGAATCAGTTTTTCAGCTCTTAATTTGGTATCAGGATCTTGAAGCTGGAGAGGTGCATCTCTGAGCCTGAAAGCCTCTCGAATATAGAATAAAGCTAGATCTACATTATGTCCAAGTGGTCTATTCCTTTGTTGCTGTACATTTGAATGTTTAATCGACCTAATTGTCAATTTTTTAATGGTAGAATTTACTGTTTCAAGCTGAAATGTCTTGCTAACTGAATTAACATCGATTTCAAGCTCTTCAAGACTCAACTGCTGAAATATTACGTTCGGAATGACTCTGTTTAATCTTTTATGTACAATTGTCAACTTTTTTAATGAATTTTTCTGCTGAGTCAAAAAGTTCACCAAATTGTCTTCATTAAAATTGAATTTTTCGATTGTCAGAGATTCCAGTTGGAATGTAAAATGCATTGAACTCAAAGTTGGATCTGCAATTTGAACATCTGATATTGTCAGTTCCTTTAATCCATTGCATTGATGTAATAGTGTGTTCAGTCTTGTTGTGTGCTCTAAATGAGGTTTTCTTACGTCACTAAAAACCCTAAATATCTTCAAAATTTTAATCTTATTATAGCCAATGACTTCAGCAAAAATAAGTGAATTATTTAATTCCAGATGCTTTAAATTTGGCATATCAATAACAGTATTTAAGCCTGCATCAAATCTACAGTCAGAAATGGTTAATTTTGTGATATTTGGGAGGACAGATATGATTTGAATTGACATTTGTCTGTTGACATATTTTAATGAAATATTTTTGAGGTATTTGGAATTGGACGCAATTTTTTGAATGATTCTGTCAGATATTGGTTTAGACGGTCCATCAAAATCAAATGTTAGTTTTTGGTATTTTCCATTCGGAATGATTTGATCAAAGATGAATTTTCCCAAATATTTTGTTACTAAAATATCAAAATTTCTCATCAGATACATTGAATCGCTGATCAGGGCTTCCCATCTATAAAATTTTGATGATTTTAAAAATTTATTTAATTTAATGAGAGTTCAAATGGTAAAAGCATAAGAAAATTTTAATCTTTTCCATAAACATATTACTCACCTTCTACAAACTAATGACGCATTGATAAGACTTTCCGTATCGAGATATGTGAAAATTCTAATAAGATTCTCATCAATAATATTTTGCATTTTTTCACTTTTGCTTAGATTTTTTAAAATAAAATTTTAATTGTCAGCTTCTTATTTTTGAATAGTTTAATTCCCTGAGGTATTATGTCACTACGTCACTAAATGGATCAAGTTGCAACTAATGTTAGTTTGTGACTGAAACAAAAAAGATGCAAATACTCACTAGAATGTTTCTTTTTTTCTCTGCTTGTTCTCAGGTCTCTCTTAAATAGTTACATGTGGGGAGAAAATTTTAACTATGTTTTGAGAAAATATCTATGCTTAAAGCGTCATACATCTCTTTCGGAAAATTTAAGATAAGGTTTAATATGAGTCATAAAGTGAAGTGACCATTTAGTTCTTATGAAAATAAATGAAGTTTAGAGTAAAAAGTTACCAAAACAACCATTAATCAGTCTCGTCACATCACAGCCTATGTAATTATCATCAATTTTTCCAGGTTAGGGACGAGTTTGAGGATTTGAAAAGCATTTGACATGAAGACCTTATTTAAATGTTTTTTTTAAAAACCTCTTGATAAATAGCTTCACATTTTGATAACATGTCTTTTGCTGTGTTGTCATTGAATTCCTATGAATAGAATCGGCATACAAGTTTCGCATCATTGAAATTAAAAATAGTCGACTTGAAGCGAGATTTGAGACATTTTGTGATGGCTTCCTACCTCGATAAACTTTAATCATATTAAGGAAGTTTTACTGGTCAAATTAGTTGGAGATTTCGATGATAATTTCTTTTGGAAACAAATTTACCTGAATAATACTTTTATTAAAAAAAATTTGATTACTTTGAATGAATTTTAGAAATTTTTTAATTTTTTTTTAAATTTATTATGAACAAAATAAAAATACTGAAAAAAAAATTAATTTTAATTGTTAAAAATTTTTTTTATTTATTTATTTTTTTTCTTTTAAGTTTTTTATAATTTGACATTTTCCAATTTAAGTAGTTTAATATTTCAAAACTAATAACTGAAAATCTATATTTGAATTGAAGTTTTTAAAGAGAGAGGAAATAGGGAAAGGAAACAACTTAAAACATTTTTTAGGTTTATCAATCTCTAGGATAAAGTGATGGATTAAATATTTGCATCACAATCTTGTCAAATTTTGAGGAACTAAATTTAATGCTTCAGTGGAGTTCGTGATGTCAAATCTAATAATTTCGCATTTTTTGTATTCAGCTTATTTCAAATAAGCACTTAAATTGCTAACTACAAATTTTTACTCTAATAATTTTCTTATTTATTATAACAATAGAAAAAAAAACATTTTATCTAAATTCACATTCTCACATTTTCATATAAACTCAAATCCTTCATATTTATATTCAGTATGAATTTTCTCATCTGGATGTAAAATATTTCCCTTAATATCAAAAACAGTAACATATGTACTAGTAGATCCACTAACTTCCTCAGTTTTTAGTGCTATAATAATACTATCGTGAGTTTCAGGAAGAAATTTAAAGCTTGAATAGCCGCGCGTTGGTTTAAGTTCACCGATTTCAATTTTTTGTATGTCCGTAAACGTTTCGTCGGCTATGATCAAGTAATTACATCCTTTTGACTCATCAATCGTCTCATTATATTTTGCTGTTGAGCATCGTCGAGGTAGGAAGAACCATTTTTGGTTAAAATCACTCCACGCGCCACTTTCATGTATCATGTAGCCTGGCCACTCAATTCCAACTGCTGATCTGATTGCTTTAAAATTTTTCACCCAATTGACAGTCTTGACTTCACCTTTCGTACTCACAACCTTCACCATCATTGGATTATAATTCTCAAATTCACCTCCTGCATTTGTCCACTCTTTACCCATACTTCCGATATACATTTGATGATTTTTGATTGTTGCCCATTCACTTTTGAAGCCTTTTTGGGAGATTGTTTCACCATCAGTGAGGATGATCCATGGTGATACACTGTCGTCATTATTTACTTGAAAAACTATTCCTGTTCGGTCATCGAAGGTGTAAATTTTACCGTTGAACGTGACTAGCTCGGATAGTTCCATGCCACGTCCTAAAATGAGAAATAAAAAAAATAATGAAGTTAATGAAAATGAAATTGAATTTTTTATGAGAGTCACGAAGAGGAATTTATTAATAGTGGGATATAAAAATATAGTTTGTTTGTCAAGGAGCCGTTCACTTAGGACGTTCGCTTTTTAGGGGGGAGAGGGGGGTCTAAGATTTTGTAACAGATTAAACAAAACAAAAGAATTTTTATACATAAAGCGTAACGAGGGGGGGAGGGAGGGGAGTCTAAAAAGTAATTTTTTTGCGTAACGTACTTTCTGAACGGCCCCCAACTAATGTTGCTTCAAAATTTGCTTGATAAAATATAAATTCTTGAAAACATTCTAAAGAATTGTGTTTATTGAGGAGGAAATGAGAAGGTTATAGCTGCAACTAGGAGTGAATTCCTTAAACACAATCTCATCAGTTCCATTGTGTTTATTTACACAAGTGATCTGAACGATCAACAGAAGTGACTTTAGAGGATGATATCTTTAAGATCTGATTGCATTTACTGACTTTAATTATATTTGATTTGCTTTTGAGATGATAAAGGAACAGACAGCTTCATGAACATCAAAGAGTAAATTTGCGTCATATTAAGGTGATCTTTGTTAATACAATTGGGTCAATGTTCATCATATAAATATTACTGATAAGGCAAAAGTCTGGATAAAGATATGAGTAGATTTATATGAAATTGAAAAATCATGAATTAAAATGTAAGATTAAAATCTATTAAATTTTTGTGAGAAGAAATTAAAGGAACCTAAAATTTAATTAGATTTCTTAAAATTATTTACTCCAAAAATGACAAATTTTGAACTCATGCTCCCTGACCATAACAAAACGTGTATGGGATTTTGAAATATTTAAAATCTAGCGCAACAAAATCTTAAGTAAAGCACAAATCTCTTAAAAGAATGATCAAAAAATTTAAAAATTCAAAAATTTTGATATTTCAATTTGAAATAAAAATTAAAATTATTAAGAATTTGCAATGGTAGTCATTCTCCTCAACTTGTATCCATATAATCTCAAATCTTCTCTATTCATTTTATGTTTTGAAATAAGTCTTCGTAACAATAAATTTATGAATGAAGAAAAACAGCGTGAAATACAATTTTTTTGCAGATTATTTTTTTGTTTCGCTCACGTTTTTATAACAAACTAGTTCAAGGTCATATTATGCACAAAAATACAAAACATTTCTCAGATTTATATATTTTTTTGTGTGTCATCTTCCTTATCAAGTTCAATGTTTTTTCTCTATATATGTTTTTTTTTTAATTTTTTCATTGGGGTCCTATTGTATAAGAGATGCCAATATTTTACAATTTTTGAGACAAAGTAAATTATAAGGAGGCAGCAGAATTCGTGTGACGTGGATTTTTGAGAAAGAGAAGAAAGTGGCTGTTTGGCAAATTATTAGCGAATAACGTTAGGAGGGTTTACTGGTAACTGACGTAACACTGATTTTTTTTGAGGATCCTCTTCAGAAACGGAATTAAAACTGATTTTTCATATGTTAATCTATCAAAACATCAAATCTATCAAATTGAATAAATCTATGTTAATTTTTGAAAACTGAACACTAAATTTATTCATCATTTATGAATGATCCTTTACGTACATAATATTTTTGTTTTTAAAGGTCAAAACTAAATTTTAGTAAACAGCTTTTTCTTGATGGTGAAATTACTTTAATACAGTTTGGTATTTTGGGGGAATTTTTTGTGTGTACAGGAAGTAGAAATGGATAAATTCAAAAGGATCTCTGAAACTTTCACAGTTTTCCGAGACTATTCCGAGAGAAACCGAGAGCAAGTTAGAATTTTCCGAGACCCCGTAGTTTTCGAGATCTGGAGATGGCTCAAATCGTATAATATCCTCGCGTACTTCCCATGGGATAGTTTTCAAAAACCACCGAAAACTAACAAGTTATATATTAAAACACATCTACTTTTTCCGAGAAGATTCGAGAGCTAAAAATTTTTATATCTCGACTTTTAGTTTTCGAGATATGAGGATAAGAAAATTTTTAGACGAGTTTTGCTTGGGTCAAAAAATAAAAATTCCCAAAAATGAAGCTTATGATAAAAATTATACATCAAAACGCATCTACTTTTTTCGAGAGGAAACGAGATGCAAAAATAATTTTGTATTGATTATTCTCTTTTGAGTTATAATGGTTTGAAGTTTTCGACGAGTTCAAATTTTTGCCCAAAATTTCTAACTTTACGAGAATAAATTTTATATTACAAATTATACATCAAAATTCATATACTTTTTCCAAGAAGTTGAGAGAAATAAAAATCTTTTGAAAATTATTTTTGAATTTTGAGATATCGATCGTCAAATTTTATAATAGACCACTACGAGTTTTAGAAACTTTCCAATTTTTCGAGAGCAAGTTTTTATATGACATGTTATATATCAAATTTCATAATTTTTTAAGAGAAGTCTGGAATTTATTATTTCTTAAAAAATTAAACGTTTATTTTTCAATTACACGCTTTTAGACATATGCAGTTTTGTGAAACTTGAGTAGGTAGAAATTGCATAAAAAAAAGTTTTTTAAATTATTTAATATTAAAATTATAATTTTGTACTTTTTGGATTAAATTATTAATTCATATGTTAACTATCAGGATTATTATTTTTTTTTATTAGCTTCCGCGCAAGCTCGGAAGCTGTTTTGGTACACTTTGAAAATTTTGTCACCTAACCTACAGCCTCCCAATCAGATCGAGGGGTATTGGTTTATATCTCAAAATTTAGGTATTTTGGTCTAGTAGGTGGGAAATTTTGTCGCTTGGCCCAAAAACTTTATCTACGACCGTGGTGCCACCTACAAGTTTTCCATACAAAACCCATAGAAAACTCATTTTAGCTATAACTTTCTTCAACAGCACTAAAACGAAAAAAAGTTGGTACTTTAAATGATCCAAATATTTTTTAGAATTTTTTGGCACAAAAATCCAAATTTTATAACCTCATCCTGACTCAGCAGAACATGCAAATGGTTATTCAAAGTGGGATTAACTTTGTGGTTGGTCTGGTGGTCATGGGTGGAGGAGATTTGGAATGAAGTAATTTTTATTAAATAGCCCTTAAAATTACCTTTCCAATGATACCAAACATGACCCACTTTGGTTAAACTGTGAGTCAGGAAAATTAAATGAAAGTTTAAATCCGTCGGATTAATTTTAATCCTTCCCTATTAATTACGTTTTCGAAAAGGGATTAAAATTTGTCACCCAACCTACAGCTCGCAGGTCAATATTAAACATAATGAATTATACATCGTTGGAAAGCTACGGAGGTCTAGTAGGTGGGAAATTTTGTCGCTTTGCGTGAAACTCTATCGTTTTCGAGAACGAGCATGAAAAATTTTAATCCATCGGATTAAAATTTAAATCCATCGGATTAAAAACAAAACCCCCTCATTCAAAATTTTTTCAAAACTTTTTTTTATGAATGATATATCAAAATAAAGGTAAAAAATAGTAGAATTTTATGAAATAAACAGTTTTTCAAAAACTTTGAAATTTTAAGAGAATTAAGCAATCTAAGAGTTAATCCCGACTCAATTTTAATCCATGTGTGAGGATTAAAATTTCGAAATTTAACGAATTTTACTTTTTTCACTCGAAATTTTTACAAAATGGTTAGAAATGACTAAAAATAGCTAAGTAATGCTAAAATTGAAGAAAAAAAATATTTTGAGCTTTGATTGGTAGCAGTTGGATTTAATTAAGATTTTAATAAATCAGCTTTATTAAATTTAATCCAACTTGATTAATTTCAGATTTTTGGTTAAGAATTGATCATTTTTGGCATATTTTGACATATTTTAATGTTTTTTGGACATTTTTGGACAATTTAAGCTTAATTAAGTGATTTAACAGTCCGGATTAAAATTAATCTATGTCATAGGATTTAACATTTTTAAATAACAAATTTTGTTGACTCAACTCCAATTTTTTCTAAAATTATTAAATATGAACAAAAATTGCAGAAAACAGCCAAATTTTAGGAAAACATAATTTTTCTGAATTTCATCGTCAGTTTAGGTGCTTAATCCAGATTTAATACTTCTACAAAATTTCAATCTTATGCAAAGCGAAGCTTTGCTGACCCGATCGAGCTTTAATCTTCAAACTAATGCAAAGCGAAGCTTTGCTGACCCGATCGAATCCTAATCTTCAAACTAATGCAAAGCGAAGCTTTGCTGACCCGATGGAATCCTTATCTTCAAACTAATGCAAAGCGAAGCTTTGCTGACCCGATGGAATCCTAATATTCAAACTAATGCAAAGCGAAGCTTTGCTGACCCGATGGAATCCTAATCTTCAAACTTATGCAAAGCGAAGCTTTGCTGACCCGATGGAATCCTAATCTTCAAACTTATGCAAAGCGAAGCTTTGCTGACCCGATGGAATCCTAATCTTCAAACTAATGCAAAGCGAAGCTTTGCTGACCCGATGGAATCATAATCTTCAAACTAATGCAAAGCGAAGCTTTGCTGACCCGATGGAATCCTAATCTTCAAACTTATGCAAAGCGAAGCTTTGCTGACCCGATGGAATCCTAATCTTCAAACTAATGCAAAGCGAAGCTTTGCTGACTCGATGGAATCCTAATCTTCAAACTAATGCAAAGCGAAGCTTTGCTGACCCGATGGAATCCTAATCTTCAAACTAATGCAAAGCGAAGCTTTGCTGACTCGATGGAATCCTAATCTTCAAACTAATGCAAAGCGAAGCTTTGCTGACCCGATGGAATCCTAATCTTCAAACTTATGCAAAGCGAAGCTTTGCTGACCCGATGGAATCCTAATATTCAAACTAATGCAAAGCGAAGCTTTGCTTACCCGATGGAATCCTAATCTTCAAACTAATGCAAAGCGAAGCTTTGCTGACCCGATGGAATCCTAATCTTCAAACTAATGCAAAGCGAAGCTTTGCTGACCCGATCGAATCCTAATCTTCAAACTAATGCAAAGCGAAGCTTTGCTGACCCGATGGAATCCTGATTTTCAAACTTATGCAAAGCGAAGCTTTGCTTACCCGATGGAATCCTAATCTTCAAACTTATGCAAAGCGAAGCTTTGCTGACCCGATGGAATCCTAATATTCAAACTTATGCAAAGCGAAGCTTTGCTTACCCGATGGAATCCTAATCTTCAAACTAATGCAAAGCGAAGCTTTGCTGACCCGATGGAATCCTAATCTTCAAACTAATGCAAAGCGAAGCTTTGCTGACCCGATCGAATCCTAATCTTCAAACTAATGCAAAGCGAAGCTTTGCTGACCCGATGGAATCCTAATCTTCAAACTTATGCAAAGCGAAGCTTTGCTGACCCGATGGAATCCTAATCTTCAAACTAATGCAAAGCGAAGCTTTGCTGACTCGATGGAATCCTAATCTTCAAACTAATGCAAAGCGAAGCTTTGCTGACCCGATGGAATCCTAATCTTCAAACTTATGCAAAGCGAAGCTTTGCTGACCCGATGGAATCCTAATCTTCAAACTTATGCAAAGCGAAGCTTTGCTGACCCGATGGAATCCTAATATTCAAACTAATGCAAAGCGAAGCTTTGCTTACCCGATGGAATCCTAATCTTCAAACTAATGCAAAGCGAAGCTTTGCTGACCCGATGGAATCCTAATCTTCAAACTAATGCAAAGCGAAGCTTTGCTGACCCGATGGAATCCTAATCTTCAAACTAATGCAAAGCGAAGCTTTGCTGACCCGATGGAATCCTAATCTTCAAACTAATGCAAAGCGAAGCTTTGCTGACCCGATGGAATCCTAATCTTCAAACTTATGCAAAGCGAAGCTTTGCTGACCCGATGGAATCCTAATCTTCAAACTAATGCAAAGCGAAGCTTTGCTGACCCGATGGAATCCTAATCTTCAAACTTATGCAAAGCGAAGCTTTGCTGACCCGATGGAATCCTGATTTTCAAACTTATGCAAAGCGAAGCTTCGCTGATTCGATAGTCGAACGCGGAAGCTATTGACTTTCTACGTAAGTCGTGTTTTTTTTTATAATTTATTTCACCAACTTAATAAAATACCTCCATATATATTTAATATATGAATTAATAATTTAATCCAAAAAGTACAAAATTATAATTTTAACATTAAATAATTTAAAAAACTTTTTTTTATGCAATTTCTACCTACTCAAGTTTCACAAAACTGCATATGTCTAAAAGCGTGTAATTGAAAAATAAACGTTTAATTTTTTAAGAAATAATAAATTCCAGACTTCTCTTAAAAAATTATGAAATTTGATATATAACATGTCATATAAAAACTTGCTCTCGAAAAATTGGAAAGTTTCTAAAACTCGTAGTGGTCTATTATAAAATTTGACGATCGATATCTCAAAATTCAAAAATAATTTTCAAAAGATTTTTATTTCTCTCAACTTCTTGGAAAAAGTATATGAATTTTGATGTATAATTTGTAATATAAAATTTATTCTCGTAAAGTTAGAAATTTTGGGCAAAAATTTGAACTCGTCGAAAACTTCAAACCATTATAACTCAAAAGAGAATAATCAATACAAAATTATTTTTGCATCTCGTTTCCTCTCGAAAAAAGTAGATGCGTTTTGATGTATAATTTTTATCATAAGCTTCATTTTTGGGAATTTTTATTTTTTGACCCAAGCAAAACTCGTCTAAAAATTTTCTTATCCTCATATCTCGAAAACTAAAAGTCGAGATATAAAAATTTTTAGCTCTCGAATCTTCTCGGAAAAAGTAGATGTGTTTTAATATATAACTTGTTAGTTTTCGGTGGTTTTTGAAAACTATCCCATGGGAAGTACGCGAGGATATTATACGATTTGAGCCATCTCCAGATCTCGAAAACTACGGGGTCTCGGAAAATTCTAACTTGCTCTCGGTTTCTCTCGGAATAGTCTCGGAAAACTGTGAAAGTTTCAGAGATCCTTTTGAATTTATCCATTTCTACTTCCTGTACACATTTTTTGTGAATATTTCCAAAAATCCTTTTGAATTATTCAAAATACTTTCATTACATCTTAATTTAGTCCAAAAATCTTAAAAAATCATCTCAATCTATGACTCATAAATTATCAACTCTACTGACTCATTCGAAACAGAATCTTAATCATATAACATAAATCCAAAGCTCCAACTCACCTTTTAATGAATATCCACTCTTAATCTCCTTCGAATCCTCATCATCCCACTTAAACTCAAAACTTGAGTGTGTCGGGGATACCGTCAACCATCCCTTCTTCAAATAACTTGAATATTCATTTCCATCCTTTTTCTTCCTCGAATTTGTATCGAGATCAGCAATCATGGCAATTTTATAGGCCGTCGTCTTTGTATGTGAATTAATGATGGGCTTCGTGAGTGGATATGCTGGATTGTAACTAATTATCTCATTATCAATAATATTTGAATAAATTTGTGGCGATTCCACGTGACGATATGTCGATGTGACTTTACGTTGCGCTGGCATTATTATGTACACGATAAGCACAAGCAATATAATTGCAATAATATAGATAAAATGACTACGAAATTTATTTTTTCTAATTCTTATAAAACTAGCTCCTGCATTTTGTCTCCATCGTGATTGTAATGCGCCCTCGCCCAGCAGGACGTTTAACGATGCAGACTTTTTCATTATTTTATAGATTTAACAATTTAGACTGTACATTATTTGGATTGTTGGTCGAAAACTGGAACTTAACTTAGTGAAATTTACATTTTTTGCTTTTATTTTAGCTTCTTTCTTTTTTTATGACAACACAGAAGATTTTTTTTGTGGACTGATGATTTGGAGGGATACTTTTTGTGATTGTTTGGATTTGTGAGAAAATTACAGAATTTTTGATGAATTATTGACGTGAATTGGTTGGATTAGATTTATAATTAATCTTAGGATTAAGGGTTTCATATGATAAAGAATGATCCAAATCAACTTTTTATCTATGAAATTAGCAAGCACAAAGAAGAAATTTCAGTCTTTAAAATAAAATTAGTCATTTTAAGTGTGTTTTGTTTAAAATTGGCCTACAGAGCTGATAATGAAATTTCTAGAAAGTAGGAACTTGCTTCGATAGTCATTTGGTAGGATATACATTTAATATTATATGATTATGGGAAGGATTAAATGACATGTTGTTTAATTTTTATCTTTTTACTAATTTTTGGTTCAAAATCTCCCTTTTCTCTCTTTTCAAGAAAAAATTGATTAATTTTGCAATAATTTTTTTTTGTTAAAAACATTTGTTAAAAACAATTTAAATTCTTCTTCCACAGAACTGGCTTAAATATTGAACAAATTATGTACAGTGGACCTCCCTAACATTTTTATCATAAATTTAAGTATTTTTATTTCCAAATTTTGAATTTGAGTAAAAATTATTCAAAAAACTTGCTTACTTACCTGAAATCTCACAAGACTTTCCAATAATTACTAAATACTTACACTCAGAAACTTCTTATCATTTCTGAAACTTTTTGTTTAATTTTTTATCAAAAAGAAAACAACAACATATTTTAAGAAAAGCTCATTTAAATATGTTGGGCACATTGGTTGTCATAGGCAAATAAATCAATATTTTTGAGATAAATACTCTCTTGTGAGTCAATTCCTGATCAGTTGCTGATTGCATTTTAATACATTTGAAGGTTGCTAAGCAAAAATCTATCCTAAATCATTCAAATTATTTAATCTTTTAGAAATTTTAAGAAATATTCGTTTGCGTAAAAATAGCAAAAAAAATGGGGTAAGTTGAAAAAATTTAAATTTTGAATTAATAAAATTAAAATTCAAATCTTTCCAGTTCCATCACAATCACATCACTTATCACCATGTCAATAATTCTCATTCTGTCCCACCAACCAGTTCCTTCTGAAGCATCGGCGCTTTTTGGAAATTTTGAAAAAATTGCTGCAATTGCATCTCCACATGTTGATGAACAAGCTAATCGAAGATATACTGCACAATGGAAAGACATTGATGATATTTTGTATTACATGGGATTATTTACGTTTTCTTTTGCCATTTTATTTTTTTTGTGTGTGTGCTTTGGATGTGGACATTTAAATTGTGGAATTAATTTTAACAGAAATGTTGTAAGTTATGAAGAAATTTAAAAATTTTAAACTGATTTTATAGAAGATTAAAAATACTATTTGTAAAATTTTTCAATTTAAAAAAATTTTATTATTAAATTTTAAATTTTAACCATATAGATTTAACGTGTAGATTTAAATGACTTTTTATACAAATCTCTATAATTCAGCTAAGTCTGAATTCTCTGACAAAATATTTCAGGAGTCTTAATGCAGAAACCATGTATGTAGTCGTTTATAAAATTATTATCGCCTAAAATTGCCATTTTTGAACTTCTCCGCGCAATGGTTGTAACAAATTTTGTATGTTATTTAAAAAAAACTATATTGAGCTTAACAAAATCCAAGACCTCTTTTCCTCTCCATGCGTTACAAATTTTACGAACAATTCCTTAGATAATTACTTTTCTAATGTTTAATGTCTGATCGTATTTGCTTTTGAGCAAGGTGGGTACATTCAGCATCAATCGAGTTTCAAGAAAAGCCCTTATTAAATTAATTTAAATCATCAGAATATTTTTCCACTTGAAACTTTAATTCCTTAACAGCGAAATTTTTCATAATTTGACTAATCTTTGGATCTATATAATTTACTTGATAACCTTCTGTGAAATTTTTAAACTCATCTGAACTCAAAATTATCGACAGCATATCATGTAGCTTTTGCGGCTTAGAACGATAACCCATAAATTCAAACATTTTCATATTCATTTCTTTTATATCCCGCATTAAAAACTCTTTCAATGCATTTTTGTTATTTTTAAAAATTTTATCCAAATTATCAAGAACATTTCCTACCCATGAAAAACTATTAACCTTCAGAATTGAAGCAAATTCAAAGCTAGAATATGACAAAATGTATTCCTGTAATTCAGCTTGACCAAAAACTTTTTCATACGTTGTCAAAATTAAATCGAAATTATTTAAAGATTTAAAAAGTAAACTAAATGGTTTGCAAATTTCATTTTCACAATTATTTTTCTTATTTAAAATTTCCTTTTGTTGATCTCGATTTGTGTTCTTTTCCACAAACGCCCAATGAATTTGAAAATTTTCCTCATAATAGTACCCATGTGAACTTGGCCACACTTTTCCAGCCACACTCATCGGCCGATATTTATCGGCCGATAATTTTTTTGCTTACGTATTTCGGCCGATACGTATCGGCAACTTTACGTACAAATTTTCGGCCGATTTTTGTCGGCCGATAATTTCAATACAAGTTTTTCTTTGCATGCAATATTGCGTGCAAGTGATGAAATATCGGCCGATAAAAAATCGGCCGATTTTTTGTGATTTTTGAGATTTGAACTCGCAACTTTTAGTAAAAAAAAAATAATTCGCCTCACTAACCACTTGAGCTATTGACGTGTATGATAATTTTATTTTTCTTTGGCTAAATGACAAACATAAATTGCAATTTATTTATGCACCTACATAAAAATTTTAATAATAATTAATTTTTAATATTATTTATTAGATATTATATACTTCACAAGAAAGAAAATTTTTGAAAATATCGGCCGATTTTTTTTATCGGCCGATATTTTTATTTATTGATATTTTGAACTTAAAAAGTCTAAAAAAAATCTTTACCTTTCTCTCCTCGAGTCAATAGCTACATTACTAAATTTTCTAATGATTTTGCAAAAACTTTATATAAGTTATCATTTTTCATGATGTAAGATATTCCTGTTTAGATTTATAGCTTTTAAATTTGGATTTGTAATATTGTTTTGTCTATGAGTTTTATTTACTATCAATTTCATTTCTATGTTTTTCACATTATTTAACATTCAAAAGTCTTTAGTTATTAAATACAAATTATTAAATAATAACGTAGAAGTTTTCTTTGCAGCAAATATAGTACACTGATATTATGGTAATATTGGAAACTACAATCTTTCAAAACTTCGAAATTTGAGTTTTTGAATATTAGTAATATATTATGAAAAATGTGAACGATTTTGGCTTAAATTAAAAGTTTTTTTACTGTGAAAAATTAAAAATTGGTAAATTATATTCATTTAACAAAATTTAGCAACAACATTTTTAAGAGAAAGGTAAAGATTTTTTTTAGACTTTTTAAGTTCAAAATATCAATAAATAAAAATATCGGCCGATTTTTTTTTTTCAAAAATTTTCTTTCTTGTGAAGTATATAATATCTAATAAATAATATTAAAAATTAATTATTATTAAAATTTTTATGTAGGTGCATAAATAAATTGCAATTTATGTTTGTCATTTAGCCAAAGAAAAATAAAATTATCATACACGTCAATAGCTCAAGTGGTTAGTGAGGCGAATTATTTTTTTTTTACTAAAAGTTGCGAGTTCAAATCTCAAAAATCACAAAAAATCGGCCGATTTTTTATCGGCCGATATTTCATCACTTGCACGCAATATTGCATGCAAAGAAAAACTTGTATTGAAATTATCGGCCGACAAAAATCGGCCGAAAATTTGTACGTAAAGTTGCCGATACGTATCGGCCGAAATACGTAAGCAAAAAAATTATCGGCCGATAAATATCGGCCGATGAGTGTGGCTGGAAAAGTGTGGCCAAGTTCACATGGGTCATAATAGTGGATTTTGTGAAAATTATTTTTCAAAAAATCGAAAATTTCATTTTTTATTAAAATTTCTCCTAATTTTTTCAGCGTAAAAGTCATAACTTCCCAAGGATTTTCGATAAGATAAGATTTAGAAAGAATTTCGATTTGATCTGATTTTGTTAATCTAGATTCAATATAATTCCACATTTTTTCACCAAAAATCACTTGTAATTTTTGATCTGCCGTTCTTACAGCTCTAAATACATTTTCCAACAACATTAGCTCTTTAAATTCATTGTTTGTTAAATTTTTTGCAATTGTTTCAAAAACAAAATAGAGATCGTTATTTAGCAATAATTTCTCATCTAGTTGATAAAAGTCATGTGTTAAATTCAATCCTAAGAGTCTTGTTAAATACATGCTGTACATAATAACCCCTTTTTGATCTCTGCCTTGTAAAAATCTTTTAAATTCATCTTCATCATTCAAATATTGCCAAACGATATATTTTATTGTCATAGGATCATATTCGTAATAGTACGATTTAAATATATTTATATAAAATGTTTCCTTTTCATCAATTTGAAGCTGTTTTTTAAGAACTTTTTTATCTCGTTTTAAGAAATGAAGAACCAAATAAAAGGTTTTTTTTAGAGATGAAAAAAAATTGGAAGAAAAAATAAGTTTTTGATGTTTTGTTGTTAAAGCTTTTGAAATTTGTTGACTAAACGGATTTGAATCATTATAATATGCAGGAAACAGAAAAGAATACAAAAATGATCCAGTATTTTCAACGATTTCTTCAAATACTGAAATTCTTAATTCTGCTTCATCATCGAAAGGATTGTCATCGTCATCATAAATATTATCAATTATATATTGTGCAAGAAAAAATTCCTCGAAAGTTCGATGAGCAAAATTGATATTATATGGACCATTAATGTACAAAATACCCATTCGAGATATTTCATCACTTGTCAATTTGTCTGGAATTTTTTGACGCATTATTTTAAGCTTAAAAACATCTGCGTTAAGAATGAATCTTTTTTGGTAATCACTTTTTAATGCGTATGCTTGATAAACCTTCATCATGCTAAATCTTCGGTAAATAGTGAAATAATCAATAAGAAAATCTTTAGCAAATTCACTTTTTTCATCCCAAATTTTAATTTTTGTTCTGACAAATTTCTCATAAATTTGGAATAAATTTTCTGATTCATAAATTTTGACATCATTTGACACTAGTTCTGTAATCATTTTAAGCATTAATGGTGTGTCAAATGGTTCCTTTGATTGTGTATAATATACAATTTTTTGAACCTTCTCAACATATTTTGGAATTTCAGATTGCTCAATGTTTTCAGCTTTCAGACATCTTTTAATGAAATTTTCCTGTTCGATTCTACTTAATGGAATTAAGGAATAAATTTTAACTTCAAAGTTGATGCTTAATTGATCAGCATATAATGGTCTTGTGCATATAAATTGAATATTTTTTGTGCCATTTTTGATGAGTCTCAAAATTCGAATCACATCTTCACTATATTCTGGTGAAATTTCATCAAATCCGTTCCATAACAAAACTAAATTTCCAGATTCAAAAAAATCTTTAAATAATATTTTTTGAAATTCATTTTCGGAATTTATTTTGAAAATGGTCTCAAGCATACTTTTGACATCTTGCAAGGTTTGAATATTCTTATATAAATGCTTATGATCTTTCAAATCAACGTACGAAACCCATCGATCTGGAAATTTTTTCTTAATTTTTATTGTAAATTGTTCAAATGTAACTGTCTTGCCTGTTCCTGCTTCCCCTGATAGGATAAACATTTTTGAATTGCTAGCTAATTGAACAATCTGATTAAATCCTAATTTAAGAGAATCATATGAAAAACTTGTATCTGGTTTATTTTGTGTATTATTTTTAGGAATTTTAATGCCAATATAATCGCAAGAATTGTATTCGGAACTTTTTCGAAATTCAGAAATTTTCTCAAATCTCACAGATGAATTTTGACTCATAAAATTATCGTAAAATTCTTTAAAAGTTT
This sequence comes from Chironomus striatipennis, assembly GCA_026123125.1. Lineage (NCBI taxonomy): Eukaryota > Metazoa > Arthropoda > Insecta > Diptera > Chironomidae > Chironomus > Chironomus striatipennis. The sequence goes on along the minus strand of CM047391.1, from coordinate 8,714,378 downwards.
GATTTGTTTGTAAAGAGTCAGTATCTTTAGAACATATATAAATATCTTCTTTACTATTTTGCTTTAGAAATCCAATGTAAATTTCACGAACATATTCTTCCCAAATTTTTCGCTCGAAATAAAATTTTGTCTCACTTTTTATCATTTCATGTAAAATTATGTTTTTACCATCTAAAATATCAATAATTTCGTTAGAATTTAAAAATTCAAATGCATTAGAACTAATTTTGAACAATTCTTTAAACATTAAACTTTCATTTTGAAATGTAAAATTTGAATTTAAAATTTTATCTTTTAATAGTTTCGACATGTTTTCCCATTTGTGCTTGACTTGTTCATCTAAATAGTGTAAATGTGGATCATTAAAATCTAAGATTTTATTGTGAAAAATCTGTGTAATATGTTCAGACGTTAAATTATAATAAACTGATGAGTTTACAGCAAATAAATTTCCCAATTTTAATTCAACATTTTTATACCTCACTGGCGCTTCGTAAACCAAATTTTTATCATCAATTGATAATTCACTAAAATTATAAATTTTAGTTCGAACAATCAAAGGACCTACAATTGAAGCCACAATGAAAATAATTGCAATTAAACCTACAAAAATCGATATTAAAGTTAAATTTCTAATTCTTAATCTATTTTTTTGTTCTTGAATTTCGGCTTTAGCTTCGATGATTGGCAAAGCTTTTTCCATTTCTGGCTTAACTTTTTTCTCATAATGATCAAAAAGATCATTAAAATATCCTCGAAGTTCTGTTAACTTATCGGAATTACCTGCATAGTGCATGTAGAAATGAGGAATACGTACAATTAACTCAGCAGGATGTAGTTCAACTGGATATTTGGTATAAACTACATTAATGATATCGTCTTTTTCACAATTTTCTTGACAAATTCCCAAAATATCCCTAAATTCCTGTTCAGCAGTTGAATCTAGTAATTTATAAGGATTTGCTTTATTTTCGTACACCAAATTCATTGCACAGTGACAAAGTTCATGTGCCAAGGTACCAAAAACCTCACATTCTGTTCTAGGATCAAGAAGTGCCTTAGCTGCGATATTAATCCGTCCAAATAAGTAGAAATTTCCTCTCGCGTAATCATCAGCTATAGGATCAATTTGCTCTACGGTATCCTTGCTAAAGTCAAAGACAATCCGGAAATTTCTTGTTGCAGCCATAATCATCAATATAATTTTAACAAATGGATTACTATTAAGAGTTTCAAATGCTTTTTTAATTATTTCATATTTCTTTTCATGTTCAGTTGTTCCTCGTGAGATTCTCGAGTTAGAGACTAGGACGTTGATTTGATTGTCTGGAAGAAATGTTGTCTCTTTGTATGGTCTATCGCGTAGTTCTTCAAGCTCTTTTTTTGATAGTTTTTCCTTAATTCTTTTGAAATTTTCGTGAGGTCCGAGTTGGAGGCCCTTTGACTTCATAAGAATGTAAACATCCCAAAGCTTTTTCTTCAACGCTAGTGCCGGTGCTGATTGATTTTTAAGATTGTAAAAATGACGAATGTCTGGATTGACTTCCAAAATTTCTAAAACTTTCGTCTCGTCTTTGGATAGGATCGCTTCATGTAGGTTCAAACTGATTTGAACGAAATCTTTAATATATTCTGGACATTCCTCAACATTTATGAACTCTGGATAAGTCAAATTTGCCTTTAAGAGTACCATCAGCATTTCAAAGTCTTTACTTCTGTACGCTAAAGTTTGCGCATTCGTTTCCTCATTGTAGGTATCTAAGGATGCATTTAATAAAGATTTTACTACAGAGAATTTTTTTTGCTCAACAGCCATCATGACTAAGTTATAGTTTCGATGATCAGCCAAGTAATGCAGTTTTGTTTCTAAATATTCTCTTTCTAATGGAACCTTTGGATGCAGACCTAAAGAATAATTTTAAATTTCAGTTTGCATCATTTTTCAAAGGGGACAAGTTCATCTTACCCAAATTACCATCTTGTAAAGACTTAAAAATAAAATCAACGAGAAAATTAAACAGTTCTTCATCATTCAAGTATTCGCAATCATCGTAAAGTTTAAGCTCCAAAAAATATTCAATTTTACTTGACTTCCAATAAAAATAAAAATTTTGTCCATTTTTGGTGACCAAAAGCAAAACAATAGAGTTATTTGGATATTTCTGAGCAAACTCATCTAATTTAGTTTGATTTGGTTTACTAGAAGCATCATTGATTTTTAATTTAAAAAATGAAACACCTTTATTGTTTATTTCATTATTAGATAACTCAGCAGATTTAAAACATTCAAGCACATCAATAATTTGCACATTTCCTGGTACCGATGATGTTGATGGATCTGATTGCTCACTTCGAACACTCATTTCGATGTCACCTGGGAAAAATAATTTAAGAAATGTAACTACATAAGAGTGAAAAACATTTAATTTTAAAAATTTCAGATTAAATTTAAAAAATTATTTAAAAACCGTTGAACTAAACGCGCAATTGAAATTTAAATTCATCCAATTTATTATAAAAACAAGTACGTATTGACATTTTGAGTTAAATTGCAATTTTGAGAATTTAACGAACCTTTGAGATTTCAAATCAAAATATTATAGCAAAAGATATTTCAACGAACTTTCTAGACCAGAGTTGAAATCTGCCTTCTGCCTGCATACAGGTATTTTCAGTATGCAGGCAGATCTTTCTTGCCTGCATGCAGGCGGCCTGCATACAGGTAAGGCATGAAGATAAGGCATGATCTGCCTTGCCTGCATGTAGGCTAATTTTCAAATTTTGTTTCTACGTTTGTCACATCAGCAGCAGATCTGTCACCTGTGCCTGCAGCAGGCACCTGCATTTTCATCTCTGTTCTAGACTTGAATTTTTATATCCAAATTTAATAGCATCAAAATAACGAACAATTTGGTTTTAAATTTTAAAGCAATTTTCGTAATTTCATACCTTTTGTCGTTTAAATTGCATAATTCTAAAATTAATGATCGAGAAATTAATCCAAATTCATTTACAGTTAATTAATAGTAAATTTAAATAATATGTAGATGATCAAATTGAGAAACACAAATCAAAGTTTATTTTTATTCGTTAAATTTTCATTCTTCCCATAACAAAAAGAATGCTATAAATATTTTGATACAATAATTCGACAATTTAATAAATATGTTCACACTCAAATAAAATCATATCAGTGATAACGAAATATTTACGTGACCTTTTTGTATTACAATACAAAAGCAATATAAATTCAAGTCAATTTTCACAAAACATTACGTTCCTACTTAGGGGTCGTTCGTAAAATTCGTGATCCAAAAATGACCATAATTGCACCAACCCCCCCACACCTGATGGTAACAAAATTTTCATAAGATTTTGAAAATTTTTGAAACACAACAAAACCTTAGATACCTTTCTTGTCTAAGCGTTAGGAATTTTACGAACGACGCCTAAAATCTTTTACAATAAGTCAAAATAAATTAAAGAAATGAATCACAAGTAATTTACATAAATACTTGTCTATACTATAAGAATCATTTGTAGTGCTTCTTCTTATTCCATGAATCAGTGATGATTAATCTATGCCACAAAAGTGTGCTTAGAAAAATTTAAGAAATCACAAAAACCGTGTACTAAGTACGGATTCGGTTTTAAATTAATATCAAGATGGATTGAAAAGATTTGCAAATACTGCATTAAATAAGCAGTGAAAAAAGGATCCCATTGCTTTGTTTTCTACAACAATTATTCGAAATGTTATTAGAAATCTTTTAATGTTACTTGAAAATAGACTTTTGGCTTAAAATAATAACTTGCCATAGAAAAAAAGCTCTTTTTAAATTCATTTTAATAATCAAACAAAATAATATTCAATTTGAATTTAAATTAAAACAGATTAGGTTGGTGTTAGAATTAAGCAAATTTACTTCGAACAAAGGGTGTCAAATGCCGAAAATGACACGACAGACAGACAAATTTAAAATTTTTGCACTTTTGTTAGGAAAATTTAACGATCACAATCATCGAATTATTTACATCAGATTTAAATAATCAACGTAACTTGAAAATTCAAACTTCTAAGCAAGATAAATAAAAAAAAAAATAAAACTTACATTCAGCTTGTCCCGTAGTATTATCATGATTTCTTGAGAAGAAATTACTAATTCTTTTACTTAAAGATTTATTTTGATACATTTTCGTTCACTTTTGAATTCAATTACTCCAGTTAATTTATCAGTACACATTCAAAACACGTGTTAAGTTTACAAAAGATGAGACGAGACTGATTAGTTGTTCTCAAATATGTTTTTAAGCTGTGACTTATTTGATTATTAATTGAGCAATAATTTAAGATTTTATAACGTTCCCTACAATCACCTTAATCTCTCAGTAAAAATTTCCCGCAATTTTTTCGAAAGAATAAAAAAATATTTCAAATATTTTCCCCTCAAAATTTCATTCGTTCACTGCGATTGAAATTTTTTTCAAAACAAAAACATTTTTTTATTATTTTACAGCTGCAAAATTTTTAAAAATTTGATGGATTTAGAGATGAATGTAACAAAAATAGATTACGATTTGCATCGGTATCCATTCTGTCTGGTCTGGACTCCGATTCCGCTACTGACTTGGTTGTTTCCATTTGTTGGACATATGGGAATTGCAACATCTCAAGGAATTATTAGAGATTTTGCTGGTAAGTTAATTTTTAATTTTGATACGATTTTGGGTAAAATATGCTTAATACTTAGAAGTTTTATTAAAATTTTAGTTTTACTGAAGTTTTTTTTCAAATAATCAAAAACTCTCATCAAATTTTTTTTATATCTTTTTCAATTTTCATTCAAATTTTTCCCAAATTTCAAACTTGTTTTTTAGGTCCCTACTTTGTCAGTGAAGATGAAATGGGCTTCGGATGGCCAACACGCTACCTCCAATTAGACATCACAAAAGTCGAAGGTGGAACAACTGCCTGGGATGATGCAGTTCAAAAAGCATCAACGGAATACTCGAAACGTATGCACAATTTACTATGGGATAATTGCCACTCACATTGTGGCATGGCACTTAGTTTAATGAGATATGGAGGAAGTACGTGGTGGAGTATGGTGAGGCTGGCTGCATGGATGTTTCTATTTGGAAAATATGTTGGATTTTGGGAATTTGTGAAGACTTGGCTGCCGTTTGTTATTATTGTGACTAGCGCGGTGTGTTTATGGAAGTTTTTGTAGCTTTTTGGAAGTAAAGGAACTTGAGATTATTCGTTAATAATTCGTCAATAAAAAAATTGCTTAAATAATTAAATAAAAAGTATTTTTAATACATTTTTTTTTTAAATAAAAGAAGAAAAATTTTGAAATTAATGGAAATTAGTCACGAATGTGAGAGTTGGGATCTTGACACCAACCTATTTTATGAAATTTTTCAATTTTACATTTTTTTTTTGAGAAAAAAATCCTAATCCCCCAACAAATTTTTCTTTCCAAAAAAATCTACACATCATTATGTTTAAGGAGCATCAAAGGAATACTGTATTAATTTTTAAAATAATTTAAATTTTTATAAACATTTTTAATTTTTATTAATGATTTATTTATGTTACAAAAAATCACAAATATCATATTAATGCCTTACAGTTCCATCATTCCCTCCATCTCCATAACTTTCGAAAATCTCTTTAATCATTTTCTCACTCAAATCCCATAACTCCTTAGCCAAATTATCCTTCTGCGACAACTTCGATGGTTCACAAATATAGCAATTATTAAAATAAATTCCAGTCAAACCCGTCAATTCTGATGCTGTTGCACAATAAACACTTGTTGCTGCACCTTGTTGTAATGATTTTGTGAACGGCCGAACCAAAAAGAATAAAAATCTCCAAAACCACCAATTTTTGGATATTCCAGTTGATATCATGTTGCCAGGATGAACAGCAAATACAGAAATTCCTCTTGATTGCCATTTTCTAGCCAATTCACATGCAAATAAGACATTGCAGAGCTTTACATTATTATACGCCATCATACTGCTAAATTTTGATGCTGATGGGCTTAAAATTTCTTTGGTCAAGTCATGTTTTGGAAGGTTTGCGAATCTATGCGATTCTGAAGACAACACGACAACCCTTGACTCATGATTAAGCAGTTTCGATAGTTGAATTGTTAAAAAGTGATGCGACAAATGACAAACTTGAAAATGCTTTTCCAGACCATCCTCAGTGACTTCATATGGAAGTCCAAAAATTCCAGCATTAAGAATCAAAAAGTCAATTTTTTGATATTGTCGCTTGACTTCTTCGCAAAAGTTTTTCGTGCTTCTCAAGCTTGACAAATCAAGTTGAATAAAATTTAGTTTACAATTTCCGCGTCGTTCTTCATTCAATTTGTTCATTGCTTCCAGAGTTGTTTCACGACTTCTGCATGCAAAAATTATCTCACAGCCATGAAATGCAAGCGATCGAGCAGTTTCAAGACCGATTCCATTGTTCGAACCTGTAATGAGGGCTATTTTACCTGTCAGATCTTTTCCATGGAGAACAGAGAGGGCTGTGGATGAGGAATCGAATTTTTGTCGAATTGTTTGTCCAACTTCCTGGATGGGAATGCAAGAAGGTTAAATTTTCGTTATTTCTGATGAATTTCTTGCAGTTTAAATCAGAATACTTCATAAAAATGCTGGCTACCACTAGTTTTTAGTTAACTTACCTCTTGAGCAAATGCTAGCCTTGGATCAGTAAACGATTGAACATTTTTTTCCGTGTTAATGAACAAAATCTTTCCATCTTCTTCAACTTTTTTTTCCCATCCAAAAGGTAAATTGCCAGTCACTTTCTTCATTTTGTTGGTCCTTGGATGAGTCCTATTGAAAAAGTTAGATTTGTGATAATATCATTCATTGGTAATAAAGGTGTGACTCCTTTCATCCGCAACAAAAGATTCTTCATACGGATGAATTGAGTGCCATATTTTTAATTAATGGTGCAATATAAGTCATTTGACAACATAATTTAACAAATCTGACCATTAATGCTGTGAATCATTATCTTAACAAATCAAAAATTAATAGAAGTTAATTAATGGAAGATTGAGACTAAATAAAACTAGTAATGAAGCGGATCACGCTTCATGTGCATATTCACACCGTTCTAAAACTCTCAATCGGGTCATAAGAATAAAGATTAAGACTCAATCGGGTCAGCAAAGCTTCGCTTTGCATAAGATTGAAGATTAAGTCTCGATCGGGTCAGCAAAGCTTCGCTTTGCATAAGATTGAATATTAAGTCTCGATCGGGTCAGCAAAGCTTCGCTTTGCATAAAATTGAAGATTAAGGCTCAATCGGGTCAGCAAAGCTTCGCTTTGCATAAAATTGAAGATTAAGGCTCAATCGGGTCAGCAAAGCTTCGCTTTGCATAAGATTGAAGATTAAGGCTCAATCAATAGTAAAGCTTCGCTTTGCATAAGATTGAATATTAAGTCTCGATCGGGTCAGCAAAGCTTCGCTTTGCATAAAATTGAAGATTAAGGCTCAATCGGGTCAGCAAAGCTTCGCTTTGCATAAGATTGAAGATTAAGGCTCAATCGGGTCAGCATAGCTTCGCTTTGCATAAGATTGAAGATTAAGTCTCGATTGGGTCAGCAAAGCTTCGCTTTGCATAAGATTGAATATTAAGTCTCGATCGGGTCAGCAAAGCTTCGCTTTGCATAAAATTGAAGATTAAGACTCCATCGGGTCAGCAAAGCTTCGCTTTGCATAAGATTGAATATTAAGTCTCGATCGGGTCAGCAAAGCTTCGCTTTGCATAAAATTGAAGATTAAGGCTCAATCGGGTCAGCAAAGCTTCGCTTTGCATAAAATTGAAGATTAAGTCTCGATCGGGTCAGCAAAGCTTCGCTTTGCATAAGATTGAAGATTAAGACTCCATCGGGTCAGCAAAGCTTCGCTTTGCATAAGATTGAATATTAAGTCTCGATCGGGTCAGCAAAGCTTCGCTTTGCATAAAATTGAAGATTAAGGCTCAATCGGGTCAGCAAAGCTTCGCTTTGCATAAGATTGAAAACAAAAGTTCCTAAGAAAATCGAAAATTTTCACATTTGGACTCAATTTTGAAGCACTAATTGATGTTTTTGGATATGGCAATGTATGGACGTCTTTTAGGTCTATTTATAAGCTACAATAATCACAACTTTCTGGAATTTTTAAGACTGAACTGTAAGTACAGGAGGGCGAAACATCCCAAAAATGCCGATTTTTTGAACTTTTTCGACTTTTTGACCAACTAAAATTAATTTAAAAATATTTTTGTTATTTTTCCATAAAAGTTATTGAACTTATTGATCAAATACAAAAAAGTTTACAAAAATCCATCCATACAGTGAGCCACATGATTTTTTTGAAAATTTTAGATTGTAGGGGGTGTACTGGTGACTAAAAAAGTTTTTTTGTATTTTTTCTCAATAAAACTTCATATTTTATTGATTCTGGTCAAAAAAGTTCAATTCCCAATTTTTGTGAAATTTTTTAAATGTATTTTGCAATAATCGGCTAAAATATGCTCAAAAAACACACTATTTCGTTAGTTTCTCAGATCTATCTACATGAATCAGCACCAAAATGTTAGCAGCACATTTGAGTGATAATGCGCACATTTTAAGACATTTTTGACAAAAAATTATTTTTTCGTAATTGAGTTGTGCGATTAACAAACTTGCTGGTAAAGTCACACCACCACTATTTGGGGTCGTGTCCGAAGGTATCAAAACCATTTTCAATGCGGTTTTTTGTATTTTGTAGATAATTTTGAGGCCGAACTTTTCACACCGAACTGTTTATGAAAATTTTGAGTTTTGGCGCCAAAAAACTAAAAAAACGATTTTTCAAGTGTATCGAAATCAATATATTCACAACGTGAAACGGTGTGAATATGAAAATCAATTAAAAAAATTAGTCTCAAAACAATGTGAGAAGCTTTTTTAAGTAACATTCAATAGCTTCACTAAACCTGTTTAAAATTTCAAATCTGGGAATTTCAAACTTCAAAAAATGCATGACCTTGACTATTCTGTTAAATTAATCTCAACCCATTGAATGCTTAATTTTTTCAATATTAAGTTGATCTAAATGGTATTTCCAACCAAATTCCAATTGAAAGCTAGTAACTGATAGGTACTAATCATTATTATCAATCTAGTGAGCTAAACCAAAGCTACAGCTAAAAGTTGACATCGACACCCAAATTTTAAGCCTCAAATAATCCTTTAAATTCTTAAAACCTTAAAGTACCAAAGTTCGATCTTACCATTGGGTTGTCTTAGTTTGATGATTTAAATAGTAAACATTTCCGTCATTTGTGACTCTTTCCTCCCATGCTGGTGGCAATTCATCCTCACTGTCTGTCTCTGCTCCACCAATATTGCTCATTTTTGGAATGTTTTGTGACTTACTAAATTAACTACAACAGAATTTGCTTGCGCGTTTAACAGAACTGAATTTTTTTTTTGTCTATTTATTTTTTTATCCGATGTTAAGGATTTTGCTGATTGAAGTTTTTTGATTACTGACTTGCCCCTCGATGTTTTTATTTTGAGATTTGAGTGGAGTTGAACTTTGTTCGTCGATTGATAAAAGAGAAATTGTTTTTTGGGTTTTATTAAGTTTTTAGATCAACTTGAACTAAATTTTATCAAAATTAAACAAAATTTTAATTCGAATTCTCAATTTTCAACCAAAAATCAGTACAAAAAGTATAAGAAAATACCATTATCTTTCCTATCTGATTTTATCTATTTCTATTTCATCACCTCCTAAGTGATATATTGAAGGAATTTCCAGTTTCTAAAAATTTAAATTCAAGCGTAATTAAAAATTAATTCAATGTTTAATCTAACTAGAACGATTATTAGTAGACAATCCAGTAGAATGTTATCGACTTTTGAGACATTGAAAGTTACCACACCGAAGGTAAGTTCTTATGATTTAGAATTCTTATTGTTTATGATAATTTAATGCGTTAGTTTAAAGATTTAATGAGATTTGATGATTTAACAATGGTGGCAAACATGAGCTTCTCAGTACCTTTAAAAGTACTTTGTGTTTTGCGTCACAAAAAAGTTTGGCCACTACTGCATTAAAAGACTGATGAGAAATAATGCTTAAATTATGCTGCAGTGCTTACACAAGAAACATAAGTTATATCGAACATAGAAATAGTGCAGTAGCAAAATTTTGAATCAAAATTGTTTATAGAGGAAGTTTTGAAGCAATCGCGAGGCTGTCTGGGTAGAATTATTAACAGAAAGCTTCTAGATTGCAACTTAACTTCGACGTATACATTTTTCTGCAGTACATGACACTATCAATCTTATTCGAAGCAATTTCAAGTATTTTTAAAGGAAGTTTACAAGTTTCCAAAAGAATGTTGGATCTTAAATCCAAAAACCCCTAAAACTTTTTCTATTCAAATAACAATAAGACTTCTTGTCACAAACATTTCCAAGAATTTGAATGTTTCTTTTGCATCGAATGGATAAGGTTACGACTCGGTGACTATAATGCCTAAAAATCTAGTTATAAGTCACTGTATCGTAACGCTATCCACTTTGATGCATTTTCTAGATTTTTTAACTGATTTTTTAATGTTCATTCAATTCACAGCCATTTGTTGCTCATGTTGAACTTAACAGACCAGACAGATTGAACGCATTGAATTATACTTTATGGCAGTAAGTACAAAAATTTACTAAACAGTTGAATAAAGTATCTGTGAGCTATATAATAGGAAAATGCTTTGAATGTCTCAATCTTCCTAATGTATAGCACTCAGATTCCATATCCTTATCCATTCCTACAATTTTTCATATCTCTTTCATAACTCTTCACCAGTGAAATTGGTCAATGCTTCGACGAGCTCAACGCATCCGAAGATGTCCGTTCAATTGTCCTTACAGGAGCTGGAAAACACTTCACAGCTGGCATTGACTTAATGGACATGCTGCAAGTTGGTCAAAAACTAGCTGGAGTCAATGACGTGTCTAGAAAAGCTAAAGTTATGGAAGAACTTATTGCTCACCATCAAAATTCCATTTCATCACTCGAACGTTGCCTCAAGCCAGTCATTGCCGCTACACACTCAGCTGTTGTTGGTGCGGGTGTTGATTTAGTGTCTACAGCTGATATCAGATATTGCACAAAGGATTGCTGGTTCTCAATTAAAGAAGTTGACATTGGAATGGCTGCTGATGTTGGAACTTTACAGCGATTCCCAAAAGCTATTGGAAGTCAAAGTTTAGTTCGTGAGCTATGCTTTACGGCGAGGAAATTTAAGGCTGATGAGGCACTTCGATGGGGTTTTGTGACGAGAGTTTTCGACACAAAGGAGGAACTTGTTGAAGCATCTTTGAAGTTAGCTGAAGAAATTGCATCAAAGTCACCTGTTGCTGTTCAAGGAACTAAGAAGAATTTGGTTTATTCATTAGAACATACGAATCAGGAGGGATTGGATCAAATTAAGGAAATCAATAGATTGAATTTGCAGAGTGAAGATTTTGTTAATGCAGTTATAGCTGGACAGTCCAAGGGAGAAGTACCTGTGTTTTCTAAATTGTAGATTTTGATGGCATTTTGAAGAAATTGATGAAATTTTGATTTTTTTTAAAATAAATATAAAGATGAGAAAATTTATTAAAATTTTATGTTTTAGTCTCTTAGGTTTCAGAGTTTTAATAGCACTATTTAATACTGTTGATCTTAACCACCAAGTCGATTGCTCCAGATTGCTAAAGGCTCATTTCTAATTCAAAGTTTTTTAACAAACTGCAACAATGATTTAGTTGCTATCATTATTTTAAATAAAAAATAAATAAAACTTTGGTTTTTAAATTTTTTAATTAGTTGTTTTTAATGCCTTACACCAAAAATAGCAGTTGTTGAACAAGTTAGGATAAATTAAGATGCAACTTGCTCCACACCGGCCATTTTTGGTGTAACATGAGAAATAATATAATTTTCAAATTTTAGATCACAAATTTGATGATTATTTCATTGATTTTCTGAAGTAAGATGCAGCAAAGATCATGATTAAGTAAATCTTTGCTACTATCATTACTTCAGTAAATATTCAATGAAAATTTAAATACACATTTTTTTAAAAAAAATTTTAATCAGCAGATCTGTTCCATTTCACATTCAATGAGTGTAAGTAGAGATTGATTTATTTTTAAAAAAAATTACAAACCCGAAAGGCACAGATCGGATAATCGAGATGAAATCCGGCACCAAACCGGAATGAGGCAAGCACCAAGCTGGCATACAATTTAGGCCAAAGTGGTGCAGGTTTCACTTCGGTTTGGTGCCGGATTTCGTCTCGATTATTCGATCTGTGCCTTTCGGGAAAACATCTACCATCAAACTAGTTAACTTTAAAAGCATTTAATGAAGTTTATGGATAACAAAAATTTCATTATCAAAAAACGTTCGAAACAACTTGACAAAAATCTTTAAAGTTTACAAAATCAGACTCAAGAACGCACTCAAATATCTCAAATAAAGTCATCAGATTACATGACATCAGATACTTTCAAATATTCAAAAAATGACACCAGATAATTTTGTTTAAATTATGTGTTGAGACTAACCGAAAAATAACTTGCAAAACTATGATCATATGTAACTATACACTTTTCATCATAACTATACATTACTCCACATTTTTTAAGTAATTAATTAATTTCAGAGAATAAATAAATTAATCAAATTAATAAAATGTAGCTAGAAATGGGAATCAATTTATAAGATATAAGAATTTCAATGCCTGGGTAGAAAAGAAACTCATTATATAACTTATTATTTATTTTTTGAAAGTTATCAAGAGCTCATTCTCAAATGACACTTTGGGAATGGGAGGTTGTGAAGGATAATCGGAATTCCCTTAAATTTTTTTATTGCGCTTTTTTTCATGAAAAATGTCTGTTAAATTCGGATATTATTTCTAATAGGTCCCCAAATATGTGTGTCGAAAAATTGATTGAATTTAATTTTTTTTTTAAATAAATTAATTTCTAATATGATTTTTATGAATTTGTTTCAGTTTTAGAAAAAAAAAACACAAAAATATTTAAGAAAAGTAAATCTTCTTCACTTGAAAATTAAAATTTATGCAAAACATAAAATAAATATCAATTGAGTTTCAAAAATTTAAATAATAAAATTGCAAAAAGTTTTTAAAGCAATTATATAGATTACGTAACAAAAATCAATTAAACTATTAGCACAATCTCCTATTTATCCACTATACAAAAATATTTGTCCTTTCTCAACTATCACTTGTTAATCAATGAACCGCAATTTGTCAAATGAGAGGTCAAAAAAATGTTTGTCACTCTGGAGCAACTTTGGAGAGATTTTAAAGTCGAATTTGTAAGATAAAGACTCATTTATGACTCATAATAGGGGAAAGAATTTTCGGATCATGAAATTCGTTTGTGTTTGTTCAAAAAAGTTCTGATTTCTTACGATTTAAATTATTGAGAATTCAAATTACTAAAAGGGGCCGTTCACTTAGAACGTTCGCTTTTTAGGGAGGAGGGGGGTCTAAGATTTTGTAACGGATTAAACAAAACAAAAGAATTTTTATACAAAAAGCGTAACGAGGGGGGGAGGGGAGGGGGGGTTTTAAAAGTCATTTTTTTACGGAACGTACTTTTTGAACGGCCCCAAAGTAAATTAACGAATTTTTCATAATCAAATTAAAAGCTCACAAAAGACCTTCAAGAATTAAAATCAATTTTATTATCAATGAATTTTGATGACAAACATTTTAAGTGTCGCAATTGAGCTGATAATATTTGTAATGAAGAAAAAAGAATAAACTTTTTTACTCTATTTTCTCTCAAATCATGACAGATGATTGGTGTGATGCTATTTGTTTTTGAATTATTTTGAGATTATTTGCGTGCAGTTGACTGAATAAAGAGGATTAGAAATTAAAAAGTGCGACTTTGTGGAGTTGTTTTATTTAGAAAATGTTGGAATATTTTTTGTAAGTGTGAAATTTTTTTCCGATTTTGCTAAACTAAATTTTCCTCAAAAACGAACATCATCAGTTTTTTTTTGAAAAACTTCAATTAATTATGAAAATTTTAGTATGAAATTTTATATTGGTTTGGGAAAAAAAATTGAAATTCAACAAAAAAATTTTAGATTCTCCTAAATTAGATTTCAAAATTTTTAAATTGAAAATTTTGAAAAAAAGTTAGGCAAGCACCACTCTGGCTCAAATTGTATGCCAGCTTGGTGCTGGCCTCACTCCGACTTTGTGCCGGATTTCATCTCGATTATCCGATCTGTGCCTTTCGGGATACATTTTGAATCAATATTTGCACTTATAAAATTACAATCACCGAAAAAATATCAATTTACTCAAATTTTAGGCTTCTCACCACCTGTCTCATCTCCATCCTCTTCCCACTTGCATCCACACGAATGATTGAATGTAACTACAACAAAAAAGGAACCTACTACATCCTCAAAGAACCTTATCGCTGTGAAGTTCAAAATGACCTCAACATAACCTCGCCAGACTCAACAGAAGTTGGCATGGCTCATGGCATCCACGAAATGGAAAAGACAAATGACTTTGTGCTTGCATTCTTCGCATGGGCTAAGGACATTGAATATTTTCCAACAAATCTTGACCAGACCTTCAAGAATCTCAAGGCAATCAGCATTTGGGAAGGAATGTTGAAGGAAATTCATCAATCAGACTTGAAGCCATTTCCTAAATTGGTGGAGCTTAATTTATACAAAAATGACATAGAAGTTATTGAGGAAGGATTATTCGACAATAATCCACATTTGGAGCTGATTTCATTTTATTTAAACAAAATTGTTCACATCGATTCGAATGTTTTTAAGAATTTAAACAAAATTTCTCATTTATGGTTGAGTAAAAATCCATGCATTGATATGTTTACATCCGGTGATCTTGAGATGGTCAAGAAAATCATCAGGTATACAAAGTCTAAGTGCATCAGTCCTGACTATACAGCGATCGTTGAAAATATTGAAAAACTTACAAATGAGTCCAAAAATTTGAATTTGTATAATTTTGCAGAATGGACAGAAAAACTTGAAAGTTTACAGGATGTCTTTGGTGACTCAAAATTCACAAATTTTGCATCATTAAAAGTTAAAATGCAGAATTTAAAGGAAGTAAATGCTGAAAATTTTACATCCATTGACGCCAGGTCAGCTAAGCTTTTGGAAGGTTCAAGAAGTGATGCACAAAATTGCATGGCAATGGAATGGACGGACGTTGATGGAAATTTGAGATCATTGTTGACTGAGGCTCTGAATGTGACAGAAAATAATCTAAAAAATGCTCAAATTAACAGCTTAAATGGAATTAAAAAAGAATTTGAGGGTAAATTGGATGCAATGCATGGAAAAATTGTCAAGTCTGTGGATGTGAAGATTAAGGAGATGGAAGGAAGGCTGATGAAAAAGATTGAGACCATTTTGAAAGATAATTTTGCTGCACTTTTGAAGAACATTACAATCGAGAATTAAATTTATAAGTGATTGTTGATTAATGAAATGTTTTCATGTAGGTTGGTGTTAAAATTAAGCAAATGTACTTCGAACAGTAAATCAATGAATAAAAAAAGAAGCATTGTTATTGTTGCTTGAAGAAATAGAAATATTAAACATTTTGAAATAATATTGCAAATTTTGCTTTTACATTCAAAATTTTACTTAGTTTGATAACAGATGAAGTTTTAAAAATTTTCCGATAAAACACTCTTTAGAAAAAAGTGGTGGCAACCCTCAAACATTGCACAATTTTCTAGCTAATATAAAAATAATTGGCTTAGAAAGTTCACTATTTAAGAGAAAATGGAAGTTCTATAGTTCTGTAGCAGCTCTATCATGTCAAAAAAATTTTGTATTTGTTTTTGAAGAATTTTAAATAGAATATCCTCCTTTTTTCTAAGGATTAGGAATTTTAAGAACATTCTTCAAGATTGTATTTCAGTTTTCTATAGGTTGAAATTCTAATTAGTTTTTTTTTGAAAAATAAAGTCAAGTAAAGGTTCGAGGATTACTTTCTATATTTTTCAAATTAATTATTTAATTGCTAATATTAATTGTAATACCTAATGTTTATTAATGACAATCAGACATTTGCAGATAAGACAAGTCACAAAAATGTATTATCAATGGGTACTTTACTTTTAGTGAAAACCAAATAAGTAGCGATTGTAAATTTTTATACTTATCATAAATAAGTCTTATCCAAATTATTTATTGCCTCTTTTCTATCAATCGTTTAAA
The DNA here is from genome assembly GCA_026123125.1 of Chironomus striatipennis. Taxonomy (NCBI): domain Eukaryota; kingdom Metazoa; phylum Arthropoda; class Insecta; order Diptera; family Chironomidae; genus Chironomus; species Chironomus striatipennis. Next base: position 8,698,048 of record CM047391.1, on the reverse strand, counting down.
AAATACATTACTGTTTTGATATACAAAAGGAGACCTTTAGTAGCTGCAAAACAGTACAGACTTAAATAAATCCTAAAATTAGCAGAATTTTTTTTAAATGATGAACAAGCATCTTATTATCTTGTAAGTATTAAAAAGGATGAATATCTGCGAAAAATATATTATAATTTTGAAATTTTAAGTTTTTTATTCAGCTATGCGACTCAGATTCAAAAAGTGAAAGCAGTAAAAATTGAATGTAACTTTATTCAGATTTCGCATGTTATCATTGGGACAGTTTACACTTGCATTACTACAAATAATATTACAATATCTTCACCAGAAGAAGCTGTCATTACATCTGTAACAGGAACACATTTGAGTGGAAAAACAAACGATGACGTTTTATCTTTTCATGCTGACAACAAGGCAATTAAATATTTGCCAAAAGGACTTGAATTTTTTTTCAAAAACCTTAAAGCAATTACAAGTAGAAGTGGACAAATTAATCAAATTTACCAAAGCGATTTGAAACCATTTCCACTTTTTGAATTTTTAGATGTGGGTTATAATGCTATTGAAATACTTGAAGATAATCTTTTTAATAATCACGTCAATATGTCAGTTGTGTATTTTCCAAATAACAAAATTTTTCATGTAGGCAAAAATGTTTTTAATAACATGAAAAAAATTTCTTGGTTATCATTTTCATCTAATCCGTGCATTAGTATGGGTGTTTCTGGAAATTCAACAGGAGCGCAAATTATAGTTGAATCCCTAAAAACTAAATGCTATGATTCTGTTTTCGGCAACTTTTCCCAAAACTTGTCCAATCTCGAAACTCAATCAAAAAGTTTAACTTTTGAAACTTTTCCAATTTGGCAAGAAAATCTTGAAAATTTAGAAAATGAATTTAAAAGTTCACAATTTTCATATTTGTTGAGCATCAAAAGCCGATTTGAAATATTAAATGCAATAACTATAGACGACTTTACAACTCAAGGTTCATCAACTACCAGCACAACGACTTCGACTCAGAAACCAGTCACTACAACTACAACATCAATTGCTGTTACTTCAACATCAGAACAGCCAGACGACTGCATGGCTTCTAATTTTGAAGACCTTGAGAACAATTTAAGTCAATTATTTAATGAGTCGTTAAGCCAAACTGAACATAACCTCAAAAATTCATTCATCAAGTCATGCACAGATGTTAATTATCAAACTCTTAATTTAATGAGAGATGAATTTAGAAAAGTTAATGAAAAACTTACTGAACATTTATCGGAAGTAAGGACAGAAATGATCAGAAATGACGTACAGCAAGCTGCAATTTTAAATAAAATCGCAAATCTAGAAGTTGAAATGGCTAATGTTAAGGATAAACTTGGTCAGATTTTAGAACCAATTACACGTGGCAACTAGGAATTGAAGTAAAATTAATTTAAAACATTATTTTATTATTTTTTTTTTTGTTCATTAAATTTTTAAAATTTCTAAATACTGATTCATAAAATACTTTAAACTTAAAGCTGTGAATTAATATTTTTTCCTAATAACTATTTCTTGATTATTTCTAAGTAAAAAATATTTTTTGGAAAATTTTTTCATTTGAATTTATTTTATTATTTCTTTTTCTTCTTTTTTTGTTTATTCTACCTAACATTTTTTTAATTGAATTTTTTATAAAAAAATAAATAAATGGACACAAATAAATTTACCAAATTATGACTTGAATTAAATAAATTAAAAAAAAATAAAAATAAAAAAATTAATAAAAGTCAAAATTTTTAGGAAATTTATTTTTCTATCAACTTTTGAAATTTTTAAAAATTTTAATTTCATTTAAAAATTTTTTAATTTTTTTCAGAAATTTGAATTTTTTTATTTTTTGGACCTTTAGATAATTTACTTCAAAATTAGAATTAGCGAATTCTAAAATTAAAAGTTCTAAAAATTAAAAAAATCATAAAACAGCAAAAAAAACAATATCGACAATTTTAAATTAAATTTTCAAATATTTTACTCATTTATTTCAATTTGTTAAATTTCCTAATTTCTCATAATTATTTTCAAAAACAAACTAAACTTAAAAACTAATAAACAAATCTAAGTCTAAAAATTTCAAAATTTCTTTAGCATTTCTCACATTTTTTTCTTTAAATTTAAACTTTTTTACAATTAATTAAACATTAGAATTAAAATTTTAGTTCCTCATAAAGTTCATCAGTGTTTTCTTCATTCATAAAAGTTCTTTTTTCAGTGAATTTGTTTACATAACTATGTGTGTATTTGTGGATGAGTTTGTCTATTTTCTAGGGCATTATTTGTAGGTTGTTTTGTTGTTTTTGTTGTATATTAATAATAATAATAATAATTTAAATCCATTAATTTTTGTTAATTTGTTTAGAAACTTCATCGTCATTTGAGTTTTTGATGCCATCCTATAAACTATTGATTTGTTAAAGTAGTTACTTTTGTTTATAGCTTTTTGTTCAACTTATTTGTAAGTTTTTTTTTTAAAAAAATTTGCTTTGTTGAGTCTGAAATGGAAACGAAAATTAAAAAGTTTGCAAATTTGTAGTTTAAGTTGTGTTAAGTTCTAATTAACGTAACAAAAGTTAAACCTCAACTCAATTCAGTCATTTCGTCTGAAAATTTTTAAAAATACCACAAATATTCAAATTTTCTAACAGACACCACAGAAACTCAAAAAAAATCATAAAAAATAACATTTAAGAAAATTTAAATTTAGTCCATTTTTCAGTATTTATATTTGTTTTGTGATTTAATGTCCAAGCCTTTATTGCTAGTTTTTAATTCATTTTTTTTTTTAATTCTATTTTACAAAAAATCATTTCATTCAATTTTTAATTTCTTACCTTTTAACGTAAACTTAAAAGCACGTTTTTTTTAATTTTTAATTTTTTTTGCGTATAAAAATTAATCACTCCATTAATCCGCCATTTTTTATATCACTCAATTCCTTCTTCCACATTTTTTTGTTTCTAGTTTTTTCATTTAATTAATTTTTTTATTCCTAGATTTTTTTTAGTATTTTTTTCTGTCATCGCCTATAAAGTTAATTTGTTTATCCGAACTACATGTCTCGATGCCGTTTTACGACAGTCACTTGTTGTGGTGTCACCGTTTGAACGTTCATCGTGTATGTCGGTGTGGTTTGTGTCACTGGTGCTGCTGGTACTAATAGTTGTTGGAACTAAAATTGAAAGAGAATTTAAGGTTAAAAGATTGAAAATATGATTAATCTAGTACTAAATTCGTCATTCTAGTACTAAACTAGATTCAATGTTTTATGAAACTAGATTCAATCTAGTATTAAATTAGGGTCAATCTAGTACTCAATTAGAATCCAGTACTAAACTTAAGTCAATCTAGTACTAAATTAGAGTCAATCTGGTACTAAATCTGAGAAAATCTAGTACTAAACTAAATTCAATCTAGTACTAAACTAAATTCAATCTAGTACTAAACTAAATTCAATCTAGTACTAAACTAAATTCAATCTAGTACTAAACTAAATTCAATCTAGCACTAAACTAAATTCAATCTAATACAAATATTACCTGTAGATTAGCAGGCACAGCACTTCCCATATGTATTAAATTACTATTATCAACTTGAAGATAGACAGTTTGCACCTCTTGTCCAGCTGGCATTGTCAGTCCATTCACCATACTCTGTGTCATTGGTGCACGCGGTTGATTTAGGAGATTCTTTATCACTTGATTGCCAGGCGATTCCTGTTTAACCTGAGCCAATACAACAACTTGTCCTGGTGATGGTCGAGCTGTTATAATTCTTTGCGGTGCTGCTGTCAATTTTATAGCAGTTGGTGTTGTCGCAACGAGAGCAGGTGGCGGGGGCGACGTAATTGACGTTGATGGTGGAGGTGGTGATGTGATAATTTGTTGGAGTGTTTGTAGCTGCGGTGCTGTTAGTTGTTGTGACTGTGTCTGTACTGCTTGAGGTTGTGCTTGCGCAATTATTGGAATTGTTTGAATTTTAGGTTGATTTTGTTGTTGTTGCTGTTGTTGTGTCGTTGTTGTTGCTGTGACTTTTTCACCTGTTTGCATCTCAGTTATTTCCCTACCCGCCCTAGTTTCCCTTTCGTGAGTAATTTTTACAAATTTTCGACCCTCTTCCGTAAATATTCCCATAAATTCCTTTACATAACGTCGTGCAGCTAATGGTGATGCCAATTTAAATGGACACATTCGACCACTCACTTGACTTCCACTTTTTTGCCTCTCTAATGTCAATTGTCCGCTCACCTCACATGTTGTTGCCCTCTCGAACAGCTCAACACGTACACGATACTGACAATTGTCACGATCTGTCTCAAATGTAAGTCTTTCGGTATTGCGCGCTTGCCAATCATAACGCTGTGATGGCGGCACAATTGGAAGTATTTTAAAGCTACTTGTATCGATATTCTCATTACTACAACTATCATTAGGCATTAATGGGAAGTTTGGTGCCATTGGTGCACCTTTAGATGCTCCATTATCACGTTTCTGTTGCTGCTTTATATGATTAGCCAGCGACAATTGAGGATAATGTGTCTTTTTCTCCAACTTGTTATTACGATTTTTCGTCACTTGAAGGAATTTTTTGGCCATTTTAATGACACCGTCACATGATGCGATTGGTGATCGTTCAGTCGTTGAATTAATTGCTGCAATTCCAATTTGTGGTGATGGATCGAGACACATTGGCGGTGCAGTGGCGAGAACAAGTTGAGATTCTAATGCCGTACGCTCCTTTATACTCCAACTTGTATCAACTGTACCATTTATCTCATCCCATAAAGCAGCAGCCGTTGGCCTCAATAACACATAGTGAATATCACAGATGTCTAATGGATAGCTCTGACGATAATCGCGTATTTGTGCAATTACAGCACCATTATAATATAAATGTGGACAATGAGCATTACAAAAGTCTATAAGCAGTGGTGGAAGTTCCTCAGCATCGAGGGCATCCAATAGGTGAGCATTGTCATATAGCCATGATGGGGTTTCGTGGACCGTTTCACGTTCTGATTGTTGTGACTGCGACTGTGACTGTTGTGATTGTTGAACTTTTGGCATTGTTGATGTGGGTGTTGTAACGGTTGTAGTGGTGGGTGGTACACGAAATGCCAGTGAGTAGCCTTTGTTTCCTGGATAGAGGTTTATTATGAGTGTATTTAGACGTTCTCGTGTTACGAGCTTGTCGAGGAGAAATGATGATGATGATAAGTGTAACTGAAATAGGGAATGAGATATTAGTTAGGTTTTTAGGTTTTTAGTAGTTGTTTAATTTGTGCATTTTTTTAAAATTTCGTAAATTAAATCCATTTTTCATAGTTTCGTATCCTTTGAGATTTTTCTTTTTGTGTTTTCACACCCTTTTGGATTTTTTTTAATGTGATTTTGTACCTTTTAGACATGATTATGTGATTTTGCTCCCCTAAATCTCATTAAGAGAATTAAATTTATCCAAAATCAAGTCATCAAAACCTCTTCTATTCATTTCTAAATCACAAAATAAACCCCAGATACCCACACTAATCCATTTTTATTTTCTCAACCTAGCATCTCTGAACAAATACGTTACGTGCGAAATTTGAATTTGTTCTAAAATAAAACGCATTAGTACACCTTATTTTAGTACAAGTTGTCCGTTAAAATTTTAAGAAACAAATCAAGATTTATATGCTTTCTACTTGTTTTAATTAGTTTAAATTGTTTTTATATCAAATTTTATGGCTGAAATTATGGAAAAATCATTATTAAAATAAATAAAAGCGTAGGAAAAGTACTTAATTTTGCAAAAAAGAATTTTTTCTTGGTCGGATTATATGTAAAAAAAGGTTTGAATTTCCGATTTTTTTCAAAAGTTGAGGGCCTTTTAACTAAAAAATTAACGGACAAAACAACTGTTCAGAGATGCTAGTTCTCAACATTAATTTACTTAACTAACAAAATTAATCAACATATTATTTTTTTTTGCGAAATCACAAAGACTCAAGCTAAGACAATGGGAACCATAAATATTTCCTTAATCGCCATGTGCGTGATTCAAAAAGTTAAATTTTTATTTATATATCTTTTTGTGTATTTTATGTGTTCAATGACCTTGGCTTATTTTCCAGTTTATATTTGACATCGATTGAATTATTTTTAATTTTTATATATATTGAACAGGTTGAAATGGATTTTTATTGTATTTTTATTCAAAAGTTGAATAATTTGTTAAATTAAAAGGGTTTGAAGGGTCAAGGGTTAGCTTTTGTGTCAAAATTTGAATATATTGACCGAAATGGGTACAAAATTACCAAAAAATAAATTTTGGTTGCAATTTTCCTGAAGTTAGAACCTTAATTGTATGCCCTTTATGAAAACTTAGTTTGACACCACTTGTAGTTGACCCTCGGACCTAAATTAACATAACAATACTCACTTCCTTGCATGTTTTATCGCCTTTCAATTCCCTGTACAATTCCTTAAGCTTCTCCATGATATTATAATGTCCAGCACCACCATTTGAATTGTTATTACCATTACTGCTATTGTTATTACTACTATTTGTATTATTATTATTATTTATCATATTTCCCGTCTGCATTGAAATTGAATCATAAATTTGTTGCTGCTGATGCTGATGCTGCTGATGATTATTAATTAAACTTCCATACTTATTACTTGGCACACTCTGGTTGTTGTTACTATTAACACTCAATTTTGTTCGTTTTGAGCTACTTGCTTCGCCACTTCCACTTCCACTACCTGACGATGCACTCCTCTTACTACTGCTATGATGACTACTACTACTATGATGATGATGATGATGATTGTGATGATGCTTATTATAATTATTGTTTGTGTCATTTGAATCGACATCGCCACTGGAATTGCCATTACCAACATTATGTTGTGTAATTCCGTTTGGTATTTGTAGTCTCATTCCGTTTAGTGACTGACTTGACTGTTGATGTTGTTGTTGTTGATGCTGTTGTTGTGTCATCATCATCATCTCATTAAGTTCATGATGAATTTGCTGTTGCTGATGATTGCCATAATGATCCGTAAGTTTTGATTTTGTTGATGTTGTTGTTGTCGTACCTGATACACCTCCTGATCCTGTTGATGTGTGATATCCTCCCGATGATTGGGATTGATGGTAGTGATGATGCTTACTCATTTGGATTTGGTTGAGATGCGATTGACGAGCGATGTCGATGACATTTGAGGTGTGATTTTTTTTTAGAAAATTTTTTTTGTAGTTTTTTTTAATCCTTTTGTTCTTGATTGAATTTTAGATGAAATGTGTGATGTTGTGGCTGCTGATGAAGCTGAAATAAAATTATAAATTATTATAATTGTTGAAATAAAGAAGTCAATGCAGAGAAAAGGATGTAAAGGAATGTGAAGAGAGCGATTGAGTTTCCCAAGAGGCACATCGCCAAAAATGAAAGTTTATTGATCCTGGGGGTGCAATTTTGGCACATTTTGTGGATTTACTGTGAATATTTTTGATAATTTAGTTCAAATGATGCGAAATTTAATTTTTTTGATATTTCTGTGGATTTTTTTGGGGTGTGACAGAATTTGATATTTTGGACCAAAAGTGGTCATTTTTGAAAGATTCATGGTCAATTTTTTTTTTCTTTTTATTGGATTTTATAAACAAGACTGAAAAAATTTGCAAAATTGATTTAAAATTTTGATAATCATGCTCCTTCAACAATCAATAAATAACTAGTCAATCAATAATAAACAAATAAATTGTCCGCGAGTTGAATATTTGTAGTGTGATCAGTTCATGGAATATTTACAAAATGTTATGAAACCATTGTTATTGAATGTTATGAAATTTCTCAACTAAGTATAATATAAAGTATGTAATATGATGGACTTAACTAATGATTAGAGGATTTAAGAGGTTTTTGTACCCTATTGAAATTTATGAACTGCATAAGATTTTGTAATTCTTACTGAATGAAGAATAATAATCTTAATGAAGCATGAATTGCTAGTAAACATTAAATCCCGAAGCTTTTGATCCATTACTCAAAAATAATATAATTATCCATAAAAATATATTTTGATGAAAAAATTCAGAATTTCCTTCTCAAACGGAATTTTCTTCACAAAGTTGCCAAAATTGAAAATTTTTTTTTTTGTAAATTTTAAAAAACATTTCTAAACTTTACTAAAATTGGGAAAATTTTGCAGTATAAAATAAAATATGACCCAAAAAAATTCAATTAGTCACGAATTCCACCACAAAACTAATCAATAGGAGGATGAAGGACCTTAAAAAGTATCAAAAATTTTAACTTCTGTTAATAAATTAATTCCTTCACTAAAATTACAAAATCTATGTTATTTCAGGGGATTTGTAAGAAAATTACACAAAAGTAATGAAAATCTTCACAAAACCCCATTCCTATATGTCCAATTTCTATGGAAGTTCACACCATAAAAATATTCAAAAGCAATAAAAAGTGAAATTTTTCCTAAATTACCACAAAATTCACTAATATTCACAGAATTTTAAAAAAATTTCACAAGATTGTCGAGGATAAAATGAAAATATTCCAAAATTCACCAGATCCACACGAAATTTTCATGATTTATGAGGAAAAATTAATGTCCATGGAATCTTTCGAACATCTCGGAAGGTAAACTTCAAGTTGAAATAAATTCATAAAAAATTCACAAATTTCCACCTAAAAATTAATTCAATTCAAATTATTTGATTAATATCCATCGACATCAATCACATCTACAGCAACATGTTGAACATAAATTGGGAAAAATCTTCAGAATTTCACTTTTTTTCTCATACATAAATTCTTCGGTGAGCAGCACAAGAAAATTTTATTTCTCAGACTAAAAATTTTTCCCAATTTTCTGGCCTACTTACCAGCAAATTTAGTGTCAATTCTCGCCTTTTCCCTACTTTCCACTCAAATATATCGTCAGCAATCTTTTTATTAAAATTTTTCTCAATTTTTTTGTAACTTTTTTTAAAAAAATTTTACTGTCGACAAAAAATTTATTTTTTTTTTCTGATGTAATTTTTTGGACGCTCTTGTCGTGTTTTTTGTAAATTTTTCTCGCAGACTCGCTTGCTTCGTGCCTCGATAATCCAACGATCGTCAATTTCTTTCAATTTCCCGTGAAATTTTACTCAATTTTTAATAAAAAAATTTTCCAATTCTCTTTCACAAAAAAAAAAGTTTTTCTTGGCCCCGTTCGACTTTCAGAATCTTTTTTTTGTATTTTTCTTTTGATATTTTGTTGTTTTTACGATAGTTCGTCGTGTGTCGACACTTGACTTGTGACTTGTTCGAATTTTCGAAGATTTTAATGTGTTTGATCGGTCGACGGTTAGATGGACACCAATACAAGTGTTCAGTTACGCATACAAACAAACTTTTATGATGTTTTCGTTTGTATATTTTTATGACAGCTGTTTAAGGTTGACTTCGACTGTCGAGTAATGTTTATATTTTTATTTTTATTTTTTTCTTCTTGATGATTGTTTTGGATTGGGTTTTTTTTTGATGAATTTTAGAATAATTTAATTGGTTTCATTCTATCTTTGGATGTGCTCATTGTTGAAAATTTTTCTAATATTTTAAATATTCTTGCTTAACTTTGATACTTTTTATTAAAAAAATAAAAATATTGTTCTATAATTTTGTTAATAAAGAGTTTTGTCATATCTGAGTTCAAAATTATGAAATCAAAAAATTTTTGAGAAGAAAAGATAAAAAAAAGATAAATCGGAGGCATGGGCCCAGTCTTTGTAGCTGAAGGCACTGCGGAATGAACCTTGCATTGCACCTAACCATCTTTTGTGTGCGTATGGTGCCGTAGTGAAATCATCCAGATATATTCTAGTTAAGGAGACACAATATGTGCCAAAGACCCATAACACTCGATCCGAGCTTCCCAACTAGAACGGTGAAATGCAAAAAGAGCTTCTAAATTTGACATGACCTGAGATTAAACCCAGTACCTATGAAATAGAAGGCCAACTTTTTACCATTTAGGATACTGATACCATTTCTCCACAGAGAAAAAAAGATAATGAACAAAATTTTTTAAAAAAATCAACAATTAATGATAAATTTTTTCAATTTTTAATTCTAGGCCCATATTCAGACTAAAAGAAACCAAATTAATTATATTTTATTCAAAATTTTGACAAAAATGTTAAAAATGAATATTTTAAGGATTTTTAAAGCATATTAACCAATTTTTTTGTAAAATATTATAATTTTGACATAGTTTGCAGCCAAATTCATAAAATCAACTTCAATTCATCCAAATTTCCCACAAAATCCTTCGTTGCATAAAAACAAATTCGAATATCAGTTCAAAAATTCCCGCACACTTCCCAACACCGAAATCTCAATTCTTACCAACACACCCAAACACGGCACATTTCTCATCGACATCTTTCGGTAATCCCCTCACATCTTATGACATTTCGACATCCTGAACATTCGACACATTCGACAAATTCTCTCACATCGCAAAAGAAAAACATATTCCAATTAGACCCCAGCATGTGCACGAACGAGACAGCAAAACAACTCTAATAAGTCGAATTTCGAGAGCTGAGAGAGCGCCTCGACTGAGTCTTGACAAGGAAAAAAAAATTGAATTGAAATATGAAAAAAAAAGTTTCAGACAGATTGAGTAAAAGTAAATGAGAGAATCGCTGTCGAATCCACACAATTCCAAAAAAAAAGAACTTCGAATTGAGCAGAAAAGAAAAATATTTTTTAAGTGAAAGAAAAAAAAAATTTGTGCAAAAAAAACTTTCGGTCGGAAAGGAAAATAAATTTTCTCTAGCAAAAATATGAATTTTTTGGATTAATCGAGTGTGACTATCGTGTATTAATTGATTTAAAGTAATCCACGGGGGTCGTAAAAGGTGCAAAACGATGAAAAAAATGGAGAGAGAAAAAAACTTTTTTGTGATTTAAAAGAAAAGAAGAAAAAAAAAATTCAATTTTTTTATTAATATAAAAAAAAAAAAATTTGTAAGTTTTGATTGTGATAATTTATAAATTATTATTGATAAATGTTGCAAAAAGTTTATCAACTCGATGAATTGAGGAATTAAAAATGGAGAATTTGTGAAAATTGTGAAGAAAAAAAGAATAATTTGAAAGAAAAAAATTTATGTCATGGTTGGTGTCCATTGAAATCATTATCAAGTCAAGTGAATTATGAGAAAGTGAAAAAGAGAGAAAATCAATTTTTTTGTGTGTATCCATTCGGTGCCGTGAAAATTCTTCTTTTTTTCACTTAGTTCTAGGTCTTTTTTTTGTTTTGACTTTTTTTTCTTTACTTATTTCGTTCCCTGGTGGGAATTTTGTGTTACTTTTTTTTCATGGGTGAGCTTTTGAGCTTTTTCTTGGAAATTTTGTTCTCGCTTAGGATGTGTGTTTGAATTAGGTGGTATGTTATGGATGATTATTGAGAGGTCACTTAAGGGATATGTTCTTTGGGTGATTATTTTAATTTTCATCATTTTGTAGCTTTTTATTGATTTTCATACAAAAATTTAAGACAATAAAGTAATTCTAGAGAATAATACGAAATATCTCGAATTTCTAAACTTCAATAAATTGGTCAGGCTTGATATTATCTAAAATTTTTATACTTAAAACGATTCATAAGAATTTTAATTCGATAATAAAATTTACGTGAATATGTTGATATATTAATTCATGACTAATGTCAAGTAATATCAAAAGTTATCAGAAGTGTGACTAATTTTTTGAATTTAATTTGACAAATTTTGATAGTCAATGTATTATTTTTTAAATACGTAAAAAGGATATGATCTAGCGAATTCTTATTTATCAAATAATATTAGCTAAGAAAATTCAAACTAAAGTCATAACAATATTTCTGGAAGGTGCGTAGCCAGGAGAGTATAGAATCACGATTTCTTGTCCCGTTTAGTTTCGGGACATATTTTTTTAAACTATTTTTGTCGTGAAACAGCATCAATTAAGCGTTAAAAAAACTGAATTTTTTTATAGTACGGAATATATTTGAGTTAAAAGTTTGTCACGAGTCCCGAAAATCATTTCGGGAAATCGTGAACCCTTACAGAAGAGGATACAAGGGGGTCTGAACCCTCTATACGAGGGAAAATACTTTCAATTTGCTTGGATTCTTTGAAAAAAAAAACATTTCAAGCGCCCCTTAAAATTTTTTCTTCCAACGAAAAAATAATTGAACCGCCATCCCCACTTAGAAAAATTTTTTTCCAACGCTCCTGGTTTATGGCAATTATTATTAATTAAATGAGTTTCATAATTAAAAAATCAGAAAAATTCAATTTCAAAAGAATTTTAATTGATAACGTTAATCCTATTAGTCTCCAATTAATTCCAATTTCATATGAAAAATTTAATTGAATTGTTCATCACAAAGCGCAACTTGTGGTGCGCTTAAATTTCCACTGAAAAAAATAACAAAATTGAAAATCTCACTTCAAGGGATTCCGACTAGCCTATTCAAATAACCATTAAATCATATTTGCATTCATAATTCTCTCGTTTCGTGAAAATAAAAAAAATAAATTCAAATGACATTTACAAATGAAATTATTTTTTTGTGTTGGTAAAAGCTGCTGCTGATTTTTCGGACATGATGTGTTACTTAATTTGGTCAATGTTTTGATGATTTTAGGGATGGTTTTCTTTGAGGATGTTTCATAAATGATGTTTTTTAGTGTTTTTTTAGTATTTCTTTAAGATTATCGTATTTTGGATAACTATTGGATTACTAATGTGATTTAAAAAAAAAAAAAATATTTTTGGAAATTTGCTTATAAAAAATGCAATTTTTCAACAAAAAACTGAGCTAAAATAAAAGAAAACAAAAATTTTCTCAAACAATTAAAATTTTTGCATCGATCTTCACATAACACAAACTCACCATTCTCCCTCACACACCATCACCACATCAACTCTTAAAATATCTTTAAATAATCTTTTCCTTTAAAAACTTTTATTTTATTTCCAAAAAAAGCCAACAAGTTGTCCACAAGGATTTATTAACTTCATCTCAATCTTCTATCTCAAAAATCCCATCTCAAAAGTTAAATTTTCTATAAAACAAGAGCCAAAAAACCACGAGTTTACAAACTAGATTGATTTTCATACTCAAAGGAATTCTTTTCTATTCTTCATAATATTATGAAGAGCACAAAAAAAAACAAAATCAAAATTCATACGAGAGTATCCACAATCACCCAAGAAAGTACTTATAAAATTTCTTTTCTCGATTTTTTTCATCTCATTTCTTGCACACTGTCGGTGGCCAATTTACGTCATGAAAAAAAAAAATATTATGTACACAAAAGAAAACATTGAGGCAAATTTGAGATTAGAAAAAATTGAGAAAAGAAAAGACAAAAAGAAATTTTTCAGTTTCCAAGATGAACAAAGTCTGTGGTTTTATGCTCGATTGCATTTTTTGGAGGATGGATGAAAATGTGCAGCAGGGACAATGTATGTTATGATGATGAAGGAAATGTGAGGAGTATGGTTGGATGTGGGTGTATACTTGGGGATTAGTGATGATGTGATGAAATTGATGAGAATTTTTAGGTCAAAGTTTCATCACTTTTCAAGTAAAATTTCACAAAATCTGCATAATAGGACTAAAATTATGGCACTAAGAATTTTACAAACGACCATTTAGTTTAATTCCAATTAAATGTAATTTTAGTCATTTTGGATGAATAACTGCCATATTTTCTCTATGCTTTCCTCTACAAAAATTATAGCTTATTAAATCATCCCCGACTTGCCTTAGAAAGCTTCATTACCATCAGTACACATTATTACTCAAAAATTTAAAAACCATAAATTGAATGAAAAAAATACTTGTCACCACATAAAAAGCCTCAATTCATCCCATAGTTTAATAATATTATTCATACATCGCCATATTCAATCATCATAAACCAGCTCTATCCAATAATAAATAAAAAATATATAAAATATGCTCAATCAATTAGCAACCTTCATTCGTTTGTAATAAATTTTAATTTAATTCTACAATTTCATTTGCTGAGTGTCAGAGGTGTAGCCAGAAATTTTTCAGAATGGGGTCTCAAAATTTTTTATTCTTTATTGATTTACAAAAGTAATAGATTTTAGAACATTTCTTTAGAAAATTTTCTATGGAGTTATAAATGAGAGGGAAGGTTCGAACACCCCCTGGCTACGCCCCTGCTGAACGTTATCTGAGCAGCTTTTGAGCGTCACGAATGTGCAATCTTGTGATATATATTTATATGTAGAAATAAAAACTAACAACAAATGAGTGTTGCAATGAATCACAAATGATATCAAATGAATTTGTTTTATATAAATTTGAAATTGAATATTAAAACTTTTTTTTTTACTGACGTAAAGTTTTTCATGTACATGAGATGATTTTTTGAAGAAATTAAGTGAGTTATGATCAAGTTATGAGAATAAAACTCGAGAGTGATTTTGAACAAAAATTAATTCAGAATTGTCTTAAAAATCAAAACAAAATCCAAAAGTAAATCAAATTTATTAAACAATTTACCTATCATCCACCCTCCACCCCTAAAAACAACCTCCATACAAAAAAAATTAATTAATTCAATTTACTCCAACCAAAAGGTCAATTTTTCCTCATTTTCATCTCCGACATTTTTACATGGAAGTGGAAGTCATTCCATCTTTAATTGCACACACGAGACAATCGAAATAATTAACTTATCCACAAGTGTTGACCGTTAATATGACTCTGTTGTGACTACTTTCATGCTTCATTTCACTGCTTTCCTGTTTGTCTTTTTCACTCTTTTCAATAATGTTTCATGAGGGGATTCTGTCGATGATGTTTAGGGAGGAACTGTTGATAGCTGTGACAATTAGATTGTGTTGTAGATGATGGATGGAATTAGAATGTGTACTTTTTTTGTTGATGTGGTTGATTGCGGATGAGATGTTTGTGGGTATATGATGAGATGATATTGATGGGATTTTTGGGATTATGTTGATGAATTTTGGGACTTCAAGGGGCTAGGTTTATTAATTTTAGATTGATTAGTTTCATTTTTATTATTATCAGATTAGGGCAATATTCTACAGAATAGCTTAAACAGACTTAGATCAGATAAAATTAGCTAAAATTAACTAAAATTCACTAAAACTGACCTAAAACCAAATAAAATGATTCAAAACCAAACAAAAACCAGCTCATCATTCAATTAAACAATTATCTAAGTTAATTGACGATTAAAAGCCAAACTGCATCTCAGTTAATTAAAACTGTCAACAATTTGTCAATTACACAATTTGAGTCATTAAATGAATTCCCACCAAAGTGTACACAAAGAAAAAACAAAAAGTTGACATCGTGTCACTCATTTAAGTCATTTTTGTCAATCTGTTCAGCATAAAGCTAATTAAATTGTCACCGTTTTAAAACATTTCATAATTAAAAAGATCTCATAACGTGCTAATTTAAAAAGAAAACATTAATCTGGTTCTGTTCTGTACATATTCAGCAGGGTTTGCGGTCATAATTTGTAGATATGGGAATGAGGAGAAAAGTTGTGAATGAATTTAAATGAGTAACTTGGTGAAACTACGAATGAGTGAACATTTGAAGATATGTCCACGAGTATGTGAGAGAGTGAGATGGAAAGATTGTGAAAATATTGAGAGGAACTTTTTTTATTTCATCCACAAAAAGTACCTTAATTAAAAATAATTGCTTTTAATTCAGTCGCTGAGAATTCTTCTCGGTGCATTTTTTTGTTATTTACATTTTTTTTCTTCTCTCTTTCTTGCTGACTTGCTCCACTTCTGGCTTTATTTGCATTGGAATTGACACTAAGGTTCATTGTATAATTTAAATTAAAATTTGTAATGAACTTGAGGTTTTGGAGAGGGGAATTCGGACGATTTTTGGGGTTTTTTTTTATTGAAAATTGAATTTTATTTTTATCAAATTAAAATAATTTTGATTATTTTTTTTGCTATTCAGCCTTCAAAAAAACTCAAGACTCATTCCCCATTTTCTCCCAAACACAACTTTTAAGACCAACCCTCCTCCCCCCCAAAAAAGCAAATGTACTAACTAAGTGAACGGCTCCTTAACTGTGCAACACAAAACCAAACAAAAAGGACATTGACACATAAAAAAGCAGAATAAAGACGAAAGAATTGAACAGGAAGAAGAAAATGAAAATTATATCATCACATAAATGCCATATAATAAGCCATATTCATTTCCATCGAGTTGTACAAACTTTTTTTTTATTTGAACTGAAAAGAATGTAGAAAAAAAATAACAAATTCGTGCTTATCGTAAATTTCTTTTCTTTCCTTTCTCTTACAGAGTTTCATCACGTAAATTACATAAGGAGTTTGTCACATTAAAAGGATAAAGAATAAGTAAGGATGCGGTGTAATTAGTTAGGATACGGGGAGGCGTTTGAGTGATAATAATTATTGAAGAATTGAGGAAAATTTTTAAAAATATTTGATTGATTTTTGAAGATTTATTTTAGTTTAAAGTTTTGAGAAAAACGCGCTTAATTTTGCAGTACTTAGAAAAGAAAGATTTCAGTTTTTTCAATGTCAAGCTAAAATTTTTTAAAATTGAAAAAGCAACTTTTTCTTAAACTTTTGAAAAAAATGCGTTAAAAATTTCATCCTTTCCTAGAAATTCGCACTCAATCCATCCAGAACCCTTTTCATCCCATAAAAAAGTAGCAAATTTAAAGATTAATTCTTACTAAATGCCATCATTCCCAACATTCCCAACAGCACAAAATAAAATAAAAGAAATCCATCAAAGTACTTTAATGGATGTGCATCATTAAGTCATAAAATACAAATCATTAAGGAAGTGTTGAAGTGCAATCAACTCATTGCGATTGTGCTGAAATGATGACAATGTCGGTGATGATGATTTTAATTTAAAGCATCAAGTCTCTCGATTAACACCAAAAGTGCTAATTACGTTCACTTATTTGAGTATTTCTGTTCATTTATTTATGTATCTGTGAGTGTGTGTGTCAATTTGTAAGCAATATGAAAATTTTACGAGTAACTTGATGATGTCGACGTTGATTGATAAATTCTTATGTCATCGATATCATTTACTCGAGTTGTCAATCTTTTAATCTGCAGCTTTGTAACTAGGCTTAAAATTTTTATAGATGCACGCATGCAACGTCATGAAGATGTGCATTTTACAGATTATGGCTCAGTTATGAAGTCTTATGAAGAATTAAAAACGATTATTTGTCAATCATCATATTGTTGACGTCTGATTTGATATTTGTACGAGCTAAAAATTTCAGTCATTCTTGTTTCGTCGCAAGATCTGCTCAGTTCTGATTACTAGACGATTTGTGAATTTTGATGATGAATTAAGAGTTTTAAACATTTTACTCTAATCAATAAAACTCAAAATCGAATATAGATCAGATCTAGATTTTTGTGGATTATAAAAATCCAAAAAAGAACCAAAAACTTTCATCTCAAAACAAAGCAAAAAAATCTTCAAAATACAAGCAAAAAATTCTCAATTCCTAAATAATTTGAAAAAAAAAACGCTAAACAACGTGCAAAATTTTGTGTGTGCAACTAAAAAAAATAAAAGAAAAAGAAAATTAATTTAAAAAATTCCACTGTGAAAAATATAGCAAAAAAATTAAACTCTCAGTGTGCGTGTGAAAATTTTTCTTTCCATATTTCTTACCTCATGTTTTTCTATTCATTTCTCATTTAAAATTGGCAGAACAACAACAAAGGAAAAAGTGCAAAAAGTATTAGAAAAGAATTGAAACAAAAAGAAAAAAAAGTTCTCGACAGAAAAGTGAATTTATAAAGAAATAGAAAAAATAGAAAAAAACTAAGCAAACACACTCACAATGGCGGATTTAGAGGCTGTATTGGCCGATGTCAGTTATCTGATGGCCATGGAGATGAGCAAACAGACACCGGAATCGAGCAAGAAAATTATTTTGCCAGATACGAGGTGAGTTTTTTTCCTCTATTCTTTTAATGTATTAAACACGTGATTAAGAGTGGGAGGCCATGGAGTTAGATACTAGGAGAGGGGTTTCGTACAAGGAAATGAGAAAATATTATGTGATTTGCAGGTAGCAGAACAAGTTATGGCAAATAAATTGATTTTCTGTTTTGAAAAGTCATTGGTAGTGGAAAATTTCATGATATTGGTTGGTTGAGGTTAAGATTGAATTCTGAATGAAGTTTATGTGAAATTTTAGGATCTTATCATCATTTAGTGCAGATCGAATAGTTTGGTAATCGGAAATGCTTTTCTGAAAGTAAGGTACTTATCATGTCCTTTTGTATTCCAAGGTGCACATATTGAAATGGGTTTATTCAAGTATATCTTTTATTACCCTTTACCTCTATCCTATATCTTTATTTTTTAGACTTTCCTACTCCTGAACTTTTCGTATACCTATGAAATCAGGGTAAGGGGGCCAGTTTTTTGAGCTGGAGGCACTGCGATTCATTTTATGACTAAATCTTTTGAACTTTACAGAACATCATATACCTAAACCCATTCTTGCATTTTTAAAATTAAATTAATTTAAATAAACTTTTCTTTAAGGAAATATTTTTTGACTTAGAAGAGATACTCTGCATGAAATTTCGGTGAATTTTCTAAGGATTTATCGAGGATTTATACATGTGGTACATGGAATCTTATTTTTGTCTTAAGTTCCCCCTTTACAGGTTCACAAACTTGCTTTTGGCTTATTCTGTTGTTTTAAATTCTAATAGAGCTAAAAATACTCATCCTGTCCTTTTGAATTCATAGGTCTTTATGATTGAGAGTTCTAAATACTCCATCTCATCTACCTTTACAATCTTCTCTTCACATACAACGTACTATACACCGACCATTACAAACTTCCATACAACCAACATATAAAACTCATTATGTTGATTCAATTCTAATTTTCCTTCATGCATGCACAAATAAAAACTCCCGTAACAATATCCACAATTTTCCATCCACCTGCGTTAGTGCAAGCGTCTAATGACTCATCATCTCATAAATTGTTCAAAGCCTCAAAATTGTTTTAATTGAAAATTTTTTCTGCTTCTATGCTGCTTTTTCCATTATATTCACAGAAAAATTTGTAGCTTACAAAATCATACAGGTATGTATGCATGCATATGAACCATAATTGTGCTAATGTAAACTACATAACCATCGAAATAAATTTTTCACATACTCGATACTGGAAAATGTGCAACATTTTGTACATTATGTGTGTATGTATGTAGAAACATTGAGTGAGTTACAAAAGAGAACAGCTTGTAGTGCATGACATGATCCATTTGTATTAGCTTCCATTACTGACTGTATATGCA
This sequence comes from Chironomus striatipennis, assembly GCA_026123125.1. Taxonomy (NCBI): domain Eukaryota; kingdom Metazoa; phylum Arthropoda; class Insecta; order Diptera; family Chironomidae; genus Chironomus; species Chironomus striatipennis. The sequence continues at coordinate 8,678,601 of CM047391.1, read as the reverse complement.
GGAGCTTATATATGAGTTGCATACACAAACACCTTTCCATACCTTTTAAAATTATTTTTTTTTGTTCATATTCAAATGAAAAACTTTTTTTTTATTCTCGTCTCTTGAAATTTATTTTTAGAATTTTTTTTTGTGTTTTTCTTTTTCATCATTTTGGATTTTTAAGAGGATTGTGAGTTACTCTGGATTTGTTTGGGAAATATTGAAAAAGTTTTAGTATTTTTTGGACCTAATAAGGTTTTTTTTGGACCTCAAAAAAATTTAGTGTTCAAATAATATGAACTGACCTAGTTTAAAATTCAATTTCTAGACTCAAAAATTGCCAGTTTCCATCAAAAATTCTCAACCAGACCAATTTGAAATTAAAAACCTAACAAAATATTCATAAAAATTTCCATCGATAAAAAAGAGCTGCGAAAAATCTTTTCACACAAAATTAATTTATTGCAAAATATATATTTTCATGGTGTGAACAGATTAAAGTGAACTTTTTTCTACACAAAACAAAGAAGAAAAAAAATTTCGTACTAATATCAAATTAAAATTATCCAGATCTTTAGTTGAAAATTAAAAAGAAAAAGAATGAGAATTCCTGATGTAATAAATTACTCGATAATTTTGTGTTATTAACAGGTTATTTGAGATGAGACGTAGTTAGATCCTATCGAGTATTATTTACATGAGAATTTATAAACAAGATTTTTAAATTAATTAAGTTGCGAATTTGATTTTGTGATGAGAAAAAATATAGTTTTTTGTTAATTAGAATTTTTGGATTAATTAATAAATAATAATAATGAATCGCAGAGTCTCCAGCTCAAAACGTTGTGCCCTAATCCTCGATATATCTTTTAATTTATATGAAGAATTAATTTCCTAACCAGAATTCAAAATTGAGATAAATTTTATATAATCTAACCTAAAAATTTCTTCCAGTTCCCCCAAACCACAATTCATCATGTGCAATCCCATTAAACTTTTCATAAACTTCTTACTTTCCCTCATCACAAATCGCCTAAACATTTCAAACTCACTCCTTGACACGCTCTTATTTTCTCTGTCAAAGAATATTTTTTTTCCTCTTAAAATCCCGCACCTGTCTATCGACTAAAGACGACGTCTAATTGTAAACAGAAAAAAAACTGATTTTCCAGTCCAATTGCGCTTTTCACGTTGATGTCAAGTTTAAATATTGAAGATTTTTTATTTCATTTTTTTTTTATTCCCTCAGTCATCAATTTTGTTTGTCGTGGAAAGTGCCAAACTTGTCTAGTACATACGACGAAAAATTAAGAAAAAATATAAAGGAAGAACTTTTTTGTACACGCATGATTTCACACTTTATTGATTAAAAATTGTTTATGCTAGGGTCCTCGATTTAAATTATTTTGACTTAAATAAACTTTCCTTTCAAAACTTCAAAATTTCTTGTTTAGTTGTCAATTTTCATAAGTTTTCATTAAATAAATTCGATTTAAATAGAAAAATTTTGAAATAAAACAATTTTTCAAATCGAGGACCCTCTGTATTGAAATGTTCGTAAAATTCGTAAAGCTTAGGGAGGGGAAAGGTGTAAGATTTTGTTTTTTTTCTAAATTTTTTTTAAAATCTCATATAAATTTTTTTTATACGACCAGAGGGGGGTCAGTTTTACATAGGGATTCACGGTTCCGGGAACGGGACGGGAAATCGTCGGGAATTTCCCGTCCCGTCCCGTCCCGAGTCCCGAAATAAATACGGGACGGGACAAGCGGGACAAAACAATAAATTTTCAAAGTTTATCGGAATAATTCCGATAATTTTCGGAATAATTCCGATAATTTTCAGAATAATTCCGATATTAATCGGTAGATTTTGTTTAGTGCAGAAAATCTTAATTTTTGGTTAAACATGATTAAATTAATTTTTAGAAAATGAACTAAAGCATTTTTAAGATAATATTTATCTATATGAAAAATTGTGAAAGACACAAAAAAAGGAATATTTTTTAAAGGTTTTTGCTTTTCAAAACATTACATAGGTAAAACATTTTGTAAAAAAAAAATCAATAGCAAAGATAGAGCCTAGATAAAATTACTTAAACATTTAGGTAGCTCAATTTAAATTTTGAAAGTCATGCCCAAATATCTATTTTACGGAAAAAAATTGTTGATCGAATTTTTTAAATTAAAATATGTTTACTTTTATGTTGTTTTTTCATCAAATACAAAAATTAATACTTTTAAAACATTATTTTTAATGTTTTCAAATATATTAGCTTAAATTTGGCAACAGAAAAATCAATATATATTTTAGTGTCTAACAAAAAATGCAACTTTTATTTCCTTTGTACCCGTCCCGGACATTTCCCGTATATTCCCGTCCCGTTCCCGTCCCGTCCCGTGTCCCGAAAATCATACGGGACCGGGAAATCGTGAATCCCTACTTTTACACAAATGACTCCTAATGGTTTTTTCTTCCTTACTGAAAATTCCTTAATTTTGACACAGATTGGATAATCAAGAGGAAATCCGACACCAAGCCGGAGTGATACTTCGGCTTGGAGCCGAATTTCGCCTCGATTATCCGAATTGTATATTTTAGTTAAGTTTCTTAAGATAATCTCAATTAAATGCGCCTTATTCATTCACATTAACTGAAAAGAAATTCAAACAACTAATTTTTCATCATTACATTTCTATTACATCCGTATTTGTGCACATACGGAACAAAATTGAAAAGAGAATAAAAACAGCAGAAAACAGCAAGCGAGCAAAAGAGAAGAAAGGAAAAAAAAGCGAGGGCGAGATTTGTTTTGAGAATTCGTTGCTTTTTTTTCCTCAAATTATTTCGCATTACCTCATTAAATGTAAACAGACGTGGAAACTTTGTGTGCTGTTAAAATTAACGCAAATAGTTAAGTACGAAATGAGAGAATTGTTGAGATGAAAATTATCCGTAGAGTGCTTATGGGAGTCTGGGAATATTAGGTTAGTTCATTGTGTGTAGTTTTAAGCAAAATTGGTCAATTGGGGATTGAACAAATTTTGAGGAAGAGAATTTGAATTTTTGAGGCTGATTTTTTTTTTTGAAATTCTTCAAGTTTTCGATGCTAAAATCAACAATTTTCAAATCTGGAACCATAAAATTTTCACACAAAACCCCCACAAAAATTTTCATTCATACACTTATTCTCTGTGAATGTGTGTCGACAGTTTTATATAAATATATTCACTTTTTGTGTTTATGTTTCACGAGATTTTAATTTTACGATTAGATGAGCACAAAAAGAAGAAACTTTTTTTTTTAATAAACAAATTCAATTTTTGGTATTTCTGTGCAGATGAAATTTGCAGGATGTGATGATTGGGTGTTTGTGTAATTAATAAAGGCTGCTTTGGCTGGATTTTTAGGAAATTTAGGAAAGTTGTCGGAAAAAGCGAAGGAAAATTATTTTAAAAATTTAAATCTCAAAATATAGAATTAAAATATTGATTAAATTTCAAAAAATACTTTTTTTGCCAAAAATTACATCAAAATTCATCAAGAATGAAATTTTATCTTTAAAAGATCGAAAATAAAAAAGTAACAAAAATAGTCCAATTTACGAAAGATTCCAAAGTTATGCCAAAATTTTAACCTCAAATAACAGCACAAACTGAAATTCGTCATGTGACGTTGTTTTTTTAAAACTTTATCTATAAAAATGGCAAAATCTGAATTTTCCTTTGCGATCTAAGGCTGTTTGACAGTTTTAAACAATAGAATTTTTAATGAAGATTTTGTGGCAGAGAAGTGGGGGGGAGGCTTAAAAATTTAAGATTTTAATGAAAGTGTGACCGGTTCCTTTAAAAATCTAGTAAAATAAAAATTCTAGACTCAAAATTCACCAAATCTTAAATTAAAATCTCAAAAGTCAGTAAAATTAAAAATTCTAATCTTCAAATATTTCCAAAATTTCCACAACCATCCACAACCCTCATCTATTTTGTGCCAAAATTTATCCATTCTATTCTAAATATTTACACGTGTTGTTTTTGTTCGATTCTCAATATTTCTTCATTGCTGCTGGTTTTTGTACAACACGCAGCTTTTGTGTCGATGAAAGTGAAAAATTTCAAAAGAGTTGATTGCTTTATTTTAAATTGTTATCTAGCACAACCATACATGCATACATACATGTGTTTAAAAGTACAAAGGAGCAAAATTAATTGCTTCAAGTTTCTTTGTTTACATCAATTAAATGCCATCGAATGGTTTTACTCAGATTATTGGAAAAATGTCTTTTGGAGAATATTAAGTTGCATTAGGCATGTGTATTTATTAAAAAATGATCAAAAACATGGAAATTGCTGTTTATTTAAGAGTTTTATGATCGTCAAAATCTGTTTTTAATTTTTTTGATTATTTTTGATTTCGTTTTTTTGCTGGATGTAGAGTCTCAATTAAGTTTAAATTTTTGAAGAAAAAAAGTGAAAGATGTTGATATGTTCTTTACAATCCGACCCTCCTACATACTCAAATTTAAAATCCTAGTAACGAGTTTAAATGTCATAATGATATGTTTTTTATCTTCTCTTTATTTTTTACATATTAAATTTCAAATTAATGAATATAAAATAATGTATATGTCAAATGAATATGAAAATTGTGTTTCTAGATTTTTTAAGATTGTTTTTCGAGGTTTTCATAATGAATATGTCAGATAATTAATTTTTTTAAAAAAAAAATATTGTTTTTTAGTATTTTTTAAAAGTTAAAATCTCAATTTAAAACAATTATTTGAGGTGTCAACAAAAAAGTTATTTAATTTAGGTGCCGTTCACTTAGTGTGTTACAGAAAAAATGACTTTTTTTTAACCCGTCTTCCCCCCTTTTAATATCTTTTACAAAAAATTTTCTTTTGTTTGTCATGTTCCAAAATCCTAGAACTCCCTCCTTCTAAAAAGTGAACAGCCCCTTACTGATTTGTTTCAAAAATATCCAACTTTAAAAGAAAATCTAACAAAACTCACCGCCAGGAATTCAATTTGTCATCAGAATAAAGAGCATGAATAAATTTCTCAAAAAATCTCTTTTTTTTCTCTTGATTTGGAAATTTCAACATAATTTAATTTTAATGACATGAGTCGTACCACTAACTTGATATCATTGAGTTTTTTCATCATTTCAATATTTTTTTTTATATATTTTCTCCCCATTTTAATGATTTTTGAGCTATTAAATTATGTTTATGATAACTTAAAAAAAAAGAAATGAATGAAAAAAAATTGAAATAATTTTAAACAAGTGGAAAAAATGAAATTTGATATCAAAATTAAAAGTTTCTCATTTAATTGATTGAACATTTTACTTTAGGTTGAAAAATTTGTTAATTGCTTTTGCCTTGATACTGTCAGACGATTATCTTTGTAATTATGAAGGCAATCAAATTATAAAATTTTTATTTATTGATTCAAGTGGAAACTTGAGAATCTCAAATTTGATTTTTTTCTCTGTTTAATTTTCTAGTGTTTATTAATATTTTTGGTTTGACTAGAATAATAAAAAATTTTGTTTTTTTAAAATGAATTTTAAACGTCGTTTAAAAATTCAATTTTTTTTTTAAAATTTTTTAAAATCATCATTTTTACAAGATGATCCCATAGTAAATCCAATCAAATAGATCACAACTTTTGTATTCTAACCACATTTAATAACCAAATTTATTAACATGTCAATATGAAAAATCTCCAAATTTATTTCCTTGTTATATTTTTACAAACATCCCACTCCATCCTTAACCAAAAATAAGTCTTTTTCCAAGAAAATTCCACACATCAACTCGAATGGAAAAGCAAAGCAGAACCAAAACCCCTGCCGTCATTTACCCACAAAATTAACTCAATTTGTCATTTCAAATAAGAAATGACCTCTTGAACTATCATGAAATGGAAATTTTATTTACTCCATTAAGCATGTGCTGCTGTTTTTGTTGATGGTGCTGGTTATGGCGAAACAGAGAAAAATAAATAAATATAAACAAAAGAAACGGAAGGATGAAGGAATAAAATGAAGTTTTATTTCTTAATGCTGGTACGTGCGGGATAGTTAAAGATGAAGGATTTTAAAAATGAAATGAAAAATTCAAAATCACAAAAACCGTTAAAAATCGAAATTCTTTAGAAACGTCAAAATATTAAAATTTTATTAGAACTAAAAAACCAAACTTTTGTAAACTGTCCCAAAAGTTTAAAATTTCAAAATTACTGAAGAATCAAAGAAAAATTTCCTAACAGATTTGCATTAAAATCTACAAAAAAATCTCCCCAAGGACCTCACAATTCATCTCCATAAAATAATACAAAAATTATGATTACCATAAAAATCCACTCCACACAAGACGAGAAATGAAGATAGCAAAAAAATATGCAAAAAAGAAAAAAACTCCACCTTGCGTGATTTGAATAAACATGTTATGTTCATCCTCATGTCCTACTTTTTTTCTTGCTCTGCTCTCATTGAAAGGAAAAAATAAAGAATGAAACTTAATTGAAAGCTTTTTGCATACAGGTGAATTAATGACGAAAGCAAGTTGAGTAGCTGTACACGAGATTCTCATGAAAAGGTCAAAGGTCATTGAACGTCAAATAAAGAAATTCTGCTCAAGGAAAATGTATGAAAAAAAAAGAATTTTCTCTTTCCTTCTTGTAGCTTGCGTTGCGTAATAAGCAGATGAATTTAAGAAGGAGGAATTTTTTTCTGGTTTTATTTTCTTTGATTTTTCATTGAAAATTCAAGAATGAATGAGGATGGGATTTTTGTTAGTGGGTCGTGGGATGTAAAGGTTTGGATATGATTTTGATTATTTTGGAAAAAAAAGTATTTAAATATGGATTAAAATTTGGTATATATTTATTATATGTAGGTTATTTATTATTAAGGTTAGGGACCATCTAACTTTTGAGAAAATGCAGGACGTTTTCAAGGCGTGGAAACTATGCAAAATCCCAATTATCCCAAAAATATGCAAAAAAATCCTCGAGTCTGGACGCATTAAAACTGAGATATCCCAACATATCCTTACTATACTGGACATACACACTAGGGATATGTTGAGATATTTCAGTTATCTTGCGTCCAGACTCAAGGATTTTTTTGCATATTTTTGGGATAATTGGGATATTTGCATAGTTTCCACGCCTTGGACATTTTCAAAATTTTGGTCAATAACGGAAATTTGCTAGAAAAAGCATGGGACCATGAACAAATTTTAAGAATTTTATACGGAATAACTGTGGAAGCATGGAGCTGTTCCTTGAAAAAACACAAAAAATATGGTCACATAAAATTTTATAGCCTCTTTTTTTAAGGATTAGTTCATATGTAAAACCTAAAAATGCGTTAAATTTGAGAGGACAATTTAATGTATCTCCTTGAATATTCTGCACGGGTTAAGTTTATTTGTATCATAAAATTTTAACAATTTCACTATTAATTTTCAACTTTTTTCTTATTTTACAGTGTTCGGAGTGCCATGCATAAATATCTTGAACGTGAAAATGAAGTAACATTCGATAAAATTTTTAACCAAAAAATTGGTAAGTTTTGACTTTTTTTCAAAATTTTTAAACTTTTTTAAGAAAGATTTCCCTAAAAATTCTTCTTAGGGGCCGTTCACAAAATACGTTACGCAAAAAAATGACTTTTTAGAACCCCCCTCCCCCCCTCGTTACGCTTTCTGTATAAAAATTCTTTTGTTTTGTTTAATCTGTTAAAAATCTTAGACCCCCTCCCCCCTAAAAAGCGAACGTACTTAGTGAACGGCTCCTTAAGGATCTCCAAAAATCCTTAAAGTACCCTTAACCTCTATTATATACCCCTATATCTCCTCCCATAATCTCTTCGAAATTGCAGACTTCGCTCCTATACCATAAAATTCTAAAATTCCTACACAACATCCAGCAAAATCGATGAGGTTGACATGGTCTGCAATATTAATAACAACATAATTTTAATTGCATTTCCAACAATGTAGCCCAATTCAATGACTGTAATACCTTTAAAATCTATGGACAATATGTATCCCATATCAACACACAAAATAAAATCAATATGCATAAGCTTACATAATACCAATCAATGATGCGCTTGGTATTACTGCAAAAAAACCACATGCGAAGCCATAAACTATGATAAAAATTCATCATTAAACTGATAATGAATGACTTTTTTTTTGCTGATAAAATGGGAAGCTTTTAGGTGTTTTTGTGATAAAAAGCTTTCAATTTTTTGTCTTTTTGTGAAGTGATGGGTACCGAGAGGTAGATGAGAATATGGGACTTCGAACTGGTTAGCAAGTGAGCGTCCTTTAGTTAAAAACTTAAATGTTTTTGCCTAAAAATTAAGCACAATTAATAAAATTTAATTGTTTTTGATGGTTTTAATGATTTTTATGCAGATTGTGTGAAGAGTTAAGAGACGCATAATCAGGCTGAAATTTAAGAATAAAAATATCCTTAAAATATTGTTATTTAGGATCTAAAATAATTTAAATTTAATATGCTTACCGACAAAACTTACCCATACATTTCCCTAACCCCCAATCAATCTCTCAACCACAAACCATCCACATCTATCTCGGGTCAATCGATTAGCAGTAAATTTGTCAACATAGATAATTATTATCACAAAAAAAAAATGATAAAGTCAAACAAATTTCTATATGGGAATTAACTTTATGGGGAACCGATTATCCGATGAGGTGGTAAAACTGTCACGATGTCTAATAAATTATCTCTAATGAAAATTATCAGTCATGGAATATTTCTGACTCAATGATGAATCTATTGACATACAAAAAAAAAAATATATGGAAGAAGCAGCAAGACAATAATGAGAAGAAGTGAGATAATGACTGAGGAAGATGGATGGGATTTTTTTGTAGTTATTGTTAGTATTGGCGGTGCATGGAGGGATGAAATTTTGAAAAAAATTTAATTAATAATTGTGAAACGTAAAGTAAAGCTTCTGTTTACTAGAATTAGGTTTTGAGCAACGATTTAATCGATTTAAAAAAATAAGGCAATGATTTTATGATTACTTAAGTTAAAATTCAAGTTTTGCCTCAAATGCTATCAAAATTAAACTTAGAATCAGAAATTTGCATCAACTAAAGTAACAATAGCTTTCAGCATCCGTCGCACATTCACACCCCTTCTACTATTACTCTCCATTATTACTCCTTAACTTACCTTTTCTATTCTATTATCATCACCATCATAATCCATTTGTATAACTTAATAAAAGATGAGAGAGAGAGCGTCGAGAGAAGAGAATGAAGAAGAAAAAAAATCATCACTGAATAGTATTTTGTGTCGATATTGAGTCAAACTTTCCATTATCTCATTCATGCTTATATCTTTATCGACATAATCAAGCCCACCTCAACCCCGAAGCTATGAGTCCGTCTCATTCCACCTACTTCATACCAGAAAGTAAATCTCATTCTTCTTCATTTTCATGTTTCTTTATCGATCAATAGCTAATTTCAATTATCTTTCCATCTCTTTCTCGCCTTTATGCTTTTGTTTTTTTGCTTACTCATTCAATAAAATTGTATTATTATTAATATTAATATTATTTTATTCTTTATTGTTATTTTCGCTATTATTTTATTATTATTTGTTGTTTCTGCGAAGTATAATGCAGGAAAAAATCTAGTTCTGAGTTGATTAAAAAAGAAAATTGTTTTACTTTTCTGAATTCTGATATTTATTTCTGTGTTCTGAATGGGAAAAGTGAGCAAGTAAGAAATGCATGTAGTATGTGTGATTAAGGCGCATTTTTTCAAAAAGGAATTATTTCGATAATTTGCAAAATTTATCAGCATAGTTGAAACAGGTTGAAACTATTTGATAAGTTTTTGAGATTTAAACATACAAACAAGTAAAGAAGAACTCACTATAAATTTTTAAAACGCATTTTTTGTCAAAATTTTATTATTTCGAATTTTTAATGTTCTTATAAATTAAATAAATGTCAAAAATGAGAAAAAAATTTACATACTAACATAAAAGACTGCAACTCATTGAAAAATTCAACTCAATTTTAATTTAAAATTTTTTTATTCATATCAACTCAGTTTCAATAAATTCAATTGCTAGTGACCTAAATTTCATTTATTATCCAGATAATACTATCAATACTTCATTTTTCATCCACCTTCTTTGTCCACTTTTAATATCAAATGCAAAATATTTCGATAAATCTTGAGAGCTTTAGAGGTATTGAATGGATATGATTTATTGCATTTAAATACGTTTGTTCACTTGACCTATTTTATGATTCATTCTATGGAAGAAAATGCTCTGGAATCTTTGATAATTTAACTCTTGAACATAGATTTCAAGATTAAAGATATTATTTATTGGTTGAGAATGTGGAGCTTAGTAAGGTAATTAATGATGAATTAATGTGATTTAAGTGCATTTAGAGCATAATTAGATGCAATTATTTATCAAAGAAACTAAAATTAATTATCGTGTCACGATAAGATGTAATCTGATGCTAACACACATTTTTAGTACTAACTGAACTCCAAATACATTAAATCACCGTTATCTTTAAAAATTCATCAAAACTTAAAAAAATCCCCTTTTAAATCCCTTAATTACCAAAAAAGTCCCATTTTAACCTCACCGAAAAGCTCGAACTCAATTAACAAGTATTGAACTTAGTTCATCGAACTGCCACCGATTACTTTTCCTTTCACTAAATTTTCCACTCTTTTTTCCAACCCCTTTTATCGCAATTTCCCTTTTACTTCGATCTAATTTTTTCGTCATTTTCTTCTTCATATTTCAACTCATTTTATTCTTCTTTTTTAAATAGAAAAGCTTCAATTGTTGTTGCCTATTTTTTCGTTTCGAAAATTCTTCTATTGTCCCGAATTCGTGCAATCCATTAGTCATTCTATTTTTGTGTTTATGGATCTATACAGCAGTAGTGATGATATATATAAATAATATTGATGAATGAAAGAGGTTTATACTATAAATATTGATGAAATATATGCATCATTAATGAATAAATTATTATGAATTGGAAAGGGTGTTTAGTTGGATGGGTGTGAGGTGTAGTGGAAATTGAGGCTTTCTGTGGTAATTTGTAGGTTCAAGCTGATCGTTCATGCTAATGATTCAAGCTGAGCGTCAAGATGAATAAACTGGACATCAGTATGAACCACATCTAGGATGTGGTACAATAGATTCAGTCCTAATTGAATCGCAGTGCCTCCAACTCAAAAGACTAGGCCCATACCCCCTTTTTATATTTTTATCTTTATGAACCAGACCCTTATGTCATGAGCTAAAATTTCAATAAAACAAACAATTATAACCTCAAAAGCCTTCTTAAGTCATTATTAACACAAAACTTGATTGCATCAACCACAAAGTAAAATTTGATTAGTACTCAACTCCTTTCAAACCAATAAAAAAAATCTTTGAGCAACTCAATGCACCAATTGAATGTCAGTGATGACCACTTGAAGACAAGACAACCAGAAAAAAAATGAATAGTGAATTTCCATGATATTATTGCTCAACGACTGCTTGCAGTTTTAATCTGCTGATTGCTAGGAATTTGAATGAACTGCTTGATCCAAAGCTTTGATTATTCAATGCTCAAAGAGCGTAGTTTGAATTTTTAGGGCGGTTATTTGATGAATTTTTTAAAATATATTTTCTGTCTAAAACATGAATAAATTCAATAAAATCAAGTTTAATCTTGTCAAAAATAAGGAGAGGGGTTTCAACTTCAAAACTTCCCAGTGGCTACCACTGACGATTTGCTTAGCTAACTAACGTACAACTTGACAAGATCTTAGTCTAAACAGTGCATAATTTTAAACCAAATTGAGAAACGACTTATTAGAAATAATTTCAAAAACTATTTTAGTTTTGACCCAACTTGACATTTATAAATAATTTAACAAGCTATTAGTTATCTACTTAGTTCAATAAAAACACGCCACTAGCAACAAAAAAAGAATCAAAACTTTGAATTCACTAAGGGGCCGTTCACAAAGCACGTTACGCAAAAAAATGACTTTTTAGACCCCCCTCCCCCCCTTGTTACGCTTTTTGTATAAAAATTCTTTTGTTTTGTTTAATCTGTTACAAAATCTAAGACCCCCCCTCCCCCCTAAAAAGCGAACGTACTAAGTGAACGGCCCCTAAAAACTTCTCCAAAAAAAGAATATTTTCGATTTCTAAATTCAGGAAATTTTCATTATAAATTATTGAACAGCTTTAAGAATCTAGCAAGCAGCACGAGGCAACCCCTCAACATTCCTATGAAAATCTTTAAGAAATTAATTATAACAAAAACTTTTATTTATCCAACTTATTTTTGTATCCATATCTTATAATGAATAATTAGCAACACTTCTAAAACTTATTTATACGAATCTAATTAAATTTTGATGAAATAATTGGAAGATGTTAATAAAATTGACCTTAGATCGAAGTGATTTGCTAAAAATATCCTAGATTCGAGTGAGAGATAATTAATGAACTTTCTATTTGTTAAGTAGGGTTGGATAAAAAATAATGTTGAGAGATAATTAGATCATTAAAAAATTAGATTGAGTGGGATGGCTAAATGCTTGAGTGTTGATGATGTTGTTGATAAATTGAAGTGTTGCATTTTGAAGAATAGTTTTACTAAATAAATTTATTTTTCTACGTTAAAAGATTAAACTCAAAAATTTATTCATAGTAGCAATAATTTCACAGTAAGTTAACTTGCATGCCACAATTAAATCGCTAGATTGGCATTAAAATTTAACAAATGCGATAAATTATTTCAATGGTCATGAAAATTCCATAAATGAACGAAAATTTCGCACAAAAAAAAAAAAACTTAGCCATAAAAATTATTTACACAGTTTTTTTTTGCTACTACTTTTTTTATTGTTTCTGCATCAATTAAAGCAGAAACGAAAACGGAAAATTCATTTAGAAATTTTCTACAAAAAAAAGTATTATTCATGTGAAATTGGAAAACGGAAGAAATGAAAGAATGAAAAAACATGAAGAAAAATTTTCATGTAGATTTGTGGCTCAATTTATGATATGCAATTTGTTGAGGAAGTTTATGAATTATGCAGTTGAAAATCAAGCTACTCTGAAGATACGACTGCAATGAAAAATTCGGAAACCAACTCCAGGAATCACTCCCTAAAAAAATTAAAATCTAAAATCATCTACTAGACACTCAATAATCTTTCGACAAACAAAAATTTTCCCAAACAATTGAGCTGCTTTTGGGGGTAACATTGAGTTCCAATGAATTGTATAGAAATAGCGACAATAATAAATAAACCAACAAAAATAAAATGTATGGAGTGAATGATGGGCAGATGATATAAAAATATTTGCATATTTGGATATTTTAGGACAAAGAATATTTTTGGTGATGAAGATCTTTAATCGTAGAATTTTATGATGCATGGTCATAGCCAAGGGAAGATCCAAGGGATCCAGAACCCAGAGGTTGACACGTTCATCCAAAACAAAAGGATTCTTCATCCGATTTCATCATTTTTCATCCGGAACAATAGGATATTTCATCCAGATGAAATCGTGTCAACTCTTGGTTCATAAATTCACCTTGAGAAAAAATTTCTTCATTTTGCAAGGGTTTTTGAGGGAAAAAGCATTTGAACCCTTCATAATTTTTTTCTTTCTTCCAAAAAAATTTTGGACTCCATCTAGAAAAAATTTCTGGCTACGTCCCAGTTATGGTGGGAGTTAAGTCTAGGATTTGATTGAGTTTTCAAAATGATTAATTTATCAAAATTAAGTTAATTTTGTCATCCCAGTTTCCAATAGTTTCCACAAAAGCATCCCTAAAAGATTATCCCGAATCAAAGCAAAAAATCAGTTCAATATTCATTAGCGTGCTAAGCTAAGCGTTCAAAATAGACAAAACATAGAAAATTATCGATCAGGAGACGTCGTACAGCATTAAACGATTCAGTTGTGTGTAAACATAATGACCGGCACAATTTCACTGAACTAATTTTTTTTTACTCCTCCCCTTCATTCTAGTCGCTTTTTTTACGGAGCTCAACACACACACACAAATCGATAAATTAATTTGTTTATACGAAAAATTACTCCATCAAATTATTTTTTTATTTCTTTTTTTTTGCTGGTGCTAGGGATGAGGGAAATGGAAATATGATTTGGGAATTTCCTTTTACGTTCTTTTATTGATTTTTTGAGCTTGCAATTTTTTTGTTTGTTTGTTTGCTTTTTGTGCTAGACAGAGATGAGATGGCTTAGATTGTAATGGTCAAAAATCATATTAGGGATGATGTCTAGGTGGATTTCGATAGGAAAATTTATTTTGTTACAAATTTTTAATGCAAATATAATGAAGAATAATTTTGAATCTTTTTCCTAAATTTTGGACTCATTTTGATCCTATGTACCTCCTTTTGTTAGTTACGTATTACTTTTTTTTAGCTTCGAACCCAATTTAAAAGTACCTTACATTTTTGTTTAGTTTTATACCCCTTTCGATATCAAATTCTTTCTTTTGGAAGTTTCAAAGTCATCCTGTAGCTACAACCTCTTCCGCTTCCAGCACATTCATGAAAAAAATTCAATCAATAATATTTTTGCAATATCACCTGATTTTACAACACGAAAAAAAAATCATTTTATTCTACAAAAATTCTGATCGCATTACCTTCCAATAATTCACTCAACCCGAAACTTCAATTTTTTTTCCTTGTACCTTTCTCAAATTATTCTCTTGGCAATTTATCGATCTCTTATCTGTTCTACAATTTCTTGTTCCTTTTTTTCTACTCTCCATCAAAATCTCATTTGAATTAGGAGAAGTATCTGACAAAATCAATGAAAGTACTTCTAAAATTTCATTTTGTGTGTGTTTTCATCTTGTTCGTGGGTCAAATAGTATGAGAAGGAATATAAAATAAAAAAAGAAAAAAAATGTTGATGTCTATTGATGTGCATTGAGAAGTGAAATGAATTTTTTAAATGGTTTAATATTATTTTTTGGGGGGTGGGGAGTCAAAGTCTTTTGATGGAAAACATTAGCAAAAATTGATTTTTTTGGATGAGAATGATAAGCTTTTTTGTTGGATAATATGTGGTGGGGAATAAAGCTCTTAATAATTAGATTTGGAGATTTTGCTGAGAGGAGTAAAAAGTTTTCGAAAAGGAAACAATATTTTCAGTGTGAGGGGTATACAGCTTTCAGCCAACAGTTTCTATCGAGTTTAATTTTTTTTAAAAAAAATATACAAAAATTAAATTATTTACTTACTAATGACCCAATTTTAACTTTTATCCTTCCAGGTTTCCTTCTCTTCAAAGACTACTGCGAAAACTATCGCGAAGATCCCGTGCCACAATTAAAATTTTACGAGGAAATTCGAAATTTCGAAAAGACGGAATGTACCGAAGAGAGGAAAAAATTGGCCAAATCAATTTACGATAATTTTATTATGAAAGAGATGCTGAGTCATACACATGTGAGATTTAATTGACATAATCTTCTTATCATAAACCATTATTTCTCGTTATTTTTTTCATTACAGGAATATTCCAAAGAGTGCGTAGCACATGTTAATAGTCATCTACAGAAAAATGAAGTCCCTACGAATCTATTTGAGCCATATATTGAGGAAATTTTTAGTCATTTGCGCGGCGATCCATTCAAGTGCTTTATGGAGAGCTCGAGATATTCGAGATTTTTACAATGGAAGAATTTAGAATTGAATTTGAAGGTATGGAGTGAATTGATGACTGATATGGATTATTGTGGAGAAAATAAGCTGATTAAAAATTAGATCGGGAGCTTTTGAATGTGGGATTAAAAAAAGTGTGTGATTTATTTAAGGGAATGGAAACTTTGCATGCTAAAGACTAGAATTTTTTATGGTGGGACTGTAGCTTTTCATGGTGGGGAATGTAACTTTTCTTGGTGGGTATTTTAACTTTTCATGGTGGGGATTCTAACATTTCATTGTGGGGACTGAAACTTTTCATGGTGAGAACTGTAACTTTTCATTGTGGGGACTGTAACTTTTCATAATGGGGTCTGAAACTTTTTATAGTGGGAACTGTAACTTTTTACAGCGGGGACTGCAAATTTTCATAGAGAGGACTGCAACTTCTCTTGGTGGGGACTGCAGCCTTTCTCGATGGAGATTAAAACTTTTACTATATCAATACCAACCTAGCCTAACTATATCTTATCAACTCATATTCCAGCTTACCATGAACGACTTTAGCGTCCTACGAATCATTGGACGAGGTGGCTTCGGTGAAGTCTATGGATGCCGAAAAGTTGACACAGGTAAAATGTATGCAATGAAATGTCTCGACAAGAAACGCATCAAAATGAAGCAAGGCGAGACATTGGCCTTGAATGAACGTACCATGCTGAGTCTCGTATCAACTGGTGAAGATTGTCCGTTTATTGTTTGCATGACATACGCATTTCATACACCCAGTAAATTATGTTTTATACTCGATCTCATGAATGGTGGTGACCTGCATTATCATCTATCACAACATGGAGTTTTTAATGAGACAAATATGAAATTTTATGCTACTGAAATTATACTTGGACTTGAGCATATGCACAGGAGGTGAGTTTTTAATTGGCAAAAAATTTTTTTTTTGTTACATAAAAATTGAATTAGAGAAAAAAAACTTTTCAAAACTGAAAAAAAATTAATAAAAATTGAAGAGCTTCTCTTTTTTCTCTCAATCAATTTTTCTCGCATTCACTTTTAATTGAATCAATGCGAGTGCACTGACAACCATACGGAACAAAATTGACTAATCAACTATTCAAAATTTTAATTGATGGGACATTTATGGCTTTCGGATGTTCTGTCGAATAAATGGAGAGAAAAATTTAAATAATTGAAGTTTTTGATTTTGATTTATTGATGAACTCAATAAATGGATTAGAGAAATGGAACATGAGTTTTAAATTTGAAATTTAAGATGCTTTAAAATTGATTTTTGTGAAGTTTTGCATCATTGTTTCAAAAATCGCACACTGGACACGACTATAGTACAATTTAAGAAAATAGAGTCAAAAGTCAAATACTACAAACGATTTTGGCCAATCAATGAAATCATGTCAAAAATATTACGTTTTACACGACTAATCTCACAATATTTAACTCCGCATAACACTAAAACTTTTCAAAGATAAAACGACACAAAATTCTTGCAAAAAAACTTTAAAGTTTTAGATTTTGTTTACAAACACTTACTTCCATCGTTAACAAACCATAAGTCCTTGAATACCTTGAAAACTCATAACCGTTCATGGCCACGACGTATTTTCACAACTTCATTGTACTCAAATTTTATTGTTCAAAAGTAATTTTCACTTCAAAGTTTTCATTTTTTTCTATTTATTTATTTATTTTCACTTTTACGACAATTGTTGCATTATTTATTACAGATACATCGTATATAGAGACTTAAAACCTGCCAACATTTTACTCGACGAGAATGGACACGTGCGGATAAGTGATCTTGGTCTAGCATGTGATTTTAGGTGAAAAAGTTTTTCTAAAGAATTATTGATAAATTGAGTGTAAATAAACTTTTGAATTTATTTCTCTATATAGTAAAAAGAAGCCTCATGCTAGTGTCGGAACACATGGGTAAGTTTTGTATTTGTTTTAAATAAAAGTTTTTTTTTTGGATTTTTGATCGAAGTCAAGGGATGGAATGTTGTTGAGAAATTTTAGTTTACTTTTTTTTAAAAAAAAGTTTATTCATTGGTGCTAAAATTAAAATTTTGAGGTTAATGTTCAAATTTTGAAAAAAATCACAAAAATGTTAAATATCAAATTTTGAGGTTGAATTTTTAATTTTTAAGTTGAAATTCGATTTTTTAAGATTAAGGTGTAAATTTTACTGAAAAAACCTAATTCAAAAACTAGAGCTCGAAGTCGATTTGGATTTTTTATTAAATTTTTATGGCGGAGTCGACTCTCTGTCAAAAACTATTTCCGAAATTTTGAGAAATTTTAATTTCTTAAAGTTAATTTTGAGGTTTCATTAACAAGCTTTGAGAACAAACTAATTATATAAGTTCATAAATGACGTCCGATATTAAAGGTCATTTTTCAAGAAAAAAACAATAGAATTCTAAGAAATTCTATTGTTCACGACCTCAACTACCTCCCCCCTCTTGGACGTCATTTACGAAAGATCTCTTATTTATATCCAGTTTTAAAATTACAGTCAGAAATATTCCTAAATTTTCAACATTACCATCTAATCATCAACTAACCATCCCTTTCAAATCAAACCCATTAAAATAAACTTTTCTCTTTATTCAAATAACAATTTAAATATTTAATAAAATATCAAAAAAAACTTTTCTTTTTTTTCTCCTCTCTCTCCATCTACATAGCTATATGGCACCCGAAGTACTTTGCAAAGGAATGAGCTACGACAGTTGTGCCGATTGGTTTAGTTTTGGATGCATGATATATAAACTTTTAAAAGGTCACAGTCCATTTAGACAACACAAGACGAAGGATAAACATGAGATTGATAGAATGACATTGACAATGAAAGTCGAATTACCGGATTCTTATAGGTAATAAGCTCATTACCTTTGATTCATTAACTTATGGATGAAAAGTAGCTTTAAATTGTCTTCTTTTAGTGGGGAAGTTAAAAGTCTCCTTGATGGTCTCCTGCAGCGTGATGTCGATAAACGATTGGGATGCTGTGGGCAAGGTGCTGAAGAGGTAAGAATTTAAAGATTTTATTGATTTCCTGACTTAATTTCACTTAATTTTAGGTCAAAAATCATCCATTTTTCCATGGAGTCGATTGGAAGCAGGTTTATCAACAAAATTATGCACCACCATTTATTCCACCAAAAGGTGAAGTCAATGCTGCCGATGCATGTGATATTGGTAATTTTGATGAAGATGATACGAAAGCTGTGAAAATTACTGAACAGGATCAGGAAATTTACCGCGATTTTTCACTTACAATTAGTGAAAGGTGAGAGAATTAATTAAGAAACATAGCTTAATATCAATAAAATATATTCATTCAGATGGCAACAGGAAATAACCGAAACAGTATTTGAGTCTGTGAATCAAGAAGCAGATCGTCTAGAAAAGAAGAATAAAGCAAAGAAATTAGCGCGCTTTTATGACGATGAGAAAGAAAGTGATTGCATATTGCAGGGTTATATTAAAAAACGTGGCAATTCATTCGCATCTGGATGGCAAACGAAATATGCCAAGTTATATCCTAATAGGTATGCATTTATATATATTTTTGAGCTATCAATATAAATAATGAATTTTTTAATTCAAGACTGGAACTCTTGCCACCAAATCGTAACAACAAACCTGAATTAATATTCATGGATCAAATCGAGGAAGTGGCTGCCGATGTGCCATATAAAAATGAGTCAAGTATTCAAATTAAGTTAAAAGACAATATGCAGCGCATCATTTTGTACAATCAGGTAAATATGAACTAGAAACACAGGAAACAATGGGTTTTTTTATCTAGTTTTTTTTTCTAAAAATTTACAATTCTAACCTCAAACATGAAGATACAAAAACTGAAAATTCTAACCTCAAAATTCTAATTTGCAAATTTTTTAGGATCAAATAGCCCAAAAAGAATGGATACAGTCAATACGCCTGGCGCATAAAACAAGTCAAGAGCTACTCGGATCAATAACGAATAAAAAAGTTGGTAAAATTTACGGCACAGAAATTGATGCGACAAATAAATCAGTAACAATAAGTCCACCAGCAACAAGTATACCCGCAAAAACCACAAATGGATCCAACTAGCGATTACTTTTACGATCTCGGTCCTGTTTTATTGAGCCGAATCGTATAAAGGATACGCAATTAAAAGCAAAAAGCAAAGATACTTAAAAAGTTTTTTGGAAGCGTTTTTAATGAAAAAAAAACAAATTTTTTTTGGAGAAGAAATAAAAAACATCTTCACCGTCTTTTTGCCTGTTTTCACCCCTCAACAAAAAAAAACCCTCGACTGTCGATCTTCTATTGCTATCCTTTTTATGATTCAATGAAGAAATGAAAAATAAATAAATCATTTCCGCACGCTTTTGGTGTGGGTTAAAGTAATAAATAAATGAGAAAAAAAAGTAATGAAAATTTAGTAAATTTTAAGATAAAGATCCATAATTGTATGGACGTTAAAATTAGTTTTTAAAAAATGATAATTGTTGAATATTTCATGTTTAAGGATGATGTAGGGCTACCGGATGGAATGTCGATCATTAAAATTGGTGGATTTTGTGAGAAAAATGGAAGATTTGAAGGTGTTAACATCAAAAAAGTGGTCATAACCTCAAAACTTAGGTTCTAACCTCAAAATTGAAGTTTTAGTCTTAAAATTTTGGTTCAAACCACAAATTTTTGGACCCGACTTCAAAATTACAGTTACATCCTCAAAATTGCGGTTCTAACTTAAAATTGTGGTTTCATCCTCAAAATTGAAGTTCTAGTCTTAAAATTTTGATTCAAACCTCAAATTTTTGGACCCGACTTCAAAATTACAGTTACATCCTCAAAATTGCGGTTCTAACCTAAAAATTGTGGTTCCAACCTCAAAATTTAAGTTTTTCAAGACAAAAAAAAAAAAAAAAAACAACACCAAATTTTCCATCATTTTCTCACAAAATCTCTTTGGACAGCACGAAAAATTTAAATTCAACCGGCCAACAATTAAGTAAAAAAAATCAGTTTTTACATGAAATTAAATAAAAAAATCAAGAAATTTAATATGAAAAAAGAAAATAAATTTCTAACTTTAGACTTGATGAAGAATTTTTAACTAGAAGATTAACATTATCGATAGCATAAAAAAAATTTTTGTAACAAAAATAAAAATAATAATAATAATAATAATAATAATTGAAGGTTAAAAAAAGCATGAAAACATTCAATTTCATCGTTGATATCATCTCTCTATAAGTAAGCCCTTCTAAAAATCTATCTCTATGACTTCCTAAATCTCTTTTTGCAACTCTCAATTTCCATCGAGAAATTGTCTATCCCCCCCAAAAAATGCCTCAAAACCGTGTGTAGGAAAATAAATTAATGAATAAACAAATAAAAAGGTTTTTTTTTGTATAAGAAAAGTAGACAAAATTAAACAAAAATGCTGTTGAAATAAAATGTTAAAAAAATAATGAATTTAAAATATGAAAAGTTTAAAGTAGCTTTTGAAATGGTAAGATGGTTAATGTGGGGAAATGTAGAGATGTTCCTTCAGAATGGTAAAATATATTATTTTAATTTTTGAGAACTGTTGATTTTCTTTTTAATTTAAATTGTTTTAAAAAAATTATTCAAGTTTTTTTTAAAAAAATTTTAATTTTTTTAATTTTTCATGAATATAAAATATTTTGTTTTTAATTTAAAATTTTTAAGATTAATTTTCAAATTTAAAATTATTTCAATTCCGTTTTTTGAATTATATTTTATGTTTTTGTATTCATTTCAAATTCTTTAGTTCAAAATTCATCAAAACTAATTTTTTTTATAATTTATGACCAGTTTTTAAATTTTATATATTTTAAAAAAAATCATAAAAAAAAAATCAAATAATCATTTTTAAAATTTTTCAAATGTTCCTAATTTTTTTGAAATTATGATTTTAGTCTAGGAACAACCAATAATCTTTAGAAATTCTCTCTAAAAATCATTCTCATTGCGATAAAAATCTGAATAAAAATAATGAACACACCAATGGCAATCAATTCCATACATTCTAGTCTCTCGTTTCAATATTAATTTATATAATTTATGCATTTAAAAATCCCTCCTTTAGAACTAATTGTTTTGCATATCGATGGACAACTCCTGTTTGATTGTGACAATTATTGTTAAAAAAATAAAAAAAAAAAATAATTTAAAAAAAATTGAAAATAAAAATTGTAAAAATTGAGTGTAATTGAGAGCTTTATTCTTGTAAATTTGACAATTTCTGTTCAATTCATGACACAAAAAAAAATCACAAAAAATTTAAAATTGGCTACAAAATGACAAACTTTTTCACTAAATGCATAAAAAAAACTTTCATCTTTCTTCCTTTTCTCATCTACTAAAACAGTTAACGTTTCCATTGAGGATGTGATTTTAATTTAAAAAAAACTGAGAAAAATTTTAGCGAAAAATTGAAAAACAAAAAAAAAATTCACTCCTCAATAAAAATACTAAATTTTTAAAGAAAATGTTCATCGGTGTAAATAATGAAAATAATTTAAACAAATGTGGTTATAAAATTAAAAATAAATATTAGAAAATAATGTAAAAAACATTTCATAGGAAGTTGATGTTTGAAGTAAATTAAAAAATAATTTAAAAATCAATAAACGGTGAAATTTTAGAAAATCAATAGGGAATTTAAAAATTAATTAAAAATCAATAAAGAAAGAAATTTAAAAAAATCTTAATAATGTTTTTGAAAAAATTTTGTTAAATTTTTATTTTAATTTGAAATAAAATATTTATTTAAAATTTTAATTAAAAATTTTTCTTGTAATTTATAAATTGATTAAGTTTAAAAAAATTTAGGAAATTAAGTCTAAATTTAAATTTTTATTTTATTCAAAATTTGTTTAGAATTTAAAATTTTTAATTTAAAATTTATTTAAATTTAAATAAAATAAATTAATAAATTAAAATAATTTTAATAAACTAAAATTTATTTAAATTTAAATAAATTTTAAATAAATTTTAAATAAAAATTTTAATAAAAATTTTAAAATTTAAAAATTTTAAAATTTAAAATTTAAAATTTAAAATTTAAAAATTTAAAAATTTAAAAATTTTTAAAATTTAAAATTTAAAATTTAAAATTTTTAAAATTTCTAACAAACAATTAAAATAGTTTAAAACTTTAATAAATAATTTTAAAAAAAAAAATTTAAATAATTTTCAAGTTCAGAAAAAAAATTATTTTCATTTCAAAAAATCATAAAAATTTGACAAAATTTTTACAATTCTAATTAAAAACTAATGAAATGTGCGAAAAATGTTGTGTGATTCTTAAAAAAATGAAACTTTAAAAAATGATTATTATTTTTGAAACTGTGAGCAAAATATGTCACCTTTGAAAAGAATACAAAAATTTTGAGATTTTTTTACCCCAAAAAATCTCAAAATACATTTTAAATGAATTTTTAAAAAATTTAAATTTTTTTGTTACCTGTGAAATTATTTTAGTTCTTGAAAAAGAAAAGCAAATTTTTAAAGGTATTACTTAAATTAACCTCTAGAATGAATATAAATATTATTACAATTTTTTAATTTTAAAATAATAGAAAACAATTTCCATACCATCGCGTGGAAGTTTACAATATCCAAACTCATAGAACTGCATTGACAAATAATCAATACAAAAAAAAAAAAAAATCACAACAAGACAAATCCCAAAGAAAACAAAAAATTTATTCAAATCAATGAAAAATGGTCGATAATACTTTTTTTGATACTGAAAAACAAAATGCACACAAATTTTTAAACAAAAAGTTTTTTTTTTTTTTAAAAAAAAACAATATTTTGGCGTCAATTTTGAGGTTTGATGATTTTGAAAAGTTCAAAAATTGTTTTAAATTTTAATTTATAGCATTATGTGAGATTAAAAAAATAAGATCAAATTGTTAAACAGAATTTTGAAAAAAAAGTTTTTTTTAAATTTTAAATTTCAATCTATTTTGATTAAATTATTATTATTTTTTAAACAAAAAATTCTTAAATTCATGCATTTTTAAAGATTTTTAAGCAATTTTAATAATTTTTGAACTTTTCAAAAGAATTTTCACTCAAAAATTCTCAAAAAGAAAAATTAGAGGAGCTTCAAGTTCATAAATTATCTATCAACTTAATGTTCCTCACCCAAGAAAACTTTCTTATCTAAACCTTATAAAATCTAAATCAAATAAAAAAAAATTTGTAAAAAGAAGGAAAAGGAAAAAAAAATATCCAAGTAATAAAAGAAAAAAATAATGATGATGAGGAAATTATATACAACACATATATACAACACTTATACATATACACATAAGAATATATATACATGAATTAAATATATATATATCAAAAATATTTATAAAATAAGTAAAAGAAAAAAAACTTAAAATAAAAAAAAAATCATTAAATGATGCAAAAAAATCACTGTGAAGCGTAAAATAAAAAAAAATAATAATAAAAGAAATGGATGAAAAAAATTAAAAAAAAATTGTGTTTTTTATTTTTTATTTTATTTTAGGGGCCGTTCACATAGTACATTCGCATTTTAGGGGGGAGGGGGGGGGGGGGTTCGAAAAAGTGTAACCATTTGTAACAGGGGGGGGGGGGGGGGTATTTGAAAATGTAACGTTCTATCAGCAATAATAATTTTATAGTATTCAAATAGAAATATAAAATTTAGGTTTTGTAATATTTTGATCATGTGAATTTAGTTTTTATACATAAGTTAAAGAAAGTTAGTTAAGTATTTTTTTCAATAGATATCTTTTTATTAAGTTTATTTTGGATTTAAAAAAGTTAATTAAAAAAAATTAAAAAAATTTTATACCAACATTTTTAATAAAATGAAAAAAATTTGAACGTTCAGGGGGGGGGTTGACAATTTGTAACCATGCGTAACAAGGGGGGAGGGGGGTCTAAAAAGTTATTTTTTTGCGTAACCTACTTTGCGAACGGCCCCTTATTTATTTATTTTTTTTTTTGAAAGGAAAGGGGTTTGGTCTGGTAATGGACATAATCAGGAGGGTTTGAACCCCCTTGTTAACTTTTTTAATTTTTCAAGCCAGTTATTGCAAGCCGGTGTGCCGCGCCACACTTGTTTAAAGAAATTTTCTCGAAAAGCACCACGAGCCGTGTACCGCGTGCAGTTTTGGTTATGACTTAGTCACAAGGTGTTCCGCTTTAAAAAAAAGGTTTGCCACCACTGCAGATTCATTTTGATTATTTGTTACTGATTTTTGTTAACAATACTTCTGAGCTTCTCATCTAAAATTCTTCCCAAATTCTCTTCCAAAACATCCACTAATTTTTTCACTTGACTCTTTTCAACATCTTTAATTTTTTCATTAAACTTTACTTCCATTTTATGGCGCGAATTTTCCAAATCTTTCTTAATTTCCTTCAAATTTTCACTGACTTTAACTTCGAAGTCCTTTAGATATGTTTCAACATTTTCTTGCGATGATTGAACTTCATTAAGTTTCGTACCTTGATCAGTAATCATTGAACTGATTCCACTTAATTGACTTTCCATTTCATCTTGAAGGGGTTTTAAAGTAGCCAAAAATTCACTCGTATTGCTAATTCTTACATTTAAGCTAGAAATTTGATCAATTTGACAACAGTTGGTACAGGTTTGAGAATTTTTGGTCAGTAATTTAGAATTTTGAGGTTGTGGACTTGATAGATCATCTAAAGTGTTGGATGCCTTTTTGAACTTTAAGTTTTCAATTTTTCTTTTCAAGAATGAATTTCTAGCAAATCTGGAACTTGAAAGTTCTTTTTCCAGCACCACAACTTTAGTATTATATTCATGGTACCCCAAATTTTCAGCTTCATTCTGAAGATTCTTCATTTTATCGTAGATCCCAACAAAGTCTGAACTTTTGCATTTCAATCTTAATTCCATAATAAATTGTTGAGTTTCTGCATAAGTGCAGGAATATTTGTCATAACAAGTCACAGCATTCAAGTGTAAATGCCACAATTTAGTCAATCCATCAAAGACGTTAGCATCAATGTGAACAATCTTGTTGTCACCTATGCTAATGTACTCTAAATTTTTATTATATTCAAACAGCTCAGGCTCAATAATCTCAATTTTATTCCCAAACAAGTAAAGGTGAATCAAACTTGAAAATGGCTTCAAATCAGTTTGATGGACTTCTTTTAACTCGCAGTTATATATGAGCTCGTCCAAATGAAAATGCCTTATGGCAATTTTTTGGTTTTTAAGCTATTTCTCTGACCTATCTTCACCATATATCATGTTTTATACCTTGTTGGAAAGCTAAATATAGCAGCTATTAGATACATTAAAAATTATTTTGTAAAATTTACACTGTCACCCACCAGAGCAGCTCAAATGATGGCAAAACGTACAATTTTCAACATTAGATTTTTACCACTTGTTTAGGTAAAATAAATTTATTCTTTCACTAATTATTTACTACTAAATAGGAACTAAAACCCGCTTCTTACAGAATGTTTTTTTGATGCATTGTTTATTAGAAAAATAAATTTGAAAATCACGATTTTTCAGTATTTTTTATTTTTTCCTTTTTGCATAATTACATATTTTGACTTTTTCCCATCAATGTCTTAATGATATTTAACATATTGGGTATCATTGGAAAGTTAAAGATAGCAGCTCCTAGATACATTACGAAATTTTTTGTGAAACTTACACAGTGACCCACCAGAGCAGCTCAAATGAAGGGTAAATAAGCAATTTTTAACACATGATTTTCAACACGTGGTTAGCTGAAATAAATTTGTTATTACACTAATTATTTACTACTTAATATGAACTAAAACTTCCTTTTTACAGAATTTCTTTTCAATACGTTGTTTATTAGAAAAATTAATTTGAAATTCTTGATTTTTTCAATTTTTTCTTGAAAAAATTTTTTCTGAGATCTAAAAATTTGATTTTCAAGCAGTTTTCACGTAAAATTTGTGTACCAAATAAAACTTTAAGACTCAAGAACACCATTACTAATCAAAAAACTTTCTTAAAAAGCAATTTTTGAAATTACAAAAAAATTCGTATTAAAAAATGAAAAAATCGTGATTTTCAAATTAATTTTTTTAATAAACAATGTATCAAAAAAACATTCTGTAAGAAGCGGGTTTTAGTTCCTATTTAGTAGTAAATAATTAGTGAAAGAATAAATTTATTTTACCTAAGCAAGTGGTAAAAATCTAATGTTGAAAATTGCATGTTTTGCCATCATTTGAGCTGCTCTGGTGGGTGACAGTGTAAATTTTACAAAATAATTTTTAATGTATCTGATAGCTGCTATATTTAGCTTTCCAACAAGGTATAAAACATGATATATGGTGAAGATAGGTCAGAGAAATAGCTTAAAAACCAAAAAATTGCCATAAGGCATTTTCATTTGGACGAGCTCATATGTAAATTGATTTGATATTTTTGAAGTTCTTGTCTAAGCCTTGTGGGAAGAATTGAAAGTTTTTGCCAACGGCATGGAAGCCTATAACTTCAACGTTTGTTTTTCCGCTGTGATGAACTCCAAAGGTTGAAGTAACTTGAGAAGATTCTAGATTAACTTCATTTGGATTGTTTTTAACATTACAGCGGTACATGTTGCCAAGAACCTCATAAGTGTATGAGCTGTAGTCACATTCGATGATAATTTGATTACTTGATGAAATAAAGATGTAGAAGCATAGAGTAAATCTATAAAAGTTAGAAAATTAGTATAGAATCTTTGTTTTTAGTAATAAATACACAAGGTTTGTAAAAAAATACAATTAATTTGCCATGGTACAAAAAAATATGACTAGCACAACTTTAAAGTAATTTTACACTGAAAATTAATAAAAAAGACTATCACAAAATTGTACTTACAGCCAAAATTTAAACATTGATACCTAGTTTCCTCAAAATTTATATAAAAAACTTAAAATATTTTGGCAAAAATTGTTATTGATAAAACAAAATTTGGAAATTAAAATTGTGAACTTTTTAATTCAACTTTTGAATAAAGAATAAGAAAATTAAGTATGATCGTCAATTATCTCATTTGAGATTTTTTTTCTCTCAGTAATTTCAAATGACGGGTAACAAAGGGGAATAACAAAAAAAAAAATGTTTTTTCGATGATAATTTTTTAATGTACACATAATAAATTTTAGAGTTTAATTTACAGAGTTGGTATATGCTCATAAAAAACTGTTTAAAACATTTTGGTACAAATTTAACTTTATCGGTATTTTTGGAAACTTAAGATGAAATTTTTGAACTTTATTTGCTATATTTATTACACACTTTTAGTTTTTAGATCCAGTTATGATCTTCAACTTCTCATCAAAAATTTTTACTAATTTTTCCTCTAAAACATCTTCAAAATTCTTCATTAATCTCTTTTCAATGATTTTGAGTTTTTCATTAAAATTTATTTCTATTTTATGACGAGAATTTGCTAAGTCATGTTTGATTTCTTTCAAATTCTCACTGACTTCAACGAATTTAGCTTCAAATTCATCAATATGACTTTCAATATTTTGTAATTTTTCATTAAATTTTAAAAAAACTTCATCATTTCCTTCATTTTTGCCAACTCTATCCATCACAACTGCCATCTCATTTTGACTTAATCTGAGTTTATTTACCGAAGATTGTAGATCATTTTGTGATGTTTTGATTTTACTAAGTGAAGCTTCTACATCACTAATTGTTGTTTTTATATTGCTGAGGTCACTAATGACTTCATCTTGTGATTGTTTGATGCTACTTTGTGAAGATGCTAGGTCATTATGGGATTTTTGAAGAATTATCTTGGTGTCATTTTGAGATGATAAAAGTTCGACTTTGCATGTTTGGAGGTCACTTTTGATTGAATTTTTCAGCTCCACAGTAGATTGAGATAATGCAGATTTAAGGTCATCATTTGAAGCTTTAAGGTCAATAATTTTTGTGTTTATGTCGTTGATGGAATTTTTTATATTATTTTGCAATAATTTGAGATTTTCTTGATTTTCGTCAAGCTTAGAATCATCAGAATTGACATCTTCTGTTTTATTGAGTAACTCAACAAATTTAGCTGCCGTAGGCTGCAAAGCTTCAGCAAACTTCTCAGTTTCCCCACCTTGAGTCACATTTTGACAGCATTTAGTGCATAGATCATCATCTTTATTTATTTTTCCATTAGATTCATCAATTTTGGTAGACTTTAGTTCATTTAAACGAGCCTTAAAAAAAGTAGTACCAGCAAAACTAGATGCATTGAACTCCTTTTCAAAAATTTCTAAATTGTCTTTAAAATCTAAGTTTTTTGTCTGAGCTTCCAAATTTTTGAATTTTCCATGCATTGATAAAAATCCAGGATTTTTGCAACTAGTTTTTAGGCTTGAAAACATTATTTCAACACCTCTTCTATCTCGAGAATACGTATCATAGCAAGGCACGGAAATTAGATAGAAACTAACAAGTTTGCTCAAATTTTGAAATGCATTTTGATCAATATGCGCAAATTTATTATTTCTCAAACTAAGATACTTCAATTCGGAGTTGTAATCGAATGTTCCAGCCTCAATGATCATCAATTGACTGCCATAAATGCATAGATATTCGAGTTTTGAATATTCTTTAAGATCAGATTGACGAAGCTGTTCTATTGGACAACTCTCAATATAGATAAGTTTCAAGTTTGCAAATTTCTTTTCCAATCCTTTCGGAAAGAATGAAATTTTTTTCGAAATT
Source organism: Chironomus striatipennis (assembly GCA_026123125.1). Lineage (NCBI taxonomy): Eukaryota > Metazoa > Arthropoda > Insecta > Diptera > Chironomidae > Chironomus > Chironomus striatipennis. The sequence continues at coordinate 8,649,073 of CM047391.1, read as the reverse complement.
GCTCGAAATCCGGTTACATTATCGTTGGTTTTTAAATATTCATGAATTCCTTTTGTAGATGAGATGACTGCTGATTGTTGAGTTGCCATTTCTGGATTATTATTCATCGAACATTCGTAAATTTCTCCTAAAATATCATAAGTTTCTAATCTAAAAACACATTCCACGAAAGTTGATTCTAATGAATTTTCTACGATCGATGCGACAATGATGAGGAGAAAAAGCATGCTAAATAAAATTAATTTAAAAATTTATTATTCAGGGAATATGTTGGGATTCATTAGTTTAGCCAGAAGGGTCTTTTCGTGAGAAAATTAATTGCCAACGCGGGAGCTTGGCTCAAAATTTTTTCACGTATAAAAGAACCTTTTAGATACGCCTTTGGTTGAGTTAAAAAAATTATGCGATTAATTTTTCTATTGAAATTTTTAGAAATACGAAATTCTGTAGCAATAAAATCAATTTTACCTGTTATTTCAATTAATGCACTTACCGGTGTATTGTAATCATATTTAGTCGATTAAAATTATTTAATAAATGTTAATAAATTAAATTTAAATAATAACTTGAACTTAAAAAATTAACTTGGATCTTTTAATGACGAAGAATGATCACAGATTAATGCAATGATCAATTTTCTGAGCGAAAATGTCTTCCATCTATACACAAAACAACATCAAACATATTTAAGATTTGCTGTTTTGTCAGAAAAATCTCCGTAAATTACACTTTTCTCAGAGAGAAAAAAAAATAATTAAAAAAAAAAAACAATTCATTGAAATTCTTGGGGAAGTACATTGTTTTATCACTATTTAAAATTTAAAAAAAAAACATAAGACAAGGGAAATAAGAAAATTACGCATCTGTTGGCATTGATTTTTAAATTTAAAAGTTTTATTTAGATAAATTAAAAATAGCCACACGTGGCTGATTTTTTAAATTCGAATATTTAAATTTTTACTTTAAAATTATTTCAAATCTTACTTGATAAAGTTGTTTCTAATAGAAATTAATATTTTTAGTTAATATAATTATTCAATCTATCTAATATTAAATTAAAACTTTTAATGGAAACTGTAGAAAACTTATTTTAACATTGAAATAGTATTGTAAAGCTTTGTATTACTATTTCAATGTTATCTAATATTATTTTATTTCTTTAACCTAGTCGATTGTTAAGTTATATATTTTTTTATTTAAAATTTAATTACTAATTTTTGATAAATTCAGTAATACATATTTTATAGCACCACTTTCCTAAGTGCACGCATATACGCAAGGTTGTCAGTTGGATCAAAATCTAGCTTACAGTTCCTTATGAAAAGATTCTACAAAAAGAATTTTTTTAAAAATTTATTGAATAAATACAAAAAAAAAATAATGATTCTCACCCTCAAATCAGCACAGTTATTTGTAATTGTTTCCATACTTTTTTCTGTAATTTTGTCACAATTGTTAAATTTCAGCGTTTTCAGTCTAGGAAGATTCCTGGTGATCACTTCAACACAATCATCGTCAATTTCTTTACATTCACTCATGTCAAGGACTTCTAAGGATGGACAGTTCTCAGTTAATGATGTGATTCCTTTGATTGTGAACTGAAATTAAGATAATTTTTTTGAATTAAATTTTACTGAACCCCAATTTCTTATAATTTCAATATTTACTCACATTACATCTTGCAAAGTACAATTCTTTCAGTTCCTTTAGCACAAATGCATCAGAAAGTGTAAAATCAGTCAACTTATAAAGTCCATTAGCCCTCAATACCTGCAATCCCTTTAAATTTCTCAACGAATGCATTCTTTTAGCAAAAGTCGATTCAAGTCCAGTAAATCCAAAATCTGTCAACTTACAGCAACTTTCGACATTCAGGAACCTTAAAAACTTCATGTGTCTTAAAATCATTTGAAATGACAGATCTGTGATTGCGTTGGACACGCCGCCAAGATCAAGAACTTTTAAATTTAGGAAGAAGTAAGACATTCGATAAATTACACTTTCTGTTAGGTTTGTCATCACACTAAGCCTTAATTCTTCTAAATTATCCTTTGGATCACCATTTAAGACGCCTTCCATAATTCCGACATCCGTGACGTAATCGCAGTCTGAAATTTCCAATGACTTCAAATGCTTCAACTTCCTTAATTCCTTAACACCATGATCAGTCAAATTGTGGCACTTTTTAAGCAACAGCACTTTCATATTCTTCATATACTCACAAATTAATCTCACAATAATATCATTGGCACATGGCGATGCTGTCAAATCAAATTTTTCCAACTGATCTTGCGATGCAATTAAAATTGGAATACCAAAAATTGGATTTTTTGTTGATCCCATGAATGTCAAGTGCAGTTCTTTGAGCTTTAAATTTTCAATACGACCGAGTTTGTCGAGGAACAAATCATCTGTCGGCGTATTGGCAAAATTCAAGGATTTTATTCGTTCCGCATTTTCATCGATATACGCGAGGACATGATCGAGAAATTTATTTCGTTCAGGTGGATTCATGATTGAGAGACAGTTGGATAGGTCAATAGATGTGACATTGGGTACGGTCATCATTAGGTATTCAAAAATGTCTGGAGATATAAAGCTGTTTCTAGCTAGTCCAAAATGTTGACAATGGTACAAAAGAATTCGACGGAGAGGATCGTAGCCACATTTTTGGATTTGCCAATTTTTAAACATATTATTGGCTTCAATTTTTATGGATCTGACATTTTTTGTATATTTCATGACATTTGCAAATTCTTCCTTCCTTAAAAGTCCACTGAGGAATTGAATTTCGTGTAAATTATGGCCATAAAATTCCCAAAAATCCTCAATAGAAATTTCATCAAGTTGTGCTGAATACAATGCGACTGCTGGAACTATACGTTGGCAATTTTTCGATGTAAATAAATAGTAAGGAATTGGAAAACTTGAACTAAAACGTTCACAGAAGCTTAAAATCCAATATTTTGAGAATTTGTGATACTGAAGAGCATCCATGAATCTTTTGCATGTCAGTCCAATGCACAGCATGTCTGATGGATTCAAGTATGAGAAAATTTTGATGAGAATTTCCATTGGTAAGTAATCGAGACATGGAATCGGGCTATGAACGTACTCGTAGGTAGCTTCAAACTCACGATACCAAAGAATTTTCATTTTGAAGTATTTTTCGTAGCTGTTGATGAAGTTCATTGGAAAATGGGTTGTCTGGGGGTCTTGATGTTGCACTATTAAGTGAACTTCTAATTTTTTTAGGAATGGTGTATTTTGGAGATAACTAATTGTTTCAGATTTTTAGTTGCTTTTAATTTTTGTGACATGCATAATATCAGCTTAGCAAAGTATTGTTAATAGTTTTTAGGCACTTTTTACAATATCAGGAAATTTATAATTGATCATAAAAATTCAATAAAATTTTAATTCTCAGTCACTATCAGATTTCACACTACAAATTTCACTTTTTGTAATATTATTTATCTTAAGCTGTTCATTTTAATAATAATGATTCGAGTTTCTAAATTTTCATTTTTTTCTCAAATTTTTTGATATTTTGAAGCACTTTAGTCAAATTTGTCAGTATCTAAAAATTCTACAAAATTTGTATTTGCACATTTTCAGAAGCAGAATCATAATTTAAGCACAAACGATCAAAAAACTTTCAAGTTTAACAAATTATTCATAAAAAACTAATAATTTTGCACTTTTTCGAGACAATTCCTTAAGATTGATCTAATCCTGACAACTTGCTAATTACTAATGGGAATAAATCATTCAATTATTTAATTTTTTGTCATTGATTGTTTAATAAGTGAAATTATCTAATAAAGAAAAAGAAGAATTAAAGTAAATAATAAAAATTAATTTTAATTGTTTTGTTGGTGTCTCGAGGTAAAGAAACTTAAATTAAATTTTCTAAAAATAGCAATAAGTGTGATCTATTAGATATTTTTTTTTTTTGTTTGTTTGATATTTATTGTTATTTTTTCTTCATAATTAATGTGAGATCTAGATTTTGACAATAAATAAAAATCAAATTACACGGAAATTAATTTTACAAAATTTGTCTTTTTGAATCTATTGTTTTATTTCATTGTTGTTGTCTATTGTTTTAGCATTTTTTTGGTACAGGTGAGTAATTTTTGAAAATATTGCAATGGTTGATCTAGTTTAAGAGTTAAAGTTCTTTTCAATTTATTTTAAATGATACTTTTTTACGTAGATTCAATTCTGATTCTATAAGTCAAAAAATGTTGATTAATAATTTTTTAGAAAACATTTTCATCAAATAAAACTGTGCATGATTTAAAATTATTAAATCAAAATTATTCAGAAACAGGCTCAGCATTAGGTTCAACTTGTGCTGCAGGTAAAGCTGGAGAAGCAGGTTTTGGTGGACTTGATGAACTTGATCCGCTACCACATGAGCATGTATCGTTATCTATTAAAGAGAATCAGATGTATAAGTGAAGCTTACAATATTTTTAACTAAGAACTGTTTAATCAAGATTATAAGAGTAAGTTGTGTATGCACAAAAATTTCACAACTTACTCCCAAAAATCTTTCAAAAATCCACCAAAATCCAAATAATTTTAATACTCACTCCAACTCTGTCCGGATCCACATTTTGACCCATCAGCAGCATTAGCACATCCACATGTACATTCATCCTTCAACAAAATCTGAGGTGCCTTACACAAACTTGGACTCAATGCACAGTCACAGCTACATGTTGTACGATTCATTCGTCTATAAGATGGACAACGATCATTGATCTTCTCACATCGACATTGACAGTAATTTTGACTGAAAGTCATGCTTCCATTACAAGGTGTAACTTTAGCAGGATCACATCCACAGCTACATGATGTTTTATTCAAAATCTGATAACTTGAACATTTTGTAATTCCACAATCACAGCTACAAGTTGTTGAATTAAATCTGTAATTCGATGGACATTTTTGTGGTGTGCAACGACATGAGCAGGTTCGACTGTCAAAAGATTGTCCAGCTGGACATGTCGTAATGTTTGGACAGACACAGCTGCATGTGCTATTGTCAAGAACTTGAGGTTTTGAACATGAACGAATGTAGCAGTCGCAAGTACATGTTGTGTCATTCCAACGAGATCCAGATGGACATGATAATTTTTTAGGACATTTACAGCGGCAATTTTCATCATCCCAAACTCTGGAATTTGAACATGTTTCAGTTTTGTTGCAGGCACATTTGCAAGCCTTTTTGTCTAGAACTTGAGGCCATGAGCAGTATGAACTACGAAGTGCACAATCACATTCACAAGATTTTGGATTCAATTCAAAGAATGACTTGCATTGGTCAGCTTTTGAGCATTCACATTTACATGTTGTTGAATTTATAGCTTGATTGGCAGGACATGTGATGTTGCTGCTACATTTACAGCTGCAACTAGCTGCATCTAAGACAGTTCCACGTGGACAAGTTCTTAATCCACAGGTACATCCACAAGTTGTTGTGTTAAAAACCATTGGTTTGGTGCAATTGACAGCTGGACATTCACATCTGCATGATGTTGAGTTGAAAACTTTTCCGGATGTGCAATTTGTGTTGGTTTTTGTACAGTTAGCAGCGAGGGTTGATGACGAAATTGCTGTTGTAGAAAAAATGTCAATTTAATATTTTTTTACGTAATTTACATTTTTATTTAGATAGAAAAGGTTTAGGTCATAAAAATTCGCAGAGAAACTTAACAGACCTTAATCAACAAAGATCTAGATCGAGTGTATAAAAGATCTAGAACAGATCTAAATTTTTGTGGATTAGGAAGAGACGTGTGCTGGACCTTCGCAATAATTCTAGTTCCCTCTTAAAAATTTAGGAATCTTGGCTCTTGAAGAATAATTCTTAACTTGACATCATCACTAAACACACTTTTGAACTCACCAATCACAAAAACTGCAATAATCCAAAAGGAATCAACTTTCATTGTTAATAATTTTTAGTTGAAGTTTGCTTTGTAGTGTCAACTTCCCAACTAACTTTTAAACTGAAACAAGCGATTTTTAAAGCTTTTATAGTAAAGTTTTGATGAAAAAAGTAGTAGAAATTTACTTCCTTTCACGTCTTTTCGGAAAAATGTTAACATTATTTTTAACAATATTTAAATTTCCTGCAAAAAAAATAATGTGATATTCAACCAAATTACAAAAAGCACAAAAACAATTTTGGTGATTTACACTTCTTTAACATGAAAATTCAAATAACTTATGCAATAACAGGGGCGTAGCCTAAGGGATGCCTAAAACTGTTTGAATACCTACCCAAGGATGTGGAACTGATCAAATTGATTTTTGATCATTTTTGATCAATTTGATCAGTTTCACACCCTGGTACCTACCTTAAAACTTTTGGGAACTGTAATTTGGATGGATATTTTGGCCAAATTTTCAGGTTGAGACTTAGAATAAATTCAAAGTTTTTGGTTTTACCCGAAAACTTTGGCCAAAATATTTTGGCTTATAAAATTTTGAATTTATTCTAAGTCTCAACCCGAAAATTTTGACCAAAATATTTTGAGTAAATTTTTTGGTCAAAAATTTTAGACTGGATGTTTTGCCAAAAAAAATTTGGTTCATAAAAAAAACTAACGGTTTTTAATATTTCAAAAGCTAAAAAAGAAACTTTAAAAATATTTCCCAAAAATTTTTGGCAAATCGAAAATGCCCAAAAATTTTGGCCAAAAAAATTTGGCCAAAATATCCATCCAAATTACCACACTCAAACTTTTAAGAAAAATTTCGGAAAATGTTTACTTGAATCGTGGATAAGTCCGTGATTCTATTCTTTCAAACACGTTACGGAGGGGGGGGGGGCTAAAAACCCAAATTGTAGCAGCATGAACGGCCCCATACTAAAATCATTTTAAACACAATTTCTGAAGAATTCAAAGCAAATAAGTTTAAAAATTTTGCAAAATTTCAAGTGTAGTCCTAATTGCACAAATTTAGGGACAAAGATGTAATAAAATATTCTTAAAATGTATTTGCAATTGTCCGAGGGAAAACAACATGATGGAAAAAAAAATTTTTGTGGGAAATTGATTGGAATCCAATTTTCCACCGTGGTGGAAAATTTTCAATTTGAAAATTTTCAATCAATTTTCCACCACGGTGGACAATTAAAAAATTTCCATCAATTTTTTTCCATCATGTTGTTTTCCCCTCGCGATTGTCCTAACGAAAAAATAATAAAAAAAATTTTAAATTTTTAAATCAAGTCATGAAATTGAACTTTTTAAATTTTATTAATCACACTCAATTTATTAAAAATTCTCACATAAATTTCACAAACTTTCTTATGAATTATCGGCTGAATATTATCCACAAAGTATGTTGAATTGTGCAAATATTTCTCATTAACTGCAACTTGTAGAATTTTAAACTCATCAAATAAATTTGTCAATTTAAATCTGTGAACTTTTCCTTCAAGAATTTTAGCACTTAGTCCTGTAAGTTTTGAAAAACTTATTCGTCCAACATAATTTTTGAGTACTATCTGCACATAACCTTTTGTTGTAAGTGTCTTATTTTCAATTGATCCTTGTAGGATGTAGGAACTTGAAATATTAATTTGTTGAGTAAAAATTATGGCTTCTTGTGTGTGATTTTTGAATTTTGAGCTTAAATGTAAAAGAAATAAAAATTAAATAAAAAGTATTAAAAATTTGCGCTATCAAGAATTGAGATTTTTGGAAGCGTTTAAGTTTGATAAAAAATATTTTTCGTTGTTTTTAAGCTTATATAATTTAATGTCTATAAACACAATTCTTGATTTCTTATTGCAAGCAAATCAATGTCAAAATCGTATTTAATTACTTGTCTTTTTTGATTTGATAGTCTGCAGTTCCACTAAATGTGACATTCGTCAATAAAAGCTTAAAGTCCTTTTCATCTCCCAATATGAAGCTACAAAAAATAAATTAAGATTAATTTTTTATAAAAGATCGTTCATAAAATTTGTAACGCCTAAATTGACCATTTTTGAACCCTTTTTTGACCCTGGTCCTAACAAATTTCATATGTAGTTCTACTATGCAGAATGTATGGAGCGTAACAAAATCTTGGTCCTCTTCTCTCCCTCCCTAAGCGTTACAAATTATACAAATGATCCCAAACGTTTAAAGTTGTTTGCTCGATTTAATATAATTTTTTTTCAAATTGTAAATTTATTCCTAAAATTTTCTATCAATATTTGATCTTACTTGTCAATCGAGTATGACTTCAAATTCAATATATTTTGAATGTTTTCTAGTGGATCATCAATGGACTTGAAATCTTTTCCATCATCTAAGTTCAATCCATAACTATTTTTTAAATTATTTGCTTTGCTGTCTGAATAATAAGAATAAAACAAGGCTCAGACACTCATCAGAAAATTGTAAAAATTGTACAATTTTTTCCAATTTTTTCAGTCAAAAATTGTGAAAATTGTAAAATTTTTACAATTTTGCAATTTTTTCCATAAAAAAATTGTAAAATTTTTTACAATTTTTGCAATTTTTAAAAATTGGAAAATTGGAAAAAATTGTACAATTTTACAATTTTCTGATGAGTGTCTGAGCCTTGGAATAAAATCTAAGTCGATATTCAAACATTGTTTTAATTAAATTATAAAAAAAAAATAAAATAAAAAAGTTTCATTTCAAGAAAATAACTACTTTTACATGCAACTAAATATTTCAACTTACAAGCTGCACATGTCGAAAACACGAATCCATTCATTACTACCAGCATTAAAAACTTGAACATTTTATTTCTATGCACTTTTTAAGTTCAACGTTACAATCGTTTAAAATACGAATTAAGACTGAAAAATATTCTTAATATGCCATTCTAATTTCAATATCAGATCAACTTTTTCTTGAGAAATATGCATTCTAAAAATGACGTCAAGTTTTCAAACAAATTAAATTTTTAAATGTGAAAAGAAAATTTTGTTGGTGCCAAGTTAAATTTGTTGAGCTTACAAAATTATTAAATCATTAAATAATATTTTTTAAGAGACGTTTTACAAAAGCAAAGATTTAGATCAAATCAATGAATAGTATATTGTAATAGCTAAATTTTATTTTCTAAGACATCAATTATGCACTAACCATGTCTTGTTCTTGCTAGTTTGACTTTAATATGATATAATACATACGGAAAAAATAAATAAGAGAAAAAGAAGAAAAAAAACTGGAACTTAAAGGGCAGAAGTGGATTAAAAATAAAAACTAATCTTTTCAAAATGATTTCAAGTTTTTATCCCAAATTTACCAGAAAAATATTATTTAAGATTATAAAAATCTTGACCTTAGTTTCGAAGAATTTTTATTTGTTTCTAATTGTTAAAAATATCTTCAATTTTAAATTCTAAATTTTAATTTCCAATTCATTTGTAATCAAATTTTCATTAAATTAAAAAACAAATAAATTTGCTCAAAAATAAATATAATTTTGGAGAAATAATTTTTTTCATGTCAAAAAGACAAACAAAACCAGTTTTATTGAAAAATGTACTACATACCAACTCTGCAGAGGAAAATAAAACATTCAAAGTCCTCGTGTAGTTAATCGAGGGTCTTAAGCGCATTTTTTCCGCAGCGATCAGTAATCGATTAAATTGAAATTGTTTTAAATTACAAAACCCCTTAATTCCTCTTTTTATTATCTAAAAACACTGCAAAAATGCAATTTTTATAAAAAAAAATGTTCAAAGTCCTCGTGTTGTTAATCGGGGGACTTGAGCGCATTTTTGTCGCAGCGATCAGTAATCGATTAAATTGAAATTGCTTTAAATTATAAAATCCCTTAATTCTTCTTTTATTATCAATAAACCCTGCAAAAAAATACAATTTTTATAAGAAAAAAAAAAAATATACAATAGTAACAAAAACTATTAAATCCCCTCTTTCAAGCTCTATGCATGAAAAGTTTGTTTTCAAGATGATAAATACAAAACCTTTCAAAAAGAAAGAAAAAAATTTTGACCAAAAATAACGGTCAAAAAATTTTTAAATTTCAACTGTCAAAAAAAATTCAAATTTTTATCGAGGGGTTTTCAACGATTTTTTTTTCTTATTTAATGTTAAATCGTTAATTACAGGAATTGTAGATCGTTGTACGATTTTTTAATAGGCGAGGCCGGAATAACTCGATAGTAGAAAGATAATTCATCATAATAGAACTCTTAACTAAGTCTGGTTTCTGAGATCTCAGAGCTCATCCAGCCAGCCAGCAAGCCAGCCAAACAAAGTGAATGCAAAAGCGTAATTTTTTTCAGAAATGCGCTAAAAACAAATGAAATTGAATTTTAACTACGAACTTAAGAAATGGTTCACAAATGTAGGAAGGTAAAGAAATACATTCTGACAAGCGAGAAAAATTATTTATTCGATTTCAAATAATTTGCATTTTAACGTTTTTTAAAATTGAAATACATTTTTTTTTCTTCGTTTAAGGTCATTACCTTAAGATGCCAAACATATTAGCAGCTTTTTATCATATTTGTTTTTAAGGGCCGTTCACTTAGTACGTTACGCAAAAAATAATTTTTTAGATCCCCCTTCCCCTTTTTAAGCATGGTTACAAATTGTCGACCCCCCTCCCCCCTCCTTGAACGTTCAAATTTTGTTTCAATTTACAAAAAATATTAGGTAGTCCTTATAATTCTTCTAATATTCTACATCAGCTTATTATTAGACCCAAAAATTATTATAAAATAAACTTTACAAAATGATATCTACTGAAAAAAATGTTTAACTAATTTTCGAAAGAAAGCTTTCTTTAACATACAGATACTAAATTCTTATGATCTGAATTGTGCAAAAATCTGGACTTCAAAGCATAATTTTCTATTGATATTTTAAATACTTTAAAACTTTTTGTTTTGAAAGAACGTTACATTTTCAAATAATAATAATAATAATAATAATAATAATAATAATAATAATAATAATAATAATAATAATAATAATTTTATTACCAAAAAAATACCCGCCCCCCCCTGTAACATATGGTTACATTTTTTCAAACCCTTCTCCCCTCTAAAATGCGAACGTACTAAGTGAACGGCCCCTTACGTTATTTACCTGTCAACAAAATATTCTCATTTTGACAAACTCTTAAAAAATCTTTAAACTTCTCACATCATTCAAAAAACATTTTTCTTTTTTTTCTCTTCTCAATTTCTCAAATTACATTTTATTCTCATTAATTCACCTCCTGACAAAAAAAAAAAATAAAATAAATTTACATCTCATTTTGCACGACAATTTCAGTTGATTCTCAACAATTGACAGATTAAGATGTGGTGGAAGATCGCAGTTGTCAGCTGTCTCCTTATCGGAGCGTCTCAAATCTCGGAGACAGCAGCAAATGATTCAAAAGTTGTTTGTTATTACGACAGTCGTGCATTTGTTAGGGAAGGTAAGGATTAATGTTTAAAATTTGATTATATTTTTATTGAGTTAGATTGTGTTGAGTTATGAAACAGTTTGATGATCTTTTGATGTTGTAAAGTTAAAAATAGAATTTTTGTAAATTGATAATGCGAGTTTTGGTTATTTAATTTTTTTTGGGATTGAAATAGTTTGAAATTGAGATCATCTGAAATAGTTGTTGAATTTTTGATTAAAATTGATTTTTGGATAAAATCTAAAGGGTTATTTCTGAAATTTGTTGAACACAATCTTTTAATTTTGAAGAAAATGTAAAATTTTTACATAAAAAATATTTAAATTGACTATTTTTTTTACAACAACCCATAAATGTACAAAATCAACCGCAAAAATCACATATTTCACACTCAATATCCCATTAAACTCAGTTGATCACCTTCCAATTTGATTGTCTCATAAAATCTGAGATATTTTAACGACACTTGTGTCATATACTTAAATCACATACTTAAAGCATTTACGCGTGTTTACTCTTAATAAGTTGTATATTCTGAAGAAGCAAGTGAATGATTAGCTTGAAACAAAGGTCAAAAAGCTATTTAAATAAGAAGAAATGTTTTTTTTTTTTTTGTTGATTAATAAAATTGTTTATACATGTGAGAATTCATTGAATGTATTGTGAGAGTAAAGAATGTCGTTTATGAGTCATTTGAATATTAAATTTATTTATAAAAATTTTCTTTATCAAATAACTGAGAATAATTTTATAAAAATTTAAAATTTTTTAGGTCTTGGAAAAGTTACCTTAACAGACATCGAACCAGGTCTAGCACAATGTACTCATTTAGTCATCGGCTTTGCATCAATTAATGAACAAAAACGAGTAATCTCTTTGAATCCACTTCGTGATTTGGATCATGGAAATCGATTGTATCGTGAAGCTACTTTCTTACGCACAAAATATCCAAAATTGAAGGTTTTGCTTGGTGTTGGTGGTGATGTGTCGGGCGATCCTGATAAGTGGTTGCAATTGTTGGAAGCATCAACAGCTAGAATTGCTTTTATTAACAGTGCATATGATTTGATCAAAACTTACGGTTTTGATGGACTTGATTTGGCTTTTGAGTTTCCAAAGATTAAGGTTAAAAAGCAGAGAGGATCTGTTGGTAAGTTTGAGACTAACTGTACATAATATTAAGTCTAATTTCATATCAATTCCTTCCAGGTTCCTTCTTCTACTCAATCAAAAAAGCTGTTGGTGCTGCTGGCAAGCCAGTTGATCCGAAATTCGAAGAACATCGTGAAGAATTCACATCTCTCGTCCGTGAACTCAAAAATTCATTCCGTCATGACGGTTACATCCTCTCATTCACAATCAACCCCAATGTCAACTCAACACTTTACCTTGATGTTCCACAAACCATTAATAACGTCGATTGGATCAATATTGCTGCTTTTGATGTACAAACACCATTGAGAAACAAAGAAGAAGCTGACTATGCATCACCATTGTACAAACCAAGTGAAAGAAATCCAGAATTAAATGTTGACTTCCAAGTCACCGACTTGTTAGCTCGTGGTGTCCCAACAAGTAAAATTGTTGTTGGAATTCCAACATTTGCACGTGCATGGAAAATTGAAGATGGATCAACATCAACTGGTGTTCCACCTGTCAAGGCTGATGGTCCAACTGATGAGGGTATTGAAAGTAAACAAGCTGGTTTGTTCAGTTACAAGGAAGTTTGCGGAATGTTGACAAATCCTCAAAATAAAGATTTGAAGGGTGAACGTGGACCGGTTCGTAAAGTTGGCGATCCATCAAAGAGATTTACACCTTATGGTTTCCGCTTACCAGACAAGGATGGAAAATTCGGCTTATGGATGTCTTATGAGGATCCTGATTCTGCTGGAAATAAGGCTGCTTATGTTCGTGCTAAGAATTTGGGCGGTGTTTCTATTATGGATTTGACTTATGATGATTTTAGAGGAACTTGTACGGGAGATAAATTCCCAATTCTTAAATCTGCTAAATATCGATTGATGTAAAGTTGGTTGGGTGAGTTTAGGGAGGTTGACTTGAGCTCTACAATGTGAACCCAAGCATATATTTTTTTATTTGAATAATAAAGTAATACAACAAAAGATTTTGTAATTTGACTATATGTGTATTGCCAGCTGCTGATTTCTCATGTAATATTATGAATTAGTGGAGTAGTCAGGGTAGGGGGAGGAGGCAAATGGGCGAATTTTAACCCCCCCTCCTCACTAGCAATTTTCTTTAATTTCAAAAAAGTTCAAAATATAGTTCAGGCACGTTCTCGCATAATTACTTTTATGAATTAATATCAATAAATTTTTGATGACTTCTCCGTTCATACAAAAACTAGTATAAATTGATTTTTACCGAATATATATTAACCATTGTCAAAACGATTGTCTAATTTATCACTATCTTATCTTAAAAAAAATGAAGCTTATTTTATTTTTAATTTTAATCTTTCAATCAATGAATTTAATACTTTTTTCAAATTTATTTTGCAAGGAAAAGTCAAAAAACTTTAAAACATTTAAAAATTTCAGATTTGATAAATGGAATGTTAAAAAAGCAGCTATTATGTTCATACCTCAATCACACAAAGAGATAATCCTGTATTCACAAAAAAATGTCATTAAATGTGAATACGAATTTGCTGTTACTTTTATGAATCAAGGAATTTCACTTTTTGCCAAACCTGTTGGACAAATGGATGATTTTGATGGATGTGATCCAATTTTTGTGCCATTTATTGATTTTGTTGCTGAAAAATCGAATTTTTTCTCATTTCCAATTAATATGGCGAATCATAGTGTAATTTTTGATATAGTTTATAAAAAGTTTATTTTAATTTTTACATGCATTGAGAATTCATACGACTCTGGATATGGAATAGGAATTGTCATTTTTATTGATCAAAAGTTGAGTATTGAGGATTTGAAAATGGATATTAACAAGGTAAATATTATTTTGATTTAAATATATTTTTTTAACTGGATTAAAATTTTAATATTTATTTATTTAAGACTCTAAAAAATTTGAAGATTTTATTCGGTAATTTTTGGACATTTCATAAAGTAAATAATGGTCAATGTCTGTGTGAAAACTGAAAATAATAAAATTGGTTTAATTTTTGGTTTATTAAATAAAATGACAAATGAGGACACTAAAATATTATCTAAAAATCAAACTTTTTTAAAAATATTTTTTGCCAAAAAAAAAAATTGCAAAAGAATTAAAAAAATTAAAAAACTTTTAATACAAATAATTAACGAAATTTTTGGAAATTTAAAAAAAAAATAATTTCTTTAAGTTGATTAAACGCTTTTGTTGAAGTATGTACCCCTAAAAAACGGTAGTTTTGAATTTGAAAATTGTTGAACGATTTTTGCAAAACACAAAGTTAAAATTTTTTGTTTATTCAGAAGAATTCATTTTGTCATGTTTTAATTTTATTACAATAGTAATTGAAAATGTTAAATGAGTAATATTGAAGCACAAAAAATTAAATTTTACTGAATAAACAAAAATTTTTAAATTTTTAAATTTTTGTTTTGCAAAAATCGGTCAACCATTTTCAAATTCAAAACCACCGTTTTTTAGGGGCACGTTCTTCAAAAAAAGCGTTCAAATGTGCAATAAAAATTAATTTTATTAAAAATCCCGTATCCAACACACCAGAACAAATACGTTTAATCCCAAATTCCACACATTTTAGGCTTTAAAAAATACAAACTAATATTCTGCGCCTTTAAAGCTCTTGTAACATTATTATAAGTCTCGCAACTTCCATTGATCTCCCTATAAAACACTTCATTTAATTTTCTATAAAAGCTCAGCAAATTTTCATATCCAAATTCAAATCGATCAACACCTAATCTAGTTATGCTGTTCATCCGTCCAGACACAAACATTTTGGGATGCAACATACCAATTCGATTATTTAAAACTGATAAAATTCTTAATCTTGTTAACTTTTGAAATGATTTTTTCTCAAAAAATGTAAAATTATTTGAATCAATGATAAGTTCCTCTAGTGATGAAATATCAGTTAAACACATCAAATCTGACAGCAAATTACAACTTAGAACTATAACTTTTAAGTTGAGAAAATTATCACATTGAATATTGGAAATGACATTGTCAGATGCATCAATTGTAGCTGTACCAGACTGAATGAAGACTGTGTCAACATTATTATCCGAAAATTCCACAACAGTCACTCCACAAGTCGGGAAAATGCCATAAAGCTGATTTAAGTTGATCGACAATTTGAACAATTCGAGATTAGCAATTTTATCGCATTTTATGGATGTTATTAAATTTGACTCGACAGACAATGAATCAGATAACTTCAAATCAAGCAGAATGTCTGAGAATATTTCATCGGTAATCTTACATCTTGTGCATGAGAAACTGTTGATTTTTGGGAGAATTTTAAGCGCATTTGTTAGATTTTTAGTCATTTGTGTATCTAAGATACCCAAAAATAACAATTTTTTCAATCCTGTAAATCCTTTTGGGTCAATTTTGACAAACTTGACATTTTGGATTTGAAAAATTGTAAGATTTTCAAAGCTTTTAAATCCATTTTCATGCAATCTCACTGTTGAGTTTTTGATGTAAAGATGTTCAATTTTGGAGTTTTTATTGTCACTTTTGTCTTTAACTTCAAATGTAGAATTCACTATTTCCATTTCTGTGTATTGAATTGGTTTGGCAAATTGACTATTTTGGAGGAATTTAAAATTTTCCAATTGTAATTTGTAACTCGTTGATTGTGGTCCCGTGATGTTGATTAAGACTGAGGAATCTACAAAATGTGATCCATCTATGTGACATGTACTATTACCAAAACCTTCATCGCAGAACAAAACTTGCAAAACATTTTTGGAATGAATGTATTTAAAAACACAAATTAAAGCTATGATTTTATGCATTTTAGGTGTTTTTAGTCTGGTTGGATAAAAATGCAACGCTATACTAAAGGAAAGAATTAAGAAATCGTGTTAGAAAAAGAAAATAAAATAATTTGAAAAAATCTATTTTTTAAATGTTAATTATCAAGGGTCTAGCTAGGAATATTCGAGAAAATAGTAACATATTTTCTTGTGATTAATTTTCCAAAAAATATTTTTAAGTTCTAGAACAGGTGTGGGTTTTTAGAGTATTCCCTAGTGTATACCTTAGAGTATGCCCTTTAAGTGTATAACCCTAGTGTATACCCCTAGAGTATACCTAAAGTTTGTCATCTGATATTTTTATAAGAAAATGTTGTACAGTCAAATTATGCACTTGGGTATAACCTAGGAGTATACAATAGGGTATACACTTAAGGGTATACCCTAGGGGTATACAATAGGATATACACTTAAGGGTATACCCCTAAAGTATACCCTAGTGTATACCCGTTTAATCATTTAAAACCAAAACTTCTCTGGCTTCGCTTCTGTAAATTATGCTATTCATGTCCATCAATTTAACATTACGTCCTTAACTAAATCACTTTATCGTAAATGGAACCAAAACAATTACCTTTAATTGAAATTAAATTACTTTGTGGAATAAAATGAAGTATTTGAATCATTTTAGTCAAATGAATGTGTTCAGTTGAATTTCTTTATTTCCGAGAGTCATATTAGCAATGTACATCAGACAACTTTTCGTCCTTACAATTACTATAATTTTCATCAATAAAACTGCCAAATCTGATTCTGTTGATAAAATGTTTTGTGAATGGGAAATATCAACATTTGATTCATTTGAAAATCTTGCCTTCAAACCATGGCGAGTTAAAAAAGGCTTAATAAGCTTCATTGGACATCCGCTTAATGAAAATTTTCTTTATGGAATTCGAAGTGTTACTAAATGTAACTACAAAATTATTAAGATCTTTAAAAGTGAAGGAATTGTAATTTATACAGAACTTATTGATAAAAATGGCGAAAAAAATGATCAGAATGGCTACTGTGATCCAATTTTTGTTCCATTTAACAACAATCATTCGATTGACCAAATATCTGGACAAGAATTTACCATGACAAATTACAGTGTTGTGTATGACATCAAGTATGAAAAGTATGTTATAATATTTACATGCTATGCGAGTTCAAAGACATCATTTTCTGAAATTGGCGTATTTATTCTGATTGATGAAAATTTAAAAATTGATTCAGTAAAAGATGCATTAATAAAAGTAAGAGCTTGTGTTGTGGATGGAGATGGTTTCTGTTATGAGTCTTAAAGCTAAAAATTTAATTTTTTTTTAATTTAAAATTTCCTTATTTATATTAAATTTATTTATTTTTTTTTCAGAAACTGCCATTTGGGGTCTACACATTTTGGATTTTCAAACATCTTAAAGGCGGACAATGTTTATGCGAATACTAAAATGTTCCACATGTAACATGATTTAACGTATTTTTAGAATTTAAAAGAGTCGGATCTTAGAAAAGAGTCTTATCTTCTTCTTATCGTCTTAACCAAAAAGTCATGAATTATAAAAAATTAAAAATGTGAAATATAATATTAAAATTACATAAATAAATGGCGATTTACAATGGAAATAACAAACGAACCATTAAGGCGTAGTAATCAATTCAAGTTTGGCGATTTTATTATATATTTACACATTTTTTAGCGATTTAAAATACTTAAGGTTATTTATTATCTAAGGTTTATTTCGTTTATTATCCCTTAGAACCTTATTTATTTGTTTGGCGTTACTTTATGTTATTTATTGGCGTTACTATTTATTATATAACTGTTTAAAACATAAAAAACAGATCAAATTTATTTTAAAACTAAAAAAATTCATTAGTTTATTTTATTGGTTAAAAAATTATTAAATTAATATATATATCATCATTGGGCCTGAAACATCATTAATTAAGCATTACAGTACGTGTAGTCATGCATGGAAACTTGATTTAGGACGAAATCATCAAAATAATCCAATTTTACATCTGGATTTTACACCATATACAATATTAGATCCTGTGACTCACAGAATCATCCTATCATTCAAGTTTCGTGTCAATTTGGAAGATCCATTGGAAATAGCATCGACAGACTTCATTAAATCATTAGAGAAATCCTTTGAAGTTGCATATAATAGCAAGACATTACAAGTTAATCCATTATTCAGTGTAGCAACGTGGAAGTTTAGCAAAGACACAAACCGAAATATTCAAAAATTTCCGTTAAATTCAAATCGCGTGTTGAATTCTATACAAACTGAATTTCCTGCTACACACACTACAATTTTATTTTTGAAAAAATTAAAATTTTAATAAAGTGATGGAAAATTTCTAAAAAAAACAAAATTTGTCTTGTAAATGAAGTCACTTTGTTTTAAATTATTGTAAAAACTCAAATATGCAAGTCCTGTTGCCATAAATTTTCATTTTAAATTTTTCTTCCGTTACAAACTTTATGTGGATATTTGGAAGCTGTAATACAGTGGCGCAGCCAGGAATTTCGATGGGCGGAAATTTATTTTTTTTGTATGAAAAATTAAGTGGGGGGGGGTTGTTTTTTTCATGAAAAACCCTAACGAACAAAAGATTTTCTGATAAAAGGGTAGAAATTAACCCATTCACGCCTTGGCTACACCACTGCTATAATACTGTTGTTAAACTATTGAGATTTAACTGTCTAAGCCAGTGGTGGCCAACCTTTTTTGTGCCGCGGCACACCTTGTGAGTATCTCTTGACAGAAACTGCACACGAAACCAATAGTGCACACAATGGTGTGTGGTACATCGGTTGACCATCACTGGTCTAAGCGTTATAAATTTTACTATTGAACCCCAAAAATTAAGCATTTTTTTTTTTTTAATTTTCACATCAATATTTAATATCAATATTTAATATACTCAAAAATTTCATACAGTTTTCTTGCAATCTGGTGTACGAAAAACATAAAAGCTTATATTTTGTGCATGTAAAATATCCAAAATTTCAAAATATTTCTCACATGTCCCATTAAATTGATAATGAAACAATTCAGTAAGTTTCGGATAAAAATGTCTCAAATTTTCATATCCAAAATCAAATCTGTCAACATTAATTCTAGATAAATGACTATCAGTCAATTTTGCAAACAAGTTAGTCCTATAAAGATAAATTGGATTATTTATGACTGAAATGTATCGCAAATTTGACAATTTTTCAAAAGTTTCAAGATGAAAATAATAAAAATTATTTGAATCAATCATAAGTTGTTCTAGTGTTGAAATTCGAGAGATGCACATCAGGTCCGTCAAAAGATTATTATTAAGATTTATTTCGACTGTGTTGACTAATAGGTCACATTTCACTTTTGATATCAAATTTTTAGATGCATCTACTGTCTTGGTACGTGATTGAATATGAAGTACTTCAATTTTATTATCAGATGCAATTACTGATGGAATTCTGCAGGTTTTGAATGTTTTTATAAGTTTGTTGCTGCTCAGTTCCAATTTTGACAGAGTTGTGTCATTAATTAAGTCACAATTCAAAGATTTAATAGAATTATTCGAAAATGATGCAATCTGCAACATTTTTAGATTTTTTATCATTTTTATCAATTTTTTGTCATCCAAGTTACATCTCGTGCATTTAAGGTCCTGTAGATTCTCGAAACTTCTAACAGCCTCAATCATATCATCAGAAATTGAAGTATTGGAAAATTTAACATTTGTAGCATTGACTAGACCATCAAATCCAGTTTGATTAACTTCCGATAGCTTAACATTCACTAAAGTGAACGACTTTAAATTTTTGAAGCTGCTGAGTCCACCAGAATGAATTGAAACTGTTGAGTTAATTATGAAAATATTTTTTACACTATTTTCCATAAAATCACATCTGTTGACAAAAGAAATTGTAGAATTTGCCATGGAGAGATAGCAAGCTTCAATTGGCTCAACAAGTTGATCATTTTGGAAATGGTTGAAATTTTGAAAGTTAAGTTTGTGGTATTTTTGGGATTTTGATGGAACTTTGAATTGTTGAGTGACATTCAGCAACTTTGATCCATCAATTCTGCAAACTGGTTCAATTATTCCTTGATCACAAGAAACTTCAAAGACATTTTGTGATTTTACTGGGAAAGTCTTCAAAAAGACGCAAGCAATGAATAATTTTAGAAACTTTACTGTCATTTTGTGCTTAGTTGAATGTTTCAAAGGCTAATGAGCTTCTGATTTCTGATTTTCTCGCTTTTATACTTTTTTTTGTGTTAAAAGAATGAATTTTTTTAAATAAAATGTTTTTATAATATCTAAAGATCGCTAAATTGATTCCTGAACCACCTACACCATTTTCAATTCCATTATCAAAACATAATCATCTTCAAAATGTCAACTACCCTAAATGTTCAATAATTTTAAATAATTAATATGTTTTCAATCCTTTAGTCCATTAAAATACCATTATTGCATTTTACAATCATTTACACACAAATTTTCACTTAAAATAGACTCCGGAAATATTCTTAAAATTAGTTCGTAAGAAACCTTACGAATGAACAGGGGCCGTTCACAAAGTACGTTACGCAAAAAATGACTTTTTAGACCCCCCCCCTCGTTACGCTTTTTGTATAAAAATTCTTTTGTTTTATTTAATCTGTTACAAAATCTTAGACCCCCCCTCCCCCCTAAAAAGCGAACGTAGTAAGTGAACGGTCCCACACAAAAATGTTAAAATTTTTAGTCCTTGTTACAATTCTTCACAAACACCTTTCATTATCAAACGCGACTGAACTGTCATGTGATGAAAATTCCAGCAAGCAATAATTCTATTAAAAGTAATATTTTTTATTTAAAAATCACTGAAATTTGAAAAAAAAAATTAAAATTTCAGAAATTATAAGAAGAACACAAAATCTTCCAAAAATCTGCAAAAAAGTAAGTGTCAGCGGTGGGATTCGAACCCACGCCCTCAGTAGAGGATTAGAACACTCAGAACCAATTTTCATATAACCAAAGTTACTAATTGGAAGTTTGCACTTGAGTCTAACGCCTTGGACCGCTCGGCCACACTGACAGAGATGGGGGGTTCTGGCAAAATGACAAATTTGAGGCTGGTGAGGGTAAAAAGTGATAAAAAGTTTAAAAAGTTAATGTTTTGATTGAATTTTAACTTAAAAATTAATTTTGAGTGTGAGAGATGAAAAGAAAATTTTCAAATTGATGTGAAAATGGATCGAAATGTAAAATGGAACAACTTAAAAATAAAACACATCATTCAGAACGTTTTGAAATCTGGATCAAATTTTCAATAAAAATGTTTAAGCTTTTTTTTTTTTTTTTTTTAAAGAAACATCAAATTTTATTCCAATTTCAACAAATCTTTATCCAGAAAATTTAACCTCTTGCAAATGGAGAAGCTGCATTAGTTTCCAAGAAGAAGACACCACGAAGTGATTTTCCAGCATCACCACCCATAACACCAGTGGTACCAGTTCCTGGGCAATTACGTGATGTAATTTGTGCATATCCAGTACATTGTCTTGCAACAAATCTTGCACTGTTGACTGATTCTGAGTAGAATAAGTTAGATCTTTCATGAGCGCAAGCACCAGTGGCATCAGTTCCGCATCCTATTGAAAAAATTGTAAAAATGAGATTAAAATTAGATGGTAACTAAGTTAGTCAGAAAGGCAGAAGACCTTTAGATCAATTTT
Source organism: Chironomus striatipennis (assembly GCA_026123125.1). Classification (NCBI taxonomy): domain Eukaryota; kingdom Metazoa; phylum Arthropoda; class Insecta; order Diptera; family Chironomidae; genus Chironomus; species Chironomus striatipennis. The sequence goes on along the minus strand of CM047391.1, from coordinate 8,626,950 downwards.
TAATCTATCAATAAAAAAAAATTTGAAGAAAAATTTTTTGAAATCAGGACTCTAGCACATGGTTAATCTAGATGTGTGGCTTCTTTAAGTTTATCTGAGATTTCCATGGTATTGTCCTTTAACTCTCAAGTATCACTATCAAAAATTGATAAAAAGCATTTCTAAACTTGAATTACGTCTTAAAACATTCGATTATTATTAGCCAAATCACGTCATTAAATATTGATTTTTTTTTGCAAACAAATTGATTGAAAAATTAAAGACATGAATTGGTTATCTTAAGTCTTAAGTTAATTAAATTTGGCATTTCATAAAAGTAACAAGAATTGCCACAGATGCTTAAAAATTATTTTTGTAAAATTTTTCCCATTGCAAAATTTTAAACGAAACAAAATTACTGACCTGGTTGAGATGTACCCCAGTTTGGATAGAATGAAGCATGTGTGATTGGTTGATCGAAACCTAAAAGCCCAGCATTTGTGTGTAAAGCTTCTGTGTAGACAGCATCAGTAGAATGCAAGCGCTCAGCTGGGCTGTTGACATTAAAGAGTGGACCAGCTGGATCAGTTCCGTAAATTGCAGCAACTGATGGACCAGTAATCAATTTACCAGCATGACCAGAAACATGAGCACCCAATGAGTGACCAACAATGATGACACGTCCAGGGGCAGTTAAAGCAGCACTTCTCATGGCATTGATTAATCTAGCAACAGCAGCACCAACAGCACTGACACGATTTCTGGCTGTCAAGTAGTTTGGTGTTTGTGCACCTGCACCCCAGTCAACAACAACAACATTGTGATCAGCTCTGTCGAGAAAGCTATTTCTGATGAATGTGTTCAATCCTGTATTTTGGTTACTGTTCCATCCGTGAATGATAAAACGTGCACCATTGGCAGCAACCCAGTTTGAGTTTCTGACTGTGTTCATGTCGAATGTAAGCCTTTGACCTGCATTACGGTTACGTCTTGTGAAAAGAAGGAAAATGACATCAGTATCGGCATTGAAGCTTGGCTCTGGTTCAACTTCAGCTGCATTCAAATCAAAGACGTGCATACGACCCTCATCATCAGGTGCAATACCAAATCTTGGTGCATTGTACTCAATTGGATTTGAGTGAGCTAGATGAGGTAAATCACAATAAATTCCCTGTAGTTTGATGCCTTAACTGGTCACTTACCTCCAACAAAGAGAGCAACAATTACTGTCAACAAGAGTTTCATTTTTATTCACTATTCAACAACTCAAAAGGAACTAAAAGCTGTCGATGCTTAGCACTCGATTTTATTGGAAACTTTTTTGTGTGATTAAAATTTTATATCAATGAATTTAATTTTATCAATGAGAGTCATAAAACGTCATAAAAGTAAGACCATAGGCATGATAAGTGATAGATTATTAACTCCTGAAGTAGTGGATGTATTGGCTGTTGAATTGATGATATTATTTAAAAAAATATTTTTAATTTGTTGATTAGATAAAAGTTAAAAAAATTTAATGAGGAGAATCTTTTTGAAATTGTTCTATGTTTTATTGACTATGCAAGTGATATCATGCATATCGGAAGGGTTTAATTTGTTTTTCACTGATTTTAACTCAAGTACCAAAAGTATCTCGTAGGGCTTGATTTTACTCTTAAGAAAAACTAATTAAGGAACAAAAATTAAATTTACAATTTCAAATTCAGATTTGTAACAATTTTTCAAAACCTAACCTCTTGCAAATTGAGAAGCTGAGCTAGTTTCCAAGAAGAAGACACCACGAAGTGATTTTCCAGCATCACCTGTCTTGAAGCGGATTTTTAGGTTGCAACTTTGCAGATCACGCATTAAATAAAATATCGATGTTTTGTAGTTTCTAATATATTTATTTCACGTCGATATTAATGCAAGGGGTTCACACTAAATATAAATGAATAATTAGTTCACTAAATTGTATTTAATTAATTAGTTCAACTTACAAAATTTGCTAAATGCATCCGTCTTCTAAGACGTGTAAATGAAAAGAGAAAGAGAGAGATATTTTCTTATCTCAAGTAAGAAACGCGTAACAAATACCAAAAGCGCATTTTATAATATATTTTATAGGAAGACAAAAGGACAATGCTAATCTGTCATTCACGATTAATGACAATCACCAGTGGTACCAGTTCCTGGGCAATTACGTGATGTAATTTGTGCATATCCAGTACATTGTCTTGCAACAAATCTTGCACTTTTAACTGATTCTGAGTACAACAAGTTAGGATCATACTATTTAAGAATGACTTTCAATATCGTTGCATGAATGAAAGACCCCTAATCGTGATTTTTCAAAGATCATGACTTGCAGAACAAATTCTATTGAGATATTTCATTATTGACTGATAGCGCTTGTTATTGAAAGTTTATTTTTGACTTTTTGATAAGATTGTGGCTAATTCGCTAATTGGTTATTTGTTTAAGGGAAAATCCAAGCTTTTATTTCAAGTTGATTGTAGTAAATTAGGATGGCTTGACAGGTGCCGAAGGTTTAAGGTAAAGACATGAGGTGATTAAAGATTAAACTGCATTAATGCTTTGATTTCAAATTCAATGGTCCTGAACAGGGGCGTAGCCAGGGGGGGGGGGTTGGGGTCAAAACCCTCCCTATTTTCGCGAAATTTATACTAGATATTATTGAATTTTTCAAATCCGAACCAAAAAAAGAACGTCGAAAAGTAGCAAAAACCCCCCTCAAGAATTCCTGGCTACACCCCTGGTCCTGAATACATTAAAATATTAAGATTTAGCTGACAATTTGTAGTTTAGTTTCCTTAATACTAGAATTTTATGATTCAGGTCCTTCTACTCAAACGTTTGAATTTTTGGAAACTAAAAGATCTTCAATTTAAATTAATAATTTTTTTATTTTCATTTTTTTAAATGATTTGTTTTTAAAAATTTCTATGAATTTATACATAAAATAAAAAGGATTTCAATCATATTAAATTAAATAAAAAATAAACTCATTGCATCTTTGATACTTCAAACTTAGTGTTCATTAATTCATCATCGGAATCGAGAAGTATGGAACTATTAGCGATATTCTCTTCCACCCATTTCATCATGCTATCTTCCTGCTCTAGATTCTTATCATGTTGTGCATGTGCTTTACTACTCGTCCTCACTTTACTGAGCGTTTCATGTGTTTCAGCTGAAAAGTGAACTTCCTCTTCGTCATCATCATCATCATTGTCATTTAAAAGCGGTGCGAATGCATATTGTTGATTATTACTTGTCGGACGCCACAAGAAAGCAATGACTGTGAGCAAAATTGAGAATAAGACGTGCCAGAATGAAATGTCAATCCACAAATCCTTCCATGCACATTCAGTCTCTTTGTGAATTTTAATTGAATAAATCATAAAGGCGATTGACATTGTGACACCAAAAATCAAAACATTCTTGAAGTGAATGTAAAATTGAAGTTTTACTGTATTTCGTCTTAGTCTTAGTGCTCTAATTGTTTGAATTAGTGATGTAAAAATCCAGTAACAAATCAGAGAATCTATTAAAGCAAGTGGTACAGCAGCAAGAACCAATTGTCGATTCTCACTACGACTTTCAGTTTGTGCAAGTCTTAGATAGCTCTCAATGGATGCCATTGTGAAGTATAGTGATGACATTACTGATATTCTAACAACTGACTCATCACCAATGCGTGCTTTGATGATTCCAAAGCCCATGGAAATGTAAAGAACGAGGACACGACTGAGAGTTCTTTTGATGCAAGATACCTGAAAATTTTCAAAAATTTTCATCAAAAATTCTTGAATTTTTAATGCAGAAACTTACAAGCTCAGCACTCAATGCTAGTGGCATCGACGAGTATCCAATACTGTTGGCTTGATGATATTCAAAGTAGAACATTGCCTTCTCAAGCATACCGAGAAGAATGACAGCACCGACCCAAAATTGAATTCTTAACAGCTGTCGCCAGAATACTGACGATACTATTGTCCAAAATATGGCAAGAAGTGAATAATATAAGCACATGAAGGCATAGAACTGGAAAAATGAGAAATTTTTAAGAATAAGCTTTCTATTTATTTAAAATTTTAGATAAATCTTACATGCAGCAGTGGCAAATCTTTTGCTGTTAACATTCCATGTAGGCCAATGAATTTGATAACTGTGTTGGCATTAAACTTTGTGTAGGGTGGTGAGTCCATTTGTAGTTGGAAAATGTAAATTCCATCCTTTGGTACTGTTAGTATTGATTTATCGTTCTGAGGAAATTTGAAAAATAATAAAGATTAATAAATTATTCAGAAATTTTGGGTAAAATAAAGGAAATAATATCCTAGACCCTGTTCTAGACTTAGAGAGGATTTGCGGTAGGCTTTCCCGAAGTCCCGGTTTTGGAAAATTTCCGGGACCGGAACCAAAATTAAAACTTTAATATCTTGAGCATCAATGAAAGATTTTCAATTTTTTTGTGTTTAGGGTAAAAAATATTGAAATTTGTACAAAACGAACAAATTTTTTTCAATGGCCTGTAACTTTCTTTGGAAGCAATGTTGATTTCCCAAATTTTTCCTAGGACTTTATTTGGTTTCCATATTTTATTAATCAATCTTGAAAACAGCTATTTTTGCAGCATAAAGCACTAAAAAACGTCTTGACATTTAAATATTGAAATTTGTACAAAAAATATTGAAATTTGTACAAACAAATATTGAAATTTGTATACCACATTATCTCGATTTTTGCAACCAAAACTTAGGAAAAATTAAATTTCTTGAAGAATTTTTATTTGAATAGGTTCTGCATCATCTTGAGCTGCTTATTAGTCCTTTAAATTAAATTTAATTAATTTGTTTACACAAAAACAATTGAAATTCTTCACCGCCTACTGTTGAAATTTTGTACAAATTTCAATATTTGTTGTATACAAATTTCAATATTTGGAATGAAGTGGATTTTTTTCGTATAAGCAGTAATTTGTACTGGCAAAAGTGTAGTTAATCGTAAACTTCAATCTCAGAGCAAAGTCATAAGACCTTAACATGTGGACCAAAATGCCTTCTTTGCCATTTTTTTCATGTTCGAAAATTGTACAAAAATTTTTTTGTGATTTTGTTCATACAAATTTCAATATTGTACAAATTTCAATATTTTTTACCCTAAATAATTATAATCTTAATACTAAACAAATTAAATTTAATTTTTTTTTTCAAAAACTTAAATCGTTCATAATAAAACAGTTTTAATTTTTTGATTTTGGTCCCGAAAAACCCTGGACCGGGACTTCGGGAAAGCCTAATTTGCGGATGTCAGCATATTTTATTACATGTTAAAGGATTCGTATGGATTTTTGAGATATTTGACTATAATTTATTGATAAAATATTGCCAATTAATTCAAAAACGACTATATTTTTAATCCTAAATATTAATACACTTATGGGCCGTTCACTTAGTAAGGTCACCTTTTAAGTCCCCACCCCTCGCACTCACGTCTAGGATTTTGTAACAGATCAAACAAAAAATAAATTTTTTCATACAATCCAAAAAACTCTTGGAAAGAGGCAGTTGATAGAGATAGTACAGCACTTGGTATTGGAAATTGGCAGCGAGCCGCTAACAATAGAGTCAGTTATAGGCGAAAACTGAGGGATATCATGGATCACAATTGATCTGAACGATCATCGAAGTAAGTATAATAATAAATAATAATAATAATAATAAAGTAAGTAAGTAAGTACTAAGTGAACGGCCAAATGGGGCATATTTTTTACTTACAGTTGGTTTCGTGACTTCGAAGTTTCTATTATCTTGTGCGAGTTTGATTCTGGATAAGCTAATAGGACCATTGCACGGATATTTTTCTGTTTCGAATATTACTGGATCGTCAAGTGTTTTGTTTTCTTCCTAAAAATAAATTCAATGAATAAAAAATTATGTTGATTTAAGATAATTACTAAATTAAAAAAAACGCAAAAATTCATTTTCAGTGTTTCTCAAAAAGGTATCAAAAAAGTTAATAACACTGATGAAAAACCGGTGTGTTATGAAAAAATTTCAATAAATCTCAAAATTTGCACATATTCCATGTAACCAAAATATACCTTATGTATTACTTTGATCTCCCTTAAGAACATGAATGGAATACATTAGGTCGATTTTGGTTACAATGGATAAATCAAAAACATCGCAGAATCCCCCCAACCACCACCTCAACTTCAATTAATTGTTTTCAGTCACGAACTCATGAACAAATCCATTTGTTACAACATTATCAATACATTAATCTTTGATAATCTCATCTTGATACTCACAAAACTATGACATATTTTCTCCGTAAATGTGTATTTAAGTGTCACTAAAATGAAATTTAATAAGATTAGATTAGACTTTTATTATTATGAATTGACACAAATAAAACATATTTTTTTTTTGCTATCGTAGACAACTAACCTTCTGTGCTGTTTGATGATTCGCAAAGAACTAAAAGTGAAGTTGAAGAATTGTGAAAAAAATGTTTGGCAAATGTAAAAGCTTTAATTTTCTTGAATGGGGTTTTTGAGGATCAAGATTTGAACTAGATTATGTCAATCAGTCATGAAAATCTCAATCTACCCCGGAAAAACTAAAAAATTCCAAAAAATTCATCAACTTACTCGTTACTATCACATTAGTTTCCTTATTTAATGTTATAGGAATTGAAATGTCATTCTTATCCTGCAAATTAACACAAAAAATAAGGTCAATTAAAACCAAAAGTTTTAAGGACGAAAAAAATGTCGTCAGCGAAAAAAATTCATTGACTCACCTTATTTAAGTTAAATTCGAAATAACTTCGTTCGGGTGATGCAACAACGATGGCTAAAGACTTAAGTGAGATCAGGAGAATCAAAAGCGGCTTGAAATTTTTCATTTTTGTAGTTGGAAAATTTTTTTGTGAGATTTTTTCAATATTTTTTCGTGATATCAATACATTTTATTTTGTTGTTTTACTAATGCAAATATTAAAGGGTGGACAACAAGGCAAAATTTTTGTCTTAAAATGATGCAAAAATCATTAAGAGCGCTTTTTTGGAAGCTACAATTCCATCTCAACTTGAATCTTTGTTTACCTTTTTTGAGATGCTTTTATCAGTCAACAAAGATTAAGCAATCAGTTTTAGTTTTGCAGTTCAAGTGCCTTGAAAGTCTAGACTGTATTTGGATAGTTAAATGGCAACGTCATCGAATTTAATTCGAGTTTTTGTTTATGGAACCTTAAAGAATGGACAACCAAACCACTTTTTAATGCAAGATATTAAGAATGGTGTTGCTAAATTCATTGCAAAAGCTGTGACAACTGAAAAGTTTCCATTGGTTGTAGCTACAAGATATAATATTCCATTTTTACTAAATAAACCGGGAACAGGTATGTGTGATTAAAAGTCAATGTACCAACATAATATCACCTTAACTCTTAAGGAAATTTCATCAATGGAGAGATATATGAAGTTGATCAACAAATGTTTGAAGTCCTCGACAAACTGGAAGACTATCCAACCTGGTACGATCGAGAAATTTACGAAATGTCAACCATCGATCAAAAAATCCAATGTTGGATTTACATGCTTAAAAACTATCCCGAAAAACTTCTAACACTTCCAATGTTGACATGCTATGAATCTACTCAGGATAAACCTTACTTAGAAAGGTCTAAAAGAATTGCAATTGCTGCACGCGATGATCTCGAATTTGGTATTGTTGAATAAAAATTATTTTGATCTTCTTGCAGTTATTATGATTATGCTACAATGGAGACAATGAATGAGGATTTGAAGAAATTTTGATGAGTGATAAATGTTCTGCTGGTGAGGGATCCTGAAAGTATTATATTGTTGATTGATTTTTATTGTTAAATAGCTCAATTTTTGCATAATAAATTTGAATCATTTTTGATGAGACTTGAAAGTTGAAACATTGATATTAATTTACTTGCTTAAAGTAGCCACTTTACTTTAATTCCTACTTGACATAAATATCTACTTGACTTTAATTCCTACTTGACTGAACCTATTTGACTTTAAATTCTACTAGATTGAACTTACTCGACTTTAATTTCTACATGATTGAACTTACTTGACTTTAAATTCAACTTTACTGAACCTACTTGACTTTAAATTCTACTTGGCTGAACCCACTTGACTTTAATTCCTACTTGACTGATCCTAATTGACTTTAATTCGTACTTGACATAAATATCTACTTGACTTTAAATTCAACTTTACTGAACCTACTTGACTTTAATTCCTACTTGACTGAACCTATTTGACTTTAAATTCTACTAGATTGAACTTACTCGACTTTAATTTCTACATGATTGAACTTACTTGACTTTAAATTCAACTTTACTGAACCTACTTGACTTTAAATTCTACTTGGCTGAACCCACTTGACTTTAATTCCTACTTGACTGATCCTAATTGACTTTAATTCGTACTTGACATAAATATCTACTTGACTTTAAATTCTACTTTCCTGAACCTACTTGACTTAAATTCCTACTTGACTGAACCTACTTGACTTTAAATTCAACTTTACTGAACCTACTTGACTTTAAATTCTACTTGGCTGAACCCACTTGACTTTAATTCCTACTTGACTGATCCTAATTGACTTTAATTCGTACTTGACATAAATATCTACTTGACTTCAAATTCTTCTTAACTGAACCTACTTCATATAAATTCCTTCTTGACTTCAATCAACTTGCCTTATAATAAATTTTGAAGAACATTAACACAAAACTCATAAGTTCAATTTTGAAACGTAATAAAGCACCAAAAATTCCACACACCGTCCCTCCCTTGACTCTTTCAAATCCTCTTTGTCCCCCTAATTCTACATTTAGAACTCTTGGTTGTCGCATTTCTTTCATTTACCCATTCATTCGCACGTATGCATTTATAGTGATCCACAGACATATGCAGTTTATTTACATGCCTGTATTTTACACATTTACTAATACAATCAAGTCTTACTTCACTCACACCATCAAATTCTCTTCAATTTCCTCTCACACTTTATTCACTCACAGAAGACAAACAGTTGAGTTATATCCATGTAAGTAAAGCATAATAGCAGTTAAGAAGAATGAAAAAAAGTAAGAAATAAAAAATTTCTCATCAATATTCGAAGAAAGAAACAAGAAAAAAAAATTGCAACAAGCAGTAACAAGTCATGGCAACAGGGTGATTCATGGATTGAACTATGTGAAAATTTTCTTCTTATTTTTCATCTTCTTCGTGTCTCTTTTGTGTGGTTTTTTTTTCTCTTCGTTCATAACGAGACTTTTCATGTGCTTAAAGTTAACAGAATGTTATTCGATAGGTGTTTCGTAAGAATGCTGCATGAGCCGGTTGTGGATGATTAAACTGCTTTACTAGGTGTTCTTATTGTTCTTTGTTTTAAAAATCTTTTTTTTTTGACATTTCTCTTTTTTTGGGGTTTCGGTTTTTGCGATGATGTATGTGAACATGATCTTACATGGTTGGTTTGGTTGTTGATTTTCCTAAAGATGTCATTTTTAGATGAGATAGTTTCAAATTTTGCTGAATTTTCCTAAAATTTGGTAGCTAAGCATAAACTTTTAAATAATTTCACAGGCACGTGAATACCAAGTTTTAATTAAGCTTAAACCTAGGTTTTAATATCATACTATAAGAAAAAAAAACTTAAGTTCCAGAACAAAATTTTAGCAGTAAAGAAGCCTTTCTTCTTTAAAAAAGACAATCCGTATACACAATTTCACATAGAAAAACATTTTCTTAGAAGCCAACGAAAAATGCACGAAAACTTGTGGTTTGTTAACCCGCAAGAAATAAGAATCTAAATTTGCATATCTATGTGCTGATGATGATTGTGTTGAACATGCGGTTAGTTAGCAATCACATGTTCTAAATTTGATTAGCATTTAGTGAAAAATACAGGTTCTGATCATTACTTTCCAAACTATTGATTGCAAATTTGAAAAAATTTTAAACAAAATCAGACTAAGCTGCATGTCTTCAATACGAGTGAATACGATCAGTACGAGTTTTTGAAGTTTGCACAGTAAAATGCAAAATTATAAAAATTCAATTACTGGGGGGCCCGATTTGAGTGATTGTTTGGTTCTGATAAAGATCTACTCAAATTGAAACGTATGGAAAATGACCGTTTAAAAAAGAAAATTTGAATTATAATAAGAAGACACTTCAGCTACTCAAATCAAAACATATCAAATTGAAGCCCCTCAGTAATTCTTTTCTGTCCAACAAAATAAAGGAAAAAAGAACATTTGATTACCAACAATTCGGATTATTCATCAAAATAATTTTCATAAATAAGCACTTAATTTCCATGTGGTCAGCAAAAAAAATCAGTTTTTTATGCTTCACTTTAGTTGATGATTCATAATTTTATCAAATTTCATGGCCAATGATGATGATTTTTTATGAGAAAATTACGATTAGAAATGTAGAACGTGCCATAAACAGATATGACATTTTTTTTGTTGTAGGCTCTAATATTTTTATGTTCTAATCAACATCTGGAAACTTACAAAAAAGCTGAAAGTACAAAAATAACTTTATTTATTTATAAGTAAAAATTGACAGTTTTTTAAAAAAAATTATTTCTTTATTCATATTTGTTTATGATTGAAAAATTTCATCTATATTCTAGTTAAAGATTCATGCCAAAAAGATCATTTTGTTTATTTCTTTTTTAAAAATTTCAAAAATATGCTTTTCTTAAAAAAATACATACAATTCAAGTACAACACGGCAGCTAAAATGAACTAAATTTTATCAGAAAAAAATAGTTGTAACAGCAATTATGTAATTAGTATAAAGTACATGTTAACCACAGTGTCGTGCATTGAAATGCATTCGAATGAATATAGAAGGTTTTAAATACATTAGTCTTAGTGCAATTACAGCATGTTACATACTGTTAACATTTTAATTGCTAATCCTATGTGTAGAGTAGATAAAATGTTTTAAAAAAATTAGGGAAAAAAATAAAGTAAAAAAATATTTCTAATCTATTATTTTTGAATACATAATATTATTTCAATTTACATCAATTATTTTAAAATATGTTTTGTAATTATTTTGAGTTTTTAATTGTATAAAATTTTTTAAAATCAATTTTGACTCTTTTCGTGATAATTTTTTCAATCAATTTTTTAAAATCAAAATACTTTTTAAAAAAATTAAAAAAAAAACATTCAAAAATTTTTAAAATTTATAAATTTAATTTACATATGTACTCAAATTCTCACAAAACAAAATTTTTGCCTCTCATTTCCAAAATAGGCAGATCTAGTCACGCGATCAAATCTCATATTAATTACAACTTAAATTTCAGCAGCATTCGAAAAATTCCCACAAGCTACCCATATGCATAATAACAAAGCAGTAAGTTTAGATGTTAAGTATCGTAGGTGTAGCAACTCATTGCAATTTTATGTCATTATTCAGTTGCTCTATTGTCATATTTGTCGGCAATATTCGCTTCATTATGCAGCGCATGCAGTTGATTTGAGAACTTTTTTTTATTATGATGGATTAGTAGAGAGATTCTCATAATTTATATTAAGGTTTCAAAATGAAATGATTTTTTGGAGTTTATGTCTTCAAAATTTGTAAGACTGTTTGATTTTCTCGCAATTTTAATCATTCTTCTTTCGAAGAGACCAAAAATTCCAAAAATAACCTCAAAATTTCAAAAATTTGCATTAAAAATTTTCCCATAATCATAGAGTACCTCCCATTAACCTCTCCCCCATCCATACTCCACACATCACAATACAAACTATAAAGCTCACATCAGTCTGAATCAAAACAAAGCCACACGATTTAATAGTGCGATAAGAGCAATTTTTTCATTCATATTGCTTCACTTGTCGCAAAAGATTATGAAATGACCTTCATTTTAATAACCGCAAGTAGTGTCGCAAACGTGCTCAATTTAGTTGCTATGTATGCATGTCATTAATGATGAAAGTTTAACGGATAAAAGTTTTTTAGATTTGTGAAAGTTTTGTTGAATTTTCTAACGAATGGGCAGGTTTGGATGGAAAGTTGGTTGATGTGGAGTTAGGAGAGCTTTGATGACAAAATTTTGGATTTTTTTTGGATACTGCTAACATAAGAAATTAAAGTTTTCTGTATGAAATGTTAAATGGTTGATTTGCACCAAATTTAAGGGTTATGAATCTTTTTGGAGAATGTTCTAGCAACCAAATTAAAGAAAAAAAAAAATCTCTTTGTATTTTTGTCATTACCAGGGTTAGAGATTTTGAGGGTTCCAGATTTGAAGCCTTTAAATTTTGGTAAATTCCTACTCAAATCGAAGCTAACTAGTAAATCTGTTTAAAATTCAGCTATACTTTCATAAACTTTCTAAACCAATCACCAAACTTTTTACCTAAAATATCCTAACCTCAAAAATCTTCTTAGCAATCTAGGCATCTTCTAAATTCAACCAAATCTCAATCCTCTCCCATCTTAATCTCCAAAACATCTCCACGTGACTTTCTCAGTAAATTTTAAACAAAATAAAATTCTATTTACCCGAATAGCACAACGGCACCGCTACGTCGCCGTCACGTCGCCAATTTTCTGGCTCGCCGCATTTCGTACAAAAGTGGAACTTTATCGAACATCAGGTCGCCGTCACGTCGACGAAACGGCAATTTTTACGGCGCGCCGATCTGTGCTATACGGGTTATAAAGTTGCTTCTGTGAACTTCCATTGATGCAAATTATCCGCAATCTTGACTCCAATTTGCATATAACTTCGTCTATAGACGTCTAATTCAGCTCAATAAAAAGTATTCTAATTCATGCTTTGTTGTTCTTAATAGGTCTCGTTGTAATTTAATTTAATTACAGCAAATTAAATTGTTTTTTTGTTGTGTGTTTTCAGACTGAGAGAGCAAAATTAAAATATTGAGAATTTCCGCTCACATAAAACTAGATTGATTGTTACTCTTTTTTTCTTATTTTGTTTGAGTACTTTTTTGTATTTTTCTTTTAACTCTTATCAAAATACGAAAAATAATGTTTTACGTCGATTATCAAGAAAATCGTCTGTTTTGTGTGTGCTACTACATTGTTTTGATATTTTGTATATTTTTATTGATTTTATTTGTTTTTAATTAAAATGCTAATAAATATGATCGATTTTTTATATGATTTGGCCGAATAAATTAATTTTTTATGTTTTCTGTTATATTGTTTTGGGGTACTTAAAATTTGATTGGATCTTGATCATAACTTTTTTGAGCTGCGAATTAAGCTAATTCCAATCATTCCAATTCCTCCAAATCAAAGCTCACATGAAATTGTGATGACTCACGATCAAATTCTTCAAACCTCTCTTTTTACTACGCACATGGACAATTTTTAACTTCCGTTATTCAAGGGAATTCCATGATACACATCACTTCTGTTTTTTTTCGTTTAATTTTTTTTTTCTTGATAAAATATGCACAGATGATACTTTTATTCCATATTTATTTTGTTGTGTGATGGTAATCTCAAGGTCATTTGAGAAAGTGAGCAAATATATAAATAGATAGTACAATACAATCAAGATCCTTATCATTTCAGACAAAAGAGTCTTTTTGTTTGTAAATTTATATTTTGATATTTTATAAAAAAGATAATTTTATTCTTTTTTTATAGGTGATGAAAAAGTGAGAATCGAAGTATTAATTTTGTAAACTTATAATTGAATTTGAATCTTAAGGGTGAAATTAAGTTAGAATCTTGGTGTAAAAACATCTTAATACCCCGAATAGCACAACGGCACCGCTACGTCGCCGTCACGTTGCCAATTTTCCGGCTCGCCGCATTTCGCACAAAAGTGGAACTTTATCGGACGTCAAGTCGCCGCCACGTCGACGAAACGGCAATTTTTACGGCGCGCCGATCTGTGCTATACGGGTTCATAGTTTAGTTTAATGAACTTTTTACCTCAAGATCCTTAAATCTACTTTTTTTGTAATACTAAGCTAATCCGTCATCCTGTTATCTTTACCAAAAATTCCTTTGTCATCTTTCTATTTTTTGATGCATTATTTTTAAAAAAATTTTAAGGAAATTTTTTTTTCTATCTTATCAATTTCTTTATCGGTGGCCCTAAGACTATACTTAATTTATGAATCATGCTTCTTAACATATTCTAAGGGGACATTCGTAAAATTTTTAACGTTTAGGGAGTAAGAAGGCTAAGATTTTGTTACGTTCCAAACATTATTTTTTCAAAATCCCTTAAAAAATTTTTTACAGTCAGGGAGTTGGGGGAGTCAAAAATGACCAATTTTTAGAGTTACAAATTTTACGAACATCCTCTAATGAATTTTATGAGAAGTGATAAATATTTCTTACTTATATAATGGCAATAATTATTCTAACAAAAATAAAAATGATATTTTATGACACACCGCAAAATTTGAATATTTAATTTCATGAACAGCAAAAACAAAGAATTGTGTCTGCAGACACAAAATCTCGGCATTTTTCAGAGAATTTCTTCTTAATTTCTTTTCTTTACTTTTTTTCTCATTCTTTGACCCTTTATGAGCAGCCACGAAAATGAGATGAAAAGAGAAGTCAAGAAAGTCTACAACAACTTGGCAGTATGGCATGCATTGAAATTCAATGTTTTCTTTTTTCTCTCTTTTTTAAATCGTTGTTGGTAGATCTTAACAGACACTAATACTTTTAAATGGATGAATTGCATGTATTGCCACGAAAGGAATTTCTTTATGTTAAATTTTGGATTTTTTTTTGTTAAAAAAGAAGAAATTCGTCATCATGAAATGGTTTTTTAAAATTTTATATTTTTGCATTATTTATAGGAATTCTGGTTTTATTGTGGCTTTTATGGGAAATTTATTGCTGTGCAGAGCACGTTTTTCATTTATATTGCAAGAACATAGGAGATTCTTTATTTATTGACCCTGTATTGCATCATTTTAATGAAATATTTTGTGTTTTTCATTATAAATTGTTAAATTTTCTAGAATATCAACTAAAAATTTGATATTTTCATAATTTGCAAAATTTGCAAAGTTTGCAAAGTTTAAAATTTTTCTGAAAACGCTCAGAAAGTAATATGAAGACTGCAGTTGACTGTCAAAATAGACCAAAAAGTAAATTTGAATTAAGATAATTTTAATCTTTAGAATTTAAAAAAAAAGTTTGTAAAATTAAAGATTATTCGTTAAATTTTTCAAAATAATCTGTAAATTTCCAAACTAGTTCAAAGTTGGTTTTAAAATACTCAATTTTTGAAGTACCAAAATTTATATGTTGAAAAGTAAGTCAACATATTTATACGACACATGCTCAACTCGTCACGTAGCCCAAATTCATATTTTTAACATAATTTTAAATGGATCATTTAGAATCGCCTAAACATAAGCTTTCCTAAGATGACAACTAGAATGTCTGTTAAATTTCTCGAAAACATGGAACGATTTTAAAATTCGCCCAAAATACTAGTTAAAATAGAAATTTTTAGGGAAAAAAATACGGGACCAGGAATAAATTGAAAGGTTTTTATGTAGGATATCAGAAAAAATTTCGGAACTGTCTATTCAAAATACTCAAAAATAGTCATTCTAGTACTAAATTTTGAGTTAAACACCTTATCCATTTTCAGGATTTTATGAATTTTTAAACAGGAAAATTGGAAAAAAAATGTAAATAAATGCTCTAAACACTAAAGAAACAGAATGCTGAGACACAAAAACCGGATCAAAAGTGTTCAAAGTAATTCAGAAAATATCAAATGATATTTTATTACGAGCTACCAAGTTCCTTAAAGGTTTTAACTTCTGTTCATCAATGCAGCTACTTGTTCTACGCGAAGAATAGAAGAGCGCCGAGTTAAGGTTGTAGTTTAGATTTAAGAATAGAATAAAGAGTGTTCAATAAGTGAATGTATGGGTGAGGTTCTGATTATATCTGTTAAATCTTCTCTTTTTTGTTGTGTTTGTTTTCTTAATTGTGAGATTTTTTCAAAATATTTTCTAATTTTTATAAGTGAAGTCTTGACACAATTTTTAAAAATTTTAATGTTGAAATACCTAAAAATGTGCTCAAAATTGCTGAAAATATAAAAAAAACTTATTTAAAAAATTTTAAAGACCAAAAAAAAATGCCAAAAAAATTTACATACTTATAAAGTTCATAATTTTTATTTAATTTCAATTTTTTCCAGATCTAAGTTCTACCTTAAACAAATTATTATATTTTACTTCATCTTACTACATTTCAAAAGGCATGCAAGATAAAACGTTTTAAAATTTACATATTAAAATAAGAAGAGTTCTGCTTTCTCTTAAATGATCACGAAGCTCACTCAAGATTTATGGCTGTGCTTCTCTTAACTCAAACTTCTCGTTACTTTGAACAAAAAAATAAACATTAGTTTAATGAAATATGAATCTAATGATCAATATTTAGTTTAATTTATATTGTGAATTTATATGGAATAATTTGAGATTGTTTTGGGGGTCATGGAGGGTTAGGTGATGGATTTAGAAATTTTGGAGATTTTAAATTTATTTTTGGTTGGATTAGTGAAAATATTTTGCATAAAATTTTTTAGAAAATCGACAAAAGTTTGACAAAGAAGTCAATTTTTACCAAATTAATCTAAAAAAATTTGCAAAAAAATTCAACAAAATTTCATGAAAAAAAATGCTCTACATTAGCAAAATTATGTATGCAAAAAAATTAGCACCAACCCAACAAAAAAAATGTTGATCCATAAAATTCTCATCTCAACAAAAAAAAAATCCATCAATTATCGACTCCACTTATATAACTCAATTTGAGTCAATTCACAATATAATTTCTGTGTCAAATCACATCAAATTTGTTCAAACATCGTTGATGCTCAACAATCCATTAATAATGCAGTCGGTGGAAATAATTTTAGATGAATTTAAGTTTTCATGTTTTTCGGATGAATTTTCAAGTTCATAAGTTTTAGGTTTGATGAACTTTTTTTTGTTATTTTTTCGTGTAATTGAGTAGACAGAACGTGAGCTATGAACACTAGTCAAATTAAAGTTTTATGTTTATTTGAATAAAAAATGTAGGAAAAAAATATTTTTATGAATTTTCTTTTTTTAAAAAGTAAAAATTTAAAATATGACATTTTTGTACTTAAATTTTCACTTGTCTTTTATTTTTGCGTATGCTAATAATTGCTCTGTGCGTTTCGGATCTTATTATGATATGTATAATTGTCATTAGATTTTCCAGTTCAGAAAGTCTAAATTGATGATTTGAAATTTTTGAAAACTAAAGATTAAGCTTAATATGCTTAACACTAGCTCTCAATCGATAAGTTTCGAGTTTAAATTTTTTAAAAATATATTAGTATAAAAAATAGTTTTAGTTTTGACATAACTAGATAAATTCTTCCTCGTAAATGTTTCATTTTTGATTAATTAATTTTTAAAAAGTCCATTGATTCAGTATTTTAATATTTTTTAAATATGAAAAGTTCATAAAAAATAGTTTAAAATAATTTAGTATGAGAGATTTCAAAGTTCAGTTGGAAAGTGTTGAATTTATGAATTGAAGTGATTTAAATTTTTTTTGTTTTTGAAAAAAATTTAAAGATTTGTCTCCAATCTTACAATGTTTATAAAATTTAAAAAAAAAAATCTAAAATTTCCAAAAATATCGAAAAGTTTAAAAATTTAAAAAACCTTTTAAAAATTTAAAAACAAAATAAAATTTTTGAAAGTACTAAAAAATTTCAAATTTTTTAAAAGACTAATTTTTTTAAAAAATTTTTTAAAAAACTAAAACTTTTTAAAATTTAGAAGAAAAATAAAAATTTTTTAAAATTTAGAAGAAAAATAAAAATTTTAAATTTTTTTTAAAAAAAATCATGAAATTTTAAATTTTTTTTTAAAAATTAAAAATTTTTAAATTAAATTTTATAAATCATTTAAAATTTTAAAATAATTTTTTTTAATTCTCCCTCCAAAACCTCAATCACTTCCAACAATTGTGCGTAAAAATTCTCTCAACTATTACTATAAAAGTTAATAAAATGCAAGTGCAAAGATTTTTTTTTTCTTTCACACGAAAAATAATTTTTTTTTTTTCGCATGTTAATTAAATAATATCTCAGCTAATTTTTGTGTATGTCTTAAGCATCCTCAAACTTAAATTACTAAAAATACGTTTGTAATTACGGCCCCATAATTAATAATTTCAATTTCATGTATATCAAAAAAAATATCCTAATCAAGTAGTTTAGTAAAATTTTAGCACATAAATTTCGAAATTTTTTAATTAAAATATTAAAATTTAAAAAAAAAAGAATTTTTTCTCGTATTTAAAATCAATTTCACACTAAAAATGTTTCCTTAAACCAAAGTTTTTCCATTTAACTTAGCTGATAAGTCAGTGATGATTTCCTTAAAGATCAATGGATCAATGTTCTTGCCGAGTTGATAAATAATGAACCAATCACCAATTTGACATTTATCAGCAATACTTTCAACATCTTCGTTAGATGACAAACGACTGCGTGCACGGAGCAAGTAGAGACGTACTTTTGGCCACAGGCAAATGGCAAAACGGTAAACAAGTGAGATGGCACTAAGAATTGTCAATGCAATAAACCAGAACCACAAGAATACAAAGATCTTCTCATTGACAATGTTGAGTGGCAAGACGCAAAGACCGTCGAACTTCTGAACACTTCCTGATGGACCATATTTATGGAATGTACATTTTGTGACTTTTGGGAATACACGAGCCATTGGATCACCACGTTCTTCAGGTTCCATTTCTGTAAAGCTCAACACATCACTTCCGTATGTTGAGAATTCACCGCCAAGGAAATAATCCATGAAGTAAATTTGAACAAAAACGTTGACAAAATTGAGAGCCTCACAGATGAAGAATCGGAAGGCATAGAAATTGTGACGATTCAAATTATCACCAAAGTAATCGAGGAGGATTTTCTTTCGGTCCTCTTTAGCCTCATCGTTGACAACTGGACAATTGAGATCCATGACAAGCATCTTGATACGACCACCTTCCCATGTCTTCCATAAGTAGCGAGGTATGTAGAAACAAATTGCTTCTGCAAATAGAGATTAAGATTGATTTGTTATTAGAATTTTGAGTGATAAGATTCAGGATTTTTTGAGGTTGATAGCAATTTCTATGCAAATGAGGAACTAGGCTTTCTCGAAATCCCGGTTTTGGAAAATTTCCGGGACCGGGACCAAAATTAAAATTTAAATATCTTGAGCATTAATGAAAGATTTTCAATTTTTTTTTTGTATGCTGATTATAATCTTAATACTAAACAAATTAAATTTATTTTTTTTTTTTTCAAAAAACTAAAATCGTTTACAATACAACCGTTTTAATTTTTTGATTTTGGTCCCGAAAAACTCGGGACCGGGAAATCGAGAAAGCCTATGAGGAACTATAAATAGTTCCATTGGTTCCAAATGAACAAATATGTCTCGTTCTTGAGGATAATTAGTAATTTTACGTAGTTTAACATCATATGCATCACAATTAATGCAAAATAACTCACTGAATATTCATAATGTTAAACTTTAAATTGATGACTAAGTTCCAAAATATTGGTTGGTCACTACAGATCTAAACCAAAGTAGTCAATAAATTTTGAGCATTACAAAAAAATTTCAACTTCTTTAGTAACTTTTTAACTAGAATCATTTTTGCTAAAATATCTGCCAATATATTTTATTAAAAAGCCTGCAAAAAATCTAGTATGAGCCACTGTATTGTCTTCGTCGTATATTTAAATACTCGATCACATTAGTCATCAAATTAGCTAAAACTTCACCGGTTTCCAATAAAATCTTTATTTCATTTCTTAAAAAGCTTAATTAATACAGCAATAGGCATAAGTATTTATGTATTTAAACTCGCCAAGACAATTAATCATCATTCACATTTGCAGAAAGAGCTAAAGTCAGAAGTGAATGGCAAATTCAATCATGAGTGTAAATTGCAAAAAAATACGCTCTAGTGTAATTCTACTTTTATTGGTTAAATGAAAAATACATGTTTTTAAGACAGATTGAGTGAATTATTGCTAAGACGAGAATTGTACTTTGAGTTGTGGGAAAAGTGCTATTGTAGAAAATAGTAAATTAATTAAAAGAAATTATTGCATCTTCTTAATTGATAGAACGTCTAAAACATCAAATGACCTAGCAAAAACTAATTTAGTATCTAAAAAGTAAACTCAACTAGATAAAGTACTATATTGAATTCAGTTCAATATTATCAACAATATTAGACTAAGCAATCGATCTAATTTTTAAATGAGAGAGTGATAAGTAAATTTGACCTATTTTTGGTAACAAGTTGCATCAAAATATCTAGTCTTGACATGCATTTTAAGGGTAAATATTTGATTAACTAGGAGAATTCTAGTTCTTTTGTTACTCTAGTTCTAAATTAATCGCAGTGCTCTAGTCCAGGGTGTGGAACTGATCAAATTGATCAAAAATGATCAAAAATGATCAAAAAAAGATCAAAAAAGATCAAAAATGATCAAAAAAGATCAAAAAAGATCAAAAATGATCAAAAATGATCAAAAATCAATTTGATCAGTTTCACACCCTTGGCTCTAGTTTTGAAAATAAGTCTGAAGGAGATAATATTTGATTTCAATATCCTAGAACTATGTGAATTATACTATGTTCCATGCTACTTTAATAAAATTAGCAAGATCAATAGGTTAATCAGCAGGGGCGTAGCCAGGGGGGGAGGGGGGGGGGGTTTGGGGTCAAAACCCCTCCTCCCTTATTTTCGCGAAATTTAAACTAGATATTATTGAATTTTTCAGATCCGAACCAAAAAAAAACGTCAAAAAGCAAAAACCTCCCCTCAAAAAAAATTCCTGGCTACACCCCTGAGGTTAATGCATGGAAACTAGAAATTATAAAAAATTTAAAATTTATCTATCAACATAGATTCCATTTTGCTGGTTATGTTAGAAAATTTTATTTTATTTTTCACTCAGCTGTTCAAACACAAATGCAACTCCAACTCTCATTCCGAGAACACATTTGAATAGAAATTTATTTAATTTAATTTATTTTACATTATTGCATCTTTGCATCATGTGAAATAAAATTTATTCAACTTGGGGACATTCAGCTTTGAAATTATTACTAAGAGTCGTTGAATAATAATTTTAGCATCAAAATCTACCTACAAGACTACAAAAAATAATAATTTTTCCACTAAATTAACCTCCATCAATTAAAATACATCCAAAGAATTTCCAACATAAACTTCCCAATTAAAATAAATTTCACAACAATACGAAAATATTTTGACTATTAAAACACAACAATGGCAAAGCTGCTTTGCATAACATGTGGCCAGAACAATGCCCGTTTCTATAGAAATGAGTCATGCCAGCTGAAATTTGCAACTATAATCTCAAAAAATAACATTTTGATATCCGTTAATTTAAACAATTTTTTGTCGCATAGGAACTGACAAATGGCATCTGTTTTGCATAGAAATTGGTCTGAACTTAGATTTTTGGGGAAGGTGGGTGAATGTTGGTATCAAAAGAGAGTTTGAGGGTCTTGAAGCAGTTTAAGGTCCAAAAAGCTTTAAAATTGACTTAATTTTGACCTCTTTGAGATTCCATTTTTAAGTTTCCTGAAGTCCTTTACAGCTCCACCATACACCCAATAAAATTCAATTAAAAATGAATCAAACTTACGGAAAAACAACACGAAGCAAACCCACTGATAATATTTATGATATTTAACCTCATCTTCTCCATCTGTATGCGATCCGACGCCAGGCTGTACAATATCTTTACCAACTGTACCAGTCAAGCGATTTGGTATGGTAAATGTTGAATAAATCCAACAATATGTATCCATAACATTAAGTGGAATTTCATCAACAATACAGTCGATGGGATCACCAATGTATTGACGACTCGTTACAAGCAACGAAAATGCAATTAGAATAATCACCGTTGCTTTATAATGTAGACGAAAAATGTTGTTATCGATGCATACATGGTCTAACTTAAGTAGACCTTTTACTGATCCGAAAACGTCAAACATTTTTTTTTTTCTTTCTTTCTTTCTTCTTTTTTTTAGTTCACACAAAAAATTCTTCTTTTTTTCACACCCGAGTCACTATTTTAAATTTCTTAAATCTGGTCTTTCTCAGTCACTTCTTTTCAATTGATTCTGAAAGGTCAAATTAATTGAAAAATAAGAACTACTTAAATTTAAAAAAAAAATGTCTCTCTCGCTTGAATAAAACTAAAAGAAAGCGATGCTATGCCAAAAAAGCGACACGACAACACAACGAAACGAACTAAACTGATCTCTCCAGTTCTTTTTTGATGTCTACGAATTGCGTTTTTAGTTTAACTCTCGCAAATGGGAAGTTGGTTGTGTTGTGTTGTGTTGGTGATACACACACACATGTGTAATGTAATTAAGATTGTGATGTGAATGTGTTGGTGCATGGAATAGATATGAAGAAAGAACTCAACATGCGGTGAAGTTAGATGAAGTTATTTGTTATGGAGTTATGTATTGTGAGGGAATTGGAGTTGAGTGTGTTTGTGAATGACAAAGAAGAATAATGCTGGTTAGATTGTGGCAGGATGGGACGCTGGGTTGAGGTTCTTATTGAAATTTTTAAAATAAATTCATTAAAATATCAAAAGTTCATTCAAGTTTTGTCTGTCAATCTTGAAGAGAAGTTGAAGATTTTAATCTAAAATTTAATGTAATTTAAGACAAATTCTACAAAATTCACAAGAAAAGGATATTTGCATATGAAGATAGAACAAAGAAAACAAAAGATTGTAATGAAGATATTGCTTTGCATTCCTATGGAAAGGTAGAAAATGCAAAATGTAGAATAGAAAAAGTTAATCCAAAATATTAAATATAAAGCCTGTTTAAACAAATTTAACACTAAAAAACCTTTAAAAAATTCAAAACTTAAATTTTAAACAATTTTTCTCACTTTTTTGAATTTTTTGATTCATTTTATTTTTATCACAAAATTTATTTATTTTTCATTATTTCTCCTCAACTTCATCATCTTCAGGACATTTTTCAATCATTAAATTTGGATCAGCAAGTAAATTTCCATCGAGTCCTTCTGAAATCATCTTAGCCTTCACACCCCCTTCAGGAACTCCAAACTTTAACATTTTAAAATACTTTTTATATATAAATGATTCAGAAATTTTAATCATGTTGCTGTTTTCTGGCTCTTGAGGTTCTGGAGGATTGATTGGAACTTCTGGTGGTTGTTGTTGATTGTCAGCTTGAACTGCTGTTGGTTGGGTTGAGTGTGTTTCTGTTGGTTGTTCTGGTTGATTTGTAGGAACGGTTGGAGGTTGAGGGATTGTTAAGGTTGAAGTTACATGGCTGTCTGATTCTAGAGGAACTGATGCAAGCTGTAAGGTAAAGAATTTTTTTTTTTTTAAGAAAATAGAATATTTTGATTTTTTTTTTAAAATTTTACGGAATTGAAAAAAAATCCAGAAAATAATTTAAAAGATAAATCCATTTAAAACTTTATGTAAATTTTAATAAAATTTAAATTAAATTAAAAGCTAAAAATTTTTATTCTAGAATTGAAATTTGAAATTCAGACACAACTTACCTTAGCCTCAATAATCACCAAATTGCTTTCAATTCTGTTCAATTTTCTTTCAAATTCAAAGAATTTAGTCTCACAGTCAGTCATGAATTTATTCAAAAATGTAGATGTTGAGATGAGAAATTCATTGAAAAATGTTTGCATTCGTTTGCTATTTAATGCCATCTTTTTGGTGTTTTTTGATTAAAATTAATATTTTATTTTTTACTTTGGTTAATTTGTGTTTTAATGGATAATAGTTGATGTTTATTTATTAAGGAGTTTTTATAAATTAGATCAAATTTTATTAAACTTTAAAAAAATTCCCACTAGGAAAATTACCTATTAGGTACCTCACTAAATATTCTTCAGACAAATTTTGTTTAAATTAAATTTGGATCAAATTGACTAGAATAACTATTTTTAATTTTGCATTCTTTTATATTTTGTTGCCTTTATGTCTTTTAAAAATTCTGCAATTTTTTTTAGAATTATTAGTTTGATATGAAAAAATTACTGGTTGATTTTATTACATCAATTAAAAAAATATTTTTTATTTTTTTAAAAAAAATTTTTACTCCATTTATTATCTCAAAATAATCTCATAGTTTTTGCATTTTAATGTCAGATTTGGCACTTAACCACTGCTATATTCTTAATCACTTTAATAATTATCTTAATATATGTTACTTCTATATAAATTTATTTAAACTTTTCTATTAAATTTGTTTCAAAACTTTGTTATCAAAAATTATTTATGAACTGAAAAAATTGTAAACAAAAACAAAAGTTTCTGAATTTTTATAAATTGTTGTTTTGTGTCTGTCTGACATTGAAGAAAAAAAAAAACTTAAAAATATTTTAATATTGAAAAATTACTTAAAATTTATTTATTAAATAAATGAGCTTAAGTTATAAAAATTATGAATCTTTCCAAGGCTAATGTACACTCCTAAAACTTGGTACATAGTAGACCTATTTAATCATTAAAAATCCCTCAGTCAAGCAAACTTCAACATCCAAACTCCTTCAAATTATCAAACAATCATCCCTCACTAATCCAACAATTAAATATTCTGAGCAGCCATTAGCAACGTATCATGAATCTCCTTAGCATAAGTAATTTGTGTCTTGACAAGATCCAAGTACTGCATATAAGTCAGTGCATTTTCTTGTGCCATATTTTCACTCCTAGTTGGTACAACTGGTACTGGAAGATAAACTTGTGAGGCATAAGCTTGTTCTGTGCATTTCTTAGCTGTAATTAAATGCAACTCAATCTGATCACAAATTGAATAAAACTCTTCAAGATGCTTGTCAAATCTGGCATTGGATTCGGGTTGTTTTGCATTTCCTGATGTGTCTTGGTTGAGGAGTTGTGCTGCAGACTGGAAGATGTTTTTGAGAGATTCTTTGAGTGGACCGAGCAGAGATTTTACTTTTGTGATGTTGTCTGGATTTGGTGATGGCATTATGTTGGACTGGAAATTGAGTTTTATTAGTTTTTAGATTAGAAATTAAATTTTTAAGTTTACCATTTGAGGTGGAACCATTGGTTGCATTTGTGGTGGAATATTCTGTTGTGGTGATTGTTGCTGGATTATGCCTTGTGGAACGTTCATATTTGGGTTCATTTTGACACTGATAAATAGTTGAACTTTATATTTTTAGAATTTTTAAGAAAACTGAGTAGATTTTGTTGATATTTTTGTAAATCGTACGTAGAAATGATTTAATAAAGATGCAAAACATGCCGGTACGTACGTAAAATTTTGAAGCTGAAATTTGAAATATTCGTTAAGAAATGAAAATTTATTTAATCTACATAACAATTTTGTTAAATTTATTATGTTTTATTAAAAATCTTCCTGAAACTGACTTTAAAAAAATCTTGCAAATTAATCCTTTGATTTCAAGTATAAATGTTGATCAAAATTTTATTCTTCCTTATCACCAAAATACGTATAAATCCAATAAAGATTTGATAATTTTTTTTTTGTAAATGCAAATAATTAATCGTGAAACATGTTGACATGAAATGATTCATTTTCTTCATGATGTTTTATGCTTGTCGATAGAAATAGATCATTTTTTTAGAAAAAGGATCAGAATCATGACAAAATGTAAGTTATTAAACGTAATCAACAAATTATAAAATTTTATCAATAGAAAAAAATTAAAAAAATTAAACAATTTTTTAAAGTGACTTTTTTTAATATTTGTCACAATTTTTAAGAACTAATGTTTTTTGTGAATGTGTCTAACATCAATAATCAGGTCAGACTACTTGGTGTAAAAATTGTATAATTTCGTACGTAAATGCCAAAAAGTACATAAAAATCATTTAAGAAACTGCAGTCAGATTAAGTTTGTAACGCAACGAAGTCATCCTACGTCCTTTTACAATTTGCTCTTAATTGGCTGTTCTCCAACTTTCATCAGTACTTGTTGCATGAGTTTCAATGCTTCCTCTAAACTCTTCTTGAATAATTGTGTGCTGGTTTCATTGTTGCTTCTCATACTTGACAGTCCGAACCACATGTCGTTGTTTCTTGGTGAATAGCAGCAGCTAAAATGATAATTCATGGAAAATTATATGAAATATTCATGAAATTGAAGTTCAGGGTACTAAGGTGACAAAATTAGGATTTTTTCGAATTTTTTGGGTATTTTGGTTTGGGTTAGGGTACCAGAAGTAAATACCCTTAAAGTTCGGGTTAAAAGTACCCTAATAAGCCCTTCCAGTCAATTTTAACTTAATATAAACAGCTCCTACAAATTTTCATCAACTCACCCATATCCATCGTAAGTCAAAGGTCCATAGCACATAAACGCATTATACACACTTGGAACCTGACTTGTGCTCAGCCTATAAGTCGATGCCTTAACATAACCTTCATCAGAATACAAAGCTGGAACTTCAATTCCATTTTCTCTTGCAATCAACTTCAACCCCAACAAATGTCTATCAATACCAAATCCTTGAACTGCTTGACTGACGTACTTTTTGTGTGCATCAATTGCATCCTTCATTTTCTGTAATTTCTCCTTGTCATCTTTTGATTCAACCATTGCTTTTGCAAATGCTACTGATTCTTTTGAGCATGATCGGATACATTCAGTTCGTCCATGAACGTAAAGTCTAGTACCAGCACTTTCATAATGAGCACCAGGTACATGATGAAGTCTATAGAATGCAAACTGAATTGCCATTTGTATGAAGGAGTCTGGTGAGAATTTTTGTGTTTTGATGAAATTCTTTCCGTAGTCTGTGAAGTGAAGGTAGTTCATATCCAAATCTGCTGTTAGCTTGTCGATATTTTCAGATGACAATTTGATAGCTTCTTCAACTGCTGGTGATGATTGGAAAGTTAACATTGCTGGTTTTTCAAAGTTTCCAGTTCCAATGGCTGTTGTTGCTTTACCAGCTTCATGATCATCAACATATTTAATGACTTGATCAGTAAGAACAGCAATTGGACCACCTTCAGCTGGTGAATGCTCATAAGTTACTCCATTGATGCCTCTAGTTCCAACAATAAATTGAATTGTTTTGTCGTACCAGCGATTGCCTGAATTTAAAGTTGATCCAGCTCCAGTGAGAAATAGATACTCGCCAGTGATGATGTCATCCTTTATTTGTGGTGTGTCTCTGTCAATTGAAAGTAGGAATAATGACTTTTGAATGTCTTCTAGTGATGCAACATTTTGAGGATTTTTGATCAATTCTTGATATGCCTTAGCCCAATTGTCACGGTTGTCAGATGTCAAGACACCAATTTTTAATGGATTCTTCACTTTTGAAGCCTCACTAACACAAAATTTCAGCTGTTCCATCAACTGATTTTCTCCTAAAATTTCTCCATGAACATTATAGACTGGAACTTTGAAGAACACATCATTAACAGCTACAGCAATGTGAGTTGATTCTCTGTTAAATTCGACTGAATCTTGAGGTAAACCAGGGATTCTGCATGTGCCAAAAACATTGTGATATTGCTGCATGTCCATTTCATTTTTACCCATTTTCTCGACAGCTACCTTTTTGGCATCGATGAGACTTTTGAATTGCATTGCAGCTAAAAAATAAGAGAATGATAATATTGAAAGTTTGAGGATTAAAAGGCAATTGAAATTAAATTGATGAAGTGAACCTGAGGTCAAATTTAGATAAACTCAATATGGGACAAGATCACGATCTGAATAAAAAAAATATTTAATGTATACTCTATAATTCAGTGTCAAGGTCATAGATGCTAGCAAATTCAAACACATTATCAAAAATGCCAAAAAAACTTGTTCTTTTGTTCTACAAAAAAATTAAGTCACGGAACACAAAATTACAATTTTAACACAAAAACTTACAATAAATAACTCGTGTCGCATACTTCAGTCTATCCTCCATTGTATCAAACTTCCTCTGTGGCATCACAATTCCAGGTGATGACCAAACTACAACTGGATCTCTATACTGCAAATAGGCACAATTCAACCACCAATTTGAAGTTGGATCTGACAACCAATTCTCCTTCTCTCCAGCCCTCTTTTCCAATAATTGCTGTAACTTTTCACCAATTCCTCCAGCCTTTCCAAATTCACGAACTAAATTTTTTGTATTCTCAAAATTTGATGCTGGCAAATGAGGCTCGACTGTGTCGAGGAATTTAGTGAGTGTGTCACTTAACTTTGGCACTGGCAGATGCGGCAAGTTTTGAGGATTTGAACTGGATGCATAATTGCTACTCGACACTACTTTACTAGACATTTTGAGGATTTGATTTGATTTTCTGAATGCACCAATCATCTAAAGACGAAGAGATAAAATATTTTTTTGTAGACGTGGATATGGCAAGAGTCAGAGAAAGAGTGAAACTGAGTAGTACAACAAAAAATAACAAAAAAAAAATCTTGTTGAACCAGCTCAACTTACTATGGTTTTATATCTACTAACACGGTTCGTAAGACTGAAAAGTAGGAGGAAGAATGTGGAACTAAAATAAATGCAAAATCCAAACTTGAACTTTAGATTGTCGTATAAAACTCGATTTTTTTTGATATTGTTTTGTAATGTTTATGCTTCTTTTTATTTTATTTTACTTTTTCTCTTGATTTTATTTTGTTGCTTTCACTTTTTTTGAGTGAGAAATTGAGAATTTTTAGTGAGATTCAAAAAGATTTGAGAGAGGAAAGAAAGATAAAGAGAAGAAAATTTTCTCTGTTTTGGTTTGCAGCTGATTTTTACTGTTTTAACATATATCTAAATTTTACACCGGCTTCTAAGTTGAAAATTTTGATAATTTGTGATTAAGTTTTAGATTTCCACACAAAAAAGATTCTTTTAATTTTTTATTTGACTGTACATATAAATGTTTTATTTTATTTCAAACCTTTTTTTAACATTTAAAATTTTTATATTAATCTTTATAATTTAATCAAAGTGAATTCATTAATTGACGAAATATATTTTAAGATAAATAAAATAAAGAACATTAGCAGCTCTGATACACCATTGCTGCTTTCAAATCTTATCTACCTTTAAATATTCAAATTTTTCACAGTAACTGCTGAAAAAGATTTAAATCTCAATTTTATGCTAAAATAATCAATTTTTTAGCACAGAAACCAATTATTTTGTGTGGCATTTTTTTAATTTTAATTTTTAATTTTCTACCTCAAAATGACAGTGTCAGTTCTTGGTGGAGGCATTGCCGGTCTCTCAACCCTTTACTACCTCTCGCTACGTCAAAATATCCCTCGTGTCAAGCTTTTTGAAGCCTCATCAAGGTTTGGTGGATGGGTCAAGTCATCAACTGATAAGAATACCGGTGTGGTCTTTGAAACAGGACCAAGGTCATTACGACCTGTTGGAGATGTTGGGTTAACAACATTAGAATTGATTGAGAAGCTTGGAATTGATGACAAAGTTGTACCTGTCCACAGAAGTCATGTTGCAGCTAAGAATCGAATGGTTTATGCTAAGAATAAAGTCTGTATGATGCCAAATGGTCCTGCTGGAATAATCAAGACAATTCCACCATTTTCAAAGCCTTTATTGTTTGCTGGACTAAAGGATTTATTCACTGGAAGGTCAAAAGTTCCACTCGAGGATGAATCAATTTACGAATTTGTTGCAAGAAGATTTGGCAAAGAAGTTGCAGACTACGCAATTAGTCCTGTCATTTGTGGCATTTGTGCTGGAGATGCCAAAGAAATTTCTGTTAAATTTTTATTCAAAGACATTTTTGAGAAAGAACAAAAGTACGGTGGAATCATAAAAGGGGCAATTAAAGGCAGAAAAGACAAAAAACCTGAAATTCCCATGGAAAAGACAGAATTTATGAATCGAGCTAAGGTTGAAGGTTGGTCACTGTATAGAATGCAGGATGGCATAGAAGTCATTCCAAAGAGAATTATTGAAAAACTAACGAACAATGAAAATTTTGAAATGAATTTAAATTCAGCTTGTGAACAAATTTCATTTAAAAATGATGAAGCACATATCACAATTAATGGAACTAATCAGCCAGCACAGCATGTTGTGTCTACACTGCCTGCTTTTACTCTTGCTAAGCTAATTGACCAACAACACCCAACCCTAGCTAATGAACTTCGTGCCATTCCATACGTTGATGTTGCTGTGATTAATTTACTCTACAAAAAGGAAAATTTACTCAAAGATAAAGGCTTTGGTGTCCTGATTGCTCCATCTGAGAACATGCCAATCTTGGGAATTATTTTTGACAGCTGCATTGTTGACTGCAATCATAGCACAGTTTTGACTGTCATGAGTGGTGGACGATGGTTTGACAAGCATTATGGAAAGGATGCATCTGAAGAGAAGCTTCTTGGTGCTGCACTCGATGGAATCTCGAAAATTTTAGGCATCAATGAGAAGCCGGATATCTTTGAGGTTCATTTGAATCGACAATGCATTCCACAATATATTGTTGGACATCATCAGAGAGTTGAAAGGATCAGGAAGTATGTTAGTGACAATAAATTACCTTTGAGCTTGGGTGGTGCTGCATTTGATGGTGTTGGTGTTAACGATGTAATCATGTCTTCCAAAAATATCGCTAATGGATTGAAATTTTAGAAAATATTTTTTTTTTGATGGCCAAAAATCAAATTTTAATGAATACTCATGTTAATCTTCAAGATATTCCAGTGATACCTGTTTACGAAACATACAAATTAATAAAAAATAGCAGTAAAGCATTTTTATTGTCAATTTTATTTAAAATAATCATATTCACACCAAATTTTCAATTTGGGTGAATATATTGCTTTTGTATAAAACTGAAAACCACATTTTCTAACTTGCTGCTTCAGGATTACAATTTTATCCCATACTGTCTATGGTGGAAAGTCTGTGCCTGAAAATACCAATCTAACAGTGAAAACCGCATCTCATTTGGTGCTTCCAGTCAAGAGAAATCGCAAAAAAACGCATTCTGTCATTTAGCAAGTTAGCAAGTTAGCAAGTTAGCAAGTTAGCAAGTTAGCAAGTTAGCAAGTTAGTTTCCGCGATAACTCAATTTCAACGAAACGTTAAGACTTCGGGTTTTTTGCATTTGATTAATATTGGCCCAAGGAAAACCGGTATAGTTTTTGGAGTCATGAGCTGCTTCCTGTGAGGCACAATGGACGAAAATGTGCCATTTTTGACCAAAATATGCAAAAAATTTTACATTTTCTTTAATATCTCAGACATAACTTAACCAAATGATTTGAAATTTTCGGTGTTAGATTAAGCATTATTTAAGGTATAATTCACACTATAATGACAAAAAAATTTTCATGCGCAGTGTAACAAAAAAGTTGAAAAATCGAAAAATTTTTCCGACGCAGGCTGTACTTTAGTTATAGTGCTAAATGCGCGCTGAGCAGATGTAGGGTTTTAAAACGATTAATTATGAATGATGTAATCTATAATCAGTAGATAAAGTATAATTATTTTTTTCTCTAATTGAAATCAAAAGAAGTTCTACTGGTGGTGTGAATATACCCATGAAGCGTGATCCGCTTCATTACTAGTTTTTTATAAGTTTCAGCCTCTTCGATCATTTCACTTAGATCTCTTCTTCTCTCTGTCGTATTCTCCTTATCGTGTTCATTCAATTTAACATAAATTTCATCATTATTCTCAAAATCTCCAGGCTTTCTAGGCATTACATGACAGTGAACATGCTTCACAGTCTGTCCAGCAAATTCACCATCTTGAACTGTTATTGTTGTACTTTTTGCATCATGATATTCATCTAGAACTTTGGAAATTTTACATGCAGCATCAAAAAGTTCTTTCGTCTCAGTTTCATTCATGTCTTCAACTCTTGGAATCATCCGTTTTGTAGCAACTAAAACATGTCCAGGAACAACACATCGAATGTTTGTAAAAGCAACGCAAGTCTCAGTTTCATAAAAAATTGTCCTTGGATCAATTGGATGTTTCTCAAAAATAAATGGAACTTCATTTGGGACACTAAACTCATTTTGTACCTTAAAATTCAGTGAATATACATCAGGACGTCGATGACTTCCACACGGCATGTTTCTCTCAACTTTCTCAATTTTCTTCAAATCAATCTCTGCAAATTGAACTTCAAATTCCTCAGTACATCTGGCAATGATGTCACCCCATGGGGATACAACAACTGCTTGCCCATAGCTGCTTCTTTTGTCATTATGTTTGCCTTGTTGTGCTGCTGAGATGATGTAGCATTGATTCTCAATTGCACGACAACGATTAAGAATGTCCCAATGAGCTTTACCAGTTGTAAGTGCAAATGCTGATGGAAATGTTATGAGATCTGCACCACGCGATTTGAGCCACAATGCACCCTCTGGGAAGCGGATGTCGTAGCACTGAAATTGAGGAAAATGTTTGGATTAGTTTTTGTTGTAATTTTGGTCAATTTGGGATGTAAAAGTTTGTGAAATTAGATTCATGTTGAGTAGCTAATAAAACTGACCACAGGAGCGTAGCCAGGGGGGGGGGGGGGGGTTCGGGGTCAAAACCCCCCCTATTTTCGCGAAGTTTATACTAGATATTTTTGAATTTTTCAGATCCGAACCAAAAAAAAAAAACGTCGAAAAGTAGCAAAAAACCCCCCTCAAAAAAATTCCTGGCTACGCCTCTGACTGAACAAAACTATAATTTAGTCATTTCGTCCTTAAAAAGTCAAACAAAAAATAATCCATTCACATAAACAGTACTCACAATTTGCATTCCAACATTCCCAATTGGTGTCTTTACTGGCTTTGTTATCTCTTTCCCACCTTCAACAACCTTAGATTCTCTGAATTTAAATTCTGGCGTGTCAACATCAAACAAGTGCAATTTCCTATAAACACCAGCAATTTCACCATCAAAATTAATCAGCACATGTGTATTTGATATTTTTCCATCTTTATGTCCCTCAATTTTCTCATGAATTCCACCAAAACTTCCCCACATTGAATGTTCCTTGCATAAATTTTTATAAAATTGAACAGTTTCACCGGTCAGTGGTTCAGCAAGACTTAAAGTCTCTTCAGCATTGGTTCCAACGTAATCACAGCATTCAGGGAAGAACAGGAAGCTAGCTTTGTCTTTTGATTGATTAAAAAGTTCCTTGACAAGTTCACGATTTTTGAATTTGTCGTTTGTTGATCGCATTTGACACAGTCCGATGATATTGGATGACATTTTTGAAAGACTTCGATATGATGTGTGGAATGTTGAGAGTTTTGATGATGATATGGATGTGAAGATGCGATATAGCATAACTGTGGATGGAAATTGTGATTTTTGGGTATTTTTGATTAATTTCCTTATTTTTTTAAGTTTTTAATGATTTTTTTAAAAAATTTTTATGATTTTTTGCAAATTTATTTGATATTTGAAATTTTTTGAGAAACTAAAAATAATTTTTGAAGTGTTTGAGTAAAATTTTACAAAATATATAACTGGTCAAAAAAAGCTCATTTTGGAGAAAATGAATATGGATTTTTAAGGAAAATATGTGAAAGAATCTGAAGAAGTAGAATCAAGTCCTAAATATTTGATATTTGTTGTTTTATTCTCAAATTTAAGTCATTAAGTAAAACTTAGTTTATTTACCTTAAACCGAATTGTCTTAATTTAGCACTCTTTAATTCTGTCAAATTCCTAACAAAACTATTTATTTCCTTTCTGTGTTCACAGTTTTAGTCAACAATCAAAGTATTTATTTTGTAATATCAATTCAGAAACTTTTCGAACTGTTTACTTTATTCTGCAAAAAAAAAAATCTTTTTACGTCAACAATTCTTGAATTTCACGTACGTATTCCTGTTGGCTGTTGTTCAATTTCACGTAGTTTCATAACATATGACTTTTGTTTACATTTAATTCTCTCATTGTTCGTTCTTCTCTCTCCTAAAGAGAGCAAATTCTTACTAAGAGAATTCCAAACTTCTCAACTGATAAAAGAGAATTTAACATTTTTTCCACACTGTTCCAAATATTCTCGCATAAACGCATAGAAATTGAAGAATATTCTCATAAAGGAAATGAAAACCGAAATTTTGTCGACACATCTTCATCCAAATATGTGCGATGGTGGTGTAATGGTTAGCATTGTTGCCTTCCAAGCAATAGATCCGGGTTCAATTCCCGGCCATCGCAATTTCTTTTTTTGATATTTTTTTTTTTATTTCTTTTCTTATATTTTGATACGAGTTTTTCTAAATTTTTGTTGTTTTTTTTAATAAAAAATTTTTCGAAACAATTTTTATTTTCTTAACAAATTTAAATTTAAACAAAAAATAAGCATTTCATTGAAAAAAATTATATATTCTAATTATTTTCTTCACTATCGCTATAATAATCGCTATCAGTCAACACCCTCGGAGCCGTTGTTGTATACAATTTATAAGTTCCAATTGGCAAATCATCAATTTTTCCATGCCTTAACAAATTTAAGAAAAATTTATTTTCCCATTCAGGAACTGGAACTAATTCTTCAATTATTCCACGTCCAGGTTCAAATCTTGATTTTTTATTTGCAATAATAAAAGGAAAATCTGTGGTTGTGTTAATTAATGATGTTATTGTTGTTGTCGATCTGGTTCTTCTTGGTTTTCTGGTTGTTGAAGTTGTTGGTGGGGGAAGGGCTGTTGTTGATGTACTTCTGGATGTTTTTGGTGCTGGTTCTTCAGTTGTTGTTGTTTCCGGAAATAATTCATATTTGCCAGTCAATTTGAGAAGAAAAATATGAATTTTTGAGCTGATTGAAAGATTTTTTGTGTCATTCTGGCAATTTCCAAAATTTAAGGTGTTTATTAAAAATAACAAAAGGAGAAAAAATGTGAAAATCTTCATTCTGTACTAAAACTTTATTTCAAAGAAATTGATTTTTTAAAAAATATAATAAATTAATTGTAAACAACAATATCAAGTGAGCACTGCGAGCATAAACAATCTATTAGATTCTCTCAGATTTATTCTTCTCATCACATGAATTCAATTTTAAGTGACAGTTTTCAGGGCTTTCAATTCTTAGTTTAATGCAAAAACTTTGTAATTTCATGATTTAGAATTAAAATTCAAAAATATTTTAAATTTTTTTTTCAAAATTATTTTCTTAAATTTCAAAATTTTTTTTTAATAATTATTAAATTTATTTATTTGAATGTTTTTAGATTTTTTTTTCAAAATTGTTTTCTTAAAAATCAAATTTTTTTTAAATTTTTTTTCGAATATTTTCAAAAATTTTTAAAAGCTTTTCGATATTTTTAAAAATTATTAATTTTATTTATTTGAATATTTTTATTTTTTTTTTCGAAATTCAGTCAATCATTTTCCTCACTGTCACTATAATAATCACTATCGGTCAAAACTTTCATAGTTGAAGAAGTTCTTCTCGTTGTTGTATAAAGTCTAAATAATCCTGGTGGAAGTTCAGTAATTCTGCCTTCTTTTAACATCGTTAGATAATATTTGTTTTGCCAATCACTAACCTTAACTCGTTCACTTACAAATCTATTTCCAGGTTGAATAGAAAACCTATTCTCGGCAATTACGAATGGAAAATCTGTCGTTGTAGTCACAGTTGTTGTTGATTTTGTTCTTCGAGGCTTTTTGGTTGTTGTAGTTGTTGTGGTTGTTGATGTTGTCAATGGAAGAGTTGTTGATGTAGTCAGTGGAATCGTTGTTGTTATTTTTGGAACTGCATCATATTTTCCCATTAATTTGAGGAGAAAGATGTGAACTTTTGAGCCAATTGTTAAGCTTGAGTAAGCATCATCATCATCATCATCACAATTAATCGAATTAAATGCAAAAAAGAAAAATAACAAAATTAATAAAATCTTCATTTTTGGTGAATTTATGACTATTTTTTTAACTTGTGTGAATTAAATGAGTCATAAGGGAGTACTGAAAAAAGATGTAGAACTGAGCAGTAAGAGCAATTTTGATTATTTTAAAAAATGAGTTATTGTTATCAATTATGCTCATTTCTTCTCTTAACTCATTTTTTATTGATAATTAATAATTGCGTATTTTTAAAAAATCATGCTCTTGTAGCAAAAAAAAAAAATTACGTCAAAAAGTTTTTGAAGATTTTAAATTTTTAAGCACTTTATTTTTCAAATGAATTAAAAGTAATTATTTGTTAGTTCAGGAGCGAAGCCAGAGATTTTTTTTTTGAGGGGTATCCCGAGAATTTTTTTTTTCTACACCAAAGTTGATACCTAGCATGTGCCTTAAAAAAGTTTGCCTAGGCGTAGGCAAATTGAAATCAAAGGCACCTACCTTTGCCTTTGTCAAAAGCATAAAAAAATTGCCTTTGCCTTTGTTTTGCCTTGCAAAGGTAGAGCTTTGTCGTGGTGCCTTTGAATCTTTGCCTTTGTAAAAAAAAAATTTAACAAAAAGTTCCAAAAATTGATAAAAGTTAAAAATTTTCAAATTCAAAAATATCAAAGCAAAGCTAGGCAAACTCAAAGGCAAAGGCAACGTTTTCGTGCCTGAGTAAAGGCACCTTTGCTCTACACTTTTCATTCTATTTCTAAATTTATCAAGTGTTCAATAAAAGTTACTTTAACGGTCGAGCGAAGCGAGACCGAAGAAAATTTTCCGAAAATTTCCCAAATTTTTCTAAAGAAAATTTTTTTATGGGATTTTATTTTTCAGAGAGAGCCAGGGCTCCCTTGGGCCCCTCCCCTGGCTACACCCCTGTCTTAATTTTCAGGATCAAAATTAAGTCAATTACGATTATATTTTTTCTTAAGATAATTTTCTTGAAGTTAATTTAAAAACAATAAAATTTTTCTTTTTGAATTATTGTTTTTCCTTCTACATTTTTTTTTAAAATGAATTAAGTTCCAGATAAAAAATAAAAAATTCAGAAGTAAATCCCCCCCAAAAAAAATCCTGAAATAATCAGCATCAATATTACAAAAATAAAGTAAAACACAATCAATAAATTCCAAGACAATGACAAAAATCAGGCATTTATTTATTTACGACTGTCTTCCTACTTATCTCATTCTCATTCCAATTCCCGAAAATTATTTGCATTTTTTCTTCATTTCCTGAATGTCTCATTTTTTCCTCGACACCCACTCAAACCCTCCTTAAATTCTTTTCCATCTGTCTTATTTTAAATTCCACCGCCACTTCATTAATATGCATCAGTGAACACTTCCGATACCTTTACACTTACAGTGTATCATTCGATTGTCAATTTTTGATTCTGATTTGAGACTTTTTTTTGGTGTTTTTTTTTTTGTT
This sequence comes from Chironomus striatipennis, assembly GCA_026123125.1. NCBI lineage: Eukaryota > Metazoa > Arthropoda > Insecta > Diptera > Chironomidae > Chironomus > Chironomus striatipennis. Next base: position 8,589,505 of record CM047391.1, on the reverse strand, counting down.
TTTTTTTTAGAATTAGGATTTGAATGCTCTGCTATACAACTCTGCAATACAAATTTGACAAAAATGCAAGTCGACTTCGAGCTTTGGTTAAAAATTGTCTGAGAATGTGTAATAGTTCGAACCAAAAAGATTATTTTTGTATTAAGATTTTGAGAAGAAAGTTCCAAAAATTCAAGTTTTTGATGAACATCATCATTGGATGATTCAAAAATGATCAAGAATCAAAATATAACAAACAATCATGAAACATTCAAATAAGGATTTTCATTGTTTTGCAACATTAGAATTTATTCTACCTAAAAACATTGTAGATCAAAATTAGCTTTTTATTGTACATGATTTTAGGATTGCGATGTTAGTCATGATGAGATGTTTGAATTGAGATGTTAATGTTGATTTTTTGATCAAAATAAAAAAAAATTAGAATTTTTAAGGTCATATTTAAAATTTTTTGGTTTGTTTAGCAATTTTATTAGAATGTTTAAATTTAAGGTTCAATTAAAAGAAATTTTTAAACAAATGTATTAAAAAATTGTTAAAAATTTATTAAACTTTTGCATTGAATTTGAAAATTTACGAAAAATCCAATTATTTAAGTTTTTTTTAAAAAGAAAATAAAAATTTTTAAACTTTGTAAATTTTCAATCCAAAAATTTCTTCACCAGCACTCACAACCAGGTATGCACAACACATCAACATCCTCTCGCATGTCACACAACACGTGCGACATAAAGAACAAAACACAAACAACATGCCGAAAAAAAAATGGAAAACAACACAACAAAACAATAAAATAACAAAACACAATACACACGAGTGAGAAAATTTTCATGCCGACAATCAACCGAAGGATGTGAAAAAGGAACGAAAATAAAAAAAAAATGTTTTTCCTCCTCCCATTTTTTAATTGTTGTTGTTGTTGTGTTGTATACATCTTCACAGTTCCTGCTGTTGTGTGCCAATGTACACAACAAAACAAGCAAAACAATAAGCAAGAAAAAAGAGGAAAATTTTTTTTTCGGCATCTCTGACACAACAAAAAAAAAGGAAAAATATAAAAAAGGAGGAAAGAAACGCACACGAAGGTGAAGAAAAGTGGCTATGTGCTGGGCACCCCCTCAGTTCTATTGTGCAGCGTCACATGTGCGGTCGGGAGACGTTTTTTGTGTGAATTTTGAATATTAAGGAAGAAAAATTACGAAAATATTTTGAGAAAATAAGGTGAAAAGATTTTTTTAAAAAAAATTGTGAGAAGAAAATATTTCGGCGAAAATTTTTAAATTTAATTTTTGGTTCAAAAGAAAATCATGAAATTTTTTTGAGAACAGAATGTGCAGTTGCACGTGTTGCATATGTCATTGGATGTGTGTGAGGGGTGGGATAGTTTTGTAGTATGGGAATGATCATTTTCATTTTGTTGTATTTTTAAAAATCAAATAGATTAAATTTTTAAATTAAAAAGTTAAATTTGAATTTAAATATGAAATATTTTTTTAAAAATGATTTTTAATCTTTAAATCAAATAAAATTAAACTAAAAATTTATTGTAATTTAAAATAAATATTCTTTTTTAAATTAAAGGATGCAAATCATTTAATATCTTCTTTTGATTAAAAAAAAAATAATTTTATTTTTTATTTTATTTCATTATTTTACTGAAAAGTTTTCATGATTTTCAAAAATAGAATAAAATTTTATAATAAAATTATAACTCCAATTTTATGTACATTTTTCAGTGCGAAACTAATCAAAAATTGAAACTTTGATAAAAGTTAAATCAAATAAACATAAAAACTTAAATTTAAAAATTCTTGAACAATAAAAAAATTAAAATTACTGTTACCAAAATTAAATGTCATAACTTGACATTTAAAAATTCAGAGAAAAAATAAAACATAAAAGGCAACAAAAACAAATTAACAACAGTTTAACTTAATTAACTCCCAAACACTAACCATTTATTAACTTCAATTTGTGAACAAAAGAAAAACTAATTTTTTGTGTGTAATTTTGTGAGAAAAAAAAAGTCGAAAACAAAAGAGCTAATAACAAAAAAATTATCACAGGAAAATGCTCGAGTCACGTTGGCATCAAATTCAGGTTGGTGAATAGAGAAATTTTCCTCCTCATTTTCATTTATTTTTTCCTCTTTTAATTTAGCAATAATTGCTATTTAACCTCTCGACATTTAACTTTTGTCTTGTTCTATTGTTGACGATACTCAATTATTGTTATGATAATTATTTTGTGTGTTGATGCTCATGATAATGAAGGTGATTATTATGGTGAATGTGTTGAATGTGTGGACTTGAGATGAGTGATGTGGTGTAATTGGGAGGTGAAATTTGAGGTTTTGAGATTTTTTTGTTAAGTAAAAAAAATTAAATTTAATTTTGAAAAATTCAAAAGAATTAAATCAAAATTAAAAAAATATAAGGATGTTAAAGTTTTTCCAAAAAAAAAAAATCAATTCCGAAAAATTCCTCAAAGAAAATTAAAAATAACGTTTTAAAAACTCTGCAGATACAAAATTTTTAAAGCTTAATTTTATTAATTTTTATATTAAAATTTTTTAAAGTATGTGTGAAGGCAAAGAAAGTAAAATTTTATAAAACAAAAAAATACAAATATTTAAAGCAATTAAACACAACTTCCACATCAACCATCAACATATCAATACAATTTAAATCAATAAATTCAAACTCCAAATAAAAAAAATCAATTCAAAAAAATTTCAATTTTACATTCGCGAAAAGGGAAAATTAAGCAAAAATGTAGCTCAATATGGTCAATGGTCATTTGCTAATTGAAAAATATTTGTGTAGATAAATGTGAGAGCATATGAAGCACATACGAAAAAGAGGCAACAAGCGATGAACGATTGCAAAAAAAAAGAATAAAAAATCTGCCAAACAAAGCCGCCGACATGGCAATTGTCATGCTGATATGTTACCGTTTTCATTGTCATCATCGACTCTCCAGCCATCAATTTCATGTCATTGTTGCATTTGTTTTTGTTTTGTTTGACTTATTTTTAAGGGTATATTGAAGTTTTGGGTTTAAGGGTATTGATTCGGTATTGGAAGGTTTTAAGGTTAATTGTTTGATTTTTTGGATGTGGATTTAAGTTTTTTGGAGTTTCTTTTGTTGAATTTTGAGAAATTCAATCGCAATTTTAAAGTTTTTTAACTAAATTTTAATCCTCAATACCTAATCTGTGCCAAATTAAAGTCAGGGTCAAAATTCTAATCAAGAAAGTCAAAAAACTCTAAAATATTTTTTATTAAAAACTGATTCAAAAATCAAAAAAAAAACACACAATTCCACACCCCAGTCTTAACCCCATCTCCCCACATTTACCATTCCTTTCCTCTAACATCTCTCATCGATTGTTTGAATGAATAATAAAACAAAACTTTTCTGTCGCTTGATTTTATCCTAAATGATTTCATGACTTTTCCTGTTGTCGAATGTGCGATGAGCAGCATCAGTAGCAATATAGCACAATAGCATCAACAGAAAGCTGAAAAGATGAAAAAAAAAAACAAAACAACTGAATGAAAAACAAAAATTTTCCTGTTTCACTTTTTTTATTGTCAAACTTTTTTTATGCTGTTGTCAATATTTTTCGGAAGGCGATTTTCTTGTTGTTTTTTGAGTTGGTATGGTTGTGGGATGTTGGGCATTTGGGTATTGGGAAGAGGGTTTTGAGATAGATTTGTGAAGAGAATTAAAGTGTTGAGTTGATTGAGGATTGAGGCTGATCTGCAATTTAAAAAAATGATTTTTTTTTTAATTCTGAGGAAAAATATCGAAAGCTAGTTAAATAATTGAAGGGTTCGATAGATCGTAAGTTCAATGGATTAACTCTTAAACAAATTAAAAATGCACAAATTTTAGGGCAACAGTTTCCTTTAAATCAACTCCAACCCATAATTTCTCAATTAAACTTCCTAAAAATAAACGAAAAACATTATTTCCATCTAAAAAATTCAATTTTCTTTTTTTTGCAAATTTTCTTATCAATATTTTGCATATCCAATTCCAAACTCCTTCAACGAAAACTAACTACAACAATAATAAAATTCAATAGGATTATGACGAAGGTGAACAATTTTTTAATACAAAAAGTGAACAGTTACATACGAAAAGGGATGCGTCTCGATACGAAAGTGATTATGTGAGCTGAATATTCAATGGACAAAATATATAATTTTTTTTCTGTCTCAGTCATTACTTTTATTAAATGATGTTTGTGTGATAATGTTCTACTGTGAATCTTTGTTATGAATAAAAATTGCTCTTAAGTAGTTTTTGGCTGAGTTTGTTTGCTTGAAGACGGGCAAGATGACTAGAATGGGAGAAAATTTGTTTGCATGTACGATTATTGTTATTAAAATATGTGCAGGAACATGTAATAGGTGTGTAGACAATTATCGTTTTTGATCAAAAATTATGGTAATTTTTGGAATATTTTGAAGAAGGGTGGTGGGATGGGAAATTAGCTTTTTGTAGAAAATAATATTTAAAAGCCAAAATTTATATTTTTATGGTGCATTCACAATTTATGATCGAGGTTCAATGGCCTCTATACTAAAATATTAAGATCCAGGTTTTGAGGTTCAGGCTCATTTAAACTTTAGTTTTCGGTATGTTAACACTTAAATTGTAAGCGTAAGGTGCCTTCATTTAAAATTCTCAACTCTTTCACCAACAACTCTCCAAACATTCCGAAAAGAAGTATCTCAAAATTTAATAAACGGCACATATGTCACCAATTTATAACACTTGTTTCAACTTGCACATACCTTTTGCCTCCCTCGCATCACTCAATACTTTTTTATTCTTCTTTTATATTTCCATACTGGTTCTGTGTTGGGTGCCAGAGGATATTTTTAAATGACATATCTTTTTATTATGTTTGATAATATTTTCTTTTTATTATTTTACGACTGGCTATTGAATTTCAATATGAGGAATTTAGGAGTTATTGATGGGAAAAAGGGGTTGAAAATTGGTCATTTTGATGAATGTTTGCTAGAATTTATTTTTGTGTTTTCATCTTAAAAAAATAGGTGTTAAATTTTCAATAATATTTAGTCAAAAAATTTCACTTGGAAAAGATATTTAAAATTTTTATGCAAATTCCAGCAATATTTTCAATAATTTGCAAGTCAATTATATTCATAATGTTCAATTACCATCAAAAATTCCTCAAGATCACCCCTTAACTTCAAACTCTCCTCTTTTATCTCAATATTATCATTTCTCCCCTTCTCATCTCAATTTTTTGTCATTTTCTCCCTTCATTTCCATCTTTTATCCCAAAAAACAAAATAACGAAAACCTTCGCCCGCATTTTCTTAATAAAGACAATAAATAAACAATCTTCATGATAAACTCGAATTAAATAAAAAACGGCAAAAATGCCAAAACAATAAACAATTTTCTTTCATTTCTCTTTTATATATCCACTACTTTTTTTGTCTTAGGGTGCGTGCTTCTGTTTTTCAGTTTTATTTCATTTTCGCTCATTGATTATTAACAGTTGAAAAATCTGTGCGTTTTCCACACTAAATACTGTACAAGTTTTGAAAGAGAATAAAAATGAAAAAGATTGGCGGATATTGAAGAAAAGAAATGAAAAAAAATAAAGTTTCGGGAAAATAAAGCGGAAAGTGGATGGGAAGATTATTAGATGGAAAAGTTTGAGGGTATGGCAGGGTGAGTTTGTGAATAAAAAGCATTTTTTGAAAATTTAGAGCGTTAAATTTGATTTTTAGCCTGGATCTCAAGTTTTTAATGTGAAGACACCTGAACTTAAAAAAAAAAATTCGTGTAAAGGCACTTAAAATCAAATAGTTTAGTAAGAAAGCACCTGACTTATTGTGACCTGAAACTCTAATTTTAAATGCAAAAGAACCTAAACTTGATAAACTCTCACAAAAATCCATACAGCCATTCACATATTTTCAAAATTTCAGCACCATATTAAATTAAACTTCATCATCCACCACGAAGGGTCGAAAAGAAATAAAAAAAAGTGAAAAATATTCAGCGAGGCACAAAGTAAGAAATTAAAAATGAAAGAAATGAAAAGGCCACACGGGCGAGAGCTGTTCAATCTTTTGATTTATTATCATTCAATTAATTATGCATAAATTTAATTTTTTTGTTCTTCTTTTTTTGAGTTAATTTGATTTTTTTTTGTGAGATTAAAAATATCTGTGGGTGTTGTGATATCGGCAGATGCTGGAAGATTTCCCGAATAGACAAAGAGTACGCTCAGAGTATGCTCAACTTTTGGCTGAGTATACTCACTTGAGCATGCTCATTCATACAAAATTTGATCGCACTACTTTACGCATTTGAGCATGCTCTGAGCATACTCATTGAGTGTACTCAGAGCATACTAATTGCATACAATTGAGCATGCTCATAAGTATACTCATGAGTGTACTCATTAAGCATGCTCATAAGTACACTCTGAGTATACTCAAATAATCGATCAAAATTTTAAAAAATAAATATTTTTTTATACTTTTTCACATTTTTGGAATATTTTTTATTAATCTGTAGCATTTGTACTGTTTTAGGATAAATTTTATTTATTAGTAAATCTGAAATGAAACTTAGAAAATTTTTGATTTTACCTGGATTCGAACCCATGACCACTCTGTTGCTGTTGAGACCTTCACCTTAACCGTTGCGCCACTGCTACTTTTTACCTATATAATAATTTTTGGCAAAAGGCACATATAAATTATTATATATGTAAAATACTCTAAAACGGGTCTCATATTGTCTTATTAGACTTTTAACATGCTTAAAAGTCATAATTCCCAAAAAAATATTTATATTAATTGAATCTTTCACTTGTGAAGTATATAAAAATATCACAAAATTTTTGAGTATACTCATGAGCATACTCAAAAACTTAGAGAAAATTTTAAAAATCAAAGAATTTTTAAGAATTCTAGTGAGCATGCTCAGAGTATACTCAAGAGTGTACTCAAAATGAGCACGTAATAGTCTAATGAGAGAATTTTTTTGAGTGTACTCAGCACGTACTCAAGAGTATACTCAAGATGAGCATACTCGATTTTCTACAATTTAGCATGCTCATGAGCATACTCAATCGAACGTGCTCATTTAATTTTTGAAACAATTTATTGAGCATATTCAGAGTATACTCATGAGTATACTCAAGTGAGTGTACTCAGCTGAGTACGTGGAGCAATATTTTGAGTATGCTCATAAGTATACTCAGTTGAACATGCTCATCAATATATTTTTATTTTTTTTATGAGTATGTTCAGAGTATACTTATGAGTATGCTCAAGTGAGTGTACTCAGCTGAGCACGTAAAACAGTGTTTTTGAGCATACTCAGTAGCATGCTCAAAAAACTGAGCATGCTCAATGTTTATTCGGGTTTGAAACTAAGAAAATTATTTTGAGCAATAAAAAATTATGAAAAATCGTCAAAATTTTCAATTACAAATTAAGACAATATCATCAAAAATTTCCATAAAAATCCACAAAAGAACCACAAGAAAAATTAAATTTTATGTAAATGAGTGCCGAGTAAAAAAATTTTAATCCACAACAACAAAGTGATTAAGTTTATAAAAATTACAAGAAATAAGCCTTTAAATTGCGTGTAATTTTCCCGCCTTAACAGCATTTAAAGACATTAAAGAACTAAAGAAAAAGTCGATAAAATTTCAAAAAACTTTTTCTCGAGCAAAAATTTTCATTTTTAACTCATTTGATGCTTAACGATTTTATGATTTTAGAAATTAAATTTCACTTGGCTTCCTTTTAAATTGTAAACAACGTGGAACGAGCGATTAAAAGGGCTGAAAAATTATTTCACTTTATCGCTCATTAGGGAGTTGTTTCTTCTCACATTCTTGGCGTGCGTGATGTTACGCGACTGACTTTGTTATATTTTATGACAATTTCATTTTGTTTTGTTGAATTTTTATTGTTGTGAAGTTTTGTTTTGGAATGTTTATTAAGAATTTTAGAATTTTTAGGAAGTTGAAAGATGGAATGGAATTTTTGACTCTTTGACGCTCAGCTTTGACGTTCAGGTTGGGTTTCTACCTTAGAGATATACCCTTTGGATACCTAAGAGGTAGTACTCTTCAAACTTCCTAATTGGGTGCATCCTAAATTTTATCCTAGGATATTTCTATCAGAAAATGTTTTATAGTTAAAAAATCTTAGGTTAACTCTAGGGCTCGCATCTCTGAACAAATACATTACGTGCGAAATTTGAATTTGTTCTAAAATAAAACCCATTAGTACACCTTATTTTAGTAGAAGTCGTCCGTAAAATTTTTTAAGAAACATATTAAGATTTATGTACTTTTTACTTTTTACAATTAGTTTAAATTGTTTTTATATCAAATTTTTTGGCTAAAATTATGGAAAAATTATTATTAAAATAAATAAAAGCTTACGAAAAATACTTAATTTTGCAAAAAACAATTTTTTTGGTCGGATTATATGTAAAAAATGGTTTAAAATTTTGATTTTTTTTTTTCAAAAATTTAGGGCCTTTTAACTAAAAAATTAGCGGACAAAACCGCTGTTCAGAGATGCTAGCTCTAGGGTATATCCTAGTATATACATTAAGGGTACTTAGAGAACTTATCTTAAGGGTAAGTAGGGTATACCTTAAGGGTACTTAGGGTACCATACTTAGGATCCCTTACTTAGGGGTACATTACTTAAGGTTTTACTACCCTAAATACCCTTAAGGGTTTACTACCCTAAATACCCTTAAGGGTTTACTACCCTAAATACCCTTAAGGGTACCTTACGATATACCCTAGAAACCCACACCAGATTTAAACAATATGTCATTAGATAACGCTCAGCACCGAAATAATTCAAAAATGCTCATTGTAATTCATAAATTGCATCAATATTCAATACATCAACATCCACCCACTTAATAATCAAATTTGCATCCCCTACTCACAAAAAAATAACAAAATAATTCCCAAAAACAGCATCATAAGCCAAACACTCTCAAAACAGCAATAATTTTAGCAACCAGCACCCCAAAAAAAAAAATTACGCGACACCAACAAAGCAAGAAACATTTACAAAACGAAACTTTTTCTTGTCGCAAATCACGTAATTTTGATTACGTTTTTCTTGTTGTTCGTTGTGTCACCTTCCTTGAAGGAGAATTTACATCTTTTTTTACATCTCATTATTATTGCTGTTGTTAAAATTGTTGTTTCTGTTTTTTTATCAGAAAAATTTATGACACACAAAAAAAAATGTTTCTGTTCTTACCTTTTAATTGTCAAAGAATAATTTTGGTAGATGAACGTGAAGGAATGGAACAGAAATTAAATAAATTCAGGGTATGACTTGGAGAGAAAAAAATTTCATTCCATCGCGTTAATTATTAATTAAGAACACAAACATAAATGTAAAAAGAAGAGAAATTGAGACGAAAAAGTTTACAATTTTTTTTCTTTTTTTAATTCATTTTGTGGTTAATTTTGTTACTTTTTGGATGAGGAATGGAAGATTTTGTTTGCTGGCTTCAGGCGATGGATAACTTGCGGTTGTGTTTTTAATTTTTGTGAAATGTTTGACCTGAAATTGTAATGGACAAAATCTTGGATGTTTAAAAAATAGGAAGGAATGATTAGGTTGATAAAACCTTATTGAAATTTTTAAATCATTTGAGAAAACTTCCGATTTAACTAAAAAAAATAAACTTTACCTATTACAGATCAATTACTTGATCCAAAGGTTCGCGTTTATTAAACGTCTCTTAGCTAATATTTTTTAACGAGTGAGGATTCGCCAGATCACAGCACTCAAAAGACCTACAGTTTATAGTGGGATCAGAACCACTCCCTTGATGACATTTCTGTCTGAAGCCTACAAAGGAAGGCTGTGAGCTTCATTTCCAGTACATATAGTTCGAAAAAACAACAGTTGAAAAATTTCCCCTGTCGAGTCTCGAACCCATGATCGCTGGGTCGGTATTGCAATAATTAGGTACCGAAGTACTAAACCATTCCGCCACCGAGCCACTTCAACTCACTAAAATATTCTTAAAATTTCTTTAAAAAAAGATAATTTCGGCTACTTTTTGCAAAATAATTTTCCCTTGTTTAACACCTACATAAAAATTTAAAATTCGCAAAAAAATTCTACATCAAAAAGACGAGACTGACTTACAAAATACTTCCTTCCTTACTTATATTTATACCTAACTCTCACCACAATTTCCATTTACTTTTTAAAGAAAAAGTGTTAATTTTGAATGTGACAAAAAAAAAACTTTTTTTTGTTCGTCTCGTTTTCAATTTTCATGAGATTAATTTGCATTTAAAATTATTCTTTTTTTAGAGAAAACAAAAAGAAAACAACGAGAAAGTTTTTGGAATTTGATTAATTAATTAAATATGTTGCAAATCAGGTATGACAATACTATTCTAATTCTAGAGGAAAAGCAATTTTTATTTATAAAAATATTTACTCCATCGAAAAAAAAAGAATATTAAAAAAAATTAAAAATTTTTCTAAATTTCATGTTAATTTAGAGTTTATCACAAAAACAATATCCAATGCAAGATGCTCGTAATGGTGGCTTCATAACTGAATCACACAAATTTTGGCACCAACCACTGTCATTGCAGCCACTTCCTTCAGGAATTGGGAAAATGAGAGTTGTAGATGTATTTTGTGGTGCTTTAATGTTAATAATCGGCAAACGATAATTTTTCTCATTGGAACTTGATCCATTGTCTACTAAATCATCATCGTCAGTTAAAATAGTCGAAGTACTAACAGCAATTAATGCAATCAAAAATATAATTAACTCCATTTTTTTATGGAAACTTTCGACCTGTTTTCTACTTAATTTTTGCAATTGTTCTGATGAAGCTTTAGCACAGAATGATTTTTTTTATACTAATTTCTTATCAAGTCTATTAATGTCATAAATATTTACAAAATGTTTATTTTCCTGATGACAGTTTTAAAGCTTTGTAGTCATTTAAATTGGCCGCATTTTCTCACATTGTACTATTAAATGTTATCAAACAAGTTAAGTTTAGCTCGTAAAATTTGCAACGTTTAAAATTCCGAATTTTGACCTCCCTTGCAGGGGCGTAGCCAATAATTTTTTTGAGGGGGGTTTTTGCTACTTTTCGACGTTTTTTTTTTTGGTTCGGATCTGAAAAATTCAATAATATCTAGTATAAACTTCGCGAAAATAGGGGAGGGGTTTGACCCCAAAACCCCCCCTGGCTACGCCCCAGCTCCCTTACCGTAACAAATTTTGTGTGGGATTTTGAATTTATAAGGAGTCATTCGTAAAATTTTCCAAAATTTCATAAAAATTTTGTTAGGACCAGGGAGGAGGGGGGTGGGGTTTAGTTTTGAATTTAAAAAAAATATATATATTTTTTATAGCACCCTGTTTTTACGTTTTAAGCCACTACTCGTTACGAAACCACTGGCTTGTTAAAGAAATTTGAACCTAAAATGTTTTTTGTATCCGTTAATAAGCCACCACCAAAAAACTATTAATATAACTAAAGTATATTAATTAAAAGTATTTTAAAAATTTTTCAAAAAAGCAAAAAAGAAATCGAATTTTTCTTGTTTCACTTGAAACTGTAAATAAATTTTGGCAATTATAATTTATCTTCTAAATAATACAAAACCTTGCACCACCCACTGCGCTCTTATTCATTAAATATTTTTCAAAATCATATTTTTTTTTTAATTTTCTCTCAAAAAATAGAAATAACCTTCTATTTCATAATTTTTCAAGCAAAATTTATTTACGAATTTATTTTCAAAACTGACATCTGTTTACATGAACAAGAAAAAAATGAATATTATTTTCAACAACGAGAAAAAAATAAAATAAATATATGAAAAAAAGAAGAGTTGAATCATCATTATTCATGTTATAATTTCCTGCTAATTAAATTCATACATGTTTGTGTATAAAGAGGAAAGAAATGAAATTTTTTTTCCATTGTTTTACTTTGGATGAAAAGAAAACTCAATAAACACAAACAGGCACGAAAAAAAATCATTTGGCGCTGTGTATGAATTTTGAATGTAATTTTTTAAAGAAGTGGGATGATTAATTTTTGTATAAAATAAAATTGTTGATTGTGAAAACATCCGGGCATTTTGAGGAGGTCTGATGAGATTTTTTTGAGGATTTTTTTTTTTTTTGGTTTAGATTTTGGTAAAATAATTTTTTAGTTTTGAGAAATTGAATTTTTCAGTTAATTTTGGTTCAATTTCTCCAATTTAAGTTAATATTCATTTGATTTGCGCAAAGAATTTCTAGATAAACTGATTTTTTTAAATTGAACCTAATTTTTTAATTTTCACCTCTTCATGCATCAAATGAATACAAAAACATCGAAATTCGACCTATTTGAAAAAATATTTTTCAAATCTTAAAAAACCGTTAATTTTTACAATTTACAAAATTTTTGGAAAACACTTTTTTTTACAAAACCGTTAATTTTTAAGAATATTTTCAAATTCATCATAATTTTTTCATAATTTTTCCTCTAATCATCCTCAAAAACTACTTAGTAACACATTTCACAAAACAAACATTTTCTACACCTCGCCACCACCATTTCACCCACACACCCAAACGTGACATCTGTTTAAGAAATTAAAAGATACAAAAATTGGTTAATTACAATTAAATTTAAGTCTGAAATCCTTTTCTTCTTACTTCAAATAATTTATTTAATTTGAAAAACTTTTTTTTCTTTGAATTTTTGCTTTCCCCAAAAAATTTATAATTCATGCTTTTCGTTTCGGTAAACGAGAAATTAAATTTTTGTGTCTTGTTTTTCAGTTGTAAACAACATTTAATTATAGCAATCTGTAGCTGTGGAAGATTATGAGGATTTATTGCAGAATAATTTTTGCTGAGTTAAACTTTTTTAGTGTAAATTTGTTTTTATTTTGTTTAAATGTTTTTTTGGCGAGGAAACTTCGAGGTAAGGTGGAGTAAATGGAAGTAAATCTCTAAAAAAATGTGAACAAATTCTCTGAAAATTCATAATTTTGTAATCAAAACTGGCAAATTACAACAAACAGCATGCCTCTTCAACATCCTTTCCAACCCTTTATCCTCTCAATTTCCCATCCAAAAATCATCTTCAATATATCTTATTCAACAATTTATCTCTGTCATTCAACATACTACTTAAGGTCTCATTCACAATACACAGGAAATGTTTCAACAGCAACAGCAATGAATTTATTGTCGATTGCAATCGATGGGAAGGAATCAACATAACACATGAAGGAGGAAAAATGTAAAGACGAAAAGTTGAACAAATTTCCGCAAATTTCCTTTAACGATTTATCTTGCTTTGTTGTTGATTTGTTTGGTGTTGGTGGAGGGGTTGGGTCTCTAGATGATGAAAGATTTTGGTGAATTTTGAATGAACTAAGTTAAATTCAGTCATTTTGGGTCAAAATGTTCATAATTTTGGCATCTAGGAGCTTGGTTTTAAAATTCGGCCATCTGGGGTTGAGTTGATCAAAATTCTGTCATCTCGGTTCAATCCAAGATGACAAAAATTTGATCAACTCGAACCAGGGGCGTAGCCAGGGGGGGGGGGGGGGTTGGGGGTCAAAACCCCCCTATTTTCGCGAAGTTTATACTAGATTTTATTGAATTTTTCAGATCCGAACCAAAAAAAAAAAAGTCGAAAAGTAGCAAAAACCTCCCTCAAAAAAATTCCTGGCTACGCCCCTGACTCGAACTGATCAAAACTTGTCATCATGTATCAAATTAAACTTTTAACCATCTCAAATCAAGCACCAACTCCTGAATTCTTCCTCTTAAACTTATTCTTCTTCAACAAAACACCAAAAAATAACTCAAAAGAAAATTCCATCGAAAACATTTTTCCTCACTTTCTTTGGAAATGCCTGCAAGGTCGAAATAACAAAATCACGCAACATAATGCAATGATGCTGAACAATAAGAAACTTTTACCAATCGAGAAGGAAGCAGAAAAAATTTCTTTAAAATATTTTCGATGAGAAAATTCCTCAATGAAAAATGATTTTTCTTTGGCTCGCGGGAAAATTTATCATTGGCATTGTGCTGCCAAGTGATGAACGAGAATGAGCGACGAAGGGATGGAAGAAAACGTTGACATTTTAGTCATTTTCGCAATTTTTGTTTACACAACTATTATTCTTTGGAAAGGAAAATTTGTCGGTTCTTGATGAATAATTTAGTGAAGGAAGACTGAATGATGTGGAGGAATTGAGAGTTAGATGAATGAATGAGTGAATTAATGATTTGTATTGAGATCTGTGGGTAGGAAAAGTTTATTATTTTGTGGTTTTTGATTGTTTTTTGTTTATGAAATAAACATTAGAAAATATTGGGTTGTTCGAGAGGTTTTTTGTACCATGAAAATGTTGATTAGATACTGTGGAGTTTTTTGGTTATCGAAATAATAGCCTATCGATTTTTTATTAGTTTGATTCATATTTTAAGAATTTTCATTGCTATAACCGATTTTTGATAATAAAAAATCTTTTAAAATTTTAAACTAATGTTTAACATTTATTTTATTTTATTGCAGGTATGTACATCAAACAGGTCAATTATGTAATTTAACATCAGCATTTGCCTCTGTAATCAAAAATAAGGGGTTTGTCATAATTTTTATTGGTTCGTGTCTCGGAAAAATGGTTCGAGTCTCGGATAAGTGGTTCGTGTCTCGAATAGCTAGTTTGTATCTTTGACATTGAGTTGTATCTTGGATAATTAATTGTGTTTCGGGTGATAGATCTGATTTCACATAAAAATTACTTAATAAACATCAAAATTTGAGCCTTTTAAAAGGTAATTGATAAATTTTAGTTAACTTAATAAATAGTTTAAGATTTGTGTCTTAGATTGCAAATGTTCTTAAAGAAGGTTTGTGTCTTAGATTAAAATTTAAAATGACATGTTGAATAAAAAATATCAATTTAACTCATCAAGCAATTCAAAACTATTTATTTAATAATATTCTTACCTAAACAATCAAACCAGAAAGCCAACTCCTGTATTTAAACCATAAAATATGAAAACCCGAAAAACTTTTCTGCTTAATTTGATAAAAATCTTTCCCGACAATGAGAAAGCATTTATGACATTATCTCATGTTACAAATCTTATTAAGAACAAGACTTCTAATTAATTGAAACATATCCTTGTAAAATCTTCCCTCCACATTCTTCAATATACACTTACATCCATTCCCCTCTTTCTCATATTCATAGTCGTTTATTCCTTTTGTCTATTTTAATGAAAATATTTTCGTATGTTGAATGTCTTGTGTGTTTTATTTCTATTCTCATATGTGCATTTCTTGTTATCTCAACCCCTCCTCTATGTCGTTTTCTTTTGCTCTCATGTTCACAACCCTTTTTATGCTTCTTTACAATACTTTCCATAATTCGCGGCATCTCTTACACTCTAATTATGTTTTTCTTCAACTAACTTTATTGCCAATGTTTTCTTGCGTCGCTTCAATGAAACATTTTAATTTTTCGATGAATTTTTGACTTTTCTTTAACCCTTTTTTATTGTCATATTTTTTTTTTGTAAAGTTTTTCTTGTGTAGTTTTGTGTAAATATTTTCTATTTCAATTTAAGATGATTTTTCTGTGGAGAAAATGAGGGTTGGTTCTTATAAGATAGGGAAGCGTGTGAGTAATTTAGTAGTTTGAGACAATTACGGGGAGTATTGGAGTTGTAGTTTGATGTTGTTGGATACATTTTAGGAATTGATTATTCAGATAGTAGATGCCAGTATTTAGTACTAAATTTGAGTTTTGGATCTGTTATTTTTTGTACAAGATATACTATTCTTTAAAAAATTAGGAATTTTGTACTAAAAGATCTTCAGTTTGTACTAAAAATTTCAATTTTGTGTTCAAAACAGCAACTTTGTACTAAAACACCGCCATTTTGTTCTAAACTAATTTTCTGGATTGGATTTTGGATCTATTATTTTTAGTACAAGATATATTATTCTGTAAAAAATTAGTCATTTTGTACTAAAAGATTTTCAGTTTGTACTAAAAACTTTAATTTTGTGTTAAAAACAGCAACTTTGTACTAAAATACCGCCATTTTGTTCTAAACTAGTATTTTCTACCAACACATTCATTTTGGTAATAAATTAGTACTTAAATACTTAATTAGCAAATATATTGATACAAACTAACCGCTTAACTCTTCATCAACATCCCAAGATCATCATCTCTTTTCCCCCCTCCCCACCCATCTCTAAACAATACCATTCAAAGAACATATCCATAACAAGACACAAAAAAAATAAACTTTCTCAACATCCACGTTTAAACAATTATTTTTTCTACAATATTTTATATAAAATAATTTTCATTTCCATATTCACGCTCAGACACGACATCCATACACGACACAGTCGTAGACGTGAAGAAAAATGAGATAAAATAATTTTCATTTCGACTTGTTGTATATGTAACCAACTAATATGCTAACGAGGCATTATGGAACATACTTTTTTTTAACTCTGCAGATTCATATACCGTGTATGTATATATTACACATTAATGTAGAAACAAACAAAATTCGAGTTTTTTTATGTTTTTTTTTGTGTTTATTTTATAATAATAAATTCGAAGAGGCATTTTAAGCATTAAATGAGGTTTCAGAATAGTGTTTGATTTTTGATGTAGTTTTTTTGTGAGATTTTTTTTTTGGGTGTTTGGAGGTCGACTTGGTATTTAACAATCAAAATGAGGGTTTTGGATGTAATTTACTTATTTACAAGCTAGCTGGTTTTTTGTATGGCTGCCTAAATTCTTCTACAAGGGTACCTAAAAAAGTAATTAAGTCTAGTTGGTTTTTTGTATGGCTGCCTAAATTCTCCGAAGCTAACAAGGGTACCAAAAAAAGTAATTTAGCTATTTAGCTTCACTTAAAAAGTCCTAACCTCAAAATTAAAGATTTAACTTTTTAGACATCCCCAACTCCATCCCAGAACAAAATTAAATCATAGTTTTGTTTACAAAAACAAAAATACTTTCAAACTTAAAAAAAAATCAACAAAAATTTTATTTTATCTTTTTTCCTCTACATTTTGCATCCTACTCATCCATTTGCTTACTCATTTATTCAATTTCCAAACTCTATCACTCTTGTTGTTTCTTCTTTTTTTTCTGTATCTCATCTCGTCTCATATCCGTGTTCATTATTTCGCTTCGCCTCTCATTGTTTGTTTGTTTGCACAGTAATAATCATAATTTTTTAAAAGAGTAAACGAGATGAGATGATTTTTATGTCTGCATTCTTTTTTTGCTTTTCGTTTCTTTAACTATGAATTTTTTAGAGCTAAAATGTAAGAAAAATTATAAATTAACAATGAGGCGAATGTTGGATGAAATTATTGCCCTGAAGATGAATGGAATTAAATGAGGGAATAAAGGAGAGAAAATAGGGTTTGGGAGGTTCGAACCTAAAAGGTTTTAGTACACACCCGAAAGGAATAAGTCGGACAATCGAGATATTATCCGGCACCAAGCCGTAATGAGACCAGCATCACTTTGGCTTAAATTTTAAGCTAGCCTAGTGCTGGCCTCACTCCGGTTTGGTGCCGGATTTCATCTCGATTATCTAATTTTTGCCTTTCGGGACACTTTCGAGTCCTGAAGTGCAATTCTATCGCATTTTCAATATACTTCAACCAGTAAAACAAATTCAGTTGACATCCCTAAAAACCACAAAATCTGTACCACTCTTTATCTTCAACACAAAATCCATGAATTTATTTGTCCATTTTTTTCTTTACATCTAACTTTTAACTCAAAATCCTTCCCAATAATCCCCACTCCATTAACTCCCATTTACATTTTATTTTATTTTATTTTATTTTAAGCTTCAAAATAAACAGGAAAGAAAATCACCACTGATATGAACGTGAGCTAGATAAATTACTTTACATTCTGTTCCTTACAATCCTACAATCCTTACCATACTACGTACGTACTAACGGCAATAAGTACACACATATAATATGTGAAAAATTTACTGAAAATGAGAGATTTACACACATGAAATGTGAAAAAAAGTAAATTTAACTAAAGGTACATTTACCAATGATGAATATTTCCTCAGAAAAAAAAATTGTGAGTATTCAGCACACAGCACTCAACTCATTCAAATAAAAAAAAGCTTAAATAGCACAAAAAGGGATATGAGAAAATGTAAAGAAAATGGAAAGAGATCTGGTGTGGATGTGTATGATATGGTCCAGTTTTTTTTACGAGGATTTTCATGTGCGAATGATGAATTGTACATCATAAGCACCCATGGTCATATCTACATACAATGTACACAAAAATGTTTCAGTCGAGTTCTTTTTTGTGTTTTCTTCTATTTTTTTATCTCAAATACATCAGACCCGTAGAATTTTTTACTTTTTTACCTTTTTGAAAAAAAAAATAGAAATGGATAAAAATAAAGAAAGGAAGGCGAAAATTTTATGCTTGAAAGACTTTTTTGCAGTCCTTTTGTGTGGATTTGTACACAATGTGTGAATTTTTCGGATCTAAAATCAAGTTTGGAAATGTGAGAGTGTCTCTATACTAGATGTTGAGTTACATTGAGATTAAGGTGCCTTCACAAAAGAAATTGAACATTCAGGTGCATTTAAATAAAAATTTTGAACATTAATTGCATTTACACTAAAATTTTAAGATTCAGGTGACTTTACATTTATTTTACGGGGTTCAGGTTCCTTTACACTTAAATTTGAAGATATGAATAAATTAAGTTGCTAAGGTGTCTTTACACTAGTGCTGCATTCAAATATTCTAACAAAAAATCCTTCTCAAATCCTTTCCGTACCCTGAAAAAAAAATTGATGTAGGTGTTTTTTAAAAATAAAACAAAAAAGAAACTAAAACTGAATGGATAGATTGTGAAGGAATTAAGAGAATAGTTTCTAAATTCTTTTCTATATGCATGCATTCAAAAATATGACAACATTGTCAACCCTATAATTCAATTTTATGACCACCAACTGCTTACTTTCTCACTTTTGTTTATGCTTCTGACTCTCGTTTTTTATCCATCAGTTTTCTTTATTGTTTCAATTTAGAAAGGAAATAAAAAAATTACTTTTTTGTGTTATCGCATATTGCACAAATGGAAGAGTCTTTAACTTTCAGAGTGAAAAGGTTTTGTTGTTCTTGTTGTTGTTTCTGTTGCCTTTACCCCTCGACTCGATTGTTTTGCCTCTTTTTGTTTATTTTTCATTTAAAAACTTTTTTCTCATCTCCTTTTTTTACTTTGCTTGTTTACTGTTGTCCGATGGCAAGGATTGAAATTTATTTGGATTGTTTTAATGGAATTTGAGTGCTTGGATCTAATTTGACTAAAAAATTGTGATGTAAAGGCAGCTGAAATTTTGAATTTAATTGTGAAGATGACTAAATTTAAAAATTTAAGTGTGAATTCAGCTGAATTTCAATAACTTATTGTGAAGGCAGCAAAAACACAAAATTTTAGTGTGAAGGCAGCAGAATCACAAAATTTAAGTGTGAAAGCAGCTGAATCTTCAAATTAAGTGTGAAGGCAGCTGAAACACAAAATTTAAGTGTGAAGGTAGCTGAATCACAAAATTTTAGTGTGAAGGCAGCTGAAACACAAAATTTAAGTGTGAAGGCAGCTGAATCTTCAAATTAAGTGTGAAGGCAGCTGAAACACAAAATTTAAGTGTGAAGGTAGCTGAATCATCTTAATTTCAGGATTGAATAATTTTTACCTCAAAAACAAAATTTTAAGATGTCATAAGCTTCATTACTAGTTTTCACATAAAATATCAAAAAGTTCCTTAATCACTCAAAACCAATACACAAAATCCACAACCACATTCACTTCCAACATCACATAAGACAAATGTATCAAATTTGACTTATTACCTAATAATATTCCCATCGGGGATATACTCTAACAAATGTTTTCATCTAATAATGGCATGCTATTAAACCGTAAAGATAAATTGTCGAAGAATGATGAGTGGATGTTGATACATAAAAACTAAAGGGAAAGTCATGAAAAAATGTCTTAAGTAACTTCTTTACGATTTCTTGCTTATCATTTCGAAAGAAAATGTTCGTCAAGTAATCCCCATTGCGCACCAAACATACAGAAAGAGATTATTGTTGTAAATTGCTGTTTTGTGTATCATTTTCACACCTTGATGACATGCAATTTCGGGAATCTCAGTGGATCAATATTTGTAGGGGGTGATGGTTGGGAGGGACTTGAGTTATGAGATTCAGGTGCCTTTAAATTTAAATTTTGATATTGAGGTGCATTAACAGCTAATTTTCATAAGTTTGGGCATTTACACAACACTTTTGAATCTCAGATACCTCCCATCAGGGGCGTAGCCAGGGGGAGTTTTGGGTCAAACCCCCTCCCCCCCCCCATTTTCGCGAAGTTTATACTAGATATTATTGAATTTTTCAGATCCGAACCACCAATAAAAAAAAAAAAAAAAACGTCGAAAAGTAGCAAAAACCCCCCCTCAAAAATATTCCTGGCTACGCCCCTGCCTCCCATGAATCCATTCATGTTCCTAAGGAAGGTCAATGTAATACATTAGGTCGATTTTGGTTACTAGGACTTGTAACTAGAACTTCAACATTCGTTGTCAATCATGCAAAAGAAATCACCCAACAATCCATTTCACTTACACTAAGTGAGTGCTATGCTGTTTATAGCCAAAAAAATTCTCCTTCCTCTAACAACATTCATCCTGCTCACTGAATGAGAAACATGAACGGAAAAAATTCATCAGAGAGATAAACAGCTCAAGATAAGCACGGATGTGTGTTGAAAATCGTAGCTGGATGAAAAAAATTCACAACATTCTTTTTTGGATGGGGAGTTAATATGTGGGTTGCCTAACTGCCATATTTAGGATCACTTTACTTTTGCTATTGTCTGCAAGTATGGAAGGATGTAAGGCATAGAAAATTTGTATACAGACGAAATGTGGGTAATCAAACCCGATGTTTATCTAAATAGATACAAATCGATATCCATTATGTGGGTGAATTTTTTTTTTTGGGAGATTTTATGGCACAATGGAGGTTTTTTTTGCTGTGTAGAATTGGAATTGGTAAGAAAAAGTGTAAAGTAAGACATTTGGCAGTTACATTGTTGTTATTGGGATCATGAGGTTGTCAAAATCCCAAACATCTAAATTACTCATCATTACTCCCCTAAAACCGTCATTTCAGTCTCTATAAACATCAACAACAAGCGCAATGCAATCCGACACAACAGACATTCTCGTTTGTGCATGATTTTCCTACAATGTTTGCACATTTGACGTGAATTGCTTTCTCGGAGCTAAACATCTCACTTTTCATGACTCGCGATACATTTTTTTTTGTATTCGACTATGTTGAAATATTTGCATGCATTTTTGTCGAGGTTTGTTTACTTGCATCGAGTATTTGGATGTAGTTTCAAGTTTCAACATAAATTTTTGTGTGGATATTTTGGAATTTTGAAGGGATTAAATGGTTAAATGACAAAAGGCTGGAAAGTAAACAATTTTGTGCTGGTTGAGGCTGGATTTGTCAATTTCAGAGGAATTTTTTTAATTTTTGGTGATTTTTGTTATAAAGTTGAAGATTGACAAGTTATTTAGGTTAATGACTTTATCAAAAATGAAGGAAAAATATTGAAAAATTTACCAAAATTAAGAAAGTTCAAGACTGATAAATTTTTCTTTTTTAACTCAACTTCCTAAAAAAAGACAACAAAAAAGTTTGAAACAACAATTTTTTATGTTTATGCTAAAAAAGTAAAGGATTAAAAACATTAAATTATCATCCATGACTGCAAAAACTTTTCATTAAAACCAGCAGGACCCATAAAAATTGTTATTATTATTACCGAGGATGAAAAAACTGTCGTAAATCATCGACGACAAGATCTTTTCCTTCATAAAGCGGACTTGTTTGTTGTTTTTCTCTCTAACTTGTTTATCTTTTCAATTTAATTCTTTCCATTGGAATGAGGAAGAAATTATTCGTTAGTGTGCTTTATTCACTCATGCTTGTTTATTAAATGAGATAAATTAATTTTCAGTTCAATGTGTTTGAATTAAGTTGGGATACATTTTTTGGAGGATTTTGGGGGATGTGAAAGGTGAAATGGTTAGAGTTTGAGGAATTTGTGTAGGTTTTGGGGAATTTTGAGATTCTTTCATTAGGTTTAACCTTAAAAATTCTAAAACTAACCTCAAATATTGACAATGTCTTTGAATATTTGAATTAAGTCTGAAAAGCTAAATTTTGTGCGAATTAAACCTCAAAAAAATCAAAATCTAGTTCAAATTGTTCCAAAAAATTAAAAAAATTACAATAAAAAATCAATATCAACCTAAAATTTATATTTAAATTCAATAAGGGGCCGTTCACAAAGTACGTGACGCAAAAAATTACTTTTTAAACCCCCCTCCCACCTCGTTACGCTTTTTGTATAGAAATTCTTTTGTTTTGTTTAAGCTGTTACAAAATCTTTGACCCCCCCCCCCTCCCCCCTAAAAAGCAAACGTACTAAGTGAACGGCCCCTAAGTTCAAAAAAAACATCTAAATTTCTCATATAAGTTCAAATTTTACCTCAAAATTCTAGATTATTACGAAAAGTACTCTAAATTCTTTAATTTCACCAAATTATGCTCTTGGAGGTCGTTCATAAAATTTTTAACGTTAAAAATGGCCATTTTCGACCTTCTTCCCCACCCCTTGGTAATATCGAATTTTTTAACGGATTTTAAAAAAAATTATATATTGCGTAACCCCCCCCCCCCTCCTTCTCCTCTTTCCCTCCTTCCCCTCCTTCTCCTCTAAGCGTTACAAATTTTAAGAACGACCCCTTAACATATTCGTTCAACACCAATTCCATCCAAACCTAATTCAAAACTGCCTCAATAATCAAATTTATGACGACAATTAGAAGTCAATTTAGTGTGAATGTTTACAAAAGAAAAAAAAATATTAAAATCTTTTCCGATTGACATAAAAAGATACACAAAATACAGTAAACTAGGATCATAATAAAGAGACAAACTCTCCCCAATCATACACAAAAATTCATAAATGTCTACATTGTATGACACACAAAACATAACGAAACATGAGAGAATTTTCAATGTTTGTCATTTACTGACTTTATTTGATTAAAAGTTATTGAATTATGACAACTATTGTGACTTTTTCATCTTAATGCACGATTGTTTACGACATGTTTTTGTATATTTGTGTCTGACTGTGTTTATTGAGTGACTTATGTAGATTCCGATGACGATGATAATTAAAAAGGGAGAAAATGGGATAAGTAAACAAAAGTGATGAAATAGTGTCGGATTTGAACTAAATTGAGATGATTTGTATGAGATTTTTGTGAAGGTTTTATTTTGTAATTATTGCTTGAAGAATAATTACGTTTTGAAATAAGCAATGCTAAAAAAGTGAATTATTTCTAAACATAAAATTGTTAAAACTCAAGATTTTTAGATTTGCAAATCAGATTATTTTTTATTTAAAATTCAATTTTTAAATTTCCACGTGGAACAAATAGTAATTTAATTATGATTTTCAAATTAAGTCTTAAAAAGTCACCTTATTCATTTGAAAATAAATCATGCAAGCATCCCCAAGTGGAATTGATATCGAATCCAAAATCAGTTTTTCCGATGACAATATTTGGTCTTAGAATGGAGTTTAACAAAAGTTGATCGAAACTCAAAACCTTGTTATTATTCAAAATATTTGATAGAATGCTAATTAAGAGATTTCCACCAGCAATGTTTGTAAAGTCAAGAGCTCGCGGATGAATTAAAACTTGTTGTTTAAGAAGTTCACGAATATCAGCACTCAATTGTTGAATGATTGCCTTGACATCGTCACAAGATTTTGGTGGAACAACCGATGGAAGTGATGAAGACATTGGAGTGAAGCTTGGAGATCCAGCGTTGCATCCTGTGGGTTAGAAATTATTTTTAGGTATCTTAAATATTTCCAGGATTGGGGAAAAAGACAAAAACTTACCAATGATGAAGATTGCCGAAATAACGAAAATCAATTTCATGACTTTTTAATTTTTGAAGTTTTAAAGTTTTTGATTTGAAGACGACTTGATTCTACTTTGAAGTTCAAGCAGATGATGATGAATTTTGACAAAATTCAGTGCACTTTTATACTGAAAAATTAACCAAAAAATTTTGCTTTTAAGTCAAAAATTAAAATAATGCCGGTTTTTTTGATGTTTTTTGTGACATTTATAAAATTTATAAATAGTCGGTATATTAAAAAGAGTTTAATTTAATTTAAAAAAGGATTTTTAAAGTTTCTTTTAAATTCACGATTTAAATTTAGTTAAAATAATTTTTGATATTTTACGAACATTAAAATGTCAATCAGATGATTAAATTTTAAAAATAGAGCAAAGTTGAATTTTTTATTATTTAAAGTTTATATATGGTCACGATTTAAATGATTAAAAATTATACAGAGAAAAATTAATGTTATTTAAACATTTTATCTAAAAATTTGACTGACTTTATTTTGAAAATTTAAATCGTGAATTTAATAGAAACTTTAAAAAAAATCCTTTTTCTTCAAAATTAAATTAAACTCTTTTTAATATACCGACTATAAATTTTATAACTGCCTCAAAAAACATCAAAGAAACCGGCATTATTTAAATTTTTGACTTAAAATCAAAATATTTTTGTCACATTTTTAGTATAAAAATGCACTGAATTTTGTCAAAATTCATCATCATCTGCTTGAACTTCAAAGTAGAATCAAGTCGTCTTCAAATCAAAAACTTCAAAACTTCAAAAAGTGAAAAATCATGAAATTGATTTTCGTTATTTCTGCAATCTTTATCATTGGTAAGTTTTTGTCTTTTTCCCCAATTGTGGAAATATTTAAGATACCTAAAAATAATTTCTGACCCACAGGATGCAATGCTGGATCTCCAAGCTTCACTCCAATGTCTTCATCACTTCCATCAGTTGTACCACCAAAATCTTGTGACGATGTCAAAGCAATTATTCAACAATTGAGTGCTGATATTCGTGAACTTCTTAAACAACAAGTTTTGATTCATCCACGTACTCTTGACCTCACAGACATACTTGGAGGAAATGCATTGGTTTCAATTCTCTCCAATTTATTGAGTAACAACAAAATTTTAAGTGCTGATCAACTTTTGTTGAACTCTATTCTGAGCCCAAATATTGTAGTTGGAAAAACTGATTTTGGATTCGATATCAATTCCACTTGGGGATGCTTACATGATTTGTTTGCTAATGAATAGGATGGCATGATCTGTAATAATTTAAATTTTACATAAATTGGAATTCGAAATTTTTTTGAATTACTTTCGTTAAAATTTTGAATTAATAAATGAGGTTTTTGGAATATAGAAATTTTATTTGTTTTTGAGTTTTCTAAAAATGTTATAAGTTTGTTCCATTTTTTAATTTTTTTTTAATTTTTTATAGTTTTGATTTTTTTAAATGTTTTTAGATATTGTTTTTTTTAAAAAAAATTTATTACAATCTATTTTTTTTTCAATAATAATTCCTTTATTAACAATATGATTTTTTTTTCAAATTCGAAAATTTTTCACTTAAAAAATTCCTAAACATTTAATTTTAATCCAAAAAAAAAAAAAAATCCAACAACCTTCTCTAAATTGTTTACACAAAAAAAAACTAACATTTTATTCCTCTTCATGTCGCAATAAAAATGAAAATAATGAATCCAAATAAAAATACACAACATGAGATGCTCACATGAAACAAGAGGATGAAGTAGAAAAAAGAGTACAGTTTACATGAAAATAAATTCGAAATGTAAATGAATAAACAGTTGTGTATATTGTGTAGCTTGAAAGTTTGTTTAGATAAAAAAAAAATATAAATGTATATTATTGAGTAAATTAGATCGAGATTGTGTACTTTTTCGAGGCACAAACTAGAGCAAAAACAGTCGAAGGTCTGGTATTTTGAAACTAATTATTATTAAAATATGTTTTTTTTTGTGTGGAATTGAAAAAAAAAAATGCTTTTTGGTGTAATTTAGGCAGAAACCTTTAAAAATTCAAATCAAATTATCTTTCAACAGATATTTTTTTAAGATTTTTGAATTTTTTCTAGCAAACTGATGTCCAAAAATTAGTCAGAAGTAATAAAAATTTGGATAACGTTTTCAATTTTTTGAACCCCCCAAAAAAATTTTACGTGTACCCCTACCCATAAATAATCATCATCCCCAAATAACTGTTGCATTCAACATCCAAAATCATCATCAACATCACCAGCAATCCACAAAAACACACTTCATTATTCTCTCAAATGAACATAAAACCATAAAGTCTGTTTTTGATGTTCATTCACAGCAATCATGACGATTATGATGAGAACAATTCTGTCTGACGTCTTCTTTTCATCTTCTAATAAGCACTTTTATTCTTAGTTGATTTATTAACCTTACGCACACTTCATTCAGTCACTTGCTGCTTTTCCATCTCTTCCTGACTTCCTTCACAGTTAACAAATTTTTCATCTTTTTTTTGAGAATTTTTTAGTTGAGTTTGGGGGGATTGTAATGAAGAATATTCTCTAACCACAAAAAAGGTGCAAAAGAAAAGTT
Organism: Chironomus striatipennis; assembly: GCA_026123125.1. Taxonomy (NCBI): domain Eukaryota; kingdom Metazoa; phylum Arthropoda; class Insecta; order Diptera; family Chironomidae; genus Chironomus; species Chironomus striatipennis. Next base: position 8,562,718 of record CM047391.1, on the reverse strand, counting down.
TTTTTTCTTGTTGATGCTGATGATGACGATGTTATGAATGTGATGTGAATTTTTCATTTTTTTCTTCTTCTTCTTAGAGACTTTTCTCATATCCGGTGTATTTTTCCTATTTCTAAGATGAGAGAAAATTTTTCTTATTCAACCCCCCTTCCATAGACTCGTGACATGTGTGAGAAAAAAAATATATAAAAAAAGAAAGTTTTTTTTTGATGTTTTTGAAAGGGAGAAGAAATTCATAAAATCTGAGATTTTTCTTGCCATTTTTTGTGGAGGAGCATGCATGGTTTTGGTGGGGTTTGAAAGACTGAAAGACTGAAAGACTGAAAGACTGAAAGACTGAAAGACTGAAAGACTGAAAGACTGAAAGACTGAAAGACTGAAAGACTGAAAGACTGAAAGACTGAAAGACTGAAAGACTGAAAGACTGAAAGACTGAAAGACTGAAAGACTGAAAGACTGAAAGACTGAAAGACTGAAAGACTGAAAGACTGAAAGACTGAAAGACTGAAAGACTGAAAGACTGAAAGACTGAAAGACTGAAAGACTGAAAGACTGAAAGACTGAAAGACTGAAAGACTGAAAGACTGAAAGACTGAAAGACTGAAAGACTGAAAGACTGAAAGACTGAAAGACTGAAAGACTGAAAGACTGAAAGACTGAAAGTCTGAAAGACTGAAAGACTGAAAGACTGAAAGACTGAAAGACTGAAAGACTGAAAGACTGAAAGACTGAAAGACTGAAAGACTGAAAGACTGAAAGACTGAAAGACTGAAAGACTGAAAGACTGAAAGACTGAAAGACTGAAAGACTGAAAGACTGAAAGACTGAAAGACTGAAAGACTGAAAGACTGAAAGACTGAAAGACTGAAAGACTGAAAGACTGAAAGACTGAAAGACTGAAAGACTGAAAGACTGAAAGACTGAAAGACTGAAAGACTGAAAGACTGAAAGACTGAAAGACTGAAAGACTGAAAGACTGAAAGACTGAAAGACTGAAAGACTGAAAGACTGAAAGACTGAAAGACTGAAAGACTGAAAGACTGAAAGACTGAAAGACTGAAAGACTGAAAGACTGAAAGACTGAAAGACTGAAAGACTGAAAGACTGAAAGACTGAAAGACTGAAAGACTGAAAGACTGAAAGACTGAAAGACTGAAAGACTGAAAGACTGAAAGACTGAAAGACTGAAAGACTGAAAGACTGAAAGACTGAAAGACTGAAAGACTGAAAGACTGAAAGACTGAAAGACTGAAAGACTGAAAGACTGAAAGACTGAAAGACTGAAAGACTGAAAGACTGAAAGACTGAAAGACTGAAAGACTGAAAGACTGAAAGACTGAAAGACTGAAAGACTGAAAGACTGAAAGACTGAAAGACTGAAAGACTGAAAGACTGAAAGACTGAAAGACTGAAAGACTGAAAGACTGAAAGACTGAAAGACTGAAAGACTGAAAGACTGAAAGACTGAAAGACTGAAAGACTGAAAGACTGAAAGACTGAAAGACTGAAAGACTGAAAGACTGAAAGACTGAAAGACTGAAAGACTGAAAGACTGAAAGACTGAAAGACTGAAAGACTGAAAGACTGAAAGACTGAAAGACTGAAAGACTGAAAGACTGAAAGACTGAAAGACTGAAAGACTGAAAGACTAACAATCTCTAATAGGCTAAAAAACCCTGAAAATCTTTCAATATTTCAGTTGCCATACCCCCTTAAGAACTGCCAACACCACTCTCATGACGTGATTTCATTCCATATGCAATTTTTCAACCAGAACATTTTCACCTTCACATGATGAATTTGAATGAGGCTGTGAAATGAAAAAGAGAAGAAAGAAAAAAACTTTAAAGGCAGGTTGAAGTTAAGTAGCGTTAAAAAGATTGCGTTTCGCACGTGCGAGCTTCGAGATAAATTTGCAAAAATGAATGAAAAATGTGGGGAATAAATTTTGAATTTTTTTAAGTTGGTAAAATTAATATTATAGTTTTAGTTAAGGTGTATGAACTCTGCTGAATTGAGGATTTTTTTTCGATTTTTTAATAATTTTTTAAGCAATTTTTTAATAGTTTTTTTCGGATTTTTTTTTGGAATTTTTAGGTATTTTTTCGATTTTAAAGGATTTTTGAGGATTAATCTCAATTACGCCTAGGTTTAATAAAAAATTGATACTTTAAAATTTCTAAGTAAAATCAATTCTTATAAATTAGATACAAAATAAATCAATCTGCACCATACCCTCAGCACTGATTACCACCATTCAATCTTCCAACCTTCAAATTATTCCACAATATAAAAAAAAAATCCAACCCCAAAAAAATTCATCCTCAGTGCCTCACATGCAAATATAACATTTTCATTCTTTATTTATTAATAATTTAAAATGTTGATTTTTCGTTTCGTTTAATTTTTTCCTCGCATTTCTTACAATTTTTTTATTATTATTTTATTTTCATTTCTCATCGCATTGTTATGCGTACTCAATTTTACGTATTGAGATGAGAAAACAATCAAATAAAGAAAGCTAGAAAAAAAAGTAAAATGAATTGAAATTATGAACAGAAAATAAAAAGGAATAAAAATTTTCACGTATCGCTGATTTTCGTTTGCATTTCTCGTTGTTTATTAGGTAGGATTAAGAAGATGGAATGAATGCAGGGGTGTGGAATTAATGAGGTTTTTTTTTGTTAAAGAATTGCAGGCTGGTTGATAAGAAAGTGGAGGAGTTTGGGGTGGATTTTGGTGTTTAAAGCGCATTTTTGAGAGGTTAATACAATATTTGAAACGGTCTTTGTCATTTTAGATCAGTGATGGCCAACCGGTGTGCCGTGGTACACTAGTATGCCAAATTTTCTTTGAAAAGTACCACGAGCAATATTTCGCATGCGGTTTTGGTCGTGACTTGCTCAAAATGTGTGCCTCGGCACGAAAAAAGTTGGACGCAACTGTTAAAGATGATTTGGTCTTCAAAAGTACCAAAATAATGTTCAGAAATGTAATGAAAATGTATTTTAGATTCTAAAAACTAAAATGATATTTTTATTCAATTTCTGGCAATTTTTTCCAAACATCAATAAACCCATCAAAAAATTTTTATAATCCTCCCTCAACCCTCACCAAAAAAACTCAGTTATATCCATAAAAATCTTAATTTCCTCACATTTGCATCCAAATAATGTCTGAGGATGTTTTACTTTACTAATAAAATCATTTTACTCGCTCGTTATAATAAAATCAATCAATTATCGAGATTAAATGCTAATGAATTGCTTTATACAAACAACATTGAGTCTCTATCAAGTCTCAGACTACTGAGACTCTTCTTTCCTTCCATGACATAACAGCATCAAATTGAATGCCTTCATATATGCTGATTCATCAAATAAACACCAAAGTAAATAAGGAAGGCAAATTTGCGATGGGTTTAGGAAGAGAAAAAAAAAAGATATTCAATAAATGAGAAAAATTTCCATTGATGATGGTGATGAAGATGTTTGGCTGTGTGTACGTATGGATGATGATGATGATGAATATTTTTAGTAAATAGGGTGGAATTTGAATTGAAAGTAAGGAGTTTGTTGTAGTTAAGATGTGAGTGTTTTTGGGGTTATGGAAGGAACTTTGATATTTTGTGTTTTTTTTTCATAAAAAATTATTTACAAAAATTCAAAATAGTTTCTTAAATTTTTGAGTAAATGCATAGCAAAATGACATTTGTTAAGAAATTTTTTGTGAAAATTCATAAAAATTTTATAAATTTGCTATTTATTTATTTGCTATTTTTATTGCATGATTTTCACTTTTCATTGTAAAGAAAACTCAAAAATTAGATTCTTATCTTAAACAAATCAAAAATTGATTAAAAAATTTAAAAAAAACAATTTTCCACTTCTTTATCTTCAAAAAAACTCCCAGGAGACCATCCATTCAAAACGATACACAACAAAAAATTATTCTCATGTATGACATCAAAATGTAATTAAATTTCAACTTTAAAATCCTTTTTTTCTCACAGCATGCCATTAAATACTCCCAGTGTATGTATCAGCATCATATGAGTTCATAAAAAAATAATTTTGTAACTAAATTGACTCAATATTCATGACACAAGTAGGCAGACAAATTTATGGAATGAGGCTAGTTGTCTTGAGTTTATTAACAATATACAAGCAATAACATACAAAACTTTTATGATCCCTTCTTTTAAAATTCAGAAGCATGTCAGAAGTTTATGAAGTTTTCTTCCCTAAATAAAAAAAAAAAAAATCAAAGGATTGAGTTCCTTTTTCTTACCCACATGAATGTCACATACATATCACCGAAAACCCTTTGAATAAGAAAAGGAAGAAGGGATGACATACATGCACGAATAAGATGTCTCATGTCAAGTTTGATTTTTTATTTTTCAATGATCTCAATCTTGAACAACAACAATTGTCACAATTGCCCATATCCTTTCTTTTATTATTGTCATATTCCTATCTATTTCAAAGTACTTGATTTGAATTAAGTAGTGGGGGAAGAAGTTGTTTTGGGTAAAAAAGGGGGAATAAAGAGTTGAGGTTGAAGAAAGGAATGGTTCGAACTCTTAAAATTTTTGAGAAATTGAAATTTAAAAGTGGTGTAGAAAAATTACAAAACTTGATATTTGGAATTTAGAAATTTTTTAATTGATTAAATTTTTTAATATTTTTTGATAAAAACCATTCAATAAAAATGGAAAAAATTTTAGATTCAAAAAATATTTGTACAGAGGGTATAAATTCAGTCCTTAAATGAATCGCAGTATCTCCAACTCAAAAGGTTGGATTAATCTTCCCGATTTTTTTACAGAAGGTCCTCGATTTGAACAGTTGATTTTTTCCTAAGTTTTTCTATTTTAATTGAATTTATTCAAATCGAAACGTATGAAAAATAACAGTTAGAAATGGAAATTTGAATTTTTGTATGAGAAATTTTGGTTATTCAAATCGAGTACGTTCAAATCGAGGACCCCCGTACAAAATATTTAAAACTGGTCATCAATTGCTTGTTTCTGTCTATTCTTCAAAATAAACCTTGACAAAAAAGCCCTAATTGATAAACAAAAGAAATTTACAACTTGCAATTTAAAAACTAACATGAAGCTTATTAGCAATAATTTCACAAGGGCAAGGTCTTACAATTCTGCTCATTTAATTATGTTTAGCACTTAAATTTCTAACTTAATGAGATAGTCGTGATCTATTAAAGGCCAGTAGCCTAACGGTATACTTTTGAGACAGTATAAAACACATGTTAGAGAAATATGAACTCAGTTATCTACAGCTAAAATTGGCAAATTGTACAATTTTTTTTTTTTTAAAAATGAAGCTTTTTCTTGTTATTTTGATTTCAATTTTTGGTAAGATTTTATGTAAAATATTCATTAACTTTTGAGTTATCATCAACTGTCAAATTCTATTAACAAAACTTAGCCGGAGTCTTTGCTGGTTCAAATCGATACAGTTCAACATCATTCTTCACGCCACCTTCAGAAGATTACTGCAAAGGGATTCAAAATATCGTCAGTCAAATGCCTGCTTGGAAATATGACTTGCTGAAGAATGCTTGGTATGAAATGTATGTGAATGGAAAGTTTGTTGAAGAAGTTTTATCACCAGAATTTTCCTTGGGTATTGATATTGTTGAGGCTCATCACTGTTTGATTGAGATCTTCAAAAATATGTTGCCAACTCAATCTTCTTCTCAGATGTTAATATCATCAGAAATTAATTCATCTTCTTCTGGATTTTAAAAGTTGAGTATAAAAAGTGACATATTTGTTTAAAGTCGTGTAAATAAAGCAATTTCAAGTGCTTACCTTGTGTTTTAATTTTAAATTTTATAAATTATCCTTTTTTTACCTTAGGTAGCCTTAATGGTAAGGTTAGTGGCGTCCAGAAAATTTTTTTTTTATTATCAAAAGGTTTATTACAGAGAACATTTTTAATCTTTAAGGGTCGGTCGTTCGTAAAATTCGTAAAGCTCAGGGAATGGGAGGGAAGGGGGGAGGGGGTGAGTGTCCATACAAAATTTTCTTTTTACAAAAATTGCTACGACCAAGGGAGAGACGGTTCGAAATGATTAAAAACTTAAAAGTTTTGACGATCACACAACTTCCAAGAAAGTCTGTAAAGTTTGAATTGGAGTGAGTGTGGTACTCGGACAACCATTTAACCACATAACCACTTAAATTTGAAATTTTAAAAACAAAACTAAATAAAAATTAAGAAAAAAGTCAAAAAAAGTGAATTCAAATTCCGAAATGAATCAAACTTTATTTCCAAACATTTCTAAATCCAACAATAACTTGATCAAAACCAAAAATGCTGTTCTCCTTATTCCCACAAATCTGGGAAAATTTCCATCAAACAATCCCAAACTGCATCAGGATCAAAGCCCCATCCATCAGTATTACTTCCAGCAAAGTTTTGTACATTAAAGACAGAATCAAAGATATTCTTATCATCATCTGGAACATGCTTGTCAGAATGGAAATCTCCCATGACTTGTGTCAAAATTTTGCCTTTAGTTTCAGTTGTCATTTCGTCAGATCTACCAGTAACCATGTGTTGACGACAATATTCCTTGAAGATCAAGTAAGCAATCTTAGACAATTTGGCAATGATGAAGCGAATTAAGTCACAAAGTGGATTTGATGACGATGATGAGCTATGGATGTATGATGAATGACTTGGCGCTCCGGCGAAGGCTCCTGTGTATGATAAAAAAAAGGTGAAGATAAAAAGTGTTGGGAAATTGCATCAAAAATGGTCTATGTAAGTTTAAGCAGGAGGCTTTTTTTGGATAATTTTAATGCCAAATTAGATTTTCGATCAATTTTGATCAGGTCCACCAACTGAATTTGATTTGAATATAATTTTCAAAATTCTAGTTAACAAATTTGACTCTTACACCTCGCATATCCTGTTATCCAAAAAACTACTCACCAACAAAGAAACAAATTGCAAAAACAAGTGCCAACTTCATTGTTTTTATTTTAAAATTCTTTTCAATTTCTGAATTTCAAGTCTAATGATACTTTAAACTGTGTTTAGAACTGATGATAATTTCTAAACAAAATGTTGACTTTATATACTAATTTTGAAAGAGTAAAAGAATAAACAAATATACAAACAGAAGAAAATTCCTTTTTTAATTATTGTCACGATAACTGAAGGATAATTGAAAATTAGAGCAAACTTGTGCCAATGACAAATTCTAAAAATCAGAAAAGGAAATTTTTTGATTATATTTGCTTCACCAAATCGTGAGCGTTTCATCAGCGGGTAAACTTGAAAAAGAACCAGAAATAAATTAAAAATCGTGATGTTTTCTTTTTTTTTAAAAAAAAATAGAATTATTAATTTGAAAAATAATTCTTGAGAGAAAATTGGATTTTAGATTGGAATTTTAATAGAAAAATTGGTATGAAATGGTATGAAGTATCAAGAGTTCGGAGCTTACTTTTTTTTCATAAAAAGCATGAAACAAAATATGACAGAAAGAATGTAGGAAAAAATTCTTTAAAGGTCAGTTTTGAAAAGAGAGGGAAATTTAAAATCCTTTTGGAATAATTCTTCGTGTGGCAGAACTGAAATTACCTGAAATTACTAGGGTTTACAAAGTTTTTTAAATTTGTTCCTGTTGCAGTATTTTTAATTTTTTCTTGAAAATTTCCGATGCCTCCCCTATTTTGCCCAAATTTTTAAAATGTCCCGTATTTTCACAAAATGCAGACAGTCACCATACTGAAAGTTGACATTTTTGTGCTACTAACTCCCGAATTTTACGACCTTTTACGAGCTTATTTAATTTTTTTTCAAAGTCTTCTAAATGTTATTTTTTAAAAAAAAAAATAAGCTAATTATTTATTTGAAATCAATATAATCTTTATTCATGCACTAGGGGCGTAGCCAAGGGAGCGTCCAAGATGACTCCCTCTAATATTGTTTCATCCATACAAAAAAAGATTTAAAACCTTACTCCCCTACAAAAATTTCGGTATACGCACCTGTCATGCACTACATTTAAAAACAAAATTTAGTAGTATAAAATTCAAGTAAAATTCAACTCAAAAGGCACAGATCGAATAATCGAGATGAAATCTGGCACCAAAACGGAGTGAGGCCAGCACCAAGCTGGTGTATAAATTAAGGTCGAAGTGGTACTGGCTTCACTTCAGTTTGGTGCCGAATTTCGTCTCGATTATCCGATTTGTGTCTTTCAGGCAATAAATTCAAATAATTTCTTGTTTCAATATTTTTTATTAATTTTCAGATAAAATCAAGATAATATCTTCAATTTTCAAACAGAAATATTTTAGAACTTATGATGATGAATAATATTCAGATGAGACAAGACTTCCTGATGAATCAGATGAATCCAACTGACTAAACAAATCACTAAATATTTCCTTCAAACATTCCCAAGCCGAGTCAAGATCGAAACCAAATTCAGACTTTTGATCAACTTTGTTGAGATTCAATAAGACTTCGCATACTTCTTTATCATTTTCAGACACATCAGAACTTGATTTCAAATATTCACAGGCTTCAATTAAAATGCTTGAATTTTCTTCATCGCTTCTTCCTTTGATGCGATTTCGGATCCAATCTTTAATTTTTTCTATAGCTTCACTTGTCAATTTTTTGATAATTTCTCGAACAGTATCACAGATGAATCCTGACGATCCCGATGATGATGATGGCATATCCGATGATGTTTCAGAGTAACTTGGAGAGCCAGCATAGGTTCCTAATGTTAAAGATGAGAAAAGAATTGTAAAAAATTTACGGGACGTCATAATTTAGTGACATGTATTCAGGAAATTATAAATTTGATAAAGAATTAATTAAACTAAATTTTTAAATCTTTATCTTGAAACTTACCCAAAACAAGTGCCATTAATGTAACAAAAAGCAACTTCATTTTTGGATTAAAATGATATCTTTTTTACTTTCGAATAGATTTTATTTGTTTCTTAATTCTCTGATGCTTCTTAGAGATTTAGTTTGAAAGTGAAAAACCTTTCTTATTTATACTGTAGTTTCAAGAGATAATTTGCATCTGAAAAGTAATAAACAATTGCAATTAAGAAAACAGAAATTCAATTAGCCAGGAAAATGATTAACTATCAACAGAAGCGTAGCTAGAGAAAGTCGAAGGTTTCACGACGCCACTGTACTTTAAAAATAAATTTATCAACCAAACTTGAGCTTCTAAATGCTAAAAACATTCATACGTGTCAAAATTGAATCTTTCGCCCTTTAAAAAATTCTGACTACAGCCCTCGAACTAATAAAAATAAATTACACGTGGGAAGATAAATAAGATCGTGCTAAGTGCAAGCTCAATGAAACTTAATTGCTTAGATAAGCACCTAGCTAGAAAATTGAATGGTAAAAAGAGCATAAAATATTACTTCGATAGGGATGTGCCCATCACGTGTTCTTCATGCATTCTTGACCTTGAAGTTTGACTTTGAAGATGCCAAAAAAATCAAATTAATTTTCAAATTGAACTCCTAAATACATACATACATACATACATACATCGCTGGCTTTACAGATCAATTGTGATCCATAGCCTCCCTTAGTTGACGTCTGAAAACGGCTCTGTCGCTGGCTACTCTCTGCCAATTACCAATACCAAATGCAATGCCATCTCTATCAAAAGCTTCCTTTCAGGAGTTCTTTGGCCGTCCGCGCAATCTCTTTCCATCTACAAAATGAGACTTAAAGACTTTATTAATTGGAGCTTCTTCAAGTCTCCTGATGACATGATCAGCCCACCGCAGTCTGTTGACCTTGATTCACTTTACGATATCAGCTTCCTTGAACAACTGATAGAGTTGCTCCTGCTCTTAAAAAGTTCTCCTTCCTTTTTTGGTCCCAATATGGTTCTTAAGACCTTTCTCTCAAAGACGCCGATTGCGCTCTCATCATTCGCAGTCATATTCCATGACTCAGAGCCATATATCACTACAGGTCTTATAAGTGTCTTATACGCTCATAAAAAAAAAATTTAAAAAATATTATTAAAAAATTTAAAATTTTATTTTTAAAAATTATTTTTAAAATTTAAAAACTGGTTTTTAAAAATATTTCTGTATATGTAAACATATTGCCAGTATAATTCGCATGGCTTGGTAGCTCGGTGGTAAAGCGCTTAGCTACCATTCCTAAGGTCAAGGGTTCGATTCCCACTCCGAGCAATTTTTTTGAATTTTTTTAAAAATTTTTTAACGGTCAAAAAAAATTTAAAATTTTTAAAAATATTTTTTAAATTTTAAAAATTGTTATTAAGCGTACAATTTAAAAAAAGTTTTTAAAATTTTCCATACAAATTTAAAAAAGTTTTTAAATTTTTTTATCAGTGGACATCTCCTATTTGGCATGTCTTGAGATTCTTTTGGAAGTAAGTAGATGTCTTATTCAACTCCTAAATAAAGTCATGAATAGAAACAAAAGTGAAAACTGCAAATAGTTTTCAAAAATTACAACATTTTTTTAATGCAATTCAATAACCCGGAAATCAATAAATAAACAATAATAAAACTATAAAACGATTAAAATGTCGTGATTATTATTGATAAACCAACCTATATAAAAGCTTAATAAAATAATTATTTTATTATAATTAAAAATAAAAAGTCACTTAAAGTGTTAAAAAGAATGAAAATTTATTTGTTAATTGTGATTTTAACTTTAAGCTTTTTTCATGGTAAGTTTATATGAAATGCAAATTGCTACAAGTTATAGAATTTTTTTACAATAGAATGTCTTGCTGGCTCACCTGACTACGATTCTGATATGGATTCTCTTGGTAGCTCCTCTTGTGAATACTTAAGAGCTAATATTCCAAATAATTTAATCGACTCAATTTCGATTAATTACAAAGATCTTGGAAGTTTTATTGCAACACACTTGATAAGTCATAATTCAACTACAAATTTAAGGGATTACACAAGAGAACTTCTGATGAGCACTAAAGTGACAAAGCCAGATAAAAATGATTTTGTTAGTCTTGTGTTGTCATATGTTAGGTAGAGTATTTTTTAATGTAACAAATTAAAAAGAAAGTCCTGAAATTAATTGATAAACTTCTTAATTAACAGATCTGAACTAACTATTTGGAATGAACTAGAATGCTCTTCCCGTGTAATGAGAAGCATTATTCCTGGATGGGTACCGAGCTATCAAATATTTAAATAGATTTAATAATGTTACCAGAGTTGGCTAATTTTATTTCGGAAAATTTTCAAATTTTTTAAAATAACAACGTATTTAAAAGCTGTAAATTTTGCCAATAATAGAAAAAAAAAATACAAAAACCAAATAAAATTATTTCACGATTTTTTGTGGCTTTAAAATTTTATAAATTTTATTTTTTGAATGACATGAGCCACATATTTAGAAAATAATTTTTTGAAATTTAGTTTTAATTTTGAAGTTTAAGATTGAAGTTGTTTTTTTTTTTTTAATTTTTAATTCTAAATTTTTGTTTGCAGCCATGAATTATTTGATTTTCATTTTGAGCCTATCGATGAGTCTTTTTCGGGGTGATACATTTAGAAACATTTTTCTTAAATATATAAGAAACAAAATTTTAACTTTGAGACCTTAAAATATAAAAATTATTAACAGAAAATGACGCTGGGTCTCCTGCTTACAACGATGCAAGTCCATTAGTTATATCGTGCTACATTCTTAAATATGACGTCGGTGACCATCCTTTACGTGAAGTTGTGCTTTATTTCAGTGATATTAGAGATTTTGTTAACACTCACTCGGTCAATTATAATATTCAAACCAGCATTAAAGATTATGCTGAAGATGTATTTTTTGATTATTATATTTCTAAACAAGACAAAGAAAACTTTTTAGACGATGTCGTTTCTTATGTCCGGTTAGTATTTTTTATTGTTGCTTTAATGTCGTATAATATCCTAGATATGGAATTGGTCAAATCGAATTTTGAACAATTTCACTAGTTCTATACCCTGGATCAAAAGGAAATTTTTAGTAGAGTTTTTAAGCAATTCTTTAAGGAAGAATAATACAAAAAAAATGTTTTTTTCCTTATAATAGAACTAAAGTCGGTTATTCTGCTCGGGATGAATGTTTCAATGAAGTGATGAAATATACTGTTCCTGGATGGTACGAGGGTATGATGTTTTCGGAAGCATTATCAGAAGAATCTTCCGATTCACCCTTATAATTAGAAATATTGATGTTCCATTGAATTCCTTTAAATCGAGAATTTATTTTTTTTAATATTCAATTTTTTAGCTTTAAGCTAAACCATTTTTCTTCAATAAAACTTGAATGAAACCAAAAAAGTTTTACATTTTTTTCTGCTAAATAATTCTTTCATCTCAATCCATTTAAATTCATTTACACATCATCAAAATCAAATAAAAAATTGCTTATCCTATCTGCTGTAAATTAAATCCTTTGTATTTCTATTTTAAGCAACAATGAAGAAAATAAATAAATAAAATTATACAAAATAAAATAAAAGCACAAAAAAATTACACAAAAATAAAAAAGGGTAAAAGATTTTTTTTTACAATTGAAATAATTTCATGTGAAGTGAAATGAAAACAACAACATCAGCAGCAGCAGTTACACATGAAAAAGTGTTCCAGCAGAAAGAAAAATAAACATGCTGGCGAGAAGATGAGGAAGAAATGTTGAATATAGAATTTTTTTTTGTAACATTGGATTCAGAATAAAGCAGTGGTGGCCAACCTTTTTGGTGCCGCAGCACACCATATGAGTAAGCCATGTCAAAACCACACGCGGAACACGGCTCGTGGTACTTTTCGAAAAAAAAAAATTCGGCACATTAGTTTGCCGCGGCACACCGGTTGACCATCACTGGAATAAAGGCATTTTGGCATGGTTTTTAGGATTTGAACAATACTACTGAAATTCTATATCAACCTATCCTGGTCTGATTTCTGAGTTCTACATTACATTACATTTCTTTTTTACACATTTTTCCCCGCTTCCCCAACATCAACCTAACAAAAAGGATCTAAAGTAATTTTCTACTCGGTAAATGAAAGAAAAATAAAAAATATTTATTGTTGTCCCATTTTTTTTTGCTCCTCGTCGATAACAAAAACAAAAACAAAGAAAAACATTGTAAGGAACAAAGCAACTGACTATTTTTGCCATATCGTTAGTATCTATCAGTAGAGCCATGGTGGAAAGTGAAGAAAGATTCATTCTTGTAGATTCTCAATTTTTCCATACATCTGTCCCTTCCCCATTCAGTAGACACAACATAAGCAAAAGAAACAGAAAAGGGACCGGACAGTACGTACAATAAACACATTCGAGATAAATTGCAAAATGTTTTTCTTTCCATACTTCCCATTCCAATGACCAAATTACCATGCAAAAAGTGTACATAGTAGGAAGTAAAATATAGAGAAAAATAAGGGACGACAAATGACGATGGACGATGAATGACGACAAGGTGACGATGTGTAAAGAGGAGATTGTTTGCCTATCTCGACAATAACAAATAATGCATGGTAGAAGAAGGGAAAAAGATGATGTGAAAATGTGTGACAGAAGTGGATGGAAAATTCAGATTCGGGTATGAATGGACAGGTGTTGAAGTGACTGAAGTAATTTTAAAGAAGATGAAAAATTATTGAACATTTATTAAATTTTTTAAGCGAGTGTTCTGCAATGAAAAAATGAAGCTGTGTTTGAATATTTCAAATATATTTGGACCAAATGGGCTTCATCATCAAAGTACAATCTTAAAATTATTTCCTAATAGAGTTTTCAGTTTCTCTCCGGAAGGAACTGACACACAAGTGAATCTAAACTAAACACATACATAGTATAGGGAACACATCATAACATACAGGCAAACATCATTTGGAGAAGCAGAAAAAATATTTTACAGTGTCGAATGGATGGACAGCCAATGTGTGTCATGATACTGTATGGAATGGAATGTTCTATCACTTTGGATAGATGAAGAGCTGATGAGGAAGAGAGATGAAATAAACAAATAAATATAAATAAACAACGATTGAAGTTGGAAATTTGTAAATTTTTTGAGAGTTTAGAGCGCATTTTGTGATTTACTGGTTGCTGCTGCTGAAGATCAATCCAAAATATACCTTTCATGATATCTACAAGGTTTTGAATAGGACAAATTTTTTTATATATTTTGTTTCTTTATAACGGATGTCTAGTCAAGAATTTATTTTATTTTTAAAATTGAATTGTTTTCGAATTATATATTCTAATTTTGCTGCAATAACACGCTAACCCTAAAATATTTTATTTCTTTTGTGAAAACTAAGTCTCTTGTAATATTTAATCTATAAGTACCTTCGGTCATTCTGATTTTGATACTTAGACGGATGATGACGCAGGGGCGTAACAAGGAATTTTTTTGAGGGGGGTTTTGCTACTTTTCGACGTTTGTTTTTTATTCGGATATGAAAAATTCAATAATATCTAGTATAAACTTCGCGAAAATAGGGGGGGACCTTGACCCCAAACCCCCCCCCCCCCCGGCTACGCCCCTGTGATGACGTGACTGATGCATAAATTGACCCTTTAGAAGATGAACTAAAAGAATATTGTAGTAAGCCACTAGTCATGAGACGCATTATTTGTAAAGTACAACTTCCATCGACGTATCCTTCATCAAACATCCAGTTACTAAAATTTAAACCATTTTAATAGTTCTATATATAAAATAATTGAAACTGAAACAAACCTAATATAATCTGAGACAATACCGAAAATCTTATCAGAATAATTTTGCGATGAAGATGACCTAAGTGAATAGTTGTCCAAATACAATCCAAGTTGAATGTCCCAGTTTTTAAAATTTTCAAAATCACTGTTTAAAAACCTATAAAGTGCTTGGTCATTGCTAGCTGCACGTCTCAAACTTGAATAAGGAATAGTAGAAATGTAGTAAGCACACGTTGGGGTTGGTGAGAAACTTGGGCATCCAGTGAAAGATTCTGTAAATTTGTTCAATTTTTGATGTTTTTAGAACGTTTTTGCAAAGACATTTAAATTTCTAATTTTTTAAACTTTTTAATTCAAAAGTCTCATCAAACTTACTTGTTATCAATGCAAAGCATGTGAGCAAAATTATTGCAATTTTTATCATTTTTATTATTTTTCGTGACAACTTTTTCTTGAAATAAATCGAAAGTTCAGCAAAATTATTTAAAATGTTGTTCGAAATAAAATTAAAATATCAAATGCAGTTCTAATTTCGAAACCTTAGCTTATATACTTGAAATTTTAATATAATAATTTAATGGTTATTTCTAGAACAGTGGTGGCCAACCGGTGTGCTGTGGTACACTAAAGTGCCGAATTTTTTTTTTGAAAATAAAAGGTTTGCCGCAGAACAAAAAAGTTTGGCCAACACTGAATTAGGACATAATGCACCATTCCATCCTCTCACAATTTCTCAGTTATAAAAATAACAAAACGCAAGATATTTATGTGAAATCTAAATGCGATGTGTGCTCAAACAAGCAGTGGACATTTAATGTAAACAAAAAAGAAAGAAAAATAACGACAGATACTCAATAATAAACATCACTCTTGAGATCGAAGGGAATAGAAAGAAGCAAGGCAATGACATCGGTGGTAGAAATAGAAATAATAAAGAAAAATATTGACAACAATAACAACAACAACAACTGTGTAGTGGCAGTTGGAGATGAACACACAGCTATCTATCAAAATATTGCATAAGATATGAAAAAATAACAATAGGAAGTGATGTTCTGTTCTGTACGCAATATGTGTCGATGAGGGAGATGCGAGATTATGGAAATGTTGACGATTTTTGGGGAAGGAAGGATTCAAATTGATTTTTTTTGAGGTATTTGAGGTGCAAGTTTGAAGAGATTGGAATTGAATGTTGCTGAATTTTACTGAAAATCAGAGAATTTTTCACAGCTCGACCCGAGATGACAGAATTTTTTTCAGCTCTACCCAAGATGACAGAATTTTTCACAGCTCGACCCAAGATGACAGAATTTTTCACAGTTTGACCCAAGATGACAGAATTTTTCTCAGTTCAACCCAAAATGAAAGAATTTTTCTCAGCTCGACCCAAAATGGCAAAATTTTTCTCAGCTCGACCCATTATGACAGAATTTTTCTCAGCTCAACCCAAGATGACAGAATTTTTCTCAGCTCGACCCAAGATGACAGAATTTTTCTCAGCTCGACCCAAAATGACAGAATTTTTCTCAGCTTGACCCAAAATGACAGAATTTTTCTCAGCTTGACCCAAACTGACAAAATTTTTTTCAGCTCGACCAAGATGACAAAATTTAATAAAATAAGTACCAAAACCCCATAAAATACAACATACCCATCAAAATCTTCCCTCAGCAACAGCACAAATAAAAAATTTCAACAAAACAGTTTGAAAATAAAAAAAAAACTTAAAAACTCGCTCTTTTAGTCGAAATACAAACAATTTTGTTTCATTTTCATGTGCTCGTGTGTATGGAAAGATAAACAATTTTTAATGTTTTTTTTTCCTTCTCATACATATAAATTCTCTCGTTTTGTTTAAATCGAAAAAATAAGCAAAAGCAAAAAAAAAAATCGACAGAAAAAATAAAAATAAAATAAACAATAAATATAAATAAAAGATCTTGAAACTTTGCTAGCTTCTTCCTCTTATTTTTATTCTTTTTTTTCCGTGTTCTGTCTTCAAGCTGAATGTGTTGAAGATATTATTACGGCTTACTAGTGCTGTTATTATTATTTTTATGATGTGTTGTGTACTTCATCACAATTTTTTTTATTAGATGAGTAGATAAGTGAAGAAAGTAAGAATGACTTGGCATATGGTGATTATCATATGCGATGTTGGTTTCGCAAAAATAACTTATTTTGTTTATTTATTTGTGTTGACTCAGCACAAAATAAATGTCAATAGAGTGGTGTACTTAGATAAGTTTTTGTGTGAGTTTATTGCTTAAAAAATGTAAATATTACTTAAGAATGTTATTTGTGACTCAAGATTTCAAATTACATCCTTGAGCCGCAATATCCATGTTTGAGTTTTAGGTCTTTTGTCGTCTTTTGATAACTGTTAATAAAGAGCATCTAAGAAGTACATTACAGTAAAAAATGTTCAAAGTCCTCGTTTTATTAATCGAGGGACTTGAGCGCGTTTTTGTCGCAGCGATCATCTAAAAACTCTTTTTATCATCTAAAAACTCTGCTAAAAATACAATATAAAAATTGTAAAAAAAAACTGTACAATAGTAACAAAACCCAATAAACCCCGTCTTTCTAGCATGCTCTATACAAGAAAAGTCTGTTTTCACAATAATAAATAAAAAACCTTTCAAAAAGAAAGAAAAAATTTTGACCAAAAATAACGGTCAAAAAATTTTGAAATTCCAACGGTCAATAAAAATTCAAATTTTTATCGAGGGGTTTTTAACGATTTTTTTTCCTTATTTAATATTAAATCGTTGATTACAGGAATTGTAGATTGTTTAACGATTTTTTTATAAACGATACCGCAGAACTCTTAACTATGTCTTGTTTCTGAGATCTCAGAGCTCATCCAGCCTTCAACCAGCCAGCCGAACAAAGTGAAACTATAAGCATCATTTTTTGCAAAAATTCACTAAAAAATTAAAGTTAACATTGCTGAAATTACAATACAGTTCAAAAAGCTAATCCTGGGAGTAAAACTAATCAAAGTGATAAAAAATCGACACATTGATCATTTATGATCTTTTTTTTGCAATACTCTACTCTAAAAATTAATAGCATTGACTAAATCAGTGATGACCAACCTGTGTGCCCCGGCACACTACTGTACCGATTTATATTTCGAAAAGTACCACGAGCCGTGTTTCTCGTACGGTCATGGCCATGACTTACTTAAAAGGTGTGCCGCGGAACAAAAAAGGTTGACCAACACTAAACTAAATCATTAAAATAAAATATTTTTAAAGTCTCAAACGCTTTAGAGCCGTAGTTTCTAACCAGCCAAGCCAACCAAATCTTTTAAAATTTCTACTACTTCTTTTGCAAAACTTATCATTTTGATAATCAACATCAACAGTTAGGATAGTTGTTATTAATATTTGCAGAAAAAGCATCATTTCAATTTGCATTTGCAAACATTTAAGAGCTCAAAAAGTTGGACGCAAATGATATCCATTATTATTTCACATCAAAACTCACATATAAATCCAAAAATTTACTAATTTGCACACTATACCCCAACCAACACTTAAAACTGCACACAAATTCCAAAATCTGATCAAATTAAAAAGTCAACAAAATTTCATAACCTTAAATCCACTTGACTGTTCAAAAATTCAATCGAATAGACAATAAAGCACAAGGCATCAGCCTTGAGGACAAACAAACATAAAAAAAAACTAAAATAAAACAAAAATTCAAAATTTTTTTAATGGAAATGCAAATAGTGTGTTTTGTTTTTCTTTGTGATGTTTAGTTGATGACAACAAAAGTGTTTTTGGGAACTTTATATTGGTTATTTTTTTGGAGTTTATTTTTTTGGAGGATTTACAATTGTCTTTTTATGTGAAATTTTTTAAATAAAGATTATTGAAAACTTTTGACGAACATGTCAACTAAAAAAAAAATATTTAAAAATTAATCAAATTGTAAAAAACTTAAAATTTTAATTAAAAATATTAAAAAATATTATTTTTCTATTTTATTTTGAAATTTTTGACGACCGTATTTTCAAAAAGATCAACTTTTTTAATTTGTGAGAAAGTTACAAGGTTTTCTAAATTTTTGGTAATCTTATTTTATTTAATTCTTTGAAAAAAAAAACTGTTAAACTATTTCGAACTTTTTAGTAATTATCAATGAGACAGATAAATTTCCCATCTATTTTTTGGAATTTTCGCATCTTTTGCCACAAAAAGCCGAAATTTCACAACTATATCGTAAATGCCAAATTTATCTGTCCCTAATTTATCATCTGTGACATATTATGGGACTATTTAATATCTTCAAAAAAAAATAATAATAATAAACTGCATCCAAAAACCAACCCCAAACCATCTAAACACAAACTTTAGATGAAGAAAGACGTTTCAGTTTCACATAGCCGTTCATAAGACTCGAAAGCGAGGAAAAATGTGTTCATAGTGCCGTAAATGTGCCTCAGTAATATACACAATCACACTGTATATGTTTTCTTTATGTTTTATTTTTGTTTGTTTATAAAACAAAAAAAAAATTATATAAACGAAATATACAAACATTCCCGCTTTTGCAGTTCGTGTATTTTTCATCTTTCCATAATTTTTTTTCTGTCTTTCTCTCACTGCTTTTATTTTCCCTGTACCGAGTACTGTGTAGTCGCTTTACAAAGTTGTTATTATTATTACAGCATGTATACGCATATTTTGCGGCTTTTAAGTGCTCGAATTTCTTGTTTTGTAAATTCTTTTTTTTTTTATTTGTTGCCTTTGCTTTGGTTAAATTGAAATGATGGAAGGTTTGTGGTATGTGAAAACTCAAATTGGTTCATTTGGTGGCCGAGGCAGGGTTGGTATGGAGGTTGAATATTTAGGGTGTCGTTCACTTATTACATAAGAAAACAATTGTCATTGTTCAAAAAATAATAATTTGATTCTCAGAAATTCTATTGTACTTTATCCGAATTCTCCCTCCCTTTCCCTGCGTTACGCAATAAGCACAATTTTTTCAATGCTAGTAACCTAACTATTTTGCCATTTAATATTGATTTAAAACCGACTAGGTTAATATCAATTTGTTCCGCTTTGTTCTGCCATGATTATAAACTTGTTAAATAAAGGATTATTTTTACTAACTAGAATAAAAGCATTTGAAAAATTCCTGTATTCCTGTTTCCAATACAAACCAAAAGCACCACAAATTTAAACCACCACAAACCCAAAACACCATCGCTGCAACAGAAAAAAATCCTCCAACAACACTCTCCTTTCCACATTTCTCGGTAAAACAACCAGAAACTTAATGGATTAAATTGTTGTAGACTCATCTTTCAATGAGTTATGAGTCTGTACACTTTTTATTTCGATGGATCAACAGCATAGTTTCCGATTTTATTTATTTTGTATCAAGCTATTTTGACGAAATCGCGTCTAATGGATTTAAATTTACAAGAAAAATAGTTGATTTTACGTATGAGGAGCATTCACTAAGTAGATTTGGGTATGAAGAGGGATTGGGAGAAGGTTGGTATAGAATTTTTTTTTTATGAAAAATGCGAATAATAGAAGAGATTTTTTTTTTGTTTTTAGCGCATTTTCTGACTTCAGTCCAAAGGCGCTATTGTCCTTACTTCTTCCGTAATACAATAAATAATACCATCTGTGAACTCAACTAGTCTCGCAGGAAAGCTGCTTTTGTCTTGGATTTTTGCACAGTTGTGGCTTCTATATAAAGGAAGTTCCTAAAGAAAGGATTTTGGAAATGGTCACTTCCATTCTGATTTATGGATGGTGGAAGTGATTGTTGTTGACATTTTTTCATACAAATTTAACTTTTCTGATGTAAACTTTGTGTTCTGAGTTCAAATCACACTTAAAATTTGGCACACAAGCTCAATATATATTCCTTAATAGGGATGTGCGGTGGGAAGTCATTTTGGGGGTCTTGGAGGGTTCAAAAATTATTTTTTTCTAAAACTTTTCTTAGAACTGAACAATAGAAAAATTGGAGCTTTTACAAAAGGAAAATGATTTCCTGAACTGCATTAATGCGGTCATTTTTAGCAATTTTTTACGTTTGCTTAAATAAAACTTATATGGATGGATCCTTTTGAGTAAAATAATTTTTTTATGGGTTTTTTTAAGGTTAAGTCATTCAAACAGCTTTGCTGAAAACTTTTCAACAATCTTTTCCAAAGTTACATCGAAATTAAATTAAATCGATTTGAGTAGATTCGATTTGAGTAACTAAAGTGTCCCCATACAAAAATTCAAATTTTCTTTTTTTAACGGTCATTTTCCATACGTTTTGATTTGAGTTAATTTGACTTGAGTAGATATTTTTCCGGAACCAAACAATTACTCAAATCGAGTCCCCCTAGTATCTCAAAAATTCCTCCAAACTGACATTCACTACAAAAACTCAGTAAGTACACCGAAGAAGCATTAAATGAGGAAAAAAAAAGCCTAAGAAGAATGTTGAGTAAATAAAAAAACAATAATAAGTTTACACACATTTTTTTTTCTTCATTATTTCAAGAAAAACACACAAAAGAAAATGTGTATTTGCCTCGCAAGAGTCGAGAGTCGAGAGTGAATGAGAAGGAGAAAAAATGCGAGAAAAGAAAGAAAAAAAAAACTTAAAACAAAAAAAAAAAACAAAATTTACACACAAATACATTTGTGCGGTGGAAAAATAAACAAAAAATTGAATGAAAAAGCACACATATGTTAGTTTTTGTGTTCACTTATATTTGATATTTTAATTTGCCCGCTTTTTTTAAGAAAAAAAAAAATCTATTTGAATGTATTTTTTTAGTTCCATTTCGATTGTGGTGCCGATAGCAAGCGGATCATTTGAGGGATTCTTTAATTTTAAAAGATTCCGGGACATTTTCATCTCTCGTGTCTCGTTTTTTTTTACTTTCTTTTGTGTCGCGAGACTTTCTGGTGATAGATTACCTCAATTTATTCGTACGTGTGTACGTCCGACAAGTGACGAGGGATTCACTGAATGAATGTTGATGATGATTCGCGCGGTTAAGTGGTTTATGAGATGAATAATCAATTTTACACTCGGATTGTGGTTTTTTGATGATTAAAAATTATTTTGAAAAAGGATGTTGTGAATTAAATTGAAAATTTTATTGATTTTCTAAATTTATTTGTGTTTGTATTAGAAATTGATTTATTTAATTAAAAAAATAAATTTATATGTTAAGTGTAATTAAAACTTAAACACTACAAAACTCAAATTAAATTAAAGATAATTTAGTGTAGAAAAATTTTGAAAAAAAAAATCAATTTTTTAAAGGAATCAACAAGTGACTAATCAACTATTCAAGTTTAAAACACTAAGGATATTGTGAAAGTTTGATTTAAAAAAAAATATTTATATTTACCAAAAAAAAAATATTGAAAAGGAAAATTAATTGAAAATTACCTAATTGAAAAATTTATTGGTAATGAAAAAACCCTAAAAAAATTAAACTTTTAAAAATTTTGAGTAATAAAATTATTTTGAATATTAAAAGAAAGTTTTGAAAAGATTAAGTTGAAAAAGTTAAATAAAATTTGAAAAAATTTAAAAAACCTTAAATTACTTGTAATTAAACAAAAAATATAAACTTTTTTTTAATAAATTGTAAATAAGTCAAATAAATAAAATATTAAAAAAAATATTTTCTTTAAAAAGTTTGAAGGAATCAAATTGTGAATAATTTTAGAAAGAAAAAAAAATAACCACAGATTCAAAGAAAATGAGTGATTAGTTCTATGTATGCTAAAACTTTTATGTTTGAAACATAAATTTAGAAAACCAAGAAAAAATTTAAAATAATTTTAAAAGTGTGAAAAAGAATTCTGGATATCAGTGCATTTGAGAAACCAACAAGTGAATTATATCATTATTGTGTGCTTTTTAAAATAAAACAATTATTTTTGGTGTTTACGTTTACAAAGATAAAATTCCAGATAAGACAAAAATTTAAATAAAAAAAAATTAGATAAGTGAAATTTTCTATTTTTTGAAAGGTAAATTCATAAATTCTTGTCTTTTTTAATTATCGTTGATTTTACTTTGTAGCGAATTTTAATAAAATTTTGCAATTTTTTTGAGCTTTGTAAGTTAAGTGACCTAATCTTATAAATTAATGCCAACAATAATTTAATAGTTTTATTAAAAAATCAAATTTTTATCTACAAAATGCTAAAAAATCCATTCCATCAGGCGCCACTTTACAACCCCCCAAAAATCATTTCCCAATTATCACAGCAATAACAATCAAATAATTATCATCATTTATTACCATAATTACCACAAAATCATTTAAGCATCTGTTATTGTTAAATTTAGAGAACAAAATTCAACACAAAGAGACTCAACAGATCATAAAAGTAAAGTCTCTAATTCCATAGTAAATCCAATACAATTACACATATATGACTAGAGTCACTTGACTTGTGTGTGCAATCGAACGTGCTTAAAAGGATTTAACAATTCAACGAGTTTGTTAGGCAAATAAAAAGTTCTGAGTGAAGTTATTTGCCTTGTGACCTGCAAGCATTTTTTTTTCAAATTTTTAAGTTTAATTGAACTTATGAATGATATGAGAGTGATGTTGTTGGAATTATTAAATATGAGATGCAATTGTTGATGAATTGTGAATATTTATGACAGTTTGACCTACTTTGATCAGGAAGTTAAAATTTTTTTGCTATTACTAAACATTGGCTAGTTTATATTCTACGTTGATGAAATTTGATCAATTTACTCGGCAATTTTTAGTTTATTATGATTTAAAGATTCAAAATAAGACTAAATATAAATACACCGAAAGGCACAAGTCAGATAATCGAGATGAAATCCGGCACCAAGCTGGGGTGATTCCAGCATCAGGCTGGTATACAATTTTTGGGCTTGAATTCGTATGCCAGCTTGGTGCTGCTTGGTGCCGGATTTCATCTCGATCATCCGACGTGTGCCTTTCGGGACTTTTTGAATGTTATATGATTGAAATATAACGCAATTTTAAGTTCAGCTTCCAAAACAGTTGAGCTTCTCTAAAATCCTGAAGTTATTAGTAATTATACAATTAATTATAAAATTGAATGAAAGATT
Organism: Chironomus striatipennis; assembly: GCA_026123125.1. NCBI lineage: Eukaryota > Metazoa > Arthropoda > Insecta > Diptera > Chironomidae > Chironomus > Chironomus striatipennis. The sequence continues at coordinate 8,538,848 of CM047391.1, read as the reverse complement.
TTTGGTATTTAGTAGATCGCTCCCATTCGTATAAAAAAGTTTACTTAGACTGATGCTAACTGAAAAAAAAAAAAATTTAAAATTTTTTTATGAAAGAGAGAGGCCGTTTACTTGTATGTTACAGAAAAAATTACATTTTAGACCCCCTCTTCCGTTGTTTCGTTTTTTATATGAAAAAGGAAATTTTTTGTATGATCAATTAAAAAGTCATACGCGTATGACCGTAGAGAAGGAGGCTGAACAACAACAAAAGAAGCTCTCAGAAGTAGCAATAATAGCCCGGGACAGAAATCTGTTCAACCGCTTTGTAAACGCCCTACGATTCACTGTGGATCAATAGGAACTAATCATCATCATCATCAATTAAAAAGTTGTTGACCTCTCTTCCTCCCTAAAAAGCGAACGTACTAAGTGAAAGACCCCTAAATCGTTTTTACTGGGGGACCTCGATTTGAGTTGACTCGATTTGAGTTGTTTCGATTTAAGTAACTAGAGTGTACCCATACAAAAATTTAAATTTTCTTTTTTAACGGTAATTTTTCATACGTTTCGATTTGAGCAAATTCGATTTGAGTAGAATTTTTCGGGAGCCAAACAATTACTCAAATCGAGGACCCCCAAAAATTCAAAAATGAGAAAATTGTCTTTGAAGAATCCAAGCACATTATCCTACTCAAATGCCAAAACAATGCAGAACTGAAGCAAATAGCTATAGCATGTTAAATAAATCACATATTGCTAGTGAAAATGTAAGAATCTTAAGTTCAACAAGAAAATTCTCCTGTTAAATACAATATTCGAAAAAAATGTTGAAAAAAACCTCTCGATCGAAAGGTGTGAGGTTCGATTCCCACTCGGGTCGAACTATTGGGTGAAATCTTTTTTTCAACATTTTTTTCGAAAATCACATATTTTTGACTAAAGCAAATTTCAAAATCTCGACCTAATCTACTTTACCCAAAATCACAAAAACCCTCCATTACCATTGTCTTCTTCCTTATTTCATCATCTTTCACTTCTCCATCTCCTTTCAACTAAACAAACACAAGAAGACCCACAAGAAAAAAAAGTCCCATCTTTCTCGCACATATTCATCTTCCGACATGCGATCATCATCACCGCATCGTTCATGAGAAAAAATAATAATAAATAAATAAGAAATAAAAAAAAATATAGAGAGTAAATATATTCACACACATTTAAAGGCATATTTCGTCAAAAATAAACAAAACAAACATTTTTATTTAAAAAAAAAATTTTTAATGCATTAATAGAAAAACAGTCACTGAGTGAAGAATTTTTTTTTGTCGATCAACAGACGAGAAGAGAAAAAAAAATATATAATTTTTGTTTACGAAAGCTGAATAAACAACGTACACAAAATTAGTGACACACAGAAAAAACAAAAAAAAAAAAAAAAAAAACAAAAAACGAAGTACTGACATGAAATATATTTATGTGAAGAAATAAAATACAGAAATAAAATGTGAAAAATTTTAAATAGAAGAAGTAGGAAGAAGAAGATGGATGTGAGGATGATAAAAACTGTTTTATGAATTATTAGTTTTAAAACAAAGATTGCTGAATAGGAATTAAAATTTTCTAAAATCTGGAGTCTTTATGCTCGGGATGAGAAACTGGAAGTTGAAACCTTTTTGAAAAAATCTATCCTCTTGGGTCGAGCTGAATTTGATCATCTTTGGTCAAGCTGAGTTTGATCATATTTGCTCGAGCTGAAGTGGATCATATTGGGTCGAGCTGAATTCGATCATCTTGGGTCGAGCTGAATTGGATCATATTGGATCGAACTGAATTCGATCATCTTGGGTCGAGCTGAATTGGATCATCTCGGGCCGAGTTGAATTGGATCATCTCGGGTCGAGTTGAATTTGATCTTCTTCAGTCGAGCTGAATTCGATCATCTTGGGTCGAGCTGAATTGGATCATCTCGGGTCGAGTTGAATTTGATCTTCTTCAGTCGAATTGAATTCGATCATCTTGGTTCGAGCTGAATTGGATCATCTCGGGTCGAGTTGAATTGGATCATCTCGGGTCGAGTTGAATTTGATCTTCTTCAGTCGAATTGAATTCGATCATCTTGGTTCGAGCTGAATTAGATCATCTCGGGTCGAGTTGAATTTGATCTTGGATAGAGATAATTCAACACTTCCTAAACCTTTAAGCTTAAACTCTAAAATAAAAGCCATCATATCCATCCATTATACCCAAAAATTCATCATCACTGCTCCGCATCTAATAATTTCAACAGACTTAATCACACAGAACTCATCACAAACAAACAAAAATGAAATAAATGCGGCACATTAGAGAATAAAGAAGATTGTCCAAACAATGATTTCTTGGAACACAAAAAATGTTAAACTTTACACGTCGACTGATGAGCTAATTATTTATTGAGTTCAGAAATTGAATGACAAAAAAAATTTTGCAGTTTCATTTTTTTAGTGAATTGAGTTCAATTGGTGTTTTTATATTGAATGAGTAAATTGTCTTACTTGATGTATTGCCTAATATTTTAAGAGCTAATAGATGGAATGTTGCGAAAGGTCTTAGTGCCATTTAGAAGATAAAATTTGGGTTTTTTTCGCAAATCTTACTGATTATTGACTAATTTACGATTAAATAATAAATTTAATTCACACCTTGGTAAAAATTCTCATCTAAACGATAATTAGCACCAAAATTACTGCGTATTTAATATCTTTACATGAAGATCTTGTTTACATCGCACAATTAATTTAAGATGAGTCAGAAAGTTTGTTTATGGAATAATTCACAATATTAGATGCACGTGGAGATCGTTTTATTCTCCTTTGATCACTTTACATAATGAGGCTGTGGAACTAAATCTTTGTATTGTGAATTTATTGTTGTTATTGTTGATGTTTATTTAGGTGTTTATGTTTTTTAGTCGATTTTTGTTGTTTTTAGAGCTGCCGTTGATCTGGATTAAAGAAACTGAATTTTGCTCTGTCGATAGTGTATTAATTTAGACATTTTAAGATTTTCAGACAGCGTAACACAAGTTTTACGTCATAAAAATTTATGTTCAACATTTTGGGGTGTCTCGAGTTAAAAACTTAAAAACTAATGCTACAAAACTTTGAACTGAAACTTTAAGCGAATTTAGTCTTAACTTTCAGTTGTAACGCTTAAATATCGCTAAATTCTTTGAGAAGCTAGAAAATATGAAAAAATTGTCTAAATATGACTAAGTACAAACTCAATAATTCTCTGAAGAAATATCATTCAAGATTACCGCATAAAAAACACAAAAAAAACATTTCTCATATTTTAAGACTCATAAAAGCAAACAAAACCCCCCAAGGTACACAGCGACTAAATAAAAACAGCAATGAAACAAAGAAAAATGTGAAATAAAATGAAAGTAAGATTATAAGCACATCCACAAACAAGAGAACAGAGAAATGCGAAAGATAACAAGAAAAAAAGAGAATAAAATGAAATAAAATGTTGAAGATGAAGCTGTATGGAAAAAAGGAGGCGGTGTTTGTTTCCATTTACAGCTTTTTTTCTTCTTGTGTTGCTGTGTAGCTTTTTTGTACACAGGAATGGCAAAGAAGAAGGCGAAAAAAATAACAGAAACAAAAACAGCAACAAAATAAAAAGCTACAGAGAAAAGGTAGCAAAAAAAAAAAGGAAATGAAAAAAGTTTTTTGTGTGAAAAAAGAAGGATGGAACAAATTTTTTATGGCGATGATGATTTTGTTGTGAGAATCTTTTATTTGGATGTTTATGTTTGAGGATATGCTTGAATTTGGATGTTGTATGGATGCTATATTGAGGGTATGTGATGAGTTTTGTGCGATATATTTTTGGTGACCAAGAGTCGTTTGCTGCGTACGATTTTGGGAATAATTCTATTAAAATGGTTAAAATTCGTGTGCTGCGTGCTGTTTTGTGTATTATTCTTGAATAAGACAATAGTCGTGTGTTCTGTACTGTTTTGTGCCTCAATAAGCAAGAAATGAAAAAGATCATGTTCCTTGCTCGATTTTATGCCTGATCTATCAGTAAATGTCAAAAATTGTAAGAAGTAAACGGTTTTGTGTACTGATAACTGCAAATACACAATAGTCGTATATTTTACGCAACTTTTATAGATGAGTAACCCATAAGGTCAAGATTCATTGACATATCTTCGTTTAAATCCAAAAATAGTCCAAAACTTCTCAACCAACCTTTAAAAGTAACTTAAAGTCCATCAAACAAACTCAAAAACTTTTATTCTTATTCCAAACAATTTTTCTTTCCTTCCTTGACCAAACTTTCAAGCATACACACACAAAAAGTCATTTATCACTCATCATCTCATTGATTTCATTCACCAACATGAAAGATTCTTATTCATTCAGGCACTGATAATGACATTGAAGACATTCATCCATAACCATTCCAAATATCAAAAAAAGAGAGAAAGAAGAGACGGCAGACATTTTTTAGTTTTTTTTTCTTGTTCCTTTTTTCGCATTGTCTTAAAGTCACACGCAACCGCAATATATGTGAGATTCCATTAAAGTTTTTTTTAGATGTTGAAAAAAAGTTCTTTTTTATGCCTACTAAGAATTTTTTTCTTTCTTTAAGAATTTTTTTCACTTCGAATTCACCTTCAGTTGTCAGTTTTTCCACATCATTGATTAGAGTCTCAGTCTGTGACTGCTCGATCGATTTTGAACAGTCTTTTTTTCTAAAAATTGTCCCTGCGAGGATTTTGTTGAGATTTTGATGGTTAAGATTGAACAACTGAGCATCGACAATGCGATAACCATAGCTCAGTTGAGTTGCTTAGTTTTTTGTACTGAAAATTTGATAGTGTTAGTGATTTTTTTTCAAAAATTTGAAAAAAATAACAGTCACTTTTCTCATATGAAGACATATATAAATATTGGATGATGTAAATTAGGATTGGGGTTTCTGCAGGGGCGTAGCCAGGGGGGTTTTTGGGGTCAAACCCCCCCCCCCTCCCTATTTTCGCGAAATTTATACTAGATATTATTGAATTTTTCAGATCCGAACCAAAAAAAAAAAACGTTGAAAAGTAGCAAAAACCCCCTCTCAAAAAAATTCCTGGCTACGCCCCTGGTTTCTGATCATGAATGTATCTAAAACTAGAGGTTTTATCTAAAACTAGAGGTTTTATTCTCTAACATTAAGTCAAAAAGTGAGGTTATGTTGAGAAACGTTTGGTTTGGTGCCCAAAATTTAAATTATGCTAGCAAAAATTGAATTATGCACAATGGGCCCAAAAAGGGACTTTTTGGAAATAATTCATAATATTTTGGTGGTTGGTAGCCCTGGTCCTAGGGATCATAAAAATATAAAACTTTTGGCATATAACTCTAATAGCCGCTCAGGAGAACTTGAAATGTGTTTTGGGCACTAGTGATTTTCAAAAAATTCCTGTGCCTCACTGTGTGGATGAAATTTCACAAACTTTTTTTTATTCGTTCAATACTTGCTATAACTTTCATAGAAAAATACCAAAAATATTGTTAATCTAAAAGAAAGTGGTCAAAAAATTGAAAAAGTCCAAAAAAATGCGATTTTTTTGACATTTTTGCCTCCTGTGCCTACAAGTTGGTCTTAAAAAATCTAAAAACTTATGATTATTATAGCTAATAAGTAGACCTACAAAAAACATCTTATTCATTACTTCCAAAAACGTCATTTAGTGCTTCAAAAATGAGGTCAAAGGTCAAAATTTTCGATTTTTTTGGCATTTTTTGGGTTTGAGAATATGACCCACTAAATGACCACGGCATAATGTCAAGTGACATTATTTTTGTAGTTTCTATGTTGTACTACAAAATTAAGCAAAAAAAGCAAATTTTTTCTGGTCCCCAGTTCACCAGGACCCCCAAAGAGGTCTGGTAGGGGGTCTTCAGAACAAAAAAATTCATATCTCAAAAATATCTTCACCATATTGTCTGAAACTCTCAGAAATGATAGAAAACATTAATACGGATCATTTTTAGTCATTTCGGCCTAATAAAAATTTGATTTTTGGTCTTTATAGTGATTTCGCTGATTTTCGAGCTTGGTCAAAAATCAAGTTTTCACTTTTCGACTCCTACCACCTCAGGATGACTTTATATTTTATTTTTTTGATGAATTCTTATAGCTAAGCATAGTACGCATCCAACGAGGTATAAAACATGATGTATGGTCAAGATATGGCAGAGTTATGGCCAAAAATCTCAAAAAATGGTCAATTTTTTGAGGGTTTGACAACTTTCATCGCACATATTTGCTCATATTTTATCAAAATTTCAAGTATATGTAACAAATTTGGTATCGTTGGAAAGGTTATTGCTTCAACTATACAATAAAATAAAAATCTAAGTTTGGAAGTTCCTCAGTAGACCAGAAAACTTACAAAAGTTTGTCTTGTCCTCCCGTACACAGCAAAAATTAAAAATTTTTATTTTTGTGTTTTTTCCACAGTTTTACACATGAACTTTCATAATATGATCAATAAAAGACTTTGCAGCCATTACTTCTTGCATACAAGGCCATAGAAAAATCATCAAATTTTCGAATATTTTCGATTTTTTCGTAAAAATTGTATTTTTTTCTATGAACCTGTATGCAAGAAGTAATGGCTGCAAAGTCTTTTATTGATCATATTATGAAAGTTCATGTGTAAAACTGTGGAAAAAACACAAAAATAAAAATTTTTAATTTTTGCTGTGTACGGGAGGACAAGACAAACTTTTGTAAGTTTTCTGGTCTACTGAGGAACTTCCAAACTTAGATTTTTATTTTATTGTATAGTTGAAGCAATAACCTTTCCAACGATACCAAATTTGTTACATATACTTGAAATTTTGATAAAATATGAGCAAATATGTGCGATGAAAGTTGTCAAACCCTCAAAAAATTGACCATTTTTTGAGTTTTTTGGCCATAACTCTGCCATATCTTGACCATACATCATGTTTTATACCTCGTTGGATGCGTACTATGCTTAGCTATAAGAATTCATCAAAAAAAATAAAATATAAAGTCATCCTGAGGTGGTAGGAGTCGAAAAGTGAAAACTTGATTTTTGACCAAGCTCGAAAATCAGCGAAATCACTATAAAGACCAAAAATCAAATTTTTATTAGGCCGAAATGACTAAAAATGATCCGTATTAATGTTTTCTATCATTTCTGAGAGTTTCAGACAATATGGTGAAGATATTTTTGAGATATGAATTTTTTTGTTCTGAAGACCCCCCTACCAGACCCTCTTTGGGGGTCCCTGGTGAACCGGGGGACCAGAAAAAATTTGCTTTTTTTTGCTTAATTTTGTAGTACAACATAGAAACTACAAAAATAATGTCACTTGACATTATGCCGTGGTCATTTAGTGGGTCATATGGGCCCCCAAACCCAAAAAATGCCAAAAAAAATCGAAAATTTTGACCTTTGACCTCATTTTTGAAGCACTAAATGACGTTTTTGGAAGTAATGAATAAGATGTTTTTTGTAGGTCTACTTATTAGCTATAATAATTATAAGTTTTTAGATTTTTTAAGACCAACTTGTAGGCACAGGAGGCAAAAATGTCAAAAAAATCGCATTTTTTTGGACTTTTTCAATTTTTTGACCACTTTCTTTTAGATTAACAATATTTTTGGTATTTTTCTATGAAAGTTAAAGCAAGTATTGAACGAATAAAAAAAAGTTTGTGAAATTTCATCCACACAGTGAGGCACAGGAATTTTTTGAAAATCACTAGTGCCCAAAACACATTTCAAGTTCTCCTGAGCGGCTATTAGAGTTATATGCCAAAAGTTTTATATTTTTATGATCCCTAGGACCAGGGCTACCAACCACCAAAATATTATGAATTATTTCCAAAAAGTCCCTTTTTGGGCCCATTGTGTTATGAACCCAAAGTGAGGTTAACTTTATCAAAGATGAAATCTTACTGGAAAATTTGGAATTTTGTACCGAAAATGTAGGTTGTGTCGCTTAAAAATGAAGATTAAATAAAAATGTGAAGACATGATGATTAAAATTGGTTTTTGTACCAAAAAATCAAAGATTTGTTTACAAAAATTTCATACAATTAATTCCATCCAAAAAAAGCAAATTATTCCCACAAAATCGCCCTAATGGAATCCTCTATGCCCTTTCTCTCCTCACCATCCATTCCACAGAAGCTTTTTTTTCTGCTTGCATCATCAAAAAAGTTCCCTTCTCTTACCTTCTCTTCAGTCTACATTTTTTTTAAATAATTCTCACACACAGTCATACCTACATCGTCTTATGTACAGCAAGACACGACGACGACTTGTAAAAGTTGTACATAAGGCACACAGAGCAAAAAAATATAATAATGGATGGGGACCGGATCAAATGGCGCATGTGCTTGAGCTTTTATGTGCTTTTTTTATATCCTCTAGTCGAAGGCTCCTTGAATTTCCTCTCTTGTTGTTGTTGCTTGTTGTGTCGCGCCTTTTCTTCTTCTTCTGCACATGATTATTTTTTTTTTCTTTCATTTTTCTAGATGCTTCTCTGATTTGTTGTTGTTGTGTCTCATTTTGTCCCAATCGACAAGAAGACCAGTCGATGATGTTGCTGAGGGATTTTTGTGATTGGCACGAAGGTGAAAATTGAAGTCTTAGTTTTTATTTTAATTAGAAAGATGGAAGAAATGCTTTAAGTTCAAGGCTTTGAAGGATTCTGAGGTTGAACAATTTTTCTTAGAACTAAAAAGTTCATTTTGATTTTTTTTAAAAAAAAAGCTTATTTTTTTGAAGAGTTTGGATGGAAATGTGAGAAGAACTTAGGAGTCAGATCATATGTTCAATGAACCTTAATGAAAAAAAAAATCAATAATATTTCTAAGAAGGAAATTTGATACTAAGAAAATATTTTCAAAATATTTAAACAGATTTTGATTGTGAATTTAAGTTAATCGATGATTTTCTTGATGTTGAGTAAGAATGCTGTAAAAATTTGATTTTTAAAAATGCTATGGATATTATTGAATTAAATTTGTTAATATTGGACATTTTTAAAGCTAGAGACATACATTATCCTGAAAATCGTAAATAAGGACATTAAAAACTACAAAATCTTATTTCGGAAATAATATTTTTGAATTATCAAAAATTCTTATCCAAAAAAATATGGTTTGTGCTCTATAATTAGAATTTTAATTACTATTGAAATTCTAAAAGTTTAAAAATTTGAACTCTACGTACCAAATTTCAACTTAATACTTCCCAAAACCTCATAAAATCCCCTCAAAAATCCACTGCAACATTCAAACGAAAAAAAGCTAACATCGACACAATAAAAAGAAGAAAAAAGCACACAACATAGAGAAAAAAAATTATTTAGCAACCTTTTTCTGTTGTGTATCGAAAAAAGCATTGGCAATAAGAAAAAGGAAATAACACAGCACAGCAGAGAGAAAAACTCCGCCCACAAAACACAAAACAAAAACAACAACAACAACAATACGAAACATAAAATAACAAAAATGAATTTTGCACTAAACTTTTTTTTTATCATTAAACTTCTTTTTTACTGATTTGGTTTCTTTTTTTTGGCAATCATTTCGACAATCTTTGACATCTGGTGTGAAATGTGTGGAATGAAGTTTTTTTTTGCTTCGTTCTGTTATTGATTTTTATTTTTGCTAGGGTATGGTGTGATTCACCTGGAAAGTAAGCTAAATTTTTGTGAAATTTAAAAGTTTTATATTTATTAATTTTAGTTTTGTCAAAAATGTCCAAAAATTAATATTCAGCAAAAACTGTCACTGTTTTGTTGACTAACAATATGTTCTGTATACAAAACATTACAAATAATATTTTTATTTCAAAAAAAGTTACAAGTTAACAAATTATTCAACAACATGGTAAAAAAAGTAAAAAAAAAATCATTACTCATAAATCTGAAAAAAAATATACAAAAAATATCCTCTTGTAATTCATCACCCATATCATGTCAATAGTCTATCATCATGTTTACATTCAATTACACTCTCATTCAAGTCCTTCACTCCACATTTGATTTACTCGTTTTATTCTCTTTTCACTTTTTTTTTGTACATATTTACTGCGATATTCATAAATGTTCATCAAATTTGGGAAAGTAAATTTTAAAACTGATTTATTATGAAATATGCAAACAATTTCGAAGTATTACAAAAATTTTAAATGTCATAAAAATTGGAGCTTTTGGAATGGATTTATTTGTTGGAACATTGCTAGGAATTTACTCATGTAATAATTTTTTGAATTAAAATTTACCTCGAATATTCAACTAGATTTCAATACAAATTTCAAAATTAGTACAATTCGACTAGAGTTGGATTTAATTATCCGGCTAAAGTTCGATTATCCGGCTAGAGTTCGATTATCTGACTAGAGTTCAATTCGATTATCTGGCTAAAGTTTGATCATCCGGCTAAAGTTCGATTATCCGGCTAGAGTTCGATTATCCGGCTAGAGTTCGATTATCCGACTAGAGTTCAATTCGATTATCCTATTAGAGTTTGATTATCCGACTAGAGTTCAATTCGATTATCCAACTAAAGTTCAATTCGATCATCTAACTAGAGTTTTTTTTTTCGATTTTCCGTCTTAAATTAGTCTTTTTTAGGCTATTTTGAAATTTTGTTGCGGAACACTTGGCAATTTTTTGCAGAGCATTTTAATACCCCCAGCCGTAGTTTCGACACCACTGGACTAAGCAATGGATTTGATCTCGATATCTCGATTTTCTATAAAAATTAATAAAAATCATACAATCAAGTTTCCATCCATCGTCAACTTAAAACCAATTGTTCAAGTATATCTGATCTGCAAACGAATTTTTATTTTTTGAGTGCAAATAAATAAATTGACAATCGCTTACTTCGCTATATGAAGAGCACAAAAATCATCATCACAATTGATTTAAATAAAAAGTGCAAATATTTGTGTTACGAATTAAAAAATATATATATATTTCGATATTTTTTTATCTCACGGATTTTTTGATGTATGAAAAATTCATTGGATTGCATTGCATATTAATGATAATATAATGGCATGGTAAAATATTTGAAAGTTTTATGTTGAATTTGAGAAGTATTCAATACAGAACTTAGTATGCACCTTTTAATTCGTTAATATTATCAAAATTTTAATAATGACAGAATTTAGAAGTGACTCAAATATTTCAACCATTAAAACCCTCGCTCGCTCAGAAATTCCCACAAATAAACAGAGAAGAAAAAGTTTAAGAAAACAAAGCCAAAATTTTTTTGAAAATGTTTATTTTTTGCATTATTTATTCGTCAAACATGAAAAAGTAAAGGAAACATAATAAAATTCTTATATCATAAAATATCTTGCTTGGATTTATGTGAAGAAGAATTCGACATGTTGACTCTGAACGCAAAAATTTGAGGGTCAAATCTTAATTTTAAAGAATGTTAGTGTAATCTAGATTTTCCGACTAAGTCATTCCCCAATTATCCGACTTTTCGTTTATCCGACTAATTTATTGTTTGATTATCCGACTTTGTTTCTGTTCGATTTTCCGACTAGATTTTTCCACGATTATCAGACAAGGTTGTTCTTCGATTATCCGACCATTCTACATTTCGGATATACTATCCCTTGTATTACTTTTTTATTATTTATTTTGTTTTCATATGCAAATACAAACCACAGAGAAAAAGAAACAAAAATTCAATAAAACAAAATTCTTTCGAGATTTTGTAAGAAAACAATAGGAAGGCAAAAAACACAAGCACATATTCAAAAGTAAGGCACACAAATATATCTAAAATATCAACATTTATTATTTTCTTAAGCAAATATAAAGCAAACAAAAGCATTTTGTGAAGCCGAAAAAACAAAAATTTTCTGTTACCGTCGTTAAATAAAATTTCAAAGTCAGAAAAAAAGTTGAAAATCAAATTGTACCATATGCAAAATATTGAAGCCAAAATCAAAGGCAATATGTAAAATTTCTCATCGCGCGGGAAATAAAAATACAAACAAATTTCCGCTGCCTCCTTAACTCCTCACCCTCATATACTTACTCGCTTTTAACTTCTCATCTTTACTGCCGATAAAAACAAAACATTTTTTATTGCACGATTGGACTTTACTAATAGCGGCAATTAAATGGAATTCCAAATGATACACATGCCAAAATATCTAAGAGAATGAGAATAAATAAGAAGTAAATTCCTCATTTATCTGCATGCGATATCCGTTGGAAAATTTTTTGATCAGAAAAACTGGTTTATTTTGCTTTGTGATTTGGAGTTGTGGATTTTTTTTTGGGAAGAAAACAGAAAGATTAGGGGTTAATGCAGTTTTCAAGTAATTTTGAGGTTAGATTTCAAGAGTTTGAGGTTGAAATTTGTAAAATTTTAGATTTTGAGGTTAGGTTTTCTAAAATCTGCGATTTTGAGATTAAACATCATAAATCTTGTAAAACCAAACTCCCTATACACAACCAACGACTCAACATACCCATTCACCCAACCTCACACTGCAAAACACATCCAAAACCACACGAAAAGAAAACAACAAAGAAAAGAAAAAGAAAAATCCAAAAGAGCAAGCGAAATATTTTTTGATTTCCTGTTAATTATCGAAATGAGTTTGTTTATTGATTCGATTTTCCGAAATACATACACAAATTTTATCTCACTCTCCCCCCCACCTCTCCCACCATCCTTTACCATCTCTATCGAGGAAATTTTTTTCCCATTTCTTCTTGATTTTCACATTTTGTTTATACGCACGCAATGATGATATTCGTTTACGAATCTTTGCATTCCATCCAACTGTGTTTATCTATTTACCTATAAATTTGTTATAGTAGTTTGTTTGTGTATTATTGTCTGTTATTGTTGGACTGTGAGAAGGGGCTGGCAACTTTTGTGGATGCAAACTAGCATTTTTGAAGTTAAAATGTAAATTTTTGGATCGGAGTAGAAAATTTTAATAATTTTTGGTTAGAATTTTAATTTTAGATGAGTTTCATTTCTAATTTTGAGTTAGAAATGAAAGTTTTGAACAATTTTGTGGTTAAAAGTTAAACTGCAAAAAAGTTTGAGGTTAAATTTCAAATTTTTAAGTAAATATTCAAATTTTGATGAATTTGAGCTTACCCGACCGGCACACATTGAAACGCTGCCTGCTCGGCGCCAAGTGGCAGCCACTTGGTTCTAAGTATACTGCCGTCTTGGCGCCGAGCAGGCAACATTTCAAAGTGTGCCGATCGGGTTAAAATTTGAATTTTGACCATCTTTAATTCATTTTGAGGTTAAAGGTGCAAAAGGTTTATAAAATCACATCATGCATCTAACCCCTTGCATCATCCCATCCAGTCCATTCACAGTCCAAGCTGCATCAACATATTTTATTTTCTCGATCTCCACAATCTTCGAATTCCAATTCAATTCAATTTTCGATGAAATCAGCAGAAATGAAAGAAGAACTTGTACAACAAACACATGCCATGTTCTGTTGTGTGTCGATTTTGTTTATGTTTTTCTTTCCCCATTCCCTCTATCACATTCCCACAGTACTAACAAAAAAACATATAAACTCGTAGAAAAAATCGAAAATATTTACTTCCATTTGATGCTTTCATGGCAACAGCATCGACAGCAATAGCATTAATATTGCAAATATAATGTGTAAGCGTACATCGAGAAACATTAAGTGGCATAAAATGATGGGAAAAATGTGTTTATAGCTTGTCTTTTACGGAGATTGTCTTTATTTTGAACGTTTTGGTATTATTTTTATTTTTTGGACTTTTCGCTTTTTTGTGATGTTATCAAATGTTGTTTAATCGAATGTTAAGGTAATATGAAGGGTGACTTTGAGATTAGGGCAGTGAAAAATTCTTTATGATGAGTTTTTTTTTTGTAAAATTTACTTGATTTGGGTTAAGGATTTAAATTTGGTTCAATTTAGTCTGAAACTTAATAAAAAACTAATTTTAAAATGCTCAGAGAAGACTTAAATACTTTAAAATTCGATAATATAGACAAGACCTGACGCTTCTCCATAAAATGCAGCGCTCTACCCAATTCTCCACATCTATCCATCCATACCCTCCCCAAAAAAGTCACATCTTAATTTTCCATCTCTCAACATCTCAATTCTTATTATTTCTGTATAAATAAATTGCAAAACATCTTTTTCTCCGTTTCTGCTGACTCTGTGGCAAAATAAATGTGTAATTATCGTTATTGTGGTTAATGAAATTGCGGGTGGCAAAAATGAATACAGATTGCTGGGTGGGAGCAGAAAAAACAAACAACAAACTGAGAATATTGGGATAATAAATGGAAATCAAGTTATGAATATTGAATATTGTGTTTATTGCTTGTTTTCTATCGATTTGATTGTATTTTTGTGGTTTGCGTGCATCTTGGTTGTTTATTTTTGATGATTTTGCGGAATTCTTGGAATAATTAGGCTACTGGGATAAATTAAGCTTAGACTTTGTGATCCCTTTGATTGAATCGTCAATTTGCTTAATTTTTTTAACCAACTCAACCCTCAACCTTTTTTACTTCAAAAAATTACTCAGTAATTTACAACTCACCACAAATCTAATATTCTATAGAAAAAAAATTAATTTTACATTTTTCTCTCAAACTATAATAAAAATAAATTTTCATTACGATAGGAAATTAACAAGAAAAGCGTAAAGAAAATGAAAAATCGAAAATCAATTTCCAATTAACAATTAAAAAGTAAACAAAAATCTTCAATCAAAATGGGAACAATCTCCGGTCGCCTTCGTATTTTTAGTCTTATTTTTATATCGATTGGGATTTTTAGATTGTGAATTAATTTTTGAATAAATTTTTGTGGTGATGGTTTGGTGTCAGATCTTTGGGAGACAGGATTGAAAAATTGGGAAAAAATTCAATTTATCAATTTTTAATTTTAATTTAAAATATGTAAAAATTTTTTATATATTTTATAAAATATATTTTATAAAAAATATATAAAAAATTTAAATTTAAATTTAGAATATTGAAGGAACCTAACAAGTAAAGTTTCTTTCCTCATTTTCTATCTGTGTCTATTTTATATTAATTTTGCCCATCTTAAATGTAGGCGGACAGGAAGGAGAAAAAAAAGAATTTCTAATTGTTATTTTCTCAATTTATTTTTAAAATCAACAAAACATCAAAAAAAAATTGAAAATTTATTTTGAAAAATGAGAAAATAAAATAAAGAAAGATAGAATTTTTTTTGATGAATTTTGTTTAGAAACTCAGCGCATTTTATGGATCAGATTTATATAAAAAAATCTGATTTTAAAAATTTTGGATTTTCTAAAGAAAAATATAAAGTTTTTTTTATAAAAGTTTTGCATTCTTAAATAAAAACGATTTTGCAATTTTAAGCAAAAAATGTTCCTGCATTTGATTCGAAAAGTTTGCTTCAATTGATGCGAGAAATTCGCATTATTTAATTTATTTAATGCAAAAATTTTGCATTTTTGGGTTACTTAAAATTATTTAAAATTACCAAAAAAAAAATTATGTAAAACTATAATCAGAATGACATAAAAAGTTAAAAGCTACCCACAAAATCCAAACAAAATCAAGCTAAAAAGCAAAAAATCCAAGATTCAACAGGATAGACAAGAGTGAAGACAGCAGGCAGTTTGTTTATTGCATCATTTCCAACTATTTCTCTCCCGTCTGCTGAATGTTCAACAAAATCATTTTCATTTTTTTTTTCTTCTCTGTCGATAATTTTCATTTTGTGAAGAAATAAATAAAAACCTGCGAAAAACAACTTTTTAAATAAATAAATTTTCCTCTTCGTAATTCTCTCGGGGCATTGAATATCGATTTACAAATGTTTTATTTTTACTAACGACCATTAATAAAATTTTTATTAAATTATTTCTTTTTTTTCTTTCATTATGTTTGCTTAGTGAAAGAAAAACAAAAGATTTTTCTCTTTTTTGTGTAGTTTTTTTTTTCTATCGCACTATGAATATTTTACTTCCTGTTTTAAAATAGAAATGAAAAGTTTTTTTTTTCATTTTTTATTTAAATGCAATTATTGTAATGAAATGAAATTTAGAGAATAAAAATTTGAGGATGTTCATTGACTTCCGATGGAGTTAATGCTTTGTAAATTTTCTTTTTTTGTCTCTTTATTTTTTTTTTTATTGTGTTGAAATTAAAAATAAAGTTTAACTATAACTAAAATGTATGATTTTTTATTTTAAAACTTTTTTTTAAAAAAAAAATAAACTCAAAGCGCAAAAAATAAAAAGTAAAAAATTGGATTTTAGAATAAAATTTTAAAATTTTTTAAAAAATTTTAAGTTAACTTGAAAACTTAAAATTTCCAAAAATTGAAAACTTAATAAAAAATTTAATAAATATATTTTTCCTCTTTTTCAATATCTTTCCAGGAATCAACCCACCACAATTCCACAAATCTGTTAAATTCATCATCATTCCATAACGATTTAAATAATAACAGTAATGAATTTTATGAAAACGGTGATAACGAGAGTGAACATGGAATTGTTAATCTATCAAATCAGCATAATGAACAAGCTATGAACGGCGTTGAATGCAAAAATCAAATAAAAAAGGTGAGTTTGGTTTGTGCAATTTTTACTAAAGGTTTAGAGAATTTAATGGAGAGTAGACATAAAAATGTTCATTTTAAATGAGAAAATTTCACTAAAATTCTTCAGTTCTGTAATTTCTAATTGACCCAAAAAGTTGCTTTAATGCCTCAAAATTTCAAAACGATACTGACTCAAAAACTAAGCCACAAGCGCCATTAACAAAAATAATCATCAACATCCTTCACAGAACTCCAACAAAACCCACATTACATCTCCTAAACCATCATTAATAAAATTTATTCCAACACAAAAAAACAGTCTTTAATGCCTCGCGGCTATCAAATTAAAGCTCATAACTTTTTTTTTCATTCTTGATAGCGCCACTTGAAAATTTTTTCATTCTTCTTTTTCCTAAGAAAAAAAAAATAATTCTAAACACTAAAAGGAATTTTAAAGCAATAAACGAAGACTTTAGCGGTTAAACGTTGTGGAAAATTAAGAAATCAAAATAATTTTTTGAAAAAAATAAAATTGCTAAGAGGCATCAAAGAGGGGTTGGAAAAGAAAAAAAGAAGGAAAAAGTTTTTATGACTTTTATTTATTTTTATCCTGATCTAAATATATCACTGCTTTATAGGCACTACTTACTGTTAAATACAGATCGCAAAGCTGAGCTAAAAAAATTTCGCATTTTCAATGTTTTTTTTCCGGGTAAATGAACTTGACTTTATTTCTGAAAAAAAAAAGTAGGAATTAGATTTGTGGTTCATAAAAGCGAACGTATTATGAAAAATCGATGAAATCGCTTTAAGGATTTTTTATGAAATTATTTTTGATTGATGATGAAAATGAGATTTAAGATTGAACACACATGAATTTGACTCGATTTTGTGATGAATTTGTTAACATTTGAGGTTGAAGGTTGCTGTAAAAAATGAATATAAAAAAACTTAAAATTTAAAAAATTATAAAACTCGTTTTTTTTTTTTAAAAAAAAGTAATTTTGAAAATTATCTAGAACAAAAAATTGAAACATTTAAAAAATCGAAAAAATTTAAAAGTCAGAAAATTTAAAGAATTAAAATATTTTGTAAAATAAAAAATAAAAAATAAAAAACAAAAAATAAAAAATAAAAAATTTAAAAAAAATTAAAAAGTAGAAAAAAAAATAGAAATAATCGTAAATATTAGAAAAATTGAAAAAAAAAGAATAATTAAATAAATTTTAATTTTTGTCATATTTTTTATTCGTTTTTCTTAATTTTTGAACTTTTCAAAAATTACTTTTTCTCAACCAACCCTTTCCACATTCCAATCTCCCACATGGACAATAAACAAACAAAAATTCCAAAATCAATCTATCCATTAAAAAACCAATTTTCCATCTCATCCACAAGACAGAATAAAAAACAATTAAAATCATCACTTATCCCATTCAAAAGTTAAAATAAACAACAGAAAAATATTTCATTTCTCATGTGAGAATTACAAAAAAAAACTTTTTTTTTGTCTTCCTTCTCAATTTTTTTTGCCACATTTTGTTTACTTTTTCCTCAGGAAATTAAAATAAATTTATTGCTTTTGTTGAAATTTAAATAAAATATTTTGAGAAATTGAATTTGAAAAGGAAAAAGTAAATTTTTCGTAAAAATAATTTTCATTTCCTTTTTCCATTCTTATTGAATTCAGTCTGGTTCTTATTTGCTTTTATTTTGGGAGATGTGTGTTGGACTTGTCCATCCTTTTTCGTGTTTTTGATATTTTTTTGAGTATTTTTGATTTTTTTATGGGAGGTGGGTTAATGAAGTTTTTAGGATTTTTAAGAATTTTTTATTATTTATTATTTTTATTTTTTAATTTTCTAAATCTTGAATAAGCTAGGAAATTCCAAAAATTTTAGAAAAATTGTTCACCAAACTCTTCTTTATGAATTAATTAACTTTATTTCATATTTTTTACTTTTTTAGTCACTTTACTGTTTTCAAAATACTTAAAATTTAATTTACTTAGTTCACATCTAAAATTTAATCAACTAAACAAAAATAATAATTTATATTCTTCTTAACAAATAGTATTTTACTGAGGATTAGTTTTCCTTGAAAATATGCAAATAAAGACAATTATTTTAAATAAGTTCATTTAAATTGTGAAACTATAAAGTCGGGTATTAAAAAGTCAGTTTGGAAAAGTAAAATTTATTGCTAATTTAAACACTTTTTCAATGTAGAAAAATTAAAAAATTAAACAATTTTTTATTTAATGAAGTGAATAAAAAAGAAGGATGATTAACTGTATATATTTCTAAATTCGGTATAAATTAAAGGTTTTTCAAAAAATTTGAAAATTTCTTAAGTTTTCCTAATCCGCAACATATTTACAACAATATCAAGATTTTACACCCAAAAATTACCTTTATTGCCATAAAAAAATCAAACTAAATTAAACTTTACGACTTCCAATTTAAAGAAAATTTCACCAAATTCCACATTTTCCTCCGAGATTTCAGTTCCTTTTCCATAATCACCTTGCGTATCCTCATTTACGTTCATAAAAAATCTTCTTTCCTACAAAATTAACCCCTTTTTACGTTTCTTGTAAATCCCAACAAAAAAAAAAATAAAAATCTCATCCAACTCCCCAACCGTAATCATCACCGTAACAGCAGCAAAAATCCTTTTCAGAATTAACAAATAAGCATTAGGCCATTAAAAAAGTTAATGACCAGAAAAACTGCTGCAACAAACTCAAATTTTCTGTGGTAATGTTAAGCATGTCAATCCCATTTTAACGATATCATGATGATAGTTTAGTCTCTTCTGTTGTCTATATTTAAGAGGGAAAGAGAATGAGTAGACCTGGAAGTGGAACAAAAAAGGATTTTTTTAATTGCCATGAAAAGTTTTAATGAGTTTGAGGATTTTTTTAAAGGATGAAATGAAATGTAATGACCGCAATATGACCACAAAGATTTAGTTTGATGACTAAGTTGTTGGTATTGATTAAGGAAGAAGAGATAAAGGATATTTTTTGATGGAATCAGCAGTTGCTTGGGGTGACTTTTGTGAGATTTTTAAGGAATATTTTTTTGGAAGAGGGGAGGGGGGATCAGGGGCGTAGTCAGGAATTTTTTTGAGAGGGGGTTTTTGCTACTTTTCGACGTTTTTTTTGGTTCGGATCTGAAAAATTCAATAATATCTAGTATAAATTTCGCGAAAATAGGGGGGGGGGGGGTTGACCCCAAAAAACCCCCCTGGCTACGCCCCTGGGGGGATGGGTTAGGTGATTTTTTATATTTTAACTATGGTAGATGGATTACATGATTTTTGAGTTTAGTGTTGATTAGATGTCTTCAAAACTGTGAACTTTGGGTATATCTTGTTAAAAACAGCATACTAGAGGCCAACCTAGTTCAAACCATCCAGCCAGATCCAATCCTTGATCAAATTTAGCAAAATGTGTCTTATATCAATTAATATCATCCAAACTTACTTAATATTATATCTCAGTCCCCAAAAGCACCTTCTCATCTCCCATTTAATATCATCAAACAAAAATTGAATAATTGAACTCCGCCCTTTTAATTATTTTCAATTTTCATTCCGTACACAAAATAAAAATAAAAAAGTAAAAAAAAGTTTCTCATCTCATCGTTAAAATTTTCTCATTGTTGTATATTTTCCCATCAGCATCATATTTACATCCTTCCTACCTTTTTTTTTTTTTCTCAACATATCCATGCACATGTACTTTATATGATATTATTTTTGGGAGTCGTAGAAGTAAAAGGAAGATGAAAACATGCTGTGAGCAACAACATTTCATCATTGTGCGCTGATACATATAAATATCGTTATTCACTCCTTATGTTCACATAGTCTATATTGCTGTGCTAGAAAAAGGAAAATTTAAAGAAGGAATGAGAAGCGACAGAACTTCTTTTTTGTGTGAGCTGTTGTGTGATGAATGAAGACAGAAATGGAAATTTCTATGCATAGACATGAACAGATTCGGAATTTTCATGAGAACTTTTTTTTTTTCTTCTGTTTTATTTTCATTAAGTGAATCAATTTGATTGTAGTCGTTGTTGCTGTGCTTACGTGGGTGGATGAACTTGGAGAAGGATTTTATTGTGCTGATTTTGGAGTTTTTTGAGGAGTCTGATGAATTTTTGAAGATTTCGGATGACTTTTTTGAAAATTTGACAAGGTTTTGAGTTAGATTAACAATGAAAAGTTGTCCTGAACTAGGTTTTGTCCAAAATTACAGGTCTGAAATAGGTTAATCTTGAATTCTTGATTTAAATTTGATAAGATTTTAGTTTCCTGATCTAAACCTGAATTATCTTAATTTTGGATTGTCTGAACTAAGTTCATCTTGGATTTCTGATCAAAAGCTTGGCTTGTATCCCATTACTTGATCTAAACAAGTTCTGAGGTAGTTGACCTTAGCTATCTGATTTAAACTTAGTATGTCTAGTATTTTCTAATCTGAAATGATTTGAAATTATATTCGTCTCGAGGGTGTGGAACAGATCAAATTGATTTTTGATCTTTTTTGATCATTTTTGATCATTTTTTTGATCATTTTTGATCATTTTTTTGATCATTTTTGATCATTTTTGATCAATTTGATCAGTTCCACACCCTGGATTCGTCTAAAACAGTAATGGCCAACCGGTGTACCGCGGCACACTAGTGTGCCGAATTTTTTCAAAAGATACCAAGAGCCGTGTTATGCATATGATTTTACTCACAAGGTGTGCCGCGGTATAAAAAAAGAGTGGCCTGAACTGAACCAAAACTAAATAAAATTTAACATTTAAACAAAATATTTCGAATAGATTTAAATAAATGAAAATTTTGTCACTCTTAGAAATATCCCTTAAAGTAAAAATTCCATTCAAAATCGATTGTTTGTTCAACCTTAGAATAATTCCACCTTTTCAATATCTCCCATATTTCAACTCATTCCTTCGTGAAAACCACACGAGAAAGATTAACTCAAAAGACAAAGAGAAGAAAAGCAGAAAGGAATGATTCCCTCCTGAACATTTGTCACACAGAATATTTCTTTATTTTGCAATAAGAAAAATCGATTTTTGAAATCTATTCTCATTGCCTCATCTTTTCGACTTTGTATATTGAACATATGTAGACTGTGAGATATGTATGTGTATGACTCCTTGAAATTGAAAATTCATTGCCATTAAAATGGAATAAGAAATAAGAAAATGTCCTTTGGTATTTCTCATCTACACTGAATGTGTCATTTTCCTCGCCTTTTTTCCGCACATTTTCAATATTTCGTATTCATATTTTCTATGTTTGACTTCCTTTAAGGAATATAAGATGAAAAACATATTAGACACGTTCAGTGATTATTTATGATGATCCTTTCGTGGTTTTTATTTGAATTTATATCTTTTTCTAGCTGAATTGAATTTTTTTTCTTACTCTTTTTCATTCGGTGTGTCTGCTTAAGTTCTTCTTCTTTTTAAGAGTATTTTTGTGCAATGAAGTTGAATAAACAGTGGTGGTTTTGAATATTTTGAAAGAAAAGAGGTGATTTTTCATGGGTTTTGAGTTTGACTTGCTTTTGTCTTTGTTTTGCTAAAGAAATTGAGTTAAAGAGGGTTTGAGAATTCTAATTTATTAAATGGTGAATTTTCCTTATTTAACCATTCAATTTTCAATATGCTTGTACACATTTTCTATTAAAAATAAAAAATTAAAAACTACAAGTCCAGGAACCCCCAAAAATTCTTATTTTCAATTACTAAATTTTTTGAATACCCAAATTTCCAAAAAACGACCTTATCCTTAAAAAGAAGACTCCTCAGAACTCAAGTACATCTAGTAGAATTTCATACCCAATTTTCATTCTCTATTCATAAAAAAACATACACAAGAAAAGCATCAACACCAATAGCAGCTCAAAAAAAGCTCCCATCAACCAATATACAAGCAACAAAATATTTTGTTGTATATATTTGTTGTTTGTATCATCCCATCATCATCATCATCATGAGCAGCAGCAACACACACAATACCTTTCATCATTATCATCGTGTTCTTCGAGAGTCTTGGTACACACACAAGACTCAGTCAGCAACAACAACAATCTTTACTAAATATAAGCAATATCGTAGCACACACAGCACAATAAAAAAGGGGTAACAAAAAAAAAGCTGCAGCATAAAGCTCCTCATTCACTAGCACATGCAAAAAACACGACCGGATTTTTTTTTTATTTTGCCTGTAAAGAAGATGCGAAGCGCAATTGCTTGCCGAAGAAACGAAAGTACAGAAAAAAAGAGTAAAACTGCAAGGCTGCTGCACAATTCGTCGAGATTTTGCACTTGTATTTGTGATCGTCGTGCTTTTATTTTGTGCATAGAAAAGAGAAGAAAAAAAAAGAACTTGGAAAGGAGCACATAGCATAGCATAGCAATGGTGATGAGTTTATTTTATTATTATTTTATTGTTATTTTGCTGTGTACAGAAATACATTTTGTGTGCTTCGGGGATGGATTTTTTCCCAGGCGCATGGCTTGCACTTTTTTTTACTCAACTCTTGCAACTTCGTATTGCTTTCTTCGTTTGGGGATATAGAAAGAGAGAAGGGCGGGATAGCAAAAATTTTAGCTATTGCTACTGCTTTTTTTTTGGTGCACACAAAATAAAATAACAATTTATAGCAAAAAAGGGATTAAAGTGTTTTGTTTATGATAAGGTTAAATTGAGCGCATTTTATGGAATTTTTAAGTAGTTTTAGAAGTTTTCGAGCAGTTTTTGATACTTTTGTTTGGCCTTGGGATAAAAAAATGTCATTTAATGTTTGGGTTAGGCTTCTAGGGTATACAAAAAAATTTCACTTAAGGTATTTTTATCAGGAAAATTTTTTTTTCAAAATACTCTAGGTCAGTAGTGTTCAAACTTTTTCGTATCACGACATACCTTTCAATCTAAAATTTTCTCTTGGAACTACAAATTTTGAAAGTTTAAAAATAGTTACTAAAAGTACATAAAAAGTACCTTATGACCATTTTTTAAATGAAATTTCTATTTTTCTTAAAAACAGGCCTTTTTGGTCATTTTTAAATTTTGTTGCGGAACACCAAGCAATTTTTTGTGGAGTACTTGTATGTCATGGAGCATAGTTTGGACACCACTGCTCAATGGTATACGGTTAAAGAATTCAATAGAGAGTATCCCTAAGGTATACCCTAGAAACTCGCACCTAGTTAAATGAAACGGGATCTCTTTTCAACATTCTTACATTACAAAAATTTATTTTCTTTCTAAATTTTGTTAATTTTTAATTTATTGCTGATTATTAGTCACCTTTGTTCTAAAAATCACTCAGCACACAACATAAATAGTTCATTATACATTTTGTATTATAAAACTAAAACAATTAAGATCAGATACCTCAAACAGACAAAATGCCATAAAATTCATCCCTTTATCCTACTCACCATGCTATTCAGCACAAAACAGCAAAAATTTATATAAATAAAATATCATAAAAAAACATAGCTTGCGCTGTATTGCATTTTCAAACACGAATAAGAAGAGGAATTTTTCTCTCATATCTACAGCTACTGCTACACGTCTACAGCTACTGCATTGTTGCCGCCCTTGCAATAATAATAATATTATAAAATAAAATAACAAACAAGACAGTTTTTTCCTTGCTTTTGCATTTGTTTTGTGTGTGCAATTTTTTTCTCTCGTTTTTTTTCTTCTGTGGAGCCAGAATGTCTGGGATTGGAGCTTTCCTTTGTATATGCAGCATACTGTATGCAACAACGACGCCTTTTTGGAATATTGTTGTGTATTATATTGTTTTATTATATACTTTTTATTTTTTTTCGCTCTGATGGGATTTTCTTATATTTTGTAAAACTTTCATTAGTTTTACTTGTTATTGCTATTCGTGTTGGTGTTTTTACTTCTGTTTCTCTCTCTTACTCACTAGGTCCTTATGTCCTTATGTAGTTTTATGTAGTATTATTGTTATTTGAAGGAGAATAAACGGTTCGGAATAATATTTGGTTTGATCCGGATTTGGGAAAAGCTGGTTGAACTTTTGGTTATGAATTTTTTCAAAATAAAAGCAAAATTTTTAAATTATTTCAACTCGTCCCAAGGACACCTTTTTCGTCATCGTGATCTCCCTTATTTTGGCATTTTGAAAATTGGCATCAAGAAAATAAAAATTTAAAAAAGTTAAGTTTTGTGTCGAAATTGAGGAAGTGCCATGAGTAGGGTTTAAGCAAGAATGGTACCATAGGACCCGTCTTCGATAGGGATCGCAGTGCCTCCAGCTAGTCATGGCAGCTCACACTTTTCGTTGGACATTAGACAACGTTTTCGTGCTAAAAGATGCATAATTGGCTATATTGGAACCCTATTTGTCAGGGTTTAAGGACATACCCGACGGGTACTCTCTAGATTATACCTTAGGGTTTACCTTTAGATGTATTTATCAGAAAGCGTTTTAAAGTTAGAATTAACTTACGATAAACTCTAGGGTATACCCATTAGAGTATGGGGTATGTCCCATGAGACCTCAGCTCATGGAAAGTTGTAGAAATGTTCATTTGTAGAATTAGGTTTCAATTGATACATAATCTGGTATGCTAATACCTAGCAACTAGATATGATCCAAACTATTTAAAGATGTATCCAACGAATTCATCCTCACAATTTTCATCCTCCATTATATTTAAAAACTTTCATTTCATTACTACTTTTTTTTTATCATTCTCATTTACTCTGATATTATTGCTACTATTATTATTGTTCTTCATCCTCACTGCTACTACTGATTATTATTATTATTCCTATTCTTATTCTCTTCTGCATATTGTTGTTATTGCTGTGTGTCTATTTTTCTCATCTTTTTCTCATTCTCAAACAACACAGCAATAAACTTTTTTTTTCTTTTCGTCCCCCCCAACCCCTCCAATAGAGCATCAAAAGCACCTTCCTTTTTTTATCATCATCTCTCTCACTCGAGCATAACAAGCAGCATCTCAACATAGCAATAGCATCGGCATCATCAGCATCAGCTTCGGTTTATATTGTATACAAAATTCTCATTCCATTTTCTCATCTCTCGCATCGCATCGCATCATCGAATGTATACACAAAAAAAAGTATATTCTGTATATAAATTTTATGTTGTTGTGTGTTGCTTGGAGTCGAGCACAGTACAGAGCTTTTTTTTTTTGCTCGTTCATGTTAAGGCACACCGGAGCAGTTGAAAGAAGAAGGAAAAAAATAACAACAAGGCGAAGCTTTGCTATTGCTTGTTGTGCCTTCGGATTCTTAAACATACCCAATCCAATTTACCTACCCACCACCCCGGTTAACTGATATCGAGTTTTGTGTATATATGTGCTGTATATTCTTTTTAGTTTAGTTGTGTTGTGGCAAAACACTAAACAACATCAATTTTGAATATTTTTTTTACTGTGTGCTTTTGCTGCTGTGCTGCTGCTGCTGCTGTGTTGTGTGTTGGGGGTGAACATATAAAAAAATAAAATAAAATAAAAAAAGAAGAGGAAGAAAAAAAATATAAATTTTTGTGCAATTTCTCGAACGCTTACAGCACAACAGACATAAGCTTTTTGAGCTTTGGTGCTGTTAGGGGATGTGAATGGATTTAATTTTGTTAGCTGCTGAGGAATTTGAGAGAGAATTTATACTAAGTGAAAATAAAATTGTGAATATTATTTTAATTTTTATTTTGAAAAATTGAATACTTTTTGAGAAAAATAATGAAGGAAAAATCATGGAAAATTTGTGAAGTGAAAAACTGAAAAAAAAATAAAAAGCCTAATATCAAGTGTCAAAAAAGTGATTAATGAGAAATTAAGAAAAAAATTAACAAAATAAAGGATTGAAAACTAAAAAAATCTAATATGAATGTAGAAAAAAAGTGAAAAATAATTTTGAAGTGCTTTCGAAAAAATTTATTGAGAGAAGAATAATTTTTTAAACACAAATTAAACAGAGCAAAATAAATTATTTGAAAAAATTTTGTGTCTTTTGATGTGAATAACTTGAAATGAACGACTGACTTTTTTTAAAAGGTTTTTATGCCCTTTTAAGCAGTTTATCTGTTTAAGGCGGCTTTTCCTTTTGATAAATAAAAAATAATAATAATAATAATTTTAAAAAAAATAGTAAAAATAATTTACAAAAAATTGAGTTTTTAAAAATTGAAAAAAAAATAAAAAAACATTTAAAAATACTTGTTAAAACTTAATTTACAAAAAATAAGCCAAAAAACTTACAAAGTGATAAAATCGCAAAAAAAAAGTTAAAGATTAAATTACTTTTTGGACAAAAATATAAAAAAATTTTAAAATTTTTTAAATTTATTTTTTTGAAGTTAAAAAACTTTTCTTAAATCGAATTACTTCTTTTTTAAAAGAAAAGTTTGAAATTGGTGCTAACGAAATACTTCCGACTGACAACATATTGCAACTAAATTTTATTATTAATTTCTAGTGAAATAAAATGAAAAAATAAGAAATAAAAACGAAAAAAATAAAAATAAAATTAAAATTCTAAGTTATTTATTTGGAAAAGTAATGTATATTAAGTGATTGAGATTGAAAAAAATATTATTTCTGGTTTCAAAATAAAAATTTTTGAAGTAATTTTACAATTTGATGAAATAAATGCGGAGTCACATGAGTGAGTTTGAAGTAAGTTTTTGTATGATAAAAATAATGATAAAATCGAATTTAGCATGAAAAAAATAATTCTTGCATTCATCTCTGCGTATAAATCACCCTCGATTAAGAATAAAACTCACTTTTTTCACTTCAAGAATGTCTTAATGTCTGAATCTTAATTTTAAAGTTCAGACAAAGGTCTATTAAAAAATATAATTAAATATTATATATTTTAATAAAAATTATAAAATAAAAGTTTTAAAAATTTACAAAAACCTTTTTTTGAATTTTTTTTTAAAGAAAAACTTTTGATAATTACTTTTTTAAACAAAATATTCATTTAATTTTGCAAAACTACGAGTTAAAAATAAAAAAACAAAATATATTTTTTTTTCAACAGAATAATATTAATCATATTTTTTTTTTGTACCAACAAGATTTTGATTGCATCAAATTTGATATGAAAAAATTAAAATTCTCATAAATAATTAATTTATTTTCAACTCCTCAATTTTCCAACGTGTCACTAAAATAATTCCTCACACCAAACTTTCCTTTTCAAGCCTATTCACACGATTAAAATTGTAACTATTCACACCAAAAAAATGCAAATCCATTCCACAAACACTAACCACATCCACTATTCAAATTATTTCATATATGAATGAGCAAGCCTTAAATTCAGTGTCAAGGCCGTTTCGCGTTGCGTTTCCAATTTTCATTGAAAAATATTAAATTCACTCACACAAATACACACACAATTTTTTACATAAAAGTGCGATTAAAGTGCGACTCGATAGCACAAGTAAAGTGGAAAGGGAGGCACAGCAGCAGCAACAGCAAAAAAAAATATATTCGTGTGGTTCGAAAGGCTGACACATAAAATTTGCAGAGTGAATGAACAGTCAGAAAGAGAGTATATAATAGTAGGCATATGTACACATAGTCGTGCGTCTGACTAGCCGCAACGCAGTCTGTGTGGGAAAATTTTGAATGAATGGGAATTTTTCTTTTTTTTTTTGCTTTTGCTCGTTTCTGTCAGACTCGAATGTGCGTATTTGACGTTAGTTGATATCACAATTCGCGCGTAGAATGGATAAATTTTTTATATAGAAATGATTATTGTTGTAATTCGGATTCTCATTGTGTTGGTTTTTGAGTTTGTCGTACGCAATTTTTGTCTTTTGTTGTTGTACACTTGACAGTTTGATTTATGATGATTTTCATGTAAGATGAGTGAATTTAGAGAGATATATTGATGGTGATTCGAAAGTCTTTAATATTTTTGTTTTTTAGAGGGAAATGTGGTTAACCTAGGGAGCCGTTTACTAGGCCGTTCGTCTTTTTGCAGGGTAAGGATTCTAAGATTTTGTAACAGATAAAAGAAATTTTACATGCAAAATGAGAAGGATGGGTTCTAAAAAGTAATTTTTTGCGTAAAATACTAATTGAATAACTGTGTGGGAGTTTGTTTTGAATTTTTAATATATTTTTTTAACTTGTATTGCAAAAAAATTTAGGTCATAAATCAAAAAAGTTTTTAAAACATAAATAAGATTTAGATGATCACAATTATTGAGATTTATGATCAGGTACCGAAAAACCTAAATAAAAAGAGGTCGTTTGAATCTCAAACTTCATTACATCCAAAACTTTCAATAAATCAGCAACTGTAAAAGTTATTCATCGAAATTCAAAATTAAAAGTTAAAGTTAAAATTTTTAAAGTTAAAATTTTTAAAGTTAAAATTTTTAAAGTTAAAGTTTCAAAGTTAAAGTAGCAAATATTAAAATTCAATATGGCAAGAAACCTTCGTCGAGAAGCCAAAAAAGACAACAACAGCGAAAATCAACAACCAAAAAGACTTCGTGCAATCAGCATCAACAAAACCATCCAAGATCTCGTCATTTTCTTCCTATCAACATCCATGTCACTTAACATGGCAAACAAGCTAAACGACATTGAAATTATCAAACGAGAATTCGATACACACAACATGACATTCAATAGCAAGAAACTCAAAGAATACATAACAAAAGCAGCAAAATTAATCTACGCTGAAATTTCAAAAGAAGTTCTAAATGACAAACTTCCATCTTTAATGTTATATTCAGCATCAAGAGAAAGACGCCACGTTTACTCCGTCGTACTACGCTACACTATTGAAGATGAACCTGTCGAACGTACCATCGGAATCGTCTATCAAAAGAGCAATCAATCTGCCAGAGACATCACTGAACAGCTTGACCAACTCCTCGCAAAAGTTGGATTGAATTTAAGTAACATCTACTTAATATCCACTGACTTTGGATACAACAATCTTAATGCAGTATCTTGTGGAAAATCAGCAGTTGAGACATTAAAAATTTGTCGAAGTTTAGTTCTTGAAGCTGCCAGCGAATCTGCAGAAGATATCGAACAATTATTGAAAGAAGAAATAGATCAAGAACGTGATGATAATCTTACAATATATGAAGTTGAAGCAGAAGTTGATCTTGAAGAAGAAGAAAGATTGAAATTTTTACAACAACAAGAAATTGTTGAAGATGCAAATCTTGCTGACATCGCAAATGAAGAAGCTAGTGATTTGTGTTCAAAACTTACCTGCGGAGCTTATCTGTGTGATCTTGCTGTTAAAGAAGTCATTAGTCAACATTACGAAGAAGTCCTTAATAACATCAGAGCTGTCGTCACTCATTCAATGAGAATCCATGTTCGAAATCCAGATGAAGGAATTTCATTGTTTGAATTATGCACCGATAACAAATCTTCAACATTCATAAGTACCCTAAAAATGATCAACGATATCATCAAACACAAAACACGTCTCGAAGAGTTAGCTGTTGTGCATGAACAATTAAGAATCAGCGAAGATGTCTGGCAGTTCATCAATGACTTCATCGTAGTTGCTACACCAGTTGAAGCAGCTATGAAAGACTTTATGAGACAAAATATGACGATCAGCGAGTTCTACATCCGATGGCTGATTATGCAGATTGATATTTCCAATGTTGAAGAACATGAGCCAATGAAGACAAAACTGCTTGAAGCATTAGCAATGAAGAAGCAAAAAATGTTTGAATCTGACGCCTTTATTGCAGCATTGATTCTTGACCCTCGCATCAACTGGTCAGAAAATCCAGAAGACTTTTACAATCCAGCTATGTATGAACGAGGTATGCAGCATCTTGAAAAAATTCATGAAGTCGTGAGCTCCGGAAGACAATTAGATCCAGAAGAAGAAGAAGAAGAAGAAGCAGATCAATTGAGTGGCGGTGGTTTTCGAATTGGTGGCAATGTAAGTCGTCCTATTCGTGAAAGAGTCAACGTGTTTACCAAACATGGAGGAAGATTGCGAGCAGCTACTCAACTTAATCCTTTGACATATTGGAAGAATAAGCGTTACAACGAACCAGAGATCTACAGAGTTGCTCAAGTTGTCTACGGTGCTGCATTCTCAAGATTCAAGATTTCAAAAGACTTCAACGGATTTGCCTTTGTCATGCCTATCTTAAAGGTGCTGTTAGATGATGATCAGATTAACGCGATTTTTGTTGGTAAAAATAATTTAGATTTAATCGAAAAAGTTAATTTTTTTAAAAAATAGAAATTAAAAACGTAGAAAATGTATCTTGACAAAATAAATAAAATATTAATAAAATTTCATTCTTAATAAAAAAAATCAATTGTTTTTCCTTTTTTGTCAATTTAAAAGTTAAGATCCCGACGGGAAATGAAAAAAAAAATTATAAAAATAAAACTTTGTTTCCTTTTACTTTACCTTTAATTTCACATTCATGGCTCTTCTGCCAATTTCTCATTTTTGTTAAAAATGTATAATTTTTATTATCATAAATTTTTAAAATTTTTATTTTTTTTTTTAATTTCAAACATTGAATATTAGTAACAATATTTTTGCTAATTATTTTTATTTTATTACAAATTTTATTTCAAATTTTTTTTATTACAAATCTATTTCAAATTTAAAAGTTTTTTCAAGTTTTTCTCTAAAACATTTTCAAATTTTTTCATCAGTCTTTTCTCAATTCCATTAATTTCATCTTTTAAGTCAGTTGAAATTTTATGTCTTGAATTTGCAATTAAATTTTCAACCTTATCAACATTTTCAAAATTTTCCGTCTTTAAATCTATAAAATGTCCCTCAAGTGCATCCAGTCTTTCACTAATTTTCACAAACTTATCTTCAAATTCGTCATTTTTGCCAAAACTTTTACCATTCATTAAAATTTTCAAATCATTTTGCGATATTTTAATTTTCATCAAAGCATCGGTCAAATCATTTTGGGATCTCTTAAGGTCACTAATTGATGCTTCCATGTCACTAAATGAGCCTTTATGTTGATCTTGCGAAGATTTAAGAATGTCCTTTGATAATTTTGAGTCTTTTTTGAGTTCACTGACTTCTTTTGTGAGAGAATTAAGAGAACTTGTTAGTTTGTCTTGTGCAATTTTAACAGAATCAAGTGAAACTTTACATACATCTTGTGATGTTTTGAGTGAATTTTGTGTAGCTTGAAATTGGACTAACTTTGAGTTCTGTTCAGTGGTTGAAGACTTAACCAAATTTGTCAATACCTTGACTTCATTTTGGGTTGTTTTTTGGTCATTAATTGAAGATTCTAGCAACTTTTTGACCTCTAATTGTGAATTTTTCATTCCATCTATGGCTGTTTTTTGAGTATCTTGAGATGTTTTTAAGGTTCCTTGACTTACTGTGATACTTTTGAGAGATTCTGCAAATTTATTTTGAGCAGCAGTAAATTGTACATTTGAGGCT
Source organism: Chironomus striatipennis (assembly GCA_026123125.1). Classification (NCBI taxonomy): domain Eukaryota; kingdom Metazoa; phylum Arthropoda; class Insecta; order Diptera; family Chironomidae; genus Chironomus; species Chironomus striatipennis. The sequence goes on along the minus strand of CM047391.1, from coordinate 8,506,736 downwards.
TTAATTTCATTTTGTGACTTGACAATTCCATCAATTTTGGCATTTATCTCAGCAAATGTAGCGACCGTTTTGGTTTGAAAAGCTTTAATCAGATCTTGTGATGATTTTAATTCAGTCAGTGCTGTTTTGATGTCTTTTTGGATGACTTGAAGACCATTAAGTGTCAATAATTGAGTTTTAAGTTGAGTTTCTATATTTGTTGTTGCAGTTTTGACAGCAGTTGCTAATATTTTTAGCTCATTTAATTTTGCATCAGTTTGTGTTATTAGAGATTTGATGGCATTTTGAGAAGTTGCAATTTCATTGCTTTTAGTCAAAATGGTGCCAATGGAAGTAGACATTGTAGTTTGACCTGTCTTTATCCCATCAGAATTGACCTTTGCAGCATTAGCAAGTGTCTTCAGTTCAGTCAGAAGGACCTTAATTCCATCTATTCCAGTTTTCTGAGAATTTTGTAAATTTGTGCTGGAAGCTCCAAGCTCCTTAAATTTTGCATCAATTGCATTTCTAATTCCTGTTTCTAGCACTTTTAATTCATTAAATTTTGCTGTGAAATCCTTGTTGGCATTGACACTCAGAGTCTTAATTTCATTAATCTTAACATCCATTTGCGTGACTGATGTTTTAAGAGCAGTTTCCAATGTTGTCAATGCTGTAATTTTGGTATTTAGAGCAACATTTGAAGCTTTTAGTTCATTTTGTGCAACTTGAATTTGAGTGATTTTTGGGGCATTAGCAGTGACTGTAGCTTTAATTGCTGTTGTGATTACTTTGATTTCGTTGTGTAAGGCTTTAATTTCTGTTGCGGATGTTACTAGCTTATTTTGAGAATTTTTAAAGTCAGCGAATAAGTCACGTTTTGTGATTTTGTGGGGACTGTAGAGTCTGATGTAATTGATGGCTGTTTGGTTGATGTTGCTATAATTATTTTTAAAGTTTGTGTGAAAATTTGATTCAGCTTTGATAAGCGGTGTTAGATTTCCGATAAAAAGAAGAAAACAAGAAAAAATTCTGAGAACGAAAAAATTAAAAAAAAATAGTTGAAATTCTATTTTTCCTTCAAAATATATAAAAATTACTCACAATAAAATATTCATTTTAGAATCTACACAAATTTAAACTATTTCCTCTGAAGAAAAGTAAAAAAAAATAAATTTCTAATTAAATCTATTAACTTGTAAACTTGCTTTCAAATTGAATTCAAAGAGAAGAATGAAAATGAATAAGTTAAAAAAATATGAAATAAATAAAAAAAAAGATCCCCGAACCGCTTCATTTCTAAAATTCCAGTGAGTCATGTTAATAATTGATAAGAATTTGAAAAGAAAAAAAAATATGCAGTTTATATTTATTTGACTTTTGACTCTCAAATCTTCACAAATTTAATTCAAATTTATATTTTTAATAATTTTTTTCTCACCTGAGCACACTTACAGGAATTAATTGCAAATAAAGATTATTTTTGATACACTTATTTTAAAATGTACTGGTTATATTAAATTTTTGAAAATTTGACTTTTTATTTTTAAAATTTAATAAATTTAAAAATTTAAAATTTTCAAAAATTCTTTCATAAATTCTCAATTCAACCTCAAATTTCTTGAAAAATTTCTCCCACCATTTAACTCTCCATTATCATCTCTCATACATCACTTGAAAATGAATGGCAAAATAATCAGCTCCTAATTTAATCTCTTTGCGCCATCAGAGGCATTTAAAAATTCCCATAAATATCTGCCTGCTCGTTTTTTACTCTCCTCTCTCCTTTCACATCTTTATTATTACTGCCTTGACTGCTCTTTTTGCTGTTTTTATTATTTCTTCACAGTCTAAGGAAGTTGAAAATTTTTCTAAAATCTTCCGTTTTTGATCTCCTGTGGGGCTTCAAAAGAAAAAAAAAACTTAAAAAGAAAGGAAAAAAAAAAGTTTTCCTGAGTTTACATGAAAAATGTTCAAAGAATAAAGAGAAAATAAGGGAGGAAGGAACAGCGACGAGAAGGAATTTAAAAAATTTAATTATCACACACTTGACTCTTTTACATTTTTATTAGGTTGATTTATTGTCATATATTCATAATGGATTGTGAGTTATGAGAGGATTTGGGAGTTTGTGTTGAGTTAGGGGAAGAATTTAAGGTAAACAAGGTAGGGTGGGATATAGGATGTAAAGGTATTGTTTGGTGTAAGTTAATATGATAAAATGTGAATTGTTGTGTCTTTAAGCATTTTTAAGTACTTTTTAGGATTTATTTTGTCTCAATGGCTCTTTGCGGCCGTTCACAAAGTACGTTACGCAAAAAAATGACTTTTTAGACCCCCCTCCCCCCTTGTTACGCTTTTTGTATAAAAATTTTTTTGTTTTGTTTAATCTGTTACAAAATCTTAGACCCCCCTCCCCCCTAAAAAGCGAACGTACTAAGTGAACGGCCCCTTTAGCAGTCAAATTTTTTCTAGGAGGGTCAAAATACTTTTTTGTATGAAAATAATTGTGGGTGGGGGGTGTTAAAATAATATTTTCGTCAAAACCCTTAGCAAAATTAAGAAAATTTTCCTCAATTGGGGGGTCTAGACTCCCTTGGACCCTCCCCTAGATAGGTACCTGTTAGCAGCTAATATGGCCAATTCCAGCACTAAAAGTTCCTGTTTTTTTTTTTTCAAAATTTCAAGAAAACCCTGATTCCTGCTTTTATTCGTCATTTTGTCACTTTTTAAGAAGATTTGAAACTATTTCATCCTAAAAATATTAAAATCTTTCTCACCTTCCAAACCTCACCACTTCAAAATTCATTATAAACATCCACCATCCCAACACCAACAACATGAAGTACAAAAAAAATTTAAACGACCTCCAAAAAAGAAGTAAAATAAGCTACAGGAATAAATATAAAATATTTTGAGTACATCACATCCCATCGCACTAAATCAAATGCCTGTAAATCTTTCCGTACCATTTTTGACTCTCACAGCATAATAATTTCATCATTAGCTCCCTTCCGCAAAAAAAATGTGTGTTTTTTTTATTTTTTCATACAAAAATTTTTTTAAGAATAAAAAGAAATGAAAGAATAAATTTAAAAAATTTCACATTTTTATGGCTCTTTTCAGCTTCTTTCTTTTGTTGCTATTGCTATTGCTGCTGTAATATAAATTGTGAGAAAAATGATACATTGCGGTGAAGTGAAATGAATATTAACAATAAAGCATGCGAGGCAAAAGGCCATAAATATGCGAAATGAATACTTGAAAGTTCTCATTTTAAGTTCAATAATCATTTTGACTTGATATTTTATTATGTGTATGTTTTGGAGTTGGGGTAGATTGTTTGGAGAGGTCTTGATTGCCAAAAGGAATCCGCATATACAATCGCATTCACATTTGTGTCATAAATTATGTAAAATATTCTCTTTTTGAGTATTTTTTATTTATTTTGGATGGAATGGTTTATGTGTTTTTTCGGGGGATGAGGATTGGAGGGAATGATGGGTTGAGTGTGTGTGTAAAGGATGTTTCTAAGAAAAATTGAAGGTATTTAAAATATATAATACATAAGTTAGGGGCATAAGATGTAACTTTTGATTATTCATCGATATTTTAAAGAAAATATTAAATTTTAGGGTTAGCGTGCTATAGCAGCAAAAGTTGCAAAATTTTTTCAAGAAAAACATAAATTTTTAACGGAACACTCATTAAAAAAAAGGATTGTATTACTGAACAATATCAATTTTTTAAAATAAAGCTAAACTCAAGTACCTTTCAGAATCTTATGCACAAAAAATAATTCCAAAATTTCTTTAAAGGTTGAACCCCTTGAAATCACATCCTACCTATTTGTTTGATCCACCATCATACATATTACACACTATCCATCTAATACAGTGGTGGCCAACCTTTTTTTGTGTCGCGGCATACCTTGTGAGTACATCATGACCAAAACCGCATGCAAAACACGGCTCGTGGTACTTTTAGAAAAAAATCGACACACTAGTGTACCGAGGCACACCAGTTGGCCATCAATGATCTAATATATCCCAAAAACCGTGTATGTTAACGCATGCAATTAGGAAAATTTTTATGAAAGATTGTCGTCCTTTATTGCCTTCTATTTGTTGTCTGAGCCAATTTTCTGAACGAATAAATTTATTTACGGGCATTTTGTTGGTTAAATCTATACTATAAAATTATCTTATTCTGCGTGATCGAAATTTGAAATTTTTTTGGCGGTTTTTTCTGAATTTCCTCCTTTTTAATTTTTTTTTCTTTTTGGTGTGTATAATTAGACTACTCATGCATAGCAATACGTGAAAACACATTTTCAAAAAAATCACGTGGTCGTTAAACTGTATAATAAAAAAATTTAAAATGTTTTTTGACCGTTTTTCGTCATTTTTCTTTTCGCAATTTCTTGGGTTTTGGATTTTGAAAATTGACTTTATGGATGTAATGGGTCATGAAAATATAATTTTCAAAAAAAAATTTTGACCGTTAAGCTGTTTAATCATTAAATTTGAATACTTTTTGACCGTTATTTTTGACTTTATTTTTTCTTAATTTCATGAGTTTTGAGGTATAAAAACTGAATTTACATGTAGAAACATATTCTTTGAAAATTTCGATAACCTTTACGAAGCGAAGTCATAAAATTCAAAATTTTTTTACCGTTACAAATTTTCAAATTTATTCTTTTTAGAATTTTTTTGAGTTTACGCTTTGAAAATTGTCTTTTTGTGCAAAATGCATAGTCAGAACATACTTAAAAAAATTTTTCGTGACCGTTACACTCTCAAATCATAAAATTTGAAAAATTTTTAACCGCTATTTTCGAGTTTAATTTTTGAGTTTAAATTGACTGTTTTTGCAATGTTAGTTTTTTTCTACCGTATATTCATTTGTAAAATTGCGTACATTAAAGGATGAAAAAATTTTCGCGTTCGCGCTGACGCGCGAACGCTCAATAAGATTCAATAAAAAAAATCCAAAAATTGTAATGATTTTAAATGGTTGATTTCGTTTGTTTTTTCAAGTCTTACATACACCACATTCTTAAATTTTTTATGATTTTTCTGTAATAGCTAAATAATCTATAGAATCAAGGGCATAGCCTAGGGGGAGGGGGTGTTGATTTTAACCCCCCCCCTCTTTTTGGGAAATTTCCTCAAATTGCTAGGGTTTTTGGGAAAAAATTCCCAAAACCCCCCTAAATTTTTCGTTCCATACAAAAAAAATTTAACCCCCCCCTCCTCAAAAAATTTCTGGCTACGCCCCTGTTTACTATAAAAGAATGTTATTCTTCCTGATTCCGTGATCAAAATTTTAACATTTTTTGACGGTTATTTTCGAATTCGTTCAATTTGATTTTTTTTTTCGTATTTTATTGTGGGGTTTAACCTCAAAAATGACGGTTTTTTGCCTTTTTGTTTTAATTGTGGTGGTGAACTTTTAAGATTTTCTGAGCTGAAATTTGGCATGTGGGACATGTGGGTAATAAATATGGCATGTGAATCACTCCACTCCACTTCATTTCGTTTTGCACAGCTTATCCAATATTTTCATTAGTTAAATTTAAAATATTTAGGTCTATTGTTTTCTTACTATGGAGGTATTAAAAAATTGTGATTTCTTCAAAAATTAAGGATATCAAATTAATAACTTTGAAGGATTTTGATTAAAAACTTAATCTAGCTTTTTACCGCCAAAATTAAAAAACTCCTAAAAAGCTCTAGAAATAAATTTAATGAAAATTTTAATTTTTTTTATTTTATAAATGAGATGTCTGATGGCTTTAAGACAAATGCAACGGGGCCCGTGACGGGCCCTAAACACTAGTTGTTTATAAAAAAATCTCTTTTTCTAGGTGCTGCTGTTGAACTGAGCAATAATCCCAAAGATTTTATTCACAAACTTTCTTTCTTTCAAATTAAATTTTTCCTCATCCTCTAAAAAGATGATTTTCAATAAAAATTTTCATAAAACTTTTCTTTAAACTTTTCAATCTTTTTCATTGATTCGTTTTCTTGAATTTCGCTTCCTGCATCTCAATTCTCCCCCAATTTCCTTATCTTCCTTATCTCCTCTTTCATTCTCATAATCTTCATTTATACTTTATGATATTTACAGAAATGATATTCATCGATAATCGATACGCTCTTCTCCTTTTTATCAACGCAGATTTTTTTTTCTTTTTCTTCTTTTTCCGCAAAATAAAATTTTCTTTATTTTGCCGTCGAGATTTTCCCTTGTCGATAAAATTTTCGCGAAAGAGGAAAATTTTTGTTTTATGTTGTACGATAAAAATCGTTGAGGAAGAGTTCAGTATAGGGTGTACAAGGGGCTAGAAACTTAGGAAACATAACGATATGAATGATACTTAAGAGTATTTTTTGGGAAAATACAAAATAATTTTGAGTTTGTGGTTAATTTTGCAGCGTAAAAAATATTCATTTATTTTAGCAAAAGGTGTATTTTGAGAACCAAACCTGATCCTATTCACTAACCCCTCAAAATCCATATTCTATATTCCCATCCTCGAACTTACAAAACCCTTCAATGCCTCAAGACTTGGCTAAAGAGTAAAATCTGCGTATTAAAATAAATAAATTGTTTATGTGAAAAAATCTTTATTTTTACGATTATGGTTGTTGTTTCTTTTAATAAATGGTGTAAGCAAGGATTTGTGGATGGATTATGGACTTTTCGATCTCGGAATTGGAATTGATCAATAGAAAATATGAAGAATTTTTACAAATTTAAGATGAAATATTTCAAATTTCAATTTAACAGAGTTTTGAAGAAAATTTAAAATTTAAATTCGAAAACTAAAAAATAATTTTTTTTTATTCAAAAATGTTCAATTTTGTCTAATTTTTGATCATAAACTGAAATTATGATTTGAGTAAAATTTTGAACTTCAAGTTTTAGAAACGTATGAGAAACATTTAGCTATTGAAGTCAAATCGATTATATTTCACTTAATTCTCTTCAGTCTATTCTCCAAAATATATTTTCATCCATCACCCCACCTCCTCACCAAAAATTCAATCTCCCAATCTCAACTCATTCAATTACAATCCAACCGTAAATTTTTTCACCAACAAACCTAACAATTTTCTTTCCCTCCATAAAAAAAATCATCAAAATTGTATGAAAACACCTTAATCCGGTATTTATGTTGTGCTGGGTAAAGTATAAATAAATGGACACAACCTTTTAGGTCAATTATCATCACAAATTGACTGCAAAAAATTCCATTTATGTCTATGAAATCGATAGACCATTATTGAATTATTTTTAACATTGGAAAAATTCTTTTGCAAAAAAGGCATCGATAAAAAAATTTCTCTCACATTCCAGATTTTTTTAAAGAATTTTTTTACTGGCATCAATAAAAATCCAATAAACTCAACAACATTGCCAGAATGCCATTACTAAACTTTTTTTTCTTTTTCTGGGGGTAAGTGAGACGAGTGGGTGGAGTGAGTCGCACATGAGAGAGAGAGAGGAATAAGTGGAAACAAAGGGCGGAAAAATAATTTATACGACCGTGCGTGTTGTCGATACAGTAAATTGGCGTTGTTGTTTTGCCATGCGAGACATTTGAGGGATGGAGGGGAAATGAGAAGGAAAATTAGATTGAGGACTTAAATGAATGAATTTTTTTCAACCAAAAGTGACTAATTTTCTGTTTGATTTGATTATTACTTGCATTTTAAAGCATTTTAATTATTCAATGGTATATTGTTTCTAAAATATATTATCTTGAACTCATTTCGATATCCAAATAAGGCTTATTTTGATGTTTTGAAAAGAGCTAATTTCAATTATCCGACTTGAGTTCATCGCGATCATCCGACTATGTTTTATTTCGATTATACGACATGGTTTTAATTCGACTATCCGACTAGAATTCTTTTCCAAAATATTTCTTGGAAAATAAATTTTTCATACAAATTTTTAAATTTGCTTAAAGAAAAACTTACAAAATCATCTCTAAATGCTACAATTTTAATATCTTTTAACAATCAACCAAACAGCACAATAACCTCTCATTATTAAAAACCCAACTGACCATCCTCACAATTCCATAACCAAATTATCACTTCAGGAGTAATTTAACCCACAAAACTAAAAGATCAGCAAAAATATCCATCAAAAGTAATCGAAAAAAAAAATAAAATCCTGAAAAAAATTCCTCACACAAAACATGAGTAAGCATAAAAAGTTTTTTTTTTCATACCAAAACTCAAACTGTACAATATAGTATGAGAAAGTGATTTTCAAAGGGGATTATTTATGGCTATAAAAATTGCTAATGGACAATCGAAAAAAATCCTTTCCAGACACTTTTTAAGTTTTTTTTTCCTCTCACTTTGCTATTTTTTATTGTAATTGTCCATTAAAGGAGGAAAAAGGGAGAAAATTTTAATGCTTTAAAGTAGTAGATTGAGATGAAAATGTTATGAAGGGTGGGTGTGAAAAAGTAAGTGTTGAAAACCCCAGGAATTAAGCCATTGATCCAATCTCAAGAGATCCACTTAAATTTTTAACCTTTTTTGTTGTCCTTTTCTTGTGAATTTTCGGTTGAGGTTGAGAGTGTTTTGTGGATGATTTTGTAATGAAATGGAAGGATTGTTTGGGTTGGTGGTATGAAATTGAATAAAGGGGTACAAAACTAAGGGTTCCCGAAGTCTCGGTCTCGACAAATTTTCGAGACTCGAGACCAAAATAAAATCCCTATAACTTGGATGTTTCGCAATAATTTTCAAAGATCAAGGTTTTAAAATGTTACATTGGAGAATAGGAATTAAAAAAATAAAAAAATTGTAAAATAATTTAACTTGAACAAAAGATATTTGATTTTAAATTTTGGTCTCGGGTCTCGAAAAAAGCCGAGACCGGGAATTCGGGAAAGCCTATACAAAACTATATAAAAAATCATTAAAGGGGCCTCAAACTATGAAAAAATCTTTAATTCCTATTCCATTTAATTTCAACACAAAAATCATTCTCCCCATCCAAATCCAAATTAAATAAATTGCACTTCCGATAAATCACGGTCACTATTAATTCCAATGTCATTTAAAGACAAGAAATAAAATAAAATCGAAGAATATATTTTTTTAGCTTTCTCGCAAGAAACGAAAAGACAAAAAAAAGGAATCTGCTGACACCCACAAAAAAGTTGAAACAGCAAAAAAAGAACGTCCTGAAGCAGTAAAGAACAACGACTGTACAATATGCCTTCATATCTATTGTTGTCCATTGGGGGCTAAACAGGAATATTTACAACACAAAACAACAAGATATAAACACTTCCTTATGGACGATTTTTCTTCCTTCCTTATTGCCTGAATTTTTTTTTCTTTCGTTTTTTGATGACGTAAGGAAAATTTTTTTCTGTTGTTCATTTTTATTTCACTTTTTTATGTGACATAAAGTGAAAAAAGGAATTTCTTTTTTGCTTATTTTTATTATCACTTATGAGAGGAAATTTTCGTATTGTTTTGGGGTTTTGATTTTTATTTTGTATTGCGATTTTTTGATGCCTTTTGTAAGGAGTTTGAGGTTAGGATAGAAAAGTATGATTTTGCATATGCAAAGCACACAATAGAAGTATATTAAAAGAGACAGAGGCATAGCCAGGAGGGGCTTTTGGGGGCTCGAGCCCCCCAGCTCATTTTGTGCCCTCTCTGAAATATATCTGGGCTACGCTACTGAGCAAAGATGAGTAGTTTTATTTTAATCAGGGGCGTAGCCAGGAATTTTTTTGAGGGGGGGTTTTCGCTACTTTTCAACGTTTTTTGGTTCGGATCTGAAAAATTCAATAATATCTAGTGTAAACCTCGCGAAAATAGGGAGGTTTTGACCTCCAAACCCCCCCCCCCCCCTGGCTACGCCCCTGATTTTAATAATGATTATTGCTGATTTAATTAGTTCAGAGTAATTCATTTTCAGAAGTTTTGAGTTTTTAAAATCATAAATATTTTTTAAATGCACTCTTAAAAAATTCAAAAACATCAAAATTAACAAGAAGCAATAAATAAAGTATCTATTATCCTATTTTAGGTAGAAATTTAATTATTTTTGTCAATTCACTTAGTTCCTACTTTAAGAGGTAGACAATTACAATTTGTGATTAAATTTGGTCATATTTTGAACACAAAAGTGTGTCTAGCTTCTTAAAATATGGGTCTATGTTAAATTTGAAATAAGACGAAAAAATTAAACTAAATTGAAAATTTTGTTCCATTTTGTACTTAAAGGGGCAATCAACTTCGTTTAAATGAATTTTTTGTCAGAAATACGCAACATTAAGATATGCATTTTCGTTAAAAATTCTATAAGCTCCAAAAAAACTCTGAAATAAAATATATCATAACCAAGGGTGTGGAACTGATCAAATTGATTTTTGATCATTTTTGATCTTTTTTGATCATTTTTGATCATTTTTTTATCATTTTTGATCTTTTTGATCTTTTTTGATCTTTTTTTTTTTTGATCATTTTTGATAATTTTTGATCATTTTTGATAATTTTTTTATCATTTTTGATCATTTTTGATAATTTTTGATCAGTTCCACACCCTGGATCATAACCTCTAAAATTGAAAAGAATCCTTAATTTATCTCACATAACACCTCACAATTCATATTCATTCGTTCACATAATAATAAAAATAATAACAATGATGCCAAGACACACAATAAAAGCAGCGCAAACAAATGACACCATCATCATTCCTTTCCCTATCCTCCAATAAAAAAATCCTCGCAAAAAACAGCTAAAGAGAAAAAAAGAAATTTTCATTTTAAATGCATTTATTCCACATGAATTATTACCTCGTTATGATACATCCTTAACTCGCAAGTATGATAATAATAATGGCACATCTTCACATCATTTTCCATCTCTCATCTCCACCCCGAGTATTTTGATATTTGCATATTTTGCAGTAAAACATGCTGTTGCCCTCCAATATTCCTTTTATGTCCCCTTTCTGCTCCCTTCTTATGTTGTTATGTTATGTCAATATTGAATGCCAAAAGTACATGCTGAATTTTTTTTCTTCTTCTTTTTTATTTCGCTCATTTTTTACGATGCTGTCATTAAATTTAAATAAAAAGCTCATATTTACAAGACGGCATGCAAAGTTTTTTTTTTGGAGTTTTTTTATGAGTCTCGCAAATCTTTCAATTGATATTCAATACTTATACATTACATTATCGATTCTAGATTGTTTTTCTTTCTGTCTTGTGTGTCATAAACACTAAATATATATTTTGTGGGAGATTCTTTCTTTAAAAGGGAATGTCAGGATAAGAGATTTTGTGGAGCATCAAATAATTTCATTTTCTGAAATTTGATCAAATTTGGTTTGTTCTCATGAATATAAACCCTTGAAATTTCACATTATCTTTAAAAATTGACCAATATTTCTAAATTTTAACAAATTCAATCTCAGCAATCATTTTTATGTCGAAAAAAAAAATAAATAAAATCATTTAAAATCAAAACAATATTTGACATTTTTTCAAACAAAAATTTAATTTTTTATCTCAAAATTTTCATTTCAGTTCACAAATCATCACGACTTAAATGACAATGCACAAGCATCCTTAGACGAAGCAGATAGCGATGATCAAATGGACGCAGATGACTGCAAGTCACATGTAACATTCAGTATAACCGATAGCATTAAGAAATCATCACGAAGCTCATCTACAACTGGAACAAAACCAAACGATTCAAACAATAATCTCAACGACATTGCGTCACATTTTAACGATTTTATCTTCCCAGCCGATCAGAACAATAACGACAGTAAAAAGATTGACGAAAAAAGTGAAATTTTTCACGCAAAATTGAGAAATTTGCAAATGCAACAACTTTTACAGCAACATGTCTTTTCACCGCATCAATTGCAGCAGTTAATTGTCAATCAACCAGCAATGTCATCGCCAAAAGAGTCACTCTTTCATTTCGAACAAAAACGTAAACAAATGGAAATGTTAATGCATCAAATTCAGGAACAATTGCACGCAAATATCCTTCAACAGACACATTTGTTGCAGCAACAGTCACCGAATGGTGAAAATAATTTAAAGAAAAATTCATCGACATTTCAATTGCAACAGAAATTGGCAATTCAACAGCAAGAATTGGCACAGCAATTTCAATTGATTCAGAGGCAGTATTTGTTGCATCAGAGTGGGATGCAGTTGTTGTTCCCGCAGCATCATCAGCAGATTCAAAGTAAGTTGATCTTTTACACTTGAATTTGGCAATAATTAATTTGTTATTGCCTTTAATTTAAAAATTAGCTCAAAAATTTCAAACAAAAGCAATTTTTTGATTAAGTTCAAATAAATAAATCCAACGTCATCAACAATCTTAAAATATCCACTTTATAATGAACCTTCCAAGAGTTCAATAATTTTTTAATAAACGTCGATTTTTATCTTTTCTATCCTTAATCACAATCAACATTTCGCTTTCTTTAACCTAACCTCCCTCACCCTCCAATAATTATCATTATTTTCATCTTCAATTTCATTTTTATTAAAAAAAAATATATAAAAAAACTTTTTTGTCATCATATTTTTAATTACATTCAATCCCCTGTCAATTAAGAGTCAAAAAGATAAAGAATTTTTCTTCTTTTTCGGTATTTGAAACATAAAAAAATTGTTATTAAGAAAATTAAGTGGGGTGGATGTGAGGGCAAAAAAAATAATTTTTTCTATCTCGTTTGGCGAAGCATGAAAAAGCAATTAAAAAATCCTTGAAATTCCATAATCCTGTGAACCATAATCATAATAATCGTCTTATGGCCTTCTCGTGCTGTAAGTTAATTTTTTTAGCTGAAATTTTTTTGCTAAAATGAAGCATTTTGAGAATACAATTAATTTTTGGATATTTTTTTTTATATTTCACCTTTTAAAATTGTTATGAATTTTATTGTGTCCAAATAACCAGAAATTTTAAAAGCTAGTTTAAAGCTAACTTTATACAGAAAGACTAATTCGAGGGGAAAACAACATGATGGAAAAAAAAAATTGGTGGGAAATTGATGGGAATTTTCCACCAATTTTCCATCGCGGTGGAAAATTTTCCACCAATTTTCACCGTCGATGGAAAATTTTCCACCACGGTGGACAATTCAAAAATTTTCCATCAATTTTTTTCCATCATGTTGTTTTCCCTTCGGACTAACTAAAAGTTAGCTGAGAACTAGCTTTTTGCTAACTTTGAAATTTTCTGGCTATTAGGGGCGATATTTAAAAAATGCGCCTTAACCCTATCCAACTTTCTTACTTGCACCTTTTCAATTCCATCCTCTTCACATTCAATAACTTACAATTAATGAACAAAGAAAAAAAAATTTAATTCCATCGCATCTTTATTTCACATTTTCCAGATCTTTCGAGTCACTGCAACGACTTTCATTCACCGAACAACAACAACAACAACAATGACGACGGCGGTCATAAAACGCACTCGAGTGATACACAAAAGGGGCATCTGTTTGACAATGAAATGAATGCAAAATTGAGCTTCAAATCGAATGACTCGAACAACAATAATAATAATAATAGTAATAATATAGGCAGCAGTAACTCAAATGAGAATGAATCAATTGGAAAGGAAAAGGACGAGATTGAGACGAAGGATGAGAAAGTCATTGAGGTTAATGGCAATCGTGATGAAAGTCCAAAAAGTAAATTGAGTGAAATTAAAAGTGGAAATGAGAATGAGAATTGCATAAGTCAATTTCTCAATTCGATTATAAATTTTCGACGTGACGAGATGAATTTGAGTCTCAATAATTTACTGGCTGGAGGGAATGCGGCAGCTGCAACAGCTGTACCACCAAATTTTCTTCTTAATGATCTCAATAGGAATTTTTTAGCGACAGGATTTGGACAGAGTGAACAAATGAATCATGCTTTGAGTAATCTTGTTGCTGGACATCAACAGTATCAAAAATATGGACGTGGAACATGTAAATGGCCAGGATGTGATCTGGTCTTTGATGATCTGCAGACTTTTACTAAGTAAGAGGGGGTTTTATGTATTTTTGTCTCTTCTGAGGGGTTGTGCACTATTATGATAGAGTTATTAATTTTAGAAGGGAATGCCACTTTTACGAGGTGCTTTTCACTTTTTCGAGGGGTCTATCACTTTTACGAGGAGCTTTTTTACTTTTTCGAGGGGTTCATCACTTCATCGAGGAGCTTTTCACTTGTTCGAGGGGTTTATCACTTTTACGAGGAGCTTTTCACTTTTTCGAGGGGTTTATCACTTTTACGAGGTGATTTTCACTTCTTCGAGGTGATGTTCACCTTTACAAGGGACTTGTCACTATTTTGAGAGTCTTGTCACTAAATTCAAGGGATTTGTCGCTATTTTTACGACTTTTCGTGTAATTTCACCTTTTCGAGGGGCAAGCAACTTTAAAGTGCATATTTTGTTTAAATTCATCACTTAATCATTCTTACTTCCAGACACTTAAACACCGAACACAGCATGGACGATTGTACAACAGCCCAAGCCCGCATTCAAATGCAAGTCGTCTTTCAACTCGAGATTCAACTCCAAAAAGAGAAAGATCGATTACAAGCAATGATGCATCATTTACACCTTACAAAGGAGTCAATGGCAGCAGCAGCTGCCTTAGAGCAACGTAATCAAAATCACCAAAAGAATGAAGGAAATAGCAAAACGCCATTAATGGATGAACAATTTATTCCATCACAAGTTCAAAATCAATCACCACAGCAACCGTCACCGACAAGTCAACAAATTCATCAAAATTCACGTATACGATCACCATTGCACAATGTGATGCCAATAAGGAGACGAATTACAGATAAAAGTGCAATGTCGTTGTCGGGTAAGTTGATGTTGGGGTTTGTGGGTTGTTAAGTCTGAATGTATAAGTTTTAAATCATTTTTTTATGAATATTTCGTAATTTTGACACTTTTTTGTGTATTAATGCTAACTAAATATAAAAGGACTGCCATATATGCTTGAAAGAGCAGGTTTAGATGTTCAGCAAGGTACTAAAGATTAATTAGCTATTTATTCATTAAATGTAACTTTTTTCATAATTTTCTATTCAATTTAATTTATTTGCATTTTTTGACTCATTAAAAAATCTGAGACAGTTTTTAATTCCTGACTTTATTAAATTTCTTACTGAAAACTTTTCTGATTTTAATTTAAACTTTTTTCAATTCTTAATGAGATTCTTTTTCGTATTTTTATTTCAGAAATTCAAAGGAATCGGGAGTTCTATAAGAATGCAGATGTTCGACCACCATTTACTTATGCATCACTGATTAGACAAGTTTGTATTTTTAAGTTGAATTCGAAAAAGTTTAAATTTTCTTCTTCTTTTTGTTGAGAGTTTTATTGTTGAGATTAAGAAAATGGGAGAGTTTTTCATGACTTCTTTGTGATGTTAATTTATTATAAAAAATTGAATTTCTAGAAACTATTAAAGTTTTAATAAATTTGAATTTTTTTAAAAAATTACAAAATATTGTGATTTGAAAAATTTAAATTTTAAAGTGAAGGAATTTTTTTTAAAATTTTAAAACAATTAATATTGCTGAAATTATTCAAAATTTACAGAAAATATAAATTTTTTAATAGCATCAAAAATATTTTCTAAATTTTAGAATACTAAAATTTCATTTTCTATGTTTTAAAATTAATCAAAAGCCCTCCCGAAAAATCACAAAATACAAATCCGCATTGCTCTCTCTTTCCAAATAGCCACAATGAATAAATAAATTTTTCAAAATAAAATCTCCAATTCACTTTAATTAGCGTTTCATTATGAATTCAAATCACACACCTGGCGCGTGAAGAGTAAACAGGAAAGAAGTCATTGAGGAAAAACTCTCAGCAGCAAAATAAAAAGTTTATTGAAAAGAAGGAAATTTATTTTTTCGTTGATTTTGCATTTTTAATTTTTTTTAAAAGAAAAGCAGAAGAAATTTTTTTAAGATTGAATTAATTTGAATATTATTTGAGGTGAGGAAGTTTTTTTTTTGGTTTGGTAAAAAATTAAGTTTGAGGTTTAAAATTTGAAGAATCAACTTTTTGATCATTTTTAATTAAACTTTTATTTTTTGTCAAATTTGAATAAATTTTAGTTGAAAATTTATCGAATTTGACTAAAAAATTCATAAAATTGCTCTTGACCACTTTTCAGGGGCATATCCAGAGGGGTTTTAGGGGTCAACCCCCCCCCCTCCCCTATTTTCGCAAAGTTTCAAGATATTATTGAATTTTTCAGATCCGTACAAAAAAAAAATAATAAACGTTGAAAAGTAGCAAAAACCCCCACTTCAAAAAAATTCCTGGCAACGCCCCTCCCACTTTTGATCATGGGTATAGCCATGAAGGGTCGAGCACCCGTGGTAAAATTAAAAACAAGAGCGAAAGCACGTCACAAAATTTTCTAATGGGATCTCGAACCCTTCTGAATTAGTTCCTGCTTCTGATCTAATATTTTATATTTTTTGGTCAAATCTTCTCAAAAAACCAAGAAATTGAGAAAAAGAGAATCCAAATACAATCTCAAACCGACCATCATAACCTCAACTAATTACCAATAATTCAAATATCAAAATTTTCACCAAATAAATAAAATCAAATTTCCTCACCTCATAAATCAATCAAAGCATAAACAAAATTTTCTAATAAATCTTTTTATTTTCTTTTTTTTTCACAAATATTTTCACAACTGCTCATAAAAATATCCGCACCGAAAAATAAAACTTACAACAAATCAACATACAACACCATAAACACACCACAAAAAATAAATACTCGATAATTATCAACAAATCGATAAATTTCACCTAAACAAAAAATAAAATAAAATTTGTGTGTAAATTACAACAAAAACAATTTCGCGCCAAAAAAAAAATAATAATAACAAAATCGTAAATCTTCAACAGTCAATTATTGAATCGCCCGATAAGCAATTAACATTAAATGAAATTTATAATTGGTTTCAAAACACATTTTGTTATTTTCGACGAAATGCAGCGACGTGGAAGGTAAATTTATGAAGAAAGGTCGTGAGGTTGTGGGGAGGGCTTCCTTTAGTTCGCGGAAAGGAAGCTCGTTTTGGGAGGAAATTTGTATTTTTGGAGTTGGGATGGATTTTTTTGGGGGTCATGGGATGAGTTTTTTGGATTAAAATTCAAAATTATAATTAAATTAAGATTTTTTGGTCTTGATCAATGAAAATTGTCGAATATATGGGATATACGTTGATACTTATTGCAGGCTCTTTAAAATAAAAATTGATTATTGAAATATTGCGTATTCGTACAAAATCTACTAAGTAATATCATAAATTGATAAAATTGGAATTTTTCATGTATTTAACATAAAAATATAACTTTGTATGCACATAATCCAAATCCTACCTTACCCACCTCCAACCCTCTCCCAAAACCAATTGCAATTGACATTTTCCTTTTCCTCTTCATTATTATTTAAATTTTTTACACAAAAAAAAATTCATTCTGTCCATAAAATCTTCAACAAATGAATAAGAAATCGTTTCCATTCAGCTGCGTCCATTCAAGACATCCGTTCACATTTAAAAAGGAGAAGAAGTCATTCTTTCAATGCTATTGTTAATTTGTCAAGCACCATAAAAATGAAAATTAAACACAAGAAAGTGCAGATGGAATAATGAGAAGAGACTTTCATTGTCCAATTGTGGATTTTTTAATTCATTTCGTTGTCTTTAAAAAAATGAAAAGAAGAAGTTGTATTTGGGGGAGGGGATTGAGTTTTTTTGGAGTGGGAAGGGGGGGTTTTAGTATGGGTGTTGCAAAGGGTACGAAATAAATTCCTAGATTAATGGTCAAAATTAGGCTTTTAAGTGAATTTTAAATATTTTATACATTAGAAAAGCTAAAAAGGATGTTAAATTGATGAAAAATTACTTAAATTTGACAAAAAACTCTAATTTTGGTAAAAATGTTGAAAAATGTCAATTATGAATAAAAAAGCCAAACTTTGTCAAAAACCAGGGTGTGGAACTGATCAAATTGATCAAAAATGATCAAAAATGATCAAAAATGATCAAAAAAGATCAAAAAAGATCAAAAAAGATCAAAAAAGATCAAAAAAGATCAAAAAAGATCAAAAAAGATCAAAAAAGATCAAAAAAGATCAAAAAAGATTAAAAAAGATTAAAAATGATTAAAAATGATTAAAAATGATCAAAAATCAATTTGATCAGTTTCTCACCTTTGGTCAAAAGTCGTCAAAAAAAGATTAAAAAAAATTGTGAAAATTTTTCAAACCGAGACAAAAATAATTAAAATTAATTAAAAAATTAAAAAAAAAATAAAAACTAGCAAAAATAAGCATCAAATTTCAAAATTCTCTTTCATAAGTTTCACACCCTTCCATCCCTCCGAAACAACCACCACCACCACTCATCTCAGAAAAAGTAGAATAATAAAAAAAAAAGTTAAGGAAGATGAACAAACAAAAAGGACAATGAAAAGTTTCTCGCAACTTCAAGTCAGGAAGAATTTAAGTTAAAGAAAAAGGTTCAACGAAGCCCAAATGCAAACAAATTTCTTCCGACAGTTGTCTGTCCTTTATTTCAACGGCTATTGTGTGTCTTATTATTCGCTACTTTTTTATGGAGTTTTTTATGTCTTGAGAAATTAAGAAAATAGAAAGGGAGATGAAGGGGTGGAGGACGAATGCTTGCCACGTTTTTTTTATTTATTCGTTCTTCATTAAATGCGACATTTCAATCTGAAATTAATTTGTATTTTTTGAGGGATTTTTTTGTATTATTTTACTCTTCTCTTTTTTGGTGGTGAAAATTGTGTGGTATCTGTATCTTTGGATGTTTTTCAACCTAGTGTCTTGCAGCAAGTGTAATCGGCAATCAATTGTCAATTTCTAAAGTTGCTAGCTGCAATAAGCAATTTAAGGAAATTCTTATGCAAATATTTTTAAATTTGCGCATTTTTTCATCAAAATTTTTTAATTTAAATACTTGACTGCGTATTTAATTCACACACCTTCCATACCAATCTTACAATCATTTATTTTACAAAAATATCCTCCAAACTAATCCAAAACGTGAGAATCACAAAAAAAAAATCTTCACCCATACATTTCCAATCCAATAATCTCTCAATTCATCTTCTTCCTTAAACTTTTTTTTCTTCTTTCATTTCCTACGTTTTTTATTATCATTTTCTATTGAATCATCCCCCAACCTCCAACCATCAACTAAATACATCCAAAAAAAGGAGAAAAGAAAAACCAAACAACAATAAAAAAATTACAAAAGTCCTCGTTTATATCGAGGGACTTCAGCGCATTTTTGACGCAGCGATTAGCAATTGATTAAATAGAAAAGAATGTCGAGTTTTAAAACTCTATTTCTGTTTCTTTAGTCATAATTCATTTCAATAATAAGTTTAAAACTAAAGATCAAAACTCCTTTAAAATTGATTTTTATAATGTTCAATGCAAAAAATAGCTTTACGATTTAACGGTTTTTTGAAATTCAAAATTTTCCGTTAGCGAAAAATTTAAATTTCTGAACACATCCATTACTTTTACCGTTAAATTTCAAATTTCTGAACGCACTCATATTTTGTTTGTATGAAAAAATTAAAAGTTTGATAATTAAGGTGTTTAAACTCAATTTTAAGACTTCTAAATAGCCGTGGCCACAATAACTTTATAAAAAGAAACTAATAAAACAAACCCGAGCTCTCTACGATGTCTAGATCAAAAGATAGTTTTTCAAAAATTTGCTGCCGATCAAAGTGTATGATTGAGCTTCCTTTTTGAAAACAAGTTTTCAAAAATGCGCTAAAAAGGAACGAGGATGAAAATTTACGATGCTGATCGAAAAGTAGCATTTAAGTAACGCAAGATGAATGCTCTTGTTGTTGTCTATTCTTATGTCAAATTTAATGCCATTTTCAGTGCGATTTATTTTCTTGTTTCTTTGTTTGTTTCGATACTTATGGCCTTCAATTCTTTCTCTTTTTTTTCTGTATTATGATTCCTTTTGTTTGGGATGGTTGTTGGTGATTTTGATGATGTTCTTTGTTTGTTTGTGTGATATGAGAAGGAATTTTTGTTGGTTGGAAGGATAAGAGGTCAAAATTCTAAAATTTTAAGGAGAGTTTTAAGTTTTCTTGATACTTTTACGAAATATTTATCAAAATTCACTCCAGAATTTTCTAAACAAAAATCGATAGAAAAAAGTTTCTTCCAAAAAAAAAAAATAAAAATCGAAAATCTTACAAACAGCATGAGCAGCACACAAAAACACACCCAGAAGGAATAATAATATTTATAGACAGCTATCAAAGAACCTTAAAATCTAAATAGAATGGGTTAATGAATCTAATTTTTCTCCTCATCTGATTTGATATAAAAAATCTGGAACGATTAGGAAGAAAAGTAGAAAAAGAAGCAGGAAGTAAAAAAGATTGCGATGCTTCCCTTCACAGTTCATATTGAAAAATGGGGTTGAGATATTAAGGAGTTGAAAAACTTTCTAAAAAGTTCAACTAAACTTGACATGAAATGTGAAGGGTGTTGAGAATCCTAGAAAGGGGTCAAGATGTTTTAATGGAATTTAATTACGGGATGGTATAGAGTTGAGATCCAGTTTTGGAAATAATGGTTAATTAGCAAGGAAAAGCTGAAAATTTTGAACTTTTTTGAGTATTTTAATGAATTTTCAATTCCTTTAGCTCGCTATCTTAAAATATTTATTTTTGTTCATAAATTCTGCAAACTGATCATCAAAGTAACCTAATTCTACCAAAAAAGCCTGATACCTCTCAGCGCAACCCCCAACACCCTTAAAAAATAAACATTAATCTACTCCAACATTTTAATCTAATTACAAAATAATTTAAGGTCCGTCACCTGAACACGTCTTTGTCCTTTCATCCTTGCTTCTACTTAACTCCTCCAAATCTCATTGTCTTCGCGTTAATCACTCTCATTCCATCTTCTTCTGATATTTATCATCACATTCCTCCTCGAACTCATTTTTTTCTACTAACTTCCTTAATGCCTTTAATCCTTGTTGCCTTTTTATAATTTTTTTTCAAACCCCTTTCAGCATTCTGTTCTGCTTTATTTCATTACTTTTTTTGTGCTGCTTTTTGTATGTGTTACGGTTGTAACTTCTTGTTACTTCTTATCTTTTTTGACTTTTTTTCATCCTTCTTAATTTTTATTGTTCCTTAAATTCTTTTATTTTTTTTCTTCGTCATAATTTATTCACTTTTAAGTCGTTTTGCTTTGTTTTGGAGATGGATGCATTGGAGTGGGTGTTTGTGGATTCCAAAAGGTTGATGGTCTCGTTTGGTGTATTTTTTGTAGTCTTTAGCAAGCCAAACGGCATCTGTTGGCAAAAAATAACACAAAAACTTAAAAATGCGCCTTAACCACTCTCATTTCACACTTTTCCTGCTTTTTATCATTAAATTGTCTCCATCCTCACCTCCAAAAAGTCACCCAACTCAAATGTTGATGAAAAATTTCATTTCTGCATAAATCCAATTTCAAGTCTCTTCATATCTTGATCTCAACCCCATCACAACTTTTTTTTTGTTCTCAACATTTTTTAATTTGTTTTCATCTCATTATTCCCTCTTAACGCACTCACTTCTTCCACTCCACCTGAACCCTTTGAGAAGCACATTTTTTTGTATACATATAAATGAGAATGAAGAAAAAAAAACATTTAATTTTCATGTACTGTAACTAAACACACACAACATACATCCACACCCAGCTCCTCAAGTCTCCTAATTTTTTTTTGCCATCGTCATCGTTTAAAAGCCCATAAATTGCAATGAGCAAGAGTCGTAAAAAAAAGTTTAAAAAACATTTTCAGGAATAAAAAAAGGGAAAAAATCCGCATTTTCGCGCGTTCAGCAGAAAAAAAAGAATAATTTTAATTTCTTTTGTGTTCAACATTTTTTTTTGCTTGGTAGTGTTGCTTGTGATGTTTCTTTCACCCATTATGCATGTTTATGTGTAAATGAGATGAAAATGAAGAGGTGGTATTTGATATAATTTTTATGGTTTTTCTTTTTTCTTGTTATTATTTTTTGGTATGTTGTTGGATGGGGTCAGAGAGGTTGCAGGGATGTAGGGATGTAAGGATGAAGATTAAAGAGAAAAAAAAAGAAAAAATGGCTAAGATGTTATGTTGAAGAATTTTAAGCTAGAAAATGATTTTGAGCTACTATAGAGGGGACTGTGACTATGTAAAGAACTAGAATCAATTGCAAAACTATTGGATAAGAAAAAATTAAAATAAATTTGCATAAAAAAGACAACCCCCCTACCCCCCAACAACCCAAAAAGAATTTAATAAAAAAATGCATAAAAACGAAAAAATTCCTTAATTCTTTTTATCTTCATCTTTATTCATTGCAATTTCATTTGCTTTTCTTTTCCTCTCCCTTCCGATTCACCACACACAGTCGTGTGTTTTATTTGTTATTTACAGAGTACGGAAGAAAAAATTGTCTTCATTCTCCTTATCCGATTATTTCTTTTCCTTTCATTTGTTAATTTTATTTTATTGCCACACTCTGTAAATAAATTTTGAGTGAAATGAGAAGCATTTTTTTTTATTTTTGATCTTACGTTGCTCTTTCTGCTTAATATTCTTGTAATTTAGTCTAAAAAAATGTAAATTCCTTTTTTAACTTGAGTCGTTTACATCCCCATGTATTCTTGTGTCTATGTTTGATGCTAAATACATTTCAATTTCTTATTTATTTGCTTCTTTTATCTCCATCTTTGGGAGTATTTTTCGTGATGCTCATTTTTTTTGTGAGGTTGGATTCTAGATTTTTTGAGAAATTTGTTGTGAGTGTAGGAGAGAGATATTTATTATCAGTAGTTCCTTTAGAAACGGGTTTAAGATCCACACACACACACCACCTACAGTGGGTTTTTATCCGTTCGTCTTTAAATACTTGAAATTATTATTATTATTATTATTTTATTTATTTCTCTAAAGGAAAAGCCCCCTGAAATATTCTGCTAAATTCACCTTAAAATTTATAAAAATTGTTTTGTTAAGAATTGAATTAAAGCAGATGTTTTTTAGTCAAAGGGGCATGCTACTGCGTATTAGAATTTTTCTATCAATATTTTTCAAAAAATTCTAAAAAAAATATATGAAAATTTAACTTTTATAAATTTTTGATCCAAATAATGCGCAGTAAACTCTTCAAACTACAAAATTCTCTCTTCTAACTCCCATTTAATCAACTTTAAATATTTCTTCACTTCCTAAATTGATCATAAGAAAAAAAAAACTCAAAATACACCTTCATCTTCCTCACTATCCTCTTCATCCTATTTTCATTTATTGCTCTTTAAATGCCGATTGTGATGATAATGAGGAATCACTTAAAATGTGATTTGTGTCTTAAGTTCCTCCTTTTCTATCTTTTTTTTCTGTCCCCTCACCTCAAACTGAAAAAAACAACGACAATAATCCCCTCACACACACAATCAAATGCATCAGCATAAATAAAAAGAAAAAAAGTAATAGGGAAGTAGCACCAAGAGATAATATAACGATATTATTGTAATAATCCACTGCTGTCGGGAATCAAAGATTTCTTTTTTACTGTATTTTCTGGCTGTTGTTTAAAAAAAAATATGCGGGATGCATTGAAGTGTGATCTGAAAAAAAAAGAATCTTCATAAGAATCCTTAAAAAATTATTTTGGTGCGAGTGGAAATAAAAAATAAAAGTAAAGTGGATCAAGTGATTTATGGGCTCGTAAACGACGTAATTGCTGCTGTTTTCCTTGCTTTTGTTATTTTTTTTTTCATTCTACTCCTCTGCATCAATTGGAAATGAATACATATAAAAATTTGAGACAGGAGAAATTTAGTTGGGAATGAGTGGGATGCTGTATTGATCTTGGATTAAAGATGGATATTTTTTAAGGAGAATTAAAATGAAAGAAATTTAAAATGAGGTACTAGATTTCATATTCACACCAAATTTTCAATTTGGGTGAATATATTGCTTTTGAGTAAAACTGAAAACCACATTTTCTAACTTGCTGCTTCAGGATTACAATTTTATCCCATACTGTCTATGGTGGAAAGTCTGTGCCTGAAAATACCAATCTAACAGTGAAAACCGTATCTCATTTGGTGCTTACAGTCAAGAGAAATCGCAAAATTTCGTATTCTGTTATTTAGTTAGTTAGTTAATCGGAGCGATAACTCGACACCAACTCAATATTAAGACTTCGGGTTTTTTGCGTCTGGTTGGAAACAGTCTATAGATTTGCTGTATAGTTTTTGGGGTCATGAGATGCTTCCAGTGAGGCACAGTGGACGAAAATGTGCCATTTTTGACCAAAATATGCAAAAAATTTTACATTTTCTTTAATATCTCAGACATAACTTAACCAAATGATTTCAAATTTTCGGTGTTAGATTAAGCATTATTTAAGGTATAATTCACACTATAATGACAAAAAAATTTTCATGCGCAGTGTAACAAAAAAGTTGAAAAACCGAAAAATTTTTCGTCGGCGCCGACGCAGGCTGTACTTTAGTTATAGTGCTAAATGCGCGCTGAACAGATGTAGGGTTTTAAAACGATTAAATATGATGTAATCTATAAAAGCCGAAGCAAGTGAAGGTGTGAAAAGCTTCGCTCCAACACATATAGTTTGATGGCATTTTAAACTTGGTTGAGCGAAGATCACAAATTTTTACATCCTGAACGAAGCGAAGCAAGTGAAGGTGTGAAAATTTTCCCTAACTGTTCCCAGACTTTCGATTCATAAGATAATGAAAAAGTGAAAATCAAGAATATTTGCAAAGTTCTAATATAGATTTTATGTTATCCACTAAAAGTGAATAGAAAGTTTCTTAAATATTTTAGGCAAATTTTTTAATTAGATAAGTTATTTTGCGATTATAAATAAATCAGTAGGTAAAGCATAATTATTTTTTTCTCTAATTGAAATCAAAAGAAGTTCTACTGGTGGTGTGAATATACCCCATGAAGCGTGATCCGCTTCATTACTAGTTTTATTTAAAGGACTAGATTTTTAATACAGTGGTACTAGATTTTTGGTTAAGGTACTAGATTTTTTATTTAAAGGAATAGATTTTTAATGTTGTAATACTAGATTTTTGGGTAATACTAGATTTTAGGGTCAGATTTTTAATGCTGTAGTACTAGATTTTTGATTAAGGTACTAGATTTTTAAAATTGAAGTACAAGATTGTAACAAAATCATATTTTAGATACAAAAAGGTTTAAAAGTGACATTTTCAGTAGAATATTATTCTAAGTAAGCCTTGCAGACCATGATTATATTAATTAAATCTTCGTAGTACTAGTTTTTTTTCAATAGGATGAAATAAGTACCAGATTTTTTTTTAAATTAGTATTTTATTAGCAAGACTTCCTACAATTAGACCAGTGTTGTCCAAACTATTTTGGACCACGGCACACCATGACTTAAAAAAATTTTTCGCGGCACACCAACATTTGTCTGCGGCGCAGCTATAGTTTAATTTAGCAAAATAGTACCAATTGCATGAAAGATTGAACAATACTGAATTAGACTAAAGTATAAAATTTTCTCTAAAAATAAACCTTTAAAACCAATTTTTCTTCAAACTAAGATTCAAAGAACTAGATTGTTTTAAAAATAATCTAAAAGCTAACCCAAAAGACACAAATCAGTTAATCGAGATAAAATCCGGCACCTAGCCGAAGTGAGGCCAGTACCATTCCTTAAATTGTATTTCAGCTTAGTGCTGGTCTCACTCCAGCTTGGTGCCGGATTTCGTCTCGATTATCTGATTTGTGCCTTTCGGGTAACATCATATCAAAATAAATCAAAAATATTCATTCAAATAAAATCTTCAACCAAAACTTCGAAATCTCTAGCCAAATTCCTTCCTCGAAATAAAATTTTTGTATAATTAAAATCCACAAATCACTTTTTATACTTTTTATCCCATTCAAAAATTTACCTTTGCTTCCTTTCCCTTCCTGCATCCCATTCACAATCCATCCCATTTGACCCTCACAATCTCATTACAAGGTTATTGTTATATCGAGCATACGAACATTATCGCGTATAACAATGCCAATATATACATCTCATGTGCATACATTATGTTAATATCAAGTAAAATACATGAAAAATTGCCATAATTTGCGAGAAAGAAAAGAAAGAAGAGGACACAAAAAAAATTGTTGTTTGTTATTTTCTTGCTAAATATTTCTGATAATATAAAAAAAACACACACACAAATCACAAATTACATTACACACAATAGAATGCGGTGCGTCACAATTTATCGCTCCATAAATGCTTTATGAGAGTTGAGAATGTAAAAGGAGCCGTATGGACGGTGGATGAAATAGAATTTTATAAAAGAAGACCGCAACGTTGTACGTCGTCGACTGGAAATGGTGGAAGTGCAAGTGGACCGCAAGTTGATGTTGGACACAATGCTGTCGGGTATGTTGGAATTAGAATATATTTAAGTAGTCACAAAATCTTTCGTAGTCTCTATTGTAGATTCATTTTTAATTGTAGATTTTTTGAACTTTTTTCTATCTCGAAAAACAAAACTAATGAAAAAAAAATAAAATTTCCTACATTTTCACTCTTTTTCGTAACTAAATTTTCATCACAAACATTTTTTCATTTCTTTATTGACTTTATTTACTAAAAATGATAAATTCTTTCTTTTCCTTAATTTTTGAGTAGTTTTGTAGTGGTTTTGGTTGAATATCAAAATTTTTAACTTTCATCAAATTAAATTTCTCTAAAAATGAATTTTTAAAAATCTAAAAAACTCACAAAATTTTCTTCTTTTCATTTCATTACTAAAATGATTGCAAATTTTTCTTCCTGTGATTGTCCTGTGAGAGTTTTTTCTGCTCCTTACTTCCTCTACTTCTTCTATTCTTCTTTATTTCTAAAAATCTTTCAAATTAACCTAAAATTTCACATTTTCCTTTTTCTGATTTTTTACAAAAGTAACTTTTGATTGGAATTTGATTTCTTTTAAATTTGTGGTTTTTTTAAAAAAAAAAAAAACTCAATCATTTGAATTTGAATTGAATTTGTGCAAAATGAAAAAGTTTTCTTACTAATTGGTAGAGTTTTTTAATTATATTTTTATATTACACATTTTTTATTAATTTTTTTTTCAATCATTTACAAAAATAATTGGCATCGTGGCGATTTTTTTTTATATTTTAACTCAAAACTTTTAATTTCTTCTCATGCAAAAAATTGAAAAAAAAAACATTTTCAAAATCCAACAAAAAAACTCATTAAAAATACGAAAAAAATACATAAAAAGTTCAAAACAAATCGAAAAGTTCGAGTCAAGTCAGACAGAAAATTGGAGAAAAAAGGAACCAAAAATAAAACAAATCAATGGAAAGAGAAAGAAATTGAGAACCATGAGTTTTTCTTTTGTGGTTTTTCCATGCCATTTAAGAAATTTTTATGCTTGTTTTGCTTCCTCGTGTGTCTCTGTTGTGTTCTGCTCATTTCCATTGCATTGATTGTTTTTGTCTCCTTTTTATTCTAATTTGGGGTATTGAGTGGGTTGAGGATTGAATTTTGAATTTTTGGAAGCTGCACTGAAATTAATGTGTTTTTGGATAAGAAGTGTGAAAGCGCCTGAATTTGAAAGTTTTAGTGTGAAGGCGTCTGAATTTAAAAGTTTTAGTGTGAAGGCACCTGAATTAAAAGTCTTTAGTGTAAAGTTACCTGAATATCAAGATTTGATTTTGAAGTCACTTTAATAAAGAGATCTCAATGTAGAGACACCTGAACTTAAAGATTTAAGTGTTAAGTCGCCTTGAATATCAAAATGTTAGTGTGAAGGCACCTCAATGCAAAGATTTTATTGTAAAAACGCCTTAATATAAAGATATTCATGAGAATCTTCATAAGATTCTTAAATATGAAAGATTCAATGTGAAGACGCCTTAACATTGAAACTTAAGTGCTAAGTCAACTGATTTTGAATTTTTAAGTGCAAATGCACCTGAGTATGTAAATTCTAATGTGAAAGACTTCAATTCAAGAATTCATTACAAAATAGTCATAACACGAAATGAGTGCACCTGATGTGTGAGTGCACCTTAATATTAAAATTCTAACCTAAAAACACCTTAAAATCTATGCAATAAATTCCAAAAAATTCAAATTCAATCTCATCTTCACTTTAAACACCCTAAAAAGCATCGAAAAACTGGGCGAAGGTCGAAGCAGAGACGAATGAAATAATTTGTCAAGGTAAGTACCAAAAAAAGTGAAGTCACTCAAGAAAGTCAAGATCAAAAAGCAAGAAATCAAAAAGTACAGACACAATTGAGAAAAGTAAAAAAAAATCGATCGAAAGGACATTAAGGAGGCCAAAAAGTCGCTTTGTGGGTAAAAAAACTTTTCCAATTTTTCACTTCTTTTCTTCACTTCACTTCTGTCTTTTCTTTCTTTTTTCTTCTCCTCAGCAGAAAAAAAAGAAAATTTAATGAAAAAAAAAACTTTTTTTGTGATTTTGTTTTTGTTTATTTTTTCTATGTTTTGTGTTTAACACAAGAACTGAAAAGTTTTCAATTTATTTGAAAGAAAAAAAAATTAAGCAAACTGAAAATAAATTATTGTGGTGTGTTTTGACTTAGAATTAAGAATGACTTGGATGAAAGTTTTGAGTTTTGTACACCTTTTGGGAGGGTGAGGGGTTGGAAACATGTTGTATGAGTGGATATTTGGACTAGAGGTGGTTATATGAGTATTATTGATATTAAAAGCCTCAATCTACCCTAACCCATAATATATGTCCTAGCTATACTAGATTCAGCCTTAAAATACTCCATCTTACCTTATACTCTAATATTCAACCCTTTTTAACCTAAAAAATTTACAAATATTCAAAATTTACTCCTCAGAAAGTCACAAGCCCCTCAGCACAAAACCAACCCCTCAAAACCCCCCAAAAAAGATGCAAAAACCAAAACAAAATCAATTCTAAACACGAAAAACCTATTCCGTACACTTTTCAGTCATTGAAAAGTATTTAATGTCTTTCTCAATTGCTCTAAATGCTTTCTGATGGGTGCAAAAAAAGTACTTTAAAGTTACACTCAACACTCATTAAATGTTCGTTCAAGATTCACAAAACAATAAAGAAACAAAGAAAGTTTCCAAAAAAAAGAAAATTTGAAGTGAAGCATAGCAGGCAATGAAAAAGTAATTTTCCAATACAAAAGGTGTCTTAAAGTGCCTTACAAAAAAAAAAGTTTCTTATTTGCTGTCTTTTGGAATGAAAACATTTTTTTGGGTTTCAAATTTTAAGTGGTTTTGTGATTCTTGATAGCGATTTTAAATGTTTTGTAATTTACATTAAAGCAAGAAAATAAAGCGATTGACTTGTCGATCTGATTTTAAGTATGGAATAGAACAAGATTGAAAATATTTAAATGAAAATTGTTGAACAAATAAAATTTTATTGTCAATTGGGTAGATTTTTGAGCGCGATAATGATGGTTAGTAGGGATGGGATTTAGGTAAATTGGTTAAGACTTTTGGGAGATTTTTGATATTTGAATAAAAGTTGGGCTCTAGGTGGTCAAATGCATGGGTTTTGATGATTTTATCTGAATAACTGTTTCAATGATTTCCAGTCTGATTTCAAGATTTATTATCAATTTTGCTCCTCCTCGGATTTACCAGCAAACAGGGGCGTAGCCAGGAATTTTTTTGAGGGGGGTTTTTGCTACTTTTCGACGTTTTTTTTTGGGTGGATTTTTGATTCGGATCTGAAAAATTCAATACTATAAACTTCGCGAAAATAGGGGGGGTTGACCCAAACCCCCCCCCCCCTTGGCTACGTCCCTGCCAGCAAATAATAAAATACACAAAATTGATGGAATTAAAAAAAATCCTTAAATTTTTTCCACCTTAAACACCCAAAAAAATAATTTAAATTTAAATTTTTCCTTTCAATTTTTTTTTAATCAACCTCCTCAATCTTACTTTAAATCCCCTGTCTTCTTAGTGACACGACAAATTCTTTCCCTTCTCCTTAAACAATTTTTTGTTACAATTTATCTCCTTTAACTTTAGCTTCATTTTCCTCCTCATTTATATTTATTGCTAATATTGATTTTCAATTTTTTTCTTTCTCCTATGTCTCAATTCCTCTTTTATTTATGTTCAATTCTTTATGTTTGTCTTTTTATCCATTTCCAACTTTTCTTTTATTTTCGTTGTTTTGCTTTATTTGCATTTCAACTTTTTTTCTTGTCTGTTTATGTTTATGATTTTTATTTGTTAAGTCTCTTTTATTTATTGAATAGTGTCCATAAATTGGACGGATCAGACAATGCTATTAGTATTTTAGGGGTCTTTGGTTTCAAATGTTTCAAAATTTGTTGAAACTTACTTAAACTTCTAATTTATTATTTTTTTTTAATGATTGCAAAAATTCTAAAAGTTTTTAAAGTTGCAATAGAAATAATTCCAAAATATCAATATTTTACAAAATTTTAAAACTTTTTAAATGATTTCTAAGAATTTTTAAAATTTTTAAACAATTTTCAGAAATTTCAATTTTTATTTGAATTTTATTTAATTTGTATTGAAATCTTTGAGTTAAAAAAATCCAAACCATTATTTAAACCTAGGACTCCCAACGCTTTAATTCTTCTTTCAGACAAAAAGTCAATTTTTATAAACTAAGTTTTATATTTGAGCAATAAAGGAAAATATGCAAAATGAAATGAAATAACTTTGGTTTGGGGCGTATGGAGGGGATTAAGCAAAAAAGGGAATAATATAGCAAAAATGTCGTAACCTTTAAAACTACATTAACAAAATCAAATTTTTCTTACTTTCTATTGGGTCTCAAAAAAGGACAAAAATTCTGGAGGATTAAAAGGGGATTTTAAGGTACATTAAAGGGTCAAAACAAAACTTTAAATCAGAAAGCAAATCTTAAAAATAATCAAAATAATTCACCTCAAAAAAAATCTTATTTTTTTTTATTCCATATAAAATTTATAAATTTATGTCAAAAAAAATCCGACAACTTGCAACACAACAATGTAGAATGCGATTCGCACAAATTTATCGCTCCATAAATGCTTCGTTCGTTATGAAGATGATTTTGGCAGTTTTTGGATGGTCGATGACAATGAATTTGTCAAACGTCGACATTTGTCACGCGGCAGACCACGCAAGTATGAAACAAAAAATCAAATAAATTTAGAATAAATATTCACGTTGTTTGTTGCAAATTGTCAAAGTTTGTGCAGTTCTCAGGCACCGTCGGGTGGTAATGGCGGGACACAAGACTCGGATGGAACACCAAGTGGTGCATATCGATCGCCAACAAGTTCAACACCGTCGTCAAATTATTGCGATCCAAATGATGCGAATGGAATGCAAAATGATGGACAAATTGCTGGTGTTGTACAGTAAGACTTTGTTGATATCTGCAAAGATTTTTTTTTGATTTGTTCCTTTTTTAGTTTGGTTCCTTATATTTTTTGGAGGGAAAATGTACATTTGGGGATTCAATATTATTAAAAGTTGAAAGATTTTTTTTTGTTATTGGGAAATATTAAATGCGGGATTGGATTGCATCATTTGTTGACATATATTAAATGTTTTAAATTAAATAAAAAAAAAATGTATATAAATTTTATTTTAGATTATTAAAATTTTGTCATGTCTGCTTATAAATGTTCAAGTTAAACTTTATGCTATGCTTTCAATTACTAATGATACAATGTTACGAATTTAAAAGACTATATCAGTTGAGATGTCTGTTGTGTACTGTTATAGCCAAAATGTTTCTAGGCTCAACTTAGGAACTCGAACAACTTTAATTATATTATTGAAATTTAATGGTTCTAATTTTATACGCTTTAAATTAATTTTACAGTTTAGAACTTATCAAGTTGATCAAAAAATCATAAAAACTCAATTTGATCAGTTCTACATCCCTGGAAATTATTTTTCCTTGCTGAAAATTTGTTATATTCACAACAAAAAAGGATTATTCAAACTTAAATGAATAACAATTCTTGAATATCTTTAGAGTCTCAACGAAAACTTAATTTTTTAAAATAAATTTTAATATTAGAGCTTAACGCCAAATAAATTAACGCCAAATGATTTTTTTTTTTAAATTGCATGAAAACTTATTTTGCTTGAATCATGATTTATGGAATGAAATGTGAATTGAATGTATGTATGAATTACTTTAATAAGAAATTTGCCAAAAATTATTAAAAGTATCCAAGAAATATTAAGTTATAGGAATTTTCAAAAGCTTGAATATTTTTAATTAAAATCCAAACTTTCTAAAATAATGGCCAAAATTTTTAAATGAACAAAAAAATTAAGCTTGAAATTTATTCTTTACATCAATAATAAATTTGCATGTGCACGCTTCTACTTGCATGACTTATATCTAATTTATATCTCTATATGTGTAAACAACTATCCTGCATGCTCAATCTCCAAATCCTGATTACCTTACCTCCTTAAATGTATAAAATCTATGTCTCTTTTTTAAATTCTTTAAACTATTTATTCTTTTACGTGTCTATATATCAATTCTATTACTTTATCATTCTATTCTGTTGTCTGTATTCTGTTCATAAAACAATCTATTTGTCTTTTTCTTTCAACTCTAAATGTTAATTTTATAAAAATATAAAAATACTTTTTTACTTTCTAAACTTAAAATTTCATTCAATCTTTTACTCATTTTACTAACTGTTAAGAAAAAGATTTTTATGAAAAATTATTAATATTTGAAATATTTTTCGTCGCATAAATTTAGGAATCTTCAACGAGGTCCAAGATCTTTGCACAGCCCATCCCAGAACCAGTTATATGGTGAAAATATGACTTTGAATTTGCAGGTAAAATGTAGTTAGGTTTATTAACTTTTTGACAATTAAAGTTAAGAATGAGTTTTAGGGAACAGTTGCTTGCCTTACCAATTCTGAACTACTCTACCAACCCTACCATAAAATTCTACAGTATTTTATCTTAATTAAATTTATAAATTATACTTTAAATAAGATTAAATCACGGCTCAGACACTCATCAAAAAATTTTTAAAAATTGTACAATTTTTTCCAATTTTTTCAGTCAAAAAATTGTGAAAATTGTACAATTTTTACAATTTTTAAAAATTGGAAAATTGGAAAAAATTGTACAATTTTACAATTTTCTGATGAGTGTCTGAACCTTGGATTAAATAGTTTATTATATTTTTTTAAGGAACTTTGATGAAAAGTCAGGTATTTAAGGGTAAGGGACAGGAATGTTGCCAGTGGGGTGTTTTGGGGGTCAAAACCCTCCTTATTTTCGCGAAGTTTACACTTGAGATTATGGAACTGTTCAGATCCAAACCAAAAAAAAAAAACCGTCGAAAAGTAGCAAAACCCATTTCAAAAAAATTCAGGCTACGTCCTTAGTTAGGGATGAAGGGTACTTTAAGGTAGATAAGGTAGAGCAAGGCGAAAAATTTGTAGGTCTAAACCTAGGGGGACGTTCACTTAGTACGTTCGCTTTTTAGGGGGGAGGGGGGGTCTAAGATTTTGTAACAGATTAAACAAAACAAAAGAATTTTTATACAAAAAGCGTAACAAGGGGGGAGGGGGGGTCTAAAAAGTCATTTTTTTGCGTAACGTACTTTGTGAACGGCCCCTAGTTTCTTTCGATGATATCTTTCATTTTTACAAATTTAATTAAAATTTTTGAGAAAATTGTTTTGAAAATTTTTTATTAAAAATTCAAAATTATTTTTTCTGAATTTCAAATCAAAAGTATTAAAGCTTAAACTAAACTTAATGTTTTTCCAGAATTTCTGGCTTTCACCATCAAATCTCTTAGATGACAATGGAACAATGATTAATCATATCAAACATGACAAATTTCGCTCACAATCACTGAGCCCATCAAGATCTCCAAATGGCGTGCAGAATTTCAGCAAGTTAGTATTATTGATAATTTTTTTCTAGAAGCGAGAGTCTTTTAATTTTCTTGCATCCTTATTTGCATATTTATGTGAATTAAACCTGAAATATATTCACTAAACTAATAATATATCTAAAAATTTAATTAAAATCTTTCAAATTCCGACTCTAACCCTAAAAAATTTTCCATCTTAAATTTTAGTTCACACGATAAACTCGACACCCACATGGACATGATCAATGCATATAATTTCGATCATCATCGTCGCAAGTCACGATTATCACCAAGAAGTTTAAAGGAACGCTTTTATCATTCGCGTAATGACAGCTTAAACTCACCAGATAATTCAGAACATGCATCATCAGCAGCATATCACAATCATCATGCTGAGAATCTTGTTAAGCATGAAGTCGTCAGTAATTATGGTGACGATGATGATGAAAAGATGGAAGATGAAGTTGAGGATTTGAGTAAAAATTAAAAATAATTTTTGAATATAATTAAAAAAATGTTTGTGAAAAAAAATGAAATTAAATTTCGTCATATCAAAAATGAATATTTGAGGAAAAAAATGTTTAAAAGTTTAGATTTTTTTTTTTTGAAAACTAAATTTAGAATTTAGAAAATAAAAATTTTTCTGCTTGATGACAGATTTGAATTCATATTAAACTTCAAGATTTGATCCTTGAGTATTAAATAAATTCAAATTTTGATTCCAACAATAATAAAAAAAATTATTAGATTTTAAGAAAGTTCAACTTATCATGTAAAGCAGTAGTATCCAGCCTTTTTTGTGCCGTGGCACATCTTGTGAGTAAGTCATGATAAAAACCGCATGCGGAACACCGCTCATGGTGTTTTTGAAAACACACTAGCTACATGCCACGGTACACTGGCTGGCCATCACTGATGTAAAGTATTTAATGGAAAAATTCTGTGGAATTAAGGTTGTAAATTAAATGAATGAAATCAGAAAAATGCACGCCACCAATAATTGACAAGTATTATTAATTGTATGATATTATAAAAATAATTTATAAATTTACTTTAGCATTTATAACTTAACAAAAAATTTGGAAAAATGTATCATTAAATAAAATTCAAGAATTCGATGTTTTTATGAGAATTTTTTTTTTTTTTTTTTTATTAAAATTCAAATTAATTTAAATTTTTGATATGCTTTAAGTTCAAAATCTTGACTTAAAATCTTTAGTTATTTTTGATCCAAGATGCGGAACTGATCAAATTGATCAAAAATGATCAAAAATGATCAAAAATGATCAAAAATGATCAAAAATGATCAAAAATGATCAAAATTGATCAAAATTGATCAAAAATGATCAAAAATTATCAAAAATGATCAAAAATGATCAAAAATGATCAAAAAATGATCAAAAATGATCAAAAATCAATTTGATCAGTTCCACACCCTTGTTTTTGATTTGTCAATTTAAACTATTGCTTTCAAGAAAAAATTGTAAAGAATTTATATTTGAATTTTTTAATATATTAGTTTTTAAAAAAAACTTCTTCAAAAAAAAATAAGTAAATAAAAAAAAATCAATTCTTCATGAACTAAAACGAAAAAAAGTAATTTTAAATTTATGGAATCATTAATAAAAAAATTAAAACTTACGAAATAAGAAATAAATTTAAAAAAATAAAATAAAAAAAAAATCATGTAAAATTTGCTTTAACTGTATGATGATAACTATTAGAAACATTATAAAAAAGTAATATTAACAAAAATATTAAATTAATTTAGTAATTATATTGAATGGAAAGAAAACAGAAAATTTTTAGTGATCAAAATTTAAATTAAAGAATTATCATTGAGGATCGAAATTCGAGTAGAAAAAATAATAAAATTATAAAAATCTTTAAATAACTTGTAACATCAATTTTTTTCATTTTACATTAATACAAAGATTTCTTCAGCAAATTTAGGTTCTTAAACCAATCAGCAGGAGCTCTTGGTAGATCCATGAAACTCTCAACGTACTCAAAAATTCCCAAATTCGTCGGTTTTATGTTCCTCTCTAAATATTCCTTCAACTTTGTCTCACTTCCTTTGAATATGTTTCTCAAATAATCCACAAAAATCTGAAAATCATTCTCATCGAAACTGCCAACAACATAATACAAAAAGTCATTCGAATCCATAATTAAATCCTGAATTTCAGCTTTACTAAAATGCTGATCATAAATTTCAATCGTTTTGTTTAAAGTTCCTGACATTGGGACAGTAAATGCTCTGTGAAAGACTTTAAATGGTGTGAAGTCATAAATGTAGTAGTAATATTTGTTACTACTATAAGCCAGCTTATGGTCATCAAATATCGAGTATAAATAAATATTTTTGTCATCTTTGTCATTTTGGCTTAAAAGTTCCTTCCTCTGCTGCATGGTTGTATGGTTGCTGATGTATGTCCATAAAGTATTAAATTCATACAAAAAATAATGAGATTCATGCAAAATATTTTTAGATTTAAACATTTCGAAAATTTCTGAGTCATCTAGGCTCAAGTCATCGATGTAGTTAAGCAATGTAGTTAGCATAGCTTCACAGCCTCTTTTGTTGCCAGGAAATATTTCATTGTATTGAACCAAAGCATCTCCAAGAGCATCTTTTGTCTCATTTTTTGATAGTAAGTGTTCATATCTTCCCCACATGTCACCATACCCATACAAAAATGTCTCAAATCCATGGAAAAATGTCGTAACTCGATTATAGTAAAGATAAATTTTAGGATTTATTGCAGCCGTGAACATCACTTTCTGTTCTGGTTCTGTCAAATGACATTGAATATTTTGAAAGAATGTCCAGTAATTGTCGTACATAAATTGTTTAATAAATTCACCATGTTCTGGATGTGACTTTGCTGCATCGACATCTTCATAGAAATAAAGTCCATAATAGAAAATTCCTTTCTGATTGACTCCGTTAATAAATTTTTGATATTCTGATGGACTTAAATAATTTTTTGAAATATTTTTGATTTCCTCAGGATTCGTGACTAGCGCAAAATAGCTTGGATTGAAGATTGCTGTGTAAAATGTCTCATTTTGATGAACATGAAGAAGTTCAACAAGCAAGTCACGTTCCTTACTAAAGAATTTGAATAAAAATTCAAAAATTTTTGGGTGATTTGTGTCCAACAATCTGAATAGAAATTTTCTAAATTTTGTCCTCAAAAGCTTAGAAATTGCAGGTGCAAACGTTTCATCTTTTCTGTCTTTATTATTAGCCAAATATGATCCCATAAAATCAGTAATGACTGTTTGCTTCTCGCCATAACTTTTAACTAACTTGAAGAACAACTCAAGTCTTAACTCAGCCTCATCTTCTTGCAATTCATTTGGAGCATTATAAATGTTTTTGATGAAATATCGTGCGATGAAAAACTCTGCAAATGTTTTGTGTGCAAATTCAAATTTATTTTTTCCGTTAATGTAAAGTACGCCCATTTCCGATATTTTATCAAATGTCATGTCTTTTGGGATTTCTTTTTGCATAAGTTGTAGTTTTTGAATCTTGAGAGCCAAAGTTGTTGTTGTAAAAAGATTGATTTCATTTAGCAATGCGTACTTCTGGTATAAATCTATGATGTTGTACTTTTCGCTGTCTAAAATCAGTTTTTGAATTGTTTCGTGTGTTGTCTCACCTTTTCCGATCCAAATTCCAATTTTCTTTGTGATAAATGTCTCATAAATGCCATACGTGTTGCCAGACTCCATAAAAAGGTTGTCCACACATGTTTCAGCAACTAACCTTAGCATCAATGGCGTGTTGAAGTCTTGACGAGGTTTTTCGTCTGTTTGAAGCTTTTTGATGATAATTTCAACAATTTGAATGTTTTTGTTAATGTCGCTGCTATTCATGCTTTTGGATGTGAAGAATTTTTTGAGAAACTCATTTTTTTCCTTTCCGTTAAGTGGAACTAGTTGATAAGGTCTAGTATTGAATGTTTTGCTAAGTTGATCAGAATATAAAGGTCTAGTGCAAATATACTGAACATTTGATGTCTTGGTGTTGATAAAATTGATTAAGTTAAGAACAAAGTCACTATAAACTGGAGATATCTCATCAAATCCATTCCAAATTAGCACTGAATTGCCAGATTTAAACAAATCCTCAAGTACCTTGCCTTCAAACTGATTTTTATCTAGATTTATGTCTAAAATATTGTACAGCAACTGCAAGACGATATCGATTGAAAAATATTGAGATTTTTGGACATCGATTGATCGTTTAGACCTTTTTGTCTTAATAGAGTTCAAAACTCCAGTGTAATTGTATTTGTAGAGTTCAACATGACTTTTTAGATCAACATAAGACACCCACTTATTAGGATACTTCTCTTTAATCTCAATTCCAAGATGCTCAAATGCCACAGTTTTTCCAGCACCAGCTTCTGATGACAGCACAAAAATCTTTTCTTTTTCAGCCATTTCGATGATGTTATTTGATTTTTCGTACATAAATAAAAAATCTTTTAGATTAAGATCATAATTTTGTGTTGCAAAATAGCTGTTTTGCTTGATTTTTTTGTAAATTTCACCACGAACACTGGAATTCTGTTTGAAAAAATCTTCGCAAAATCTTTTAAAACTTTTGGATTTTATTCGTTGATCAGTAAACCTGTTGATTGTTCCTGATGGATCTGATCCTGTAGGTGGAGTGAATTCATGACCAACTTTGTATTCATAAATGAGAAGTTTCGCATCTTCTGGGAGGAATTTTCGGCTTAAATAAAAATCAGTGGTTAATTTTGGAATTTGTCCAATTTCAAAAGACTTTTTGTCCTTTAGTATGTCAATAATTTGCGTGGATGTTAAAGAGGAAAAGGCATCAGGTGATGTGGCATTAAACATTTTAAATTTCACACTTTGACCTTGAAAATTCGTTTTTAAATCCATCAATTTATCCTTCAACTTCTTAGGAAGACCATCCCAATCAAAACTGACAATCTCATTTAAGTAAAACAGCAATGGATCATCAAAGTCCAGCACAACTCCACTCAGCATATCTGTTATATGATCAGATGTCAATTTGTTGTACGCATCTGACTTATTTTCAAATAAATCACTAAATTGAAGATTGACATTCCTGTACTTAACAATTGCATTCCGAACTTTATCTTGCGATTTTATTGGTAAATTTTCAAACACATATGTTGGTTTATAGAAGATCATTCCAACCAATGCAGCTATTAAAATTCCCAAACCAATTGCAATGTAAAAATTTCTTGTCATTTTGGAGATTTTTTTGTCTTTCTCCTTAAATTCGACGTCTGCTCTCCTTCTGATACTTGGAATTGCTTCAATCATTGCTGGAATGACTTTTTGAGTATGAAAATTGAATAAATCAGCATATAATTCTTGCAGTGGTGCCAATTTTTCAGGTTGATTGTCATAAATAGCCAACAAATGTGCAGCACGAACAATAAGTTCAGCTTTTTGTACTGTTGATGGTTCTTTGAATGCAAAATCAATAATTTCCTCTTTTCCTCGATTTGCCTTACAAAATTCAAAAATTCTTCTAAATTCTTCTTTCGATGCTCGATCAGCTTTTGTGTACGGTTTGGCAAAATTCTTATATGTCAAGTTCATGGCATAATGACAAAGTTCATGTGCCAATGTTCCAAATGTCTCATGTTCTGTTGATGGATCAAGAAGTTGCTGAGCACCAACACAAATTTCACCGTTCAAATAAAATGATCCACGCATACTTTGTGGGGCTGTTGGATCCACAGCAGCAACTGACGGTCGTTTAAAATCAAAAATTATATTGAATCTTTTCGACGCAGCAACAACCTTAAGGATTGGATTTAAATTTGGATTTTTATTAAGAAATCTGTAGGCACGAAGCACAAGCTTCTCTTTTCCTTCCTTTTTCATGTCATCGTGACTGATTGATGTGTTCATCATGAGGACATTCATATGATGTTCAGGTAGGTCTTTTGAGCATCGAAAATGAATTTTTCTCAAAATTGTTTTGTCACTTTCAGTCAAGCCTGCAAAAATTTTTGCAAAATCCTCGTGTGGACCAAATGTGATGTTATTAGACAAAAGGATTTCATACATGTTGTAGAGTTTCTTCTCAAGAGCAACTTTGAGGACCGATTGATTTGTTTTGTTGTAAAAATGACGAAGATGTGGATTTTCCTTGAGAATTTCTTCAATTTTGGGGACGTTTTTGGTAATGACTGCTTCATGGAGATCTTCACATAATTGTATGAATTGTTGAAGGTCTGTTGGTAATTTTGTAATATCTAAAAATGGCGGATAGGTAAAGTTTGATTTCATAAGAACCAAAAGTGTGTCATAATGTTTTTCATTCAATGCAAGTGATGGTGCATTGTGTGATTGGTATGGAGAGTCTTCAAATATTGCAAGATCAAGTAAAGCTTTTACACATTTAGTATCTCCTTGTTCTGTTGATATTTGGAGGATGTTGCGGTTTTTGGAATCAGCTAGTTGATTTAATTCAATTTTGTTGGATTCACAAGTATGTGTTAAGCTTCGTTGAATGCCTAAAAAATGTCAGATTTTTTAATGAATTCGATACTTCAAGTATGCATCATCATTTGTTAAGAATTGTAATCAAAATTGTTGCAAAATTATCAAATTTAATTTTATATTTACCCAAATGATTACTTGTTAATGATTGAGCCAAAAAGTCAGCAACAAATTCATGCATTTTATCGCACTCAAAATTCTTCATTCCTTTTGGTGTTTCGAGTCTTAAAAAGTAATTGATGTTCTTTGATTTCCAATAAATTGATATCGATTCCTGACTCTTGGACTTGAAGTATAAAACAACAGATTTTGTGCTGAATATTTGAATTAAATCATTAACTTGTTCTTGATTTAGTTCCTTAAATTCCTCCTCAGTTGTAAGCTTTATCAATAGAACTTGCTCAGTTCTATTAAAATCACTTTGAGGAGACAAAAGAAACTCCATGGCGTAATTGAGATCTCTGCTGTCATTTTCAAGTGTTACAAAATTTAAAGCTGATAAGAATTGGACATCTATTGGAATTGCACTAAATTCCACAAAATCTGTAATTATTTTTTAAAAGCATTTAAAGTTCGTAACTGAAGCTGTATGTTCTCATCTTAAATTACTTAACTAACTGAGTTAATCAAAAATCAAAGGTCATTTATTGAAGGAATAACTTACAAATGTAGAATAGCATGCAATACAATTTTATTTACCTTGTATTAAAATGAGCTAAGCATAATCAATTTACATTGTATACAATTTTACAGATGTCAGTTATTTCCTCAAAAAACCCATATTATAATTAGTTCAATTTCTTTATCAAGTATATAAATTAACAGTGTGCATTCGTTGTCTTGATAATGAAATTCTGATAATTCAATAAACGTGAGCAATATATTATTTTTTTTTGTTGAAAAATTTAGGCGTTGGGGTTGGAAAATTAGAGGATCTTTTCAAAAATCGGGAAAGCACCCCAGTTGTATCGTTACCCTGACTTCTTATAATAGTTAAATTAATTCAAGATAGATTTTTTATCAATATTTTTTTTGTCAGCTTGGCTTGAAAATTTTCAATATTTTCACATATTATTAGAACCTGATATTTTTAGAAAAATCATTTTTGCCTGACAAATTGAACTAATTTTATGCAAAAATAGGGACATATAGAATAGTATATGTAAGCAAATTGTTAAAAAAAAAACATTTCTCTAAACACACCATAAGTTTGCCAATCCATCTGAATATATTCAAACTCAAGTCTTAAATAAAGAACCAAATTAAAAATCTTCTTACCGTGAGTGATGTCAAGTGGTTTAGGCATTTTTTTAATGAAACCTGTATTGTCTTTTTATTTTTAGTTGATTTTTAATTTCTTACGATGTGTACAGGATGAAACCTAAGCACAAACTGATGTTTTTTAGTTAAAAATAAAATATACAAAGGAAGTAAAATTGAGACGGGAATTTTTTTAATTTGATAACGCGTTTTTTCCTTGAATTTTGATATCACAATTTAAAAACAAAAGTACACTATAAATAGATTGAGAACAGAATTAAATTTATCAAGTACTGGAATAGATTTAATGGAAAAATACTAATAAGCTATATGCATCAAGTGCTTCATTCAAACAATTTAGATTTTTAAATTTTTTTAAATGTAACAAGGAATAGAATTAAATAACAAGTACCAAAAGAATACAATTTATCTTAATGCTGACGAAAATATGATGATTTTAGTCATTTTTTTAAACAAAAAAAAATTCGGGTACCTTCCCTTCGAAAATCCTGAATACGCCACTGATATGCATCATATATAGGAGGTGATTATATTGAAATTTTAACTTTATATTAACAATACCAATTTTCAATAAAATGTGCATTAAAATTTTTATCAAACACAAATTAA
This sequence comes from Chironomus striatipennis, assembly GCA_026123125.1. Lineage (NCBI taxonomy): Eukaryota > Metazoa > Arthropoda > Insecta > Diptera > Chironomidae > Chironomus > Chironomus striatipennis. The sequence continues at coordinate 8,464,251 of CM047391.1, read as the reverse complement.
TCTAAAAAATCATCGTAACAATAAAATTTAATGTTGTATTTAGTCTATAGGTTTTCATTTCCTATTTTCGTGTGCAATAGCTTAAACGTATTTTTAGACCAGAAATGTCTGAAATTTTAAAACTAGATTTTTATTTAAAGCCTTTAGAGTTAATGAATCTTCAATTTTTTTCACTATCAAAGTTAAATTTCAAATCAAAAGTGAAATTCGCATCGGCATTTTACATCATAATTTTCTTAATTAGAATTTTGATAAACATTCATGGTTATACATTTTCAAACTTATTTTATGACACAGTTAAAACCATGAAAATGTCAGAAAATTTACTCGGATTTACTCTCGAAATTGCAGTGACATTTTTTATTGTCGTTAAGGTTTTATTTGCTGTTATTGAGGCATTCGTGAAGGTCAAATCGAATAAAAAGTTTTTTGTATTGCTGAACAAGTTTGAATTGTATTTGATGCGAAACATGAATTCGTATTTAAAATTTGGTGATTTTTGGAGAATGCAAAAATGTCGATTAGGTTTTATTGCCTTAGTTTTGACATCTTTTTCATTATCGCAAGGAATTTCAATTTTTTGGGAATCAAGAACTGGCGGATTTTTTATATTTCTAGCACTTTTTATGAATATGACTGCATTTTGTTTAACTTTGTATAAAATTTGTTTTTATATTGACATTATTTGGGTTTGTTTGCTTAACGTCAGCAATTCTTTAGATCGAATTTCTATAAATGTCCATAATGAACAAATAATGTTGAGGAACATATACCAAACCAAACGACTATACATTTACACTGTCAAAATGAGCGATGAACTTAACAACTTCATGTCAATAACTATTAATGTGTTTATGGTTTCACAAACACTTTATTTGTCGATGAGGTTCTATCATTTACTGATGGGTGACTTTTGTGATTTCGGGATGGCAATTGGTGAGTATTTGGAGAAATTTTAAGTTTTTTTTATGTTTATTTAATAATTTATATCTTTTGACCAATTTTTAATTTTTTTTTTTTTTCATAATTTTTAAATTTTTCATAATTATGATTTTTTTGGTATCTTTTGAATACTTAGAATTTTTTAATTTTTTAGCAATTTTTTTTTAATTTTTCATAACCTCAAGCTATTAAATCATGCCTCTCTTATCCATTTTTCAGAGGTTTTTCTAAGTTTGATTTTTGGATTCATAATATCTTTGGTACAAATCATGAGCTGCCAAAATATTGAAAATCTTGTAAGTACTCGGGGATCTCCGATTTGTACAACTGTTTTGCTCTGAATTTTTTCTATTCAAATCGAATTTATACAAATCAAAACGTATGAAAAATTAGCGTTAAAATTAGAAATTTGAATTTTTGTATTGAAAATTTTTGGCTTTTCAAACCGAAATATTCAAATTGAGTCTGTTTAAATCGAGATTGTCCAGGGCTGCGTTTCTAAGGTATACTCTAAAGAGTCCCCCTTGGGTACTAGGATTTAAGTGTATTTAAACGTATACCCTAGAATCCCGCACTAGATTGGCATCAAATAAAAAAAATTAATTGATTAAAATAAAAATCATCAAATCCAGAAACAGGAAATCGTCAATAAGATCAGCGAAATAGATAGCGAGATAATCGGAAGTTTGGAGGGTCAAAATACACTAAATTCATTGTACACTCAATTTAAATTGCAACCAATTGAAATTCAAACATCAGGTGCTACAAAAATTTGTTTATCTTACTTTGCAAGGGTCAGTACTTGAAAAATTAGTTCATATTTAAATACAATAATTTATTATTCAAATTTCCTTACAGATTCTGCTATCAATATTGTCAAACATAACACTACTATTGCAATTTCATCAAAGACCCTTGCCAAAAATATAAAATGTATTTTAATTAAAATAATAAATAGCTTTGTAGTCGTAATTGAATTTTGATATCAAAAACATACAAAAATGTATTCGATTTTAGTAATTAGGGGCCGTTCACAAAGTACGTTACGCAAAAAAATTACTTTTTAGACCCCCCATCCCCCCTCGTTACGCTTTTTGTATAAAAATTCTTTTGTTTTGTTAAATCTGTTACAAAATCTTAGACCCCCCTAACCCCTAAAAAGTGAACGTACTAAGTGAACGGCCTCTTATGTAAATGTCAATAAAATTTTCTAATAAAAAGATTTAATGCATTTTTTATCATTAGATCACTAGCAATAATATATAATTATTGAATATTGCACATCAAAAAAACAAAAATGACATGCAAAACTATAAATTTAGCAAATTATAATACATTTTTTTACATTTAAATCTTGATAATTTTAGGAAATTTGTTGAGTACTAACATGAACTTCATTCAGTAATTCGTAAAACGCACCTAAAGTGAAATCAAAAAAATTAAAATTTTTTTAAAAAAATGTCCGAAATATCAAGCTTAAATTTTTTTCTAAAACCTCTTGAATTATTTTTTCTTCAATATTTTTCCCTCGCGAAATTAAATCCATCGTCAAAAGCCAACAATATATTTTACATAGCTTGCTTTCTAAGTTTCACACTAATCATACCTCTAGGGTCCCTATTTTGCCTTAACAAATTTTTGGAAACATCGAAGAAGGATCTAAAATTTGATATCTTTTATTCACTGTTGCTTGACGTTATCACGTATTTAATAGCTTTTCTACAATCTCAGACATCGTGTCTGGAGGCAGTTGAAACTGTTCAAAAAAATCAAAAATTCTTCAAGCTTCTCTTCGAGTTTGATCCAAGGCTCAGACACTCATCAGAAAATTGTAAAAATTGTACAATTTTTTCCAATTTTTTCAGTCAAAAATTGTACAATTTTTACAATTTTGCAATTTTTTCCATACAAAAATTGTAAAACTGTACAACTTATTACAATTTTTACAATTTTTAAAAATTGGAAAATTGGAAAAAATTGTACAATTTTACAATTTTCTGATGAGTGGATGAGTCTTGGTTTGATCAATTTTTGAGGCGCAATTTGAAGACAAAAATTTATTTTTTAAATTTTAAAAATTACTTAAACGACGACTTCTCCTTTTAGTCGCATTCTCATCTATTTTCTCTTCTCACTCTTCATTTTAAATTTTTTTAGAGATAATTAGTGTGTAACTCTCACTGAGAATAACAAAGCAAAGATTAATTTCATTTTTCGAAATAAAATTGTCACAGATAATAAAAGTATTTAATAAATATTTTGCAAGTAGTTAAACATTTGTGGACTCAATTAATATTTTTTAGTGATTTTTAATGAAATCAAAATGACATTTGTTTGCTTTTTAAATAAATTTAAAAGGATTAAAATGATGTAAAAAATGATAATAAAATAAATTGAAAAAAACAAGAAAATAATTTCTGTATCAAATGTTGACCGTCGAAGGTCAAAAAGAGAAGAAAAAATATAAAAAAAAACAGAAAAATTATTTGATTAACTTTTGTAAAATTGTGATTACTAAAAGCTATTGACTCCTATCTCCAAAGTATACGATAATAAAAAAACATAAAATTTGCCTAACTTGCATAATAATAGTAATCAAAAAAATGTTGAAATCAAAACAATTAACTAGCTTGATTTTCCTACTTATCATCTGTTGCATCAATTCGGAGCTAAAATGCAATTTTCGAGAATTTCAAGACACATCAACAATTTATACATGCGAGTTGGTATCAAGTATTGCAAATGTTGAAGGCTCACATATGCCAAGTAAATCTGATGAGGATGTTCAATTTATTAAATTTGATGGGTTCAATACCGGTGAACTATTCGATAGTAAATTTGAATTTTGTGAAAAATACAAAAATTTGGAAATTCTGAAACTTTTTAGTGCTGGAATTGCTGAATTAAATCAAAATATTCTCTTTGAGTGTAATAATTTGAAATTTTTATCACTTGCTTCAAACAAAATTCATCAAATTCCTAGAAATTTATTCATTCAAAATTCCAAGTTGACAATTTTAAGTTTAGAGCAGAATGAGTTGACAACATTGTCTGAAAATGTGTTTGCAAATCTTAAAGAACTCAGTGATTTGAACTTAAGTAAAAATAAAATTGAAATTTTACCTTCAAATATTTTCTTTCAACTCAACAACCTTCGTGTCCTTAAACTTAATTCAAATAAAATTCAAAGCATAACCAACAATAATTGGTTCAGAAATCTTCGAAAGTTAGAAAACCTTGATTTGTCGAACAATTTAATTTCAAATCTAGGTGACAAAAACTTCCAATTCCTCTCAAATTTACTGTCTTTACAGTTAAGTAGCAATAATATTAATGAACTACATCCAAATGTTTTCCACAATCTCATCAAACTTCAAGATTTAAACCTGGATTTTAATAAAATTTCAACTCCATCCGATCATGCATTTCATAAATTACAAAATCTCAAGAAATTAAGTTTTGGAGCAAATGGAATCGAAGACCTTCCTGAAAATATTTTTAGTAAATTGGCAAATTTAGAGGAACTAAAATTATGGAAAAATCAATTATCGACCATTCATTCGGACTCGTTTGGAAATAATCAAAAATTGATACTTATTGATTTAGAAGATAACAACATTGATGCAATTGATCCTCATTTAATTTATAATTTAAATGCCTTCCGACTTTATATGGATGGAAATAATTGTTATGATGAAGAATTGGAGAATACAATAGAAATGATCAATGAGTTGTCTCAATGTTTTGAGAATTACGAATCACGATCGACTAGTGGTAAGGCTAAGTTATTGCTCAATTTAAATTTATTTATGAATAATTTTCTAAAAGTTTATTTTTAAAATTTATAATTAATTTAATTAAATTTACAAGAATTTGTTGAACTATATTCAATTTTTGCAAAATTCTGCGAATTTTTTAAAATTTGTTTGAAGTTTCAAGTTGAAAGGCTTGCCAACACTGGTTTCAACTTTCTGAACATCCTCAAAACTATTTGGCCTGTTCACTTAGTACGTTACGCAAAAAATGATTTTTCAGGTTTGACCCCACCCCCCCCCCCCCCCCCCCGGCTACGCCCTTGCGAATGTACCAAGTGAACGACCACTTAAATAAAAATATTTTTTTTCTTTTTTTTTTGACATCAAAATTTCACAACTTTAAAAAGTATTTGAAAATCATTTCTAAACCTTGAAAAGTTATTTCACACTTAATTTGCTTAAAAAAATCTATATCACAATTTTTTAGGTGAACTATCGTTCCTAGAAGTAACAAGTACAAAAATTAACACAATTACAACAACTATGCCATATTCAAAAATAACTACTGAGGCAATGACAACTGAAAGAATGTCAACAACAGAAACGACACCAACAAAATCTTGGAAAACAAGACGAACAACAGAACATACTACTACGAGAAGAGTTAGAACAACTACAACAACAGAGGAAATGACATCAACTGCAGCATTACCTTTTCCATACCCTACCTTTCCGAGGAGACCAACAACTGAATCATCAAAGATTTATCATACAACTACACAGAAGCCATTATGGAATTTACTTGAGGTGAGTACAGAGTGTAGATTTTTTTGGGTATGTCCTAGGAAATTTCATGAAAAATACGTTACGACCAAAAAGGGGTCAAAAATGCTCATTTTTAGCGTCTTAAATTTCACGAACGACAACTAAAGTACACTTTAAAATAAACTCCCTAAAAATAATTTATTCATCATAAAAAAATATCAAGAAAGGAGTAATAGAAAACAATAATTATGAAAAATTCCAAATTAACCTTAAAAAATTAAAATTAAAAATATTTTCAGCCCCAAAATATTCCAACATGTGGTCAATCAAAATTGAAGCTTGGTACTGATATTTCGAGTTTTCAGATTCGTCACGGAGCATTTCCATGGTAGTACTAACAAATTCTATAATTTTCGTTTTTAAATACTAAATTTTCTATTTGTAGGACCGCAGTTCTTATTCGAAAAGATGGACAACTTTTTTGTGGAGGAATTTTAATATCAAGTAGATTGGTTGTAACAGGTATGGTCTTTAAGGTTATTCACTTATGATAACTATCAAGAACTGGATTTTTACCATTCCTTCTACTTTTGACACTAAATTTTCATGACAAAAATTTTCTTTGAGTGAATTTCTGGGGCACTGAACTACCACACAGGCGTAAAGTCCCTTCTTCACTTAAAAAAATCCACCAAAAGTGATTGTACTCTTTTGATAAATTTGATTTAAAAAATTCGCATTTAATCCAATCTTCAAAACTCTTTCAGCTGCTCACTGCATCGAAGGCAAAAAAAGAATGTACGTATTCAATGTCAAAGATTTCTTTATCATGCTTGGTGCACATAATGTTAAGCAATCCTATGAAAAAGGAAGAACGACAGTTAACGTAAAAGCTATTCACATTCATCATGATTGGAATCCATACATTGATCAATATGATGCTGACATAGCAATGATTGAGCTTGAAGCTAAAATTCAGTTTAATCGATTTATTCAACCAATTTGTATACCTGAAGCTGGTTCGATTCCAGCTACTAAGAGTCATGGATTTGTCGTCGGATTTGGTAAAAGTGAATTTGCAGATATTCAAGATGTTGCAAGATTAGTTCAAACTCCAATTCACAACAATCGAGAATGCTATTCAAGTGACGACACATATCAACTTCTCTTAAGTCATCGTGGATTTTGTGGTGGATATGCTAATGGTACTGGTGTGTGTACAGGTGACAGCGGTAGCGGATTGATTGTCGTACATGAAGGAGTTTTCTATCTTCGAGGAATTGTCTCAGCATCATTAAATGGACCTCTTAATGGCTGTAATCTCAAAGCTTATACGGTATTTACTGACATTTTGGAGTTTACGGGATGGATTAAGATTGGAAAAGATGATAAGACATTGATAAAATATTTGTTAGACAGAATCAGGAAGTGTGAAGCTCAGCAAAGCTCAACAGAAGGAATCAAAGTGGCGAAACAATTAGAGGGACGAAATGTAGATTCATGGAGGTAAGTTGCAAACTCTAGCAAACAAAGAGCATGCTTTTTGGTACCACGTTGTTGCTACAGTGAAAGTTACAGAAAAACATTACTTTGCATTTTATTAAATAATTGTTGTCGTTTATTTCAGATTTATATTTCCTGATGACTAAAAATTACTAAAATTGGTTCAAAGAGAGGGTCTTAACCTCCACTTTTGGAATAATTTCTTGAATTTTCAAGATTTTAAAAAAAAATCTCAAAATCACATAAAAAAAATTAAGTCCATACAAAATAATTCCATAGAAAATCTGACTATGTATCTGATTTATTTTAATGAAACAATTAAAGATGTCAATAAAATTTTTTTCATCCACATAAATTTTTATTCTATAATTTATTTTTATTCAACCTGTAAACAGAACATTTCAGAGTTAACGTGTTATTACAGCAAAAATTGGAATAAAAAAATAGGACACCATAGATTTTTTCAGAAAAATAGTAATTTTTTGCCAGGACACTGGCTGAAAAAAAGAGGATTGTTCTGTAGAAAAACCAGCAGATGGTCAACTTACCCAAAAGGTACAAGTCAGATAATCAGGTAACATCAGGTTTTATTTAAAAACTAATAAAAATTTTAAAATAATAATTCCAGTTAGACAGGAAAAAAATTTTAGTGTCAATCTCGATCCCAAAAATTAACCGAGATCAGGATTTCAAGAAAGTCTATGTCGTGTATTTTGTTCATACGCCCATACAACATGTTTTACTTTTAATTGTATTTATTTTTATTACTGGATGATAAAAATTCCACGAAATATCAGATATTGAGTTCAAGTTGTTAGCATTGAGACAAGTGTAAAAGACTGTACATTGACAGATATGTCATACTGATAGCACCAGGGGCGTAGCCAGGGGGGAGGTTTGGGGTCAAACCCCTCTCCCCCCTATTTTCGCGAAGTTTATACTAGATTTTATTGAATTTTTCAGATCCGAACCAAAAAAAAAAACGCCAAAAAGTAGCAAAAACCCCACCTCAAAAAAATTCCTGTCTACGCCCTTGGATAGCACCAAAACTTAACTATTGTTTAATTTTGAAAATTTTGGCTTCTTGACTTTTAATATGCGAAAGAAGAATTTTCATTTTTTGTTTTTACTTTTCTGGGCATTTTAAAAAAATTAGAAAATTTTTTGATCGAAAAGTTTAGTGTCGAAAAACAAGATTTAGGCAGTAATCAAAATCTTTGAACGTCATGATAAGATGAAACTTCTTACTTAATGTTTTATCAAAGAAACACCACTTTTATTATCAGTAAAAAAATTAATTAAATATTTAAATAAATAATAAATATCATAAACATAATGTCTCGTATAAACTGTCTCACGTAATATTTTCTTATCTTTTTTTTACTGTTTTGTAACATGCAGTACTCATTAGATAGTCATTCAAGTAGCTTTAATAAATAATTTTTTTATGATGAAAAAAAGAGAAATAATTATTGAAGGAAATGTTGAAGGCATTAAGGCGCGAACTGTTTTGTGGTATTTGGCATTTTTTGGATTTGCAATCAACACAATTGTTCGGATTAATTCGAGTATTGCAATTGTTGATATGATTGAGACAAAGTTTAAGAAATCTTCGAATGTAAATAAGACAGTGGCTGTTTCAGAGTGTTTGGTTGCTAATACTGATAGACCAGAAAATAATTTAACAAAGTACAATAACAGTGCTGAATCTGTAAACATCACAAGATATGTTTCTATAGAAAGACGATTTCTAGATCATTTTGATGTAAATTAGCTAAAGTTATTTCAAAAATTAATAAATTAAAAAAAAAACTAAACTTTAAGATCGAATACGAACAAGAAGGATTCAAATGGGATGAACATAAGCAGGGAATGTTCCTTGGGTCATTTTATTGGTTACATTGGATGTCACAGTTACCAGGTGGAATATTAGCGACTAAATTCGGAACAAAGACAATATTTGGATTAGCTAATTTTATTCCATGTGCATTGTGCTTCTTTACTCCCATTGCTAGTTATCTTAATTTTCCAATGCTCGTGGCCTTAAGAGTAGCGTCTGGAATTTGTACTGGTTTGTATTGAAATTAAGTTGATCAGATACTATACTGATATTGTTGTCCTAGGTTTATCATGGCCAGCAATGCATCATCTTATTGGACTTTGGATACCTGGGAATGAAAGAAGTCGGTTTGTGACGGTTTATTTGGGAACTGGAATAGGTAAATATAATTCAGTAAGCCGGTTTCAGTTTGACTATATAAGTTTGTCAATATTGTTTTAAGTTCTTTGGGTTGGTAAGTTCATAAAAAATCCTTAATCTCAACACTTTCTTTTAGGTGCCGCAGTCGCATTTCCAATTTTTGGCTACATCATCAAAATTTCCTCCTGGGAATGGGTCTTTCACTTCTGCTTTATAGTTGGTACAATTTGGTACATTTTTTGGCTATATTTTGTATTCGACAGTCCAGAAGTCCATCCTCGAATTGATCCAGCTGAGAAAGACTACATCATAAAGTCACTAGGCTCATCAGTCTTTCGAGAAAAAGACAAGCATGAAAAACGAGATATTCCATGGAAAGCTATTCTCACGTCAAGAAGTACTTGGATCACAGTGATAGCAGATCTTGGAAATGTTTGGGGACTGTTTACTATTTTGACACAAAGTCCAACATACTTTAGATTCATTCATGGATGGAGTATTGAGATGGTTGGTGTGCTGTCTGGATTTCCACATTTAATGAGAGTCGCTGCTTCATTTATGTTCTCCTCGATTGGTGATTATTTGTTGACTGGAAATAAAATGGCTCGTGAACATGTTAGGAAGTTGGCGGCTTTATTTCGTAGGTTTTTGGGAAGATTGTGCAGTTCTGGTTACAATTTTAAAGGTTTTTAAATTTGTAGATTTAGTTTTAAGCGGAGCTGTCTGTTTAGGTATAGCATACTCTGGATGCAATTTTACATTAGCAGTAGCAGCATTGACACTTTCACTAGCACTTAATGGAGCTATATCAACTGGTCTCTTGGCTGGCATCATTGACAACAGTCCCAATTATTCTGGAGTAATTTTAGGAGCTGTTGGTACAATATCGATCAATTCAGCGCTTGTGTCGCCAATGGTGAGTTAAATTTCTAAAAAATTAAAGCTTATATTAGTTACTATCCTCAAGCCAGAAACTATGGAAAGGAAAGAGGGGCTAGTGGGTTTAATTAAACTTTTTATATCGAAAATCCTTGTAACTTTATGTTTATCGTGTAAAAAATATTGAAAAGCAGGGTAAATTTTTAGGAAGGAGGAGTTTGGAGAAGGGTGAAAAGCTATTCCACTGACTTTTACTTTTTTCAATTTTTTAAGGTCGTCGGATACTTAACTTTTGAGAATCAAACTGTCGAAGCATGGCAACACATTTTTGTAATCACATCTGTTATTATGATTGTTACTGGAATTATTTACATAATATTTTATGATGGATCTCTTCAACCATGGAATAATCCTGCAACGTACAATGCTAAAGATAAGAAAATTAGGATGAAACTTCTAGAATTTAATGAAAAATTTAAAGTTCCACAAGAAAGTTCAAATGATTTAAACTGACTTGATAAAGTTTAAGTAATACAAAATTTTACATTTACAAACACTAATAATTTATTTTAAATGTAAAATTCATCTAAATTTATGCATCATCATTAAAGTTTTGAAACTGAATTAGCACAAACACGTATGATAAAATTGAAAACAGCACCTGAAACATATTTTTTTTAAATTTTAATTGTTAACAAAATATAAAAAAAAAACTTACACTAACAAAATAATTTTTATTTATTTTTTGATCTTCTGAGCCATAAAATTCTATTGGTTGAAAGTAAACTTGATCATAAAGATATCGAATTGCGATTTGATTGTGCTTATTGGTGAGAGTTTTGTCGTATATTTTGATAATTTTTGTGGATAACTTGTCCATCTAAAGTTTTAAAATTAGTCAATTTTTTTTAATTTCTCGCAATTGATTGGTTTAATAAATTTACTAAATTAACTTTTAAGGTTTTTTAATTCCTAAAAAATGGGGGCCGATCCATTAAGTGATCGTTCGCTTTTAAGCGGGGGAGGGGGTCTAGGAATTTGAAATAGGTCAAACAAAACAAAATTTTTTTCATACAAAAACGTAGCAAGAGGGATGGGGGTTCTAAAAAGTTATTTTTTAGCACAATGTACTAAATGAACGGCCACAAATCAAATCTTTTGTTCTAAATCAAACTAACTTAGAGGCCGATCACTTTTTATGTAGCGCTGAAATTCGGGTTTTTATCCAGCCCCCTCCCCCCTCCATAACGATTTAAACAAAACAATCGCGTGTAAGAACAAGCGACCATAACAAACTCTCGGACCCTTCCTCCTCCCTCCTCCCTCATAGCCTTACGTAATAATAAATGAACAGCATCTTACCAAATTTTGAACATTTTGACATTTCTTGGAGAGTAGTCCAAATAGCATTAAACCATTAAGAAGCTGGACAATTGTACCTACAAGTAATACAATCTTCTTAGAATAGGAATTTACAAAAAAAAGTAAATTCTTACTCAAACTCTTATCAGTAGCGACACCACCCAAATAAACTCGAAAAATTTGATGAAAATGAGTCAAGATCCACATAAATTCACATATTTTATATGAAGTGATCGTCATAGCCATAAAGTTATTTAATTCTTGGCTCATTTCGAATATGTAATAGTAGATTCTTTTTAATTGATAAATTTTTTTCATCAATAAATCTTGGTCATGGCAGAAAAGTAAAATTTCATCCATAATTTTCAACAAACTTTGAAGACAAATCCCAATCAAATCAACATAAAAACAAAATTTATAAAATATAAAAAAAACTGTTATAAAATTGATGCCAAAGTTAATTGCCAGTATTGCAACATGTAATGTTGGATATTCAATATATCCGATAGTTCCAGCAACGACCAAAAGCAGCGATACAACCAAAATTAGAAGTAATTTGATAATTTGCCTTTTAATAAATAATCTCAAATTTATCATCACTTTAAATTCATTTTCAGAAAGCCCACAAAGTTCAGAAAATAAAATCAGAAATTTTTGATTTGACTTGATTTTTAGTAACGATTCAGTAAATGCTAATATCATCCTAGCTGCTGAAAGAATGACTGTACATCCTTTAAATATAAATGCAACATTATTTTCCTCAAATGTCTTATTTTGTATTTCAGCGTAAAAATGGAACCATGTGAAGGATGTTCCAACTAGAAACAGAAATAAACGAAGTAAAAAATAGAAAATTGATGACTTTGAGGGAAATTTAATTTTGGTAATTTTAGTTACACAAAAATATTGAAGACCGAAAATTTCTAAGGGTTTAAGCACTAAATTAAGTTCTTTAGCTTTTGACATTTTCGACAAATGAAATACTTTTGCAGAATGCTTCCTAACGCTGAAAAATTTAGAAAAATTCAAATTAAGGAAAAATACAATTTTTTAAGTTATAATAAATTTTTCAGTATAAAGTAGTAATATAATCAAGAAAAGAATTTTATTCTCAAAAACTCTAGTTAGAGTGACCATCTCCTCAGTTTTTCTTTCGATTTCCGTCAATTTAAAATGTTTGTTATTTTCATAAAAGTTAGATGGCCCACCTTAATAATACTCAGTTTATTTTAAATTCAATCACATGAAAACTTTTCATGCTTGCATGATCTAAAAAATTAGCTTTAGTATTCCTTGTCATGGCACGATTTTGATATCTTGTAATTGATAGTCAAAACGCAAAGAATCAATATTTTAAAATTCATTATTTATTAAAGATTTTCCCCGATAACCAGAAATTTTAAAATTTAGTTTAAAGCAAGCTTAAAGCTAACTTTGTAAAGAAAGAATTCTTGATAGCTGAGAACTAGCTTTTAACTAACTTTGAAATTTTTGGTTATTAGGGTTTGGTACAAAACTCATTCTTATTTCATATAATTGATTAAATATGTATTTCAATAAATATCGTTAATTGAATTTGTTAAAAAAATTCATAAGATGTAAGCGAATTAACCATCAACTTCTTGAAATTGAATCAATATAATGACGTACGAAAGAATAGAAAATAACACCTTAAAAAAGAGTTATTAACAAACAAATTATAAATCAATCTTAAAACTCACCTCAACATAATAAATTTTATCAATTTTTTGTCGTCCTGTGCTATAAAACTCAATAGGTTGCGCGTTCATTTGATCATAGAGAAGCTCTAAAGCTACTTGACACTCATTGCTGATGAGAAATTTGTTGTCCATTTCATTAATTTTTGTCATCAATTCATCCATCTTAAATAAAAAACAATTATTTTTTAATGACAAAATTTCACATTTTAACATCGTCCCAGGATGTCACTTATCAAATTTGTCCGAAGCAGGGGCGTTGCCAGGGGGGTTTTAACCCCCCTCTTTTTGGAAAATTTCTTCAATTTGCTAGAGATTTTTGAGAAAAAAATCCCAAACCCTCCCTAAATTTTTCGTTTCATACAAAAAAAATTTCAAAATTTTCTTAATTTACCTTATTCTGGAAATTTTGACAGCAATTCGAAAGCATGAATAATAAGGATAGTCCATTTATGAGTCGTATGATGATGCCTATTTTATTATTTATATAAAATTATAAGAAACTCTCGAAATTAAAACTGGTCTGAATTGAATAGCAAAATCAAAGTCCAAAAAAATGTCAACTTACTTAAACTTTTTCCAGCCTCCAGACCACCTAAATAAATCCTAAAAATTTGATGAAAATTTGTCAAAATCCACATAAATTCCACTGTCGTGTATATGCTGATTGTCCATGCCATAAAGTAATTTAACTCATCAGCCATCTCAATTATGTAAATGTAGCCTTTTTTCATGTAATAAATTTTCTTCAGCATTAATTTTTTGTCATACTTAAATCGTAGACAAAATTCCAAATTTTCATTCAAATTTTCCATACAGACACTAATCAAGTCAACATAAAAGCAGAATTTATACAACATCATAAAAACTGTCGTCAAATTAACACAAAATGTTGATGTCATTAAAAACAGGCGCCAAAATGGGAGTGAATTTTTCGACATGATATATTCAGCCATACGAAAAGCAACAAAAATCATCGCAATCATTACAAGTTGAATTAATCGAGGAATTAAATTTCTTTTAAATTTTCTCAAATCCACAATTCGCTTAAACTGATCTTCCATAAGACAACAAAAGTCATTAAAAATTATTAAAAATTTATAATTTGATTGAATTTTTACAATTGCTTCACAAAAGGCAATCAAAGTTCTCGGTGGTGATATCATGACTGTAAAAGCTTTAAAGATGAAAGCCACAATGTTATCGTTTCGTTTTTTGTTCTGAAAATCTTTGTAGAATGACATCCAAGTGAGTGGTGTTCCAATAAGGAAGAAAGTGAGCCGACAAATGAAGAAAATTGTAAATCCTTTAGATGGATATTTAATTTTTGAGTTCACAAAATTTTGTTTATTTGTAGTGAAGAGCTGAAGACTGACGATCTCTAAAGGTCTTAAAAATGAGGTCAATTCTTTTATTTTTGACATTTTTTTCGCTGAATGGATTTTCAAATACAATGTTGCAGTTTGTAGCACAAATTTACACTGGAATTCAAATGCCGAGTAGGAATTGTTTTCAAAACACATTCTAATAGTGTGACAGACATTTTAATTTATTATTCAACATTGCAATAATCACACACGTGCCTTTAATTATTACTTTGAGTTCAACACGATTTTATACACTCATTAGTTGACTGACTAGAAATTTTTCAAAAAAGAAAAAAAGAAATTAAAACACGTCCATTGCCAATGAATTTTATTCATATTTTAACATTTAAGATTTTCATTTTCTCTGAAAATTTTTATTGCATTAAATTTTTAAATATTTTTTTGAAATTAATTTTCGAAAAATTTAGTAAAAACCAAAGGGGTTGCAATGTTAAAAATTCGCCAACTTGGCTTAAAATTTGACTGGCAACAAAAATTTTTCATTAAAAAAAATTTGTATGGAAAGTTAGAAAGTATGCCATGAAATAAAATAAAATTTAATTTTTTGAAGGTTCTGGACCATATTTTTTGGAAATGAAGTCATTTCTGTGGGAAGGCTTGTTCCAAATGTAGTTTAAAAGCTTAATATTGTAGAAAAAAGGAATAAAAAATTATTACAAATTTTTTTGATTTTCTCTCATCATGGCTCACTTTCTCACTTTGCATACAAATTTTTTTTTTTGAAATCAAAAATTTTTGTTGCCATTCAAATTTTAATCTAAGGTGGCAAATTTTTAACATTGCGACCCCTTTGGTAAAAACTGTATTTTTTTACAACTCAAGTCTAATACTATTAGATACCTTGAGTGCAAATTAACAATTTGGATTGAGAATTATTTAAAAAATTAGTCTGCATGCAATTATAATTACAACCTACCTTAGCTTGTGCAATCTAGTTTGATCCACGTGTTAATATAAATAATAAAATTTATTTATTAACTACAACTTTTTCGTGATTCTAATAATATAGATGCCTTGTTAGTAATTATTCTACATGCGGCTGATTTTTAATGTTAAATGTGTTCATTATGATGTTCCATTAATTATAGCTGAAGATTCAAGCAATGGGGTGTCTTGGAATTGCAGCAAAATAATAATATTTGATAGAATTGCCAGCATGATCTATTAAAATGTCGGATTAGTTCAAATTTGCTATTATTTAGTAGTTATATGACAATTCATTCAACATACACCAGCAAAATAAATCTTGCAAATTTTTTTATCTCCTGATGTTTGAATTTCAATAGGCTGCATAGTAACTTGAAGGTAAAGTGACTCTAGAACACTCTGGCAGGTGTCATTTCCGGTTACTTCTTCATCTAGATGGTTAAGTTTTGTAATGATTTGATCATTTTGCTAGAAATATTTGAAAATTTAATTTATTTTTACAAATTTTACTAAAGACCCTTCAGAAAAAAAATCTGCAAAGTCCAAAGGGTTCGTTTACTTAGTACCAGGGACGTAGCCAAGATGGAAAGGGGGCTTTTAACTCCCCCTCTTTTTGGGAATTTTTTTTAATTTGCTAGGGTTTTTTGGGAAAAAAACCCAACCACCACCCCCCCCCCCCCTCAAAATTTGGAAAAGTCGGACCGAAACCTGCAAGATTACCACAGTATTGGAATATTGTCAGAACGGACCTGAAAGTATCACGTTGCGCACATAGTAGATCGAAACGAGAGCCTTAGTTTATTCAGAACCTAGATTTCAAAATTATATTCTTGACCTATGTACATAATGTAATAAATATGCAATGTAAATATACTATATTAATTACTCCGGACAGTATGTCAACAAATGAATGCAGTAAAATGCACCAAATGAGAAAAAAATACAATGCTTTATTAATTAATAGCTTGAGAAAATTAGGCGGAGTATTTGAACAATTATTTTGACATTAACATAGTGTTGTCCAAACTATTTTGGGCCACGGCACACCATGACTTAAAAATTTTTTTCGCGGCACACCAACATTTGTCTGCAGCGCACCTATAGTTTAATTTAGCAAAAATAGTACCAATTGCATGAAAGATTGTGTGCCGCGGCACAAAGTTTGGACAACACTGCATTAACCTATCAGGTTTAAATCACCTTAAATAACGAGATGTAAGAATGAAATTTGCAATAAGTAGACAAGAAGCAATAAAAATTTTGATACAATACTCACATAATTCTCAATATTTTCACAACAAATCACCAAAAATGTCAACATTGTGGCATGAAAGCAAACATTATATAGAAATCCTGCAAATAAAATCAACAATTTAGAATCTATTAACTAAAATACAAATCCATAACTTGAACCTAAATATCGTCGAACATCACTCAAATCCAACAATAAAAGTTGATAGAATCTCAATGAAAGCCACAAAAGTTCAGTGTTCATGAAAAAATTCAAGGTTATGCTAATAAAATGATTGACTTCGTCTGTCATTTCCTTAATGTAAATGTAGGACATTTTGCAGTTGTAAATTTTCTTTAATAAAATATTTTTGTTGTGAGTATTTATGGCAATCAAGTCAAGTGCTTCGCGAAATTTTCTCAAAGAAATATAAATGACGTCAACATAGAAACAAATTTTGAATAAAATCATTAATGTAGATAGAGTATAAGTCGTATTTATGGCAGCGACAGCAACTCCATAATAACCATAATCAATAACAGAATGCACAGCACTAACAACAAAATAAGCCACAATAAAAAATCCAATTAATGTCAACCTTCGATTTGAAATTTTAATTAAATTTTTGAAACACATTCGTAAATTCATTTCACGTCTCATAAATTCATCAAGTTGATGAGCAAGAATGAAAAATTTTTGATTACTTTTGACCTTAAAAAATGCTTCCGAACAAATTCCAAATGACTTATTTTGATTTAAAATCCATAGAAATATTTCCAAAATATAACCAAGAAAATTTGTTTTTATTTTCATATTTTTGACCGAAACCAACCAAATGTCGTAAAGAACGTATGCGCGAATGCTGATTGCAATCATCAGAAAAATGTAAAAAATAATGAAATTTTTCGATGGAACTTTTTGGTGTAATTTTTTAATCGAAAAAAATTGAAAGCCAAAAATTTCGAGAAACTTTAAAAATGTGTTTAAATTTTTTAAATCTAGCATTTTGAATTATTTTCTATACTTTTCAAGATTGTGATGGAAATGAATAGAGTTTTGATCAACAAATAAGATTTTAAGTTTATTACTTTTTTTAATATTGATGAGAGTGGTCAATATCGTAAAAGCATCGTTGAATAATTTAAAGGCAAATGCACTTCTGGGTTTTGAGTTTAATATTTTATTCATACATCAATTTTAATATCTGACCCGAAAGGCACAAGTTGGTTAATCGAGATGAAATCCGGCACCAAGCCGAAGTGAGGCCAGCACCACTCCGGCATAAATTATATTCCAGCTTTGTGCTGGTCTCACTCCAGCTTGGTGCCGGATTTCATCTCGATTAACCGACTCGTGCCTTTCGGGTGACTAAATAAAATTTAATTCTTTTTTCGTAATGTTATAGGTCATAAAGACATTATTGTTTTGAATAAAAAATTACATTAAATCAGTTTAACTGCAGCTCAAATCTTTAAACAATTTTCTCATAAATAATCAATTTAATTATTTTCAAACTCAACAACCCCCATTTAATGCAGTCGTTCACTTTTAGTGTCCGATTTTTAAGGGGGAAGGGGTGTCTGAGGCTGTGTTAGTTTTTGATGGATTTCATAAGTGAACGGCTCCTTAGATAGTCTGAAAAGTTTCAATAATCTAACCAGGGGTGTAGCCAGAAATTTTTTTGAGGGGGGGTGTTTGCTACTTTTCGACGTTTTTTTTTGGTTCGGATCTGAAAAATTCAATACTATCTAGTATAAACTTCGTGAAAATAGGGGGGGACCCTATTGACCCCCAAAACCCCCCCTGACTACGCCCCTGAATCTAACAGTTTAAATCTAAATATTGCAACGCCATAATAATATTTTCATCATCGCTTTTCTTAACGCAAGGCTTTTCATCTTTATTTGTATCAAATTTAGGCTCATCATCTTTAATTGGTGCTGGATGAACTTTCGCAAATTTAACTTTAATCAATTAACTTCCACGCATCGCGTGTAAGTTATTGGTTTCACCCAAAATGCCCATTTTCGAGTTCACTATGTTCCCACCACTTTTATGAGAAGTTTTTGGTACCAAAATGTGCGTCTCGATGAGTAGATTCATAATCTGCAGGAATTTTTTAACAAAAAGGCCATTAAAGGGGTCAAAAAGCCAAAAAACTGATTTTTTCGCGCCAAAAATTTTGTTATCAGGGTCACAGCTTAACCATTAGACTTTCAGGAACTGATTCTTTTGCCATATGATCAGGCAACATAAGCAATTATCGGGAAAAGAGCTAACTTTTTGATATGTGCACAACTTTATAGACCTTTGAACAGTCAAAGTAGGGCCAAAAAACGCTCAAAATTGACCATTTTTGGCACCGTTCTCGCTTGTATTAAGCTTAAATTGACTAATTCAAAAACCATTTCGGGGTATTTATGCCTAAAATGTATAGGCCAAGTTTCAGCCAATTTCGTCCATACCTGTGTCCACAAAGTCCATTTTTCGTTTTTTTGGGTATGCATGGCAGGATGAAGTCATGAAAAATTTTTTTTGGTCCTAATGGTCTCTAACTATCGATATACAACATAATTAGTCGTTTTTTCCCAAAATTAACTTCCACGCATCGCGTGTAAGTTATTGGTTTCACCCAAAATGCCCATTTTCGAGTTCACTATGTTCCCACCACTTTTATGAGAAGTTTTTGGTACCAAAATGTGCGTCTCGATGAGTAGATTCATAATCTGCAGGAATTTTTTAATAAAAAGGCCATTAAAGGGGTCAAAAAGCCAAAAAACTGATTTTTTCGCACCCAAAATTTTGTTATCAGGGTCACAGCTTAACCATTAGACTTTTAGGAACTGATTCTTTTGCCATATGATCAGGCAACATAAGCAATTATCGGGAAAAGAGCTAACTTTTTGATATGTGCACAACTTTATAGACCTTTGAACAGTCAAAATAGGGTCAAAAAACGCTCAAAATTGACCATTTTTGGCACCGTTCTCGCTTGTATTAAGCTCAAATTGGCTAATTCAAAAACCATTTCGGGGTATTTATGCCTAAAATGTATAGGCCAAGTTTCAGCTAATTTCGTCCATACCTGTGTCCACAAGATCCATTTTTCGTTTTTTTGGGTACGCATGGCAGGATGAAGTCATGAAAATTTTTTTTTGGTCCTAATGGTCTCTAACCACCGATATACAACATAATTAGTCGTTTTTCCCAAAATTTTTATCTTTTTCCTAAAGTTTTTAACTTCCACGCATCGCGTGTAAGTTATTGGTTTCACCCAAAATGCCCATTTTCGAGTTCACTATGTTCCCACCACTTTTATGAGAAGTTTTTGGTACCAAAATGCGCTTCTCGATGAGTAGATTCATAATCTGCAGGAATTTTTAATAAAAAGGCCATTAAAGGGGTCAAAAAGCCAAAAAACTGATTTTTTCGCACCCAAAATTTTGTTATCAGGGTCACAGCTTAACCATTAGACTTTTAGGAACTGATTCTTTTGCCATATGATCAGGCAACATAAGCAATTATCGGGAAAAGAGCTAACTTTTTGATATGTGCACAACTTTATAGACCTTTGAACAGTCAAAATAGGGTCAAAAAACGCTCAAAATTGACCATTTTTGGCACCGTTCTCGCTTGTATTAAGCTCAAATTGGCTAATTCAAAAACCATTTCGGGGTATTTATGCCTAAAATGTATAGGCCAAGTTTCAGCTAATTTCGTCCATACCTGTGTCCACAAGATCCATTTTTCGTTTTTTTGGGTACGCATGGCAGGATGAAGTCATGAAAATTTTTTTTTGGTCCTAATGGTCTCTAACCACCGATATACAACATAATTAGTCGTTTTTTCCCAAAATTTTTATCTTTTTCCTAAAGTTTTTAACTTCCACGCATCGCGTGTAAGTTATTGGTTTCACCCAAAATGCCCATTTTCGAGTTCACTATGTTCCCACCACTTTTATGAGAAGTTTTTGGTACCAAAATGTGCGTCTCGATGAGTAGATTCATAATCTGCAGGAATTTTTTAATAAAAAGGCCATTAAAGGGGTCAAAAAGCCAAAAAACTGATTTTTTCGCACCCAAAATTTTTTCTCGGTCGCGCGTCAGCGACCACAGAAAGAATTAACCCCCCAAGTAAAATGTGTGCAAAAGGAATTAAAAAAACTAAGGATTTTTTAGAGAAAAAAAAAATGAAAATATTAATTTTTTGTGTTAAGATTTTTGCGAGCTAAACTTCATATTCTTCTATTTCGTAAGTATACAATGTCAATAGAAACATTACTAAACTTCCAAAAACAAAGCCTGTATTAATATTTGTGAAATTTGCAATTTATAGATTTTTAATGTACGAAATGGCACTTTTAAGAAAAAATTTAGGTTCACTTGGGAGTTGTGAAAGAGCTGTGTGGAATGAAACGAAGTGGAGCGAACCATTGCTGAGCGAAGCGAACCATTGCTGAGCGAAGCGAAGCAATGGTTCGCTCCACTTCGTTTCATTCCACACAGCTCTTTCACAACTCCCAAGTGAACCTAAATTTTTTCTTAAAAGTGCCATTTCGTACATTAAAAATCTATAAATTGCAAATTTCACAAATATTAATACAGACTACATTTTTAGCAGTTTAGTAAAGTTTATGATTAACATTTTATACTTATGAAATAGAAGAATATGAAGTACAGCTCGAACGTTAAACATAAGAAATACATTCAATTTGATGTTTTTTTTTGAAAATTTTTGTAATATTATAATAAGTGTATTTATAATCTATCATAAGTCAAGCGTGGAAGTTCGTGGCTTTCTACGTAAGTCGTGTTTTTTCGGTCTACTTTTCCATTTTTGGACAAAAATTTCAGCAAAAAATGCAACAATCGAAAAGCTACAAACACCAAGCCATATATTAAATCCAAATGCCAAATCATCAACTGTTAAGACTTTTGGTCCATTAAAAGTCTTTAAAAATCTTTGTTTTTTTGAATAATGTTTTTCAGTTAAATATTTCATGATTCCAGTGTCAATCAGTCTATCAATGTTCAATTTAAACATTCGAAAATAAAATGAAAGGTCAAAAAATACAAAAGCTTCATGTGACGTGTACAAAACTTTGTCAAGTTTATTCCAATCATAATTTTTTTGATTTTCATTCTCGAAATAATTTTGAAACCATTCATTGACACATAAAGCAATTTTTGCTGACGAATTTTGAGATTGAGTGTCAAAAAGTCTTAGGTAGTCACTTAAGTGTATTTGTGATACATTTAGTCTAATTTTATAGTTCAAATAGAAACAAAATTAGGATTGAAAAATAATATGGCAAATTTTTACATTTACCTTCTATGCTGACCATCCTCAGCTGTCATAATCATTTTATTTACTGCAATACTTGAAATTTTATAACATCTATCAATCAAGTCTTCAACAGTTTTCGGTGGTGATCGTCTTGGCTCGTGTGTCATAAATTCAAACAGCTTATCGTGATAACAAGTTCGAAAAATGAGACAAAATAGTGTAAAAAGTATCAAAATAAAACGAGAAAAGAATACTGATGGTAGTTTATCATGCGGGATTCCGAAGAAAACTTTAACAACTACCCAAAATGCATTCAAATTATATCGATTAGTTGTAGTCTCTTGAGAGAGTTTTGTGACTCGATTAATTGTGAAAATGGACAATAATGTAACAACAATTGTGACACCTAAGAGACACCAAGTTGCAGTATCAAATGGTAAAAATAATTTCTCATATGGCGTGTAAGCTTCAGCTGGAGTAGCTACAAAATAAACATCAAAATCTACAAATGGATTTGTCATCCGATAATTTTGATCTGCCAAGTTAATTGCATCGATGTGGAGGAATATATGTGGAACTTTGTAGGTGCCATTAATTTCAATAAATTCAACTTGTTCAGGATCAGAAATGTACGACGCATAGTGCTTGATTTGAACAGGTTGATATGCAATTGTGAAATTGTTGATAATTGAAAATGTTTCAAATATTTTTGGTGCTAATCCATGAACTTCAAAGTTTTTATGATCCAGGCTTACTTCAGCATAGCCGGAGACGTAAATTTGTATTTCGCGATTTACAGGAACTGGTAGCATTAAGACTAATTCACAGCCATGAAAATTCAAGAATTTCTCATGATTTTGAAGCTTCAAATCCCATTTCATTGACTTGATATCAAATGTGTTCAATCTCCTCAAATGTCCATAATTGCATGCTTGTGGACTGAAAAACTCAACTGTCGATAAGCTAACAGTGTCCACATCATCCACTGTGATAAAATAAGAGTGCATGAAAATTGAACCTGAGAATACAAACACATGTTTGAAAGTCGTTAGCAGTTTGTGAGTTTTTAATTGATCAAAAGTCAAATTAGGTGTGACAATGATGAACTTGAGCGGTTGATTACCATAGCGATGAATGTCAACCGTTGTCTCAAATTTTTGAAAGTTCTCGAGGTCATCCAAGAAAAAAATTGTTGGTCGATGAACTAAAATTGACCTTGTATTTCCATAAATTTTACGATGCTGTACAATAAATTTGAAATGATGAGAATTTTTCAATGAAAACTTTGAAAATATTAGGACTGAAAAATCTGTATATAATCCAATAAAGTAGACATTAAACTCAATTCTCTCTTTGACGAAGAATTCGTCGATAATTTCATGTAAAATGTTCGAAATTATTGCTTCATTTTTATAAACTTTTGAGGATATTAATGAATTTTCAGATGAAGCTATGCTAAATAATAATTCCAAAATAATTAAAAATGTAATTTGCATTTGACAGAAAAATTAAGCCAAGAAAAATCAAACTTGTCCTTTTAAAAATAGGCAAATGACTGAGAAATTTATTTTTATATTTGAGTACTTTTTCAACTTAATTCAAAGCTTTAATTATTAATAAGAATTCGTTCAAAATTTCTGTTATTTTTCTTCTTATTTATGTAAAGAACATATAATGACTGAATGTACTAGTAGTGTAAGGCAGTGATGGCCAACCGGTGTGCCGCGGCACACTAGTGCAAGGCTCAGACACTCATCCGAAAATTGTAAAATTGTACAATTTTTTCCAATCTTCCAATTTTTAAAAATTGCAAAAAATTGTACAATTTTCTAGTAGTGTGCCGATTTTATTTCCAAAAAGTACATCTAGCCGTGCTCCGCGTGCGGTTTTGGTCATGATTTACTTAAAAGGTGTGTCGCGGCACTGGTGTAAGGTATTGATTTTTTTAATTACAAAAATCAAATTTTCAAGTGTCCAAAAACTTTATTAATGATAATTTAGGGGTCATTAAAATAAGGAGGTAAATTTTTTTCAGGGTCAATCAATTGATCGCTGTTTGATCGTGATCGGTGATCGTCGATCAGATCGACAAATGATCGAACGATCAATTGATCGATTCGATCAAACGATGTTTTATGATCGAATGATCGACGATCAATCGATCATATTTTGAGAAAAAGATCGATAGATCGTTGATCGACTCGATCAGAAAACAAATTTGATCGAGACGATCAATTGATCAACGATCAAAATTTTTCTTTGATCGAGGCGATCAATTGATCGATCGATCACTGATCGAAAAATGATCGCACGATCACGATCATTTTCTCATAATATGATCGATTGATCGTCGATCATTCGATCAAAAATACCGATCAATTGATCGTCGATCAAACGATCGTCGATCAATGATCGAATGTTCGAAGGTGAAAAAAAATATAAATTAATAATCAATAAATAATAATAAAAGTTCCTTTTAAAAGGAGTAAATCCCTTCAAATTTTTTAGTTCATTTAGTAGAAAGAAATTTAGCTCTTAATTATTTTTTTTTTCTAAATCATAATATTATATTCATTCTTTTCTTTAAAAAACTATTAGAAATTAATATACATTGAATCAAATTTAAAGGAAATTCTGTATGGAAAGATCCTATTAAAAATTTGAACTTCTTTTTTTCTAGTAAGTTTTATTTGATGCTCAGAATTAATATGGTTCTTATTATAAATAAAAATAATATTTTGTGTGTTTACAAAATAAGGTGGAGAAAAAAAATTAGCGTAAATAAAAACAGATTATTCCTAAATATTACACATTAAACTATACATTAAACTGTACACTATTAACAAAAACTAAGATTCGAACGAAAATTAAGATTCTACAATAAACATTTTGGATTCTAAAAGTTTTTTCACTATTAGCAATATTTTCATTATTATAATTTTAAATCTCGTTTAATTTACAAAAATATATTATATTGTATGCAATAGTTTCTTGAAATTCTCTTCTAAGAAAAAGCGTTACCGTTTATGGTCACAAATTTGTAATTTTTAAAAACTTGTAGTAAATAATGCTTGACTAATACAGTGTGAGAATTGTATTTCAATTTTATTTCCTAATTTTTGGAACTTTTCGTTTAATTTGTATTGAAAACGATATCAAACAAGAAAATGTTGCTTTAACCAGCACAAATTTGAGATTCAGTTAGCAAACTTGAGTTCAAACTTGAAATTTAATTTAGATAATGCAACCTACAATACTTTAATTTTAAAAATTCTCGTTCAAGACATTTTTTTACAGTACTCTTATGATCATTGATTAGATTTAATTTATTTATTAATGTTTATCGATCATTAAATCAATTTTTCGATCATTTATCTGAAATTTGATCGAAAATCGATCAAATGATCGATGATCGACCGATCAATGATCGATCGATCAATTGATCGCCTCGATCAAAGTAAAAGTTTTGATCGTTCGATCAATTGATCGTCTCGATCAAAATCATGTTTTGATCGAATCGATCACTGATCGAGCGATCAAGGATCGAAATTGATCGTACGATCACGATCTTTTTTTGATTTTTTGATCGAATGATCGATAAAAAATTCGATCAAAATCGATCAACTGATCGACGATCGTTTGATCGTCTCGATCAGAAATGATTTTGATCGAGGCGATCAATTGATCGATCGATCACTGATCGATTTTTGATCGTATTTTGCGATCACGATCATGTCGATCACGATCATTGATCGTTGACTGTCCCTGATTTTTTTAATGCATATTGAAAAGAGAGAAGGGGAACAAGATTTTGATCTATTTTTAAATTTTAATAACGTAAATTTTTATTTAATCCATCTCTATAGCCAATATTTCATCAATTACATCATCCAAAGATTCTTCAGAATCTATCTGTCCTTCAATCGCATCAGAGTTCACATCATAAGATTCAGTTTGATCATTTTCCTCCAAAAATTGATCTCGTTTAGTTGAATTAATAATTTTTTCTACATTTTTAAATTTTCCAGCCATAACTTCACCAATAAAACTCAAAATCGAAAAACAACAAAATCCAAGCCAAATATTAAATCCAAATGCCAAGTCCTCAACTCTCAAAACCTTTGGTAAACTCTGAATCTTTTCAAATTTTAACCTTTTTGTATAAAAATTCTCAGTTAGATGGTTCATAATTCCAGTTTCAATCAGACTGTCTACAATATGCTTAAACATTCTAAAATAAAATGCAAGTTGATTAAAAATAAAAGCCTCGTGTGATGTGTACAGGACGTCTTCTAGTTGATGCCAATTATAGTTCTTCCTGGTTTCGTTTGCAAGATAATTAATGAAAAATTCATCGACACATAAAGAGAGTTTGGCTGATACATTTTGTGACTGTGTGTTGAATATTTTGTAGAAGTTGGCAATGGTGGTGTTGTAGATGTGCAATCTGGTAAGAAAATTGATTAATTAGTGTAAGAAAAGTTTCCCCAAGGTAAACGTTGTGGATTTTAATGATTTTTTTAAATAAAGTTCCGTTCAAATTTTCAGAAAACTTATAAATTTGACCAAAAAATGCATTAAAAAAAAATAAATAATGAATAGAAATTTTTTTTAGGAAGTTTTTTCAAAATTTTCTGAAAAATTACAAAAAAAGTTCTCAAAATGGAAATTTTTGACCCCAAGTCATTCTTTTTAGTTACTCCAAGAAAAATAAAACTAAAATTTCAGTCTAAACCTCAATTAATTAATCTTTTACTCACTTTCTCCCCTTCCTATCCTTAGCTGACATTATAATGTCATTATATGCCAGTGTAACAACGTTGTACTTTCTATCAACCAAATCTTCAAGTGTCTTTGGTGGAGCTCGTCTCGGTTCACTTGTCATGAATTCAAACAGCTTATTTTGGTAACACGTTCTAAATATCAAACAGAAGAACAAAAATGCTAGCAAATGAAATCTCGCAAAAGCCTCAAATGGTACATGAGTCTGTGATATTCCAAAAAATATTCGAATGACATTCCAAAATCGAGTTTTAACCTTCCGGCCATAAAAGAGATCTTGTGCAGCTTTTGGGAATTTATTGACAATGAAAATCACCAAAAATGCAATTAAAAATGTAACAACAAGAAAAATCCAGGTTTTAAAGTCAAATGGAAGGAACAACTTCTCATAAGGTGAATAAGCTTCAGCAGGAGTCGACACAAAATAAAAATTCAAATCCACAAAAACATTTGTCAGTCGTCCATACAAATAAGCATTATTGATTGTATCAACAAGTAAAAATATATTTGGTCTCTTGTAAGTTCGATTAATTGGAACAATGTGAGTGTCATGTGGTGTTATAAAGTAAGAAGAATATTGAGCAAGATGGACTGGCTGATATGAATCAACAAAATTATTAATTTTGGCTGCAATTTGGAAAATTACAGGAGTTAAACCATGAATTTGGAAATGAGTTTGTTCGAAGTTGACTTTGGCATATCCAGATGGGTGGATCAAGTCAGTGCCACGAATGGAAACAGGCAGCATTAATACTAACTCACAGCCATGATAATTTAAGAATTTTTCATAATTTTGTAACTTTGATTGCCATTTCATTGACTTTTTGTTGAATATATTCAATCGCGTCAAATGTGCTCGATTACAGAGTATTGGACTGAACCACTCGACTGTTGACAAAACGATTGTGTCTTTGTCGTCATTAGTAATGAAATATGTATGATAAAATACACCAGATGAAAAAACAGTCAGTTCAACAAATTGTGCCAGCAAGTCATGTGTTGAAAGCCTCAAATATGTCAAATTCTCATTAAAAATTACAAATTTTAATGGCTGATTACTTTGTCTGAAAATATGAAACTCTTGTTCTAGAGTTTGAAGGCTTTCAATGTCAAATAAAAAGAAGATTGTTGCACGATTGATAATTATTGTTGGTATCAAATTGATAATTTTAAAAAATTGCAATCGATACTTAAATTTGGCATTATTCTTTGATGAGAAGTCAGAAAACACATTTAATGACAAGTCAGTCCAATCCTATAGAAAATAAATATTGAAATCAATTTTTTCTTTTATGTAAAATTCATCAACGAAATCGTGAAGAACACGAGAAATCAGTGATATGTTCTCATCCACATTAAGTGGCTGTAGAGTATTTTCACAAAAACTGAAATTCAGTAGCATAAAAATAAATAAAATTAAAACCATTGTGATTTAGTTTAGTGTCAAGTAACTTCTGAAGTCTGATTTTTGTGTTTGCTGTGTCGAAGTGATCAATTTAGTTTAAATTATTAATAAGTTAAGTTTGATCAAAAATCGGTGAGAAACATGAAAATTAATTTTAATTGTTCAATCGAACTGGTTTGTTTAATTAACAATAAAAGCTTTAATTTACATTTACATATAAATCTAATAATATATGAGGATGTCAAGGTATAAAAGCTGAAGTTGGTACTGAGTTGTTTTGCTGAAATAATTATCGAGGTTCTCAAACTATTGGAATCGTCACTTTCCATCCTTCAACGTTACACAAATTGATTCCTCTTTGCATACGGAAATATCCTCGTTCACCAAAATCAACACCTAAAAAATTATTATTTTTATTTTTTCATACTTTCAACAAGGGTGTGGAACCGATCAAATTGATTTTTGATCATATTTGATCTATTTTGATCATTTCTGATCATTTCTGATCATTTTTGATCATTTTTGATCAATTTGATCAGTTCCACACCCTGGACTTTCAATGATTTTAAAAAACTTTAACTAACCCCAAGAATTTCTCATAATCCAATAATCTGTTCCATTTTCAGTTCCATATCCAGTCAGCAAAATAGCATGTGCACCACCATATTTACCCTCAAATGATGAATAAATACCAGATTTAAGGTTGTAAAAATTCTCATAAAGATAAAATGTCACAAATGCAGGTCCAACATTGTACAAATAGTTCCTGATTGTCTCCTCATCATTTGGTAATACATACCACCCCTTGACCTTTGTACTTGTTATCCTTTTCCTTAATTTTGATGCGCTGCATTCTTGTCGTTTGTATCCATAGTAAGCATAAGTTGAGGATGTGCAACCTCCTGTAGATATTGAATACGAATAAACGGCATCATCCCAACCACCGCTACATAAGTCTGAAAATAATCATCGTATTGGAAGATTTATAAATTTATAAGCTAATAAGTACCACACCTGTGCACTCCATAGCCTCTTGTTCACTCAATTTCTGACATTGACCTAAAGTTTTGCAAGCAGCAGCTTCTATTGCACCAATGGCAGCAAATGCATAGCAACTGCTGCAACTTCCTTGATCTTGGACAGGTCGAACGATTCCTTTGTCATTCCAATTCCAATATTCAGGTAAGGCTGATTCACGGCCAACTCGGGATGTTCTGGAGATCGGTGGGACTTTAATTCCTGGAAATGAAAGATATTGATTGAAATAAAAGGAAGAGTTGTGTAATTTGATGTTAGTAATTTTGGAGCTTAGTCAGTATTCATTTATGGTCATCTGGTTTACTACGACACACCTTGGAGATAAACCATGACCAAAACCTATACAAAACCAGCAGCAGCCAAAAGGTCATAAAATATTTCGATTTTTTAAGCACCAATTGCGTTTCTTGGTACTTTTATGGTATTTTTCATTAAAATATTTACCTTCAGATGCATAAGGTGACGTCTCATTTCCTCTGAACCCCAAAGTTGTTTTCGTTAGTTCCTCAAAACTCAAATATGAAAATTTATTCAATTCCAGCTCATATTTTTCCTTTCCATTCCTAAATCTTTCATTATGTCTTTTAATCATTCGATATTTTCCGATGACATTATTTCTGATTCTATCAACTTCATCTGCTCTTTTTCCTATTCTTATTTTGAATTTATTTAAATATTCATTAAAAATTTTATCTTCTTCAGCCTCTGGTAAAGTAGCTGATTTAATTTCACAATAATTATTAATGAGGATTAAAAGAAAAATCACAACTTTTAGTTCCATTTTTATATCAATGAGAATTTTAACTGTTCTTGTGATTTTATCGAATAATACTGAGCTAAACCTTTATCATGTCACGACAATCTCATATCATCTTTTATTGTCAATGTTTTTCCTTGATAATTCTTTTTATTTTGGTTTGTTGACTCAACTAACGGAAATTGTTTTATGGGCTATAATAAAGGCTGGTGTTTTTTGCACAAACGTCAGTGCAGTTATGCCAAAGTAATCTTGGAATGTTATTTCGGAATGTTTCAACTTTAAAATTTTTATGGATATTATGTTTAGTTAAGATTTTGGTTCTTTTAAATTGCACTTTTGTGTTAAATATTTGAGCTTTTAAAAATCTTTAATTTATTGTGAGAAGCATCCTCGTGAATAATTATACCATCAGATTTGTATTTTTCAATGCATATATTGCAATTTAAATTTATAATGAGTCAAGATCCAGCCCTAGCTAGCGTGGAAGTTGCTTTTATCTCGCCCTTAACTTTGATTAGTGACCTTAATTTGTCGATTTCTTTGATAATAATTTTATGGCATATTGTTGGTCTTACTATCAATGTTTATGTGGATCTAACAGCTGACTTGATAAACTATGCTTTATTAAGAATTTTCTAGACAAAGTGACATTATTATAGTATTAAAGATGATGAGTCGTCTGTAATATCTATTGTCATTATGCGACCTTAATAAGGAGCCGTTCACTTAGTACGTTCGCTTTTTAGGGGGAGGGGGGTCTAAGATTTTGTAACAGATTAAACAAAACAAAAGAATTTTTATAGAAAAAGCGTAACGAGGTGGGGAGGGGGGTCTAAAAAGTCATTTTTTGCGTAACGTACTTTGTGAACGACCCCTAATGAAATTTGTGCGTAGCGTAGATTTTTTTTTTGGAAAATTCATAACAATTAGAGTCATGCGGGTGAGTAAAGATTACGAAAAAATATTCTAGATATTTTTAAGAAAAATTTTGGGGATGATTATTTTTAGCACTAAGGGGCCGTCCAGGGAGTGTAACTGATCAAATTGATTTTTGATCATTTTTGATCTTTTTTGATCATGTTTGATCATTTTTGATCATTTATGATCAGTTCCACACCCTGGGGGCCCACAGTGTAATGCTAATAATAAAAATATCACATGTAAGAACAAAAGACCGTAATAAACTCTCGAATCCCCCCGGATTAAAATTTCTTTTGTATCAAAGTGAGTATACCTAGTTCTTCAATTTATCCACAAAACTCTAATACAAAACACCACACATGCAATAAAATCAATTTAATCTCAATACATTTGTAATAAAGAACACACCAAAATATTCAGTAGATACATCAACGTATCCATTTACACAGAAACACAGAAAAACTCAGATGTTTATACTAAAAATTTGTAATTTGTTTTTCACTCAATTTAGTTGCAATTTACGCATTGTTCTGAACAGTTTATCGTTGACATTTGTCGCAATTATGCCAATCTACAAGCTTCATTATTTCAATATTACCGGTCTTGGTGAACCAATTCGATTTCTGCTCAAATATGGAGGCATAGAATTCGAGGATATTCGTTATAATGCTGAAGACTGGCCAGAGGCTAAGAAAAGTAAGCGTTTTTTTGAATTTGTAACAGTTTTTAATTGAATTTCCAATTAGTTTACTGAACATTAATTTGAGTAGGTTAGCATATGCTTATGAAATTATTATTATTTTTTTTTAATTTACTAAAATTTAATTAAAAAATCAACAAAGTTTAGGTAAATATCTAAACATGTCTTTGAACACAAAATATTTTCTATTCATTATCTAATCTGAATCTTAGATACTTAAAATTAATTTTTAATTCCTTCCAGCTATGCCATTCGGTCAAATGCCACTTTTAGAAATTGATGATAAGAAAATTGTTCAATCAATTGCAATTTGCAGATATTTGGGAAAACTTGTTGGTTTGGCAGGCGACAATGATTTTGAGAGTTTACAAATTGACTCCATTTTGGATTGCTTTAATGACCTGAGGTTGAGTAAGTATTAAAGGCTTGAATTTTAATTTTATGAGCGAAAAATCTTAAAATTTCATTTTCAGAAATCTCAACAGTACTTTACGAGTCAAACAAAGAAATTCAAGCAGAAAAACGCAAAACATTAGTAGAAGAAACTTTGCCTTTTTACTTGGGAAAATTAGATGAAATTGCAGCTGAAAATGATGGACATTTGGCTTTGAAGAAATTAACATGGGCTGACTTGTATGTTGCAGCTTTTCAAAATTATTTGAATTTTGCATTGAAAGATGATTTTAAGGACTTTGAAGGATATCAAAATTTGCAAAAGGTCGTCAGCAATGTCTTGGCGGTTGAGAATATTAAAAAGTGGGTTGAGTCGAGACCTGAAACAATTTGTTAGATTCGAAGTCAAAGATGATGGAATTTTGAGGTTTGAGGATCAAATAAATTAGGATTATTGAAATTAATGATGGAAATTATGTAGTTTTATTTTTTTTAATTCTTTTACTTCTTTATAACAATTTTGAGAACAAATTAATGTTGAAAGTAATTGATAGAAATTTACAGAATCAAAATATTTAATTACAGCGATGAACAAATTTTGAAGTAATTTTGCAGAACTTAACAAAAGTTTCAAAATTTTTAAGGATTTTAAAATTTAATTAAAAAGGAGTAATTTTCCATTTTAAAGTTTCTTAATCTTCTTTTAAATTCTATAGAATATTCATTTCATTCGTTACTTTTAATTAAGTCAATAAATTTTTGAGTTTCCAGAAGACAATTCTTTATTTCTGAAATTTATTTCCTGTCATTTGAAAAATTAAAATTATCCAGTCCAACCAGGAGCGTAGCCAGAGGGGGGGGGGGGGGGGTTGGAGGTCAAGACCCCCCTATTTTCGCGAGGTTTACACTAAATATTATTGAATTTTTCAGATCCGAACCAAAAAACGGTGAAAAGTAGCGAAAACCCCCCTCAAAAAAATTCCTGGCTACGCCCCTGCGTCCAACAATTTCATGTGAAACAAACACTTGATAAAATATATTAAATTGTAAAATATTCTAAGAATTCTCTAAAATTTCAAATATCATCATTTTGATCAGTAATCCAACCAGTGTGCAGCGGCAGAATTTTTGTTTTTCGAAAAGTACTACGAGCTATGTTTCGCGTGCGGTTTTCTTCATGACTTACTCACAAGGTGTGCCGCGGCACAAAAAAGATTGGCCTTCACTGCATTTTAACGAATCATAACTTATATCCTCATCATGATCTTTAAAATGCTTTAAAACATCCAGATTGTTCGATTTCATAATAAATGTTTTAATAAATTCATCATAAAATTCGTTTAATTTTCTCATAACAACAAGTATTTGGTTCCTTTATATTTCCACAAGTTTCCATAATTTACTGATAAAAAATATCCAAATCGGAGCAAATCACTTGAAGGAGCTTAACTTCCATTAAAGGAAATTTTTCTTATCTCACTGAAAACGTGATAGTAATGATTTTTGTTGATAGTAAAACAAAAGCCATAGGTGGGATGTTTATGTGCACGGGCAAGTGATGATAAAATTTCTGGCCTGAGAACTAAAACGTTTAAAGTAAATTGATACGTGTACATTTGAATTTTGATGATACATAATGAAGATGAGAAAAATTGTTTGAATGATTCAGCAGTTTTTGGGGTATGCGTGTCAATATTAGAAATATGTTGTGAAATATGTTAAGTTTATGTCGCTAATTAAATTAATTTGAATATTTTTTGAACATTTAGGTTATTTTCTTTTTATTAAGACTTTAGAAAAAAAAAAAAAAAATCATCTGCACATCAAATTGTGGAGCAAAAGAAATCAATTTTTCAATAATATTTTTATAAATTTTTCACAAATCGTCTAAAAAATGATATTTTTGGAAACTTCTGAAAATCATTTCTTGCATAAAACCGGATAAAGCTAATAATCTTATTCGACAATTAATTTTAATTCTTTATGTCTCTTAAAAATGACCTTTTGCTGTAAGAACTCAACCTCATTAATATGAATCATGCTCAAAAACATTTCAAACTGAAATTTAAAACCTTTATTTAGCCTCTACCAAGCCCTCCTTTTATTTATCAATTTTACAATGTGTCAACAACAATAAAATTAATTCAATTAAAAAATTCACCCGGCATTATTTGCCCAGACTTTTCAGTTCTGTTTATCAATAAAAAAAAATTCTATAAACATCGCATCAAGTGGGCAGCAAACAATTATTCTCAAAATTACATAACAACAAACACTATTGCACCATACACAACTAAATTCTTACTAATCTAATCGATCGTCATATGTGTTGAGTCACACGCACACCAGAACAACTACAGCTATATCTTTAAATGTCTCATCGCATCTTCTCCACAGTCAAAGAGCAACCGTGATTCCGTTCAGATCTAAAAATATTTTTTCATACCAAAAAAATGTCTTACAAAGTTTATTATTTTAATTTCCGTGGTTTGGCTGAGCCAATTCGATTTTTGTTGAAATTCAGTGGAACTGAGTTCGAGGATGTTCGATTTGAACGTGAAGATTGGCCAAATTGGAAAGACAGTAAGTTTAAGTTTGAAAAAAAGCCGGTGAATGAATTTTTTTTGTGGCAATACAGTGACGTTGTTGGAATTTACTTGTGTTGTAAATAATGCTTTATATGGGATGTACAAATTTAGTTAATTGAGATTATTATTGACTCAAATGTTGGGGCGTATGCCAGACTAAGTTCTGGAATATATTTGTGATGATGCAATGCAGCATATGTTGAATTATAGAAGATTTAATTAATTAAATGCGAATTTTTTAAAATTATTTAATTTTTGAACTGAAGGCCAAGTTAGAAGTGGAATTTGTATGAGAATGATGTTTAATATTTTCCAATCTGAGGTTTTTTTGAAATTTTTACTTAAAAGTCATATTTTTTGTTCATTTTTTATTTGCTAAATTGTTTGAAAAAAATTATTCTAAAATATTTATGATTTTTAAGTTCAGTTTACTTACTTGAACTCAATTTTAGTCAAAGCATTGCTTGATTTGAACGAAATTTATGTTATGGATTTCTTTTGACAATTTTTTGAAACAATCAACATCAAAAACCATTTCCTTTTAAGGAAAATCCAAGTATTTAATGATCATCATTAATAAAAGACACCAAAACACAAAAACTTCACTTTTTCAAGTGACGTCATCGGCTATTGACCCCATAAAAAGCAGAAAAGCATATCTCGATTAATAATTGATAAGATAACAAGACCACACTTGTAGTTTTATCAAAATAACATGTCATAAAAGGCAAAAAAGAACATTAATTTGCAATGACATAATAGTTGCATGATTACTAGTTCATTTGATAATAATTACAAAATAATAACAAACAAAATGACTTGACAAAAAAATGTGAATAAAATTGTTGATAGAATGACAATTTACGAGAGTTTTTTCTATCTGTTAGATAATTTACGTATTTACATTTTATTAATAATTTTTTTAAAAAATTATTTGTGGAGTCAGCACCATTAATGCTAGACACCAGGGGCGTAGCCAGGGGGTGGGTTTGGGGGCTTATTTTCGCGAAGTTTATACTAGATATTATTGAATTTTTCAGATCCGAACCAAAAAAAAAACAAAAACGTCGAAAAGTAGCAAAAACCCCCCCTCAAAAAAATTCCTGGCTACGCCCCTGCTAGGCACTTCAAAAATTAAATTTTACAACCATTCAGAAATCTTAATTTTTAATAAAAAAAGAATCTAAAAAACTCTAATTTATTTTTCAGAAATGCCAATGAAACAAGTCCCAGTCCTAGAAGTTGATGGCAAACAATATTTCCAATCTGTCTCAATTTGCCGCTTTTTGGCACAAAAATTTGATCTTGCTGGAAAGACTCCAGAGGAAAATTTAGAAATTGATAGCGTTGTCGATACATTTGTTGACTTGAGATTGAGTAAGTTTTAAGAGAATTTAAATTTAACTTAAGACTTTAACAAATTTGTCTCTACTTTGTAGAAGTCACACAAGCCTTCATGTCCCCAGAAGATCAAAAAGAGGCAGCAATGAAGAAAGTTTTGGAGGAAGTTGTTCCACTTTACCTCTCAAAGCTCAACTCACTTGCTGAGGAAAATGATGGATTTTTGGCATTGAAACGTCTCACATGGGCTGACATTTATGTTGCTTCATTGAGTGGATTAATCAGTTTTATTAGCAAAGGTGGTGATTTATTTGCAACATATCCAGCATTGAAGAAGGTCATTGACACTGTCGAATCTAATGAGAATATTAAGAAGTGGATTGCTGAACGTCCAGTTACTGATTATTAAGATTATTTTTTTTTTGTATTTTGAATGATTTTTTGAATAAAAATTTGTATTTTTTTAAAAATTAAGTAAAAATCAGAAATTTCATTTATCCTAAGTTATTTAAATTTTTAGGTAGACTTATTGTGTTCTGATAAGTTTTATATAATGCAAATATGTCAAGTAACAGTACTTTAGACAAAATTATCAATTGAAAAAAATAAGTTCAAAAACAAAAACTAATAATTTTTTAATTTTTTTTTATTAAAATAATTCAAAAATATTCCACTACATATTAACCGAATTCCCAAAATGCAACCCAATTATCTCAACCACGTCATTATCTCTGCTCATCGAAATTCATATCCAAAATTGATGCCGTATCCTCAGGTGCACGTCCAATAAGTTCCAAAAATTTCAAATAATTCCTCATAACCCAAAATTCCATAAAAATTTTCCACAATCGATATTCGAAAAATATTTTCCGTCTTAAATATGAAAAAATATTTCCACTGGACTTAAAGAGCGATGAAATTGCAAATCTTGCCATAATTTTTGGTCTATCGACAATGTCACCATGTTCCCGAGCAATTGCACGAACGATATTTAAATTCCTAACTATAAAGAGTAAATTCCTTGGCATATCACGCAGGATGTTCATGATTATGTCAAATCTTTCTGATGCAATCTTCTTCATGTACTCAACCTCTTGTTCTGTATATTTTGTTGCAAAACTGAATTTATTTACGTCCAGTGGCTTTTGAAGGAGAATTTCAGCAAATCTTTTGTGATCTGAAACGCCAAGTTTGTCGCTGTAAAGCTTCATTAAGTCGTAGTCACGAAGTACAATTGCTTCCCAGAATCTTGATAAATTGTAGCGAATTTCTTGTGGAATATTTTCATAAAGGCCATGGTCAAGGAGGACTAGCTGAGCTTTACCGGATTTGGATTTTCTGATGAAGATGTTTCCTTAAAAAAATTATTTTTAAATTTTTTTGACAGTTTTTTTAGTTTTGCAAGTTTATGTCAATTCTGACAAATTTTTTGGACATTTCTTAAATTTTACCGTGAAATTTCTAAAAGCTACCTAAAATTTTGTCAATTTTGAAGATTAAAATCAGCAATCTTATACCTTATATTGGTGCCAGTAAAACAGCCAAAACTTACCTGGATGAGGATCAGCATGAGTAAATCCAGTCACAAATATCTGATATGCAAAAGTCTGGAACAGCTTCATGTCAATATCCTTCAAACTCAATTTCATCCTCTTAATCCCATCCATATCACTAATTTTACACGCATTATCAATATATTCAGCAGTCAGTACTCTCATGCCTGAATATTCATGATAAACTTTTGGAATGTGAATAAAATCAAAATGCTTAAGTTCCTCAGCACATCGTTCAGCATTTTGTGCTTCATTGGCAAAATCAAGTTCCTTTTGGACTGAATTCTTTAAATCCCTCAACATCCATCCAAAATTGTAATTTTTATGAACGAAGGCAATTAAATCTTGCAAGAATAAAATTGTCCCAACATCCCCACGGAATCGCTTTTGTAAGTCAATGTATTGAACTTTTACAGCCACGTCATGTCCATCTTTGGTTTTGGCACGAAAAACCTGTGCTAAACTTGCAGCTGCAATTGGTTTGTAGTCAAATTCTTGAAATAGCTCATCTGGAGTCTTTCCAAAATCCTCAACAAAAAGTCGATTAACTTCGTCTTTTTTTCGTTCCAGACATTTGTCTTCGAGCTTTTTTAGTGTGTCTGTGTATTCGATTGGCAGGATGTGATTGATGGCTGAAAATCCTTGACCAATTTTTATATAAAGTCCACCATTTAATAAACAACCTTCGAGTAGTCGATTTGCAGCTTTTAAGTGAACTTCTTTGACTTTTTTCTTGTATTCTTCTGAATTTTCGTCGAGACCAAAGAGGTCTATTTGGTAGTCAAGAGACATTTGACATGCTATTTTGGCTGATCGGAGGAATCTATGAATTGCACCTGAAATTGGATATAATTCGGTTTTTGAATATTTTAATTGAAATTTTGGTGGATTTTGGACTCAAAGTTGATTTTGAAATTTTCACTGTAAAATCCTCAAAATTAACAACATCAACTTACCAATCGTCTCTGACTCTCTAACCGTAAAATCATACAACAGTAAACTTCCAAAAACACTTCCAAATATTAAACTTTTTCTGTATTTCTTCCAACTTGGGACGACTTGTGTCTTTGTCGACATTCCATTGCTGACCTTTAATGCTGAATTTTGAAACGGAAATTTGATAATTTTGCTCAACATTTTCTTGAACTAAGCATTTAATAAATTAAAATTAGAAATAAAAATATTCATGAAAATTGATAATAAGAAGGTAAATATACTGGAACAGCTGATTGAAGACTGAAGTGGTTTAAACCTTTCTGAGATGACGAAATTTTTGTTTTGAATGTTTTTTGTTTACGTTTTTAGCAGAATGTTTTCAACAAGTTCTCAATGTTTACGCCGATTGAGAAATCAACATTGTAGAAAAAAAAATTCAAATTTTTATACAGATTCAAAAGTGGTTCACAAAAATGTTTTTTTTTTTTTTTTTTTAATTTAATTTATTAATTTTAGTTTATTAGAAAGTTATGCTTTATTTTAAGAGCAATTTAAAATCTTACATTGATTTAAGGCAGGATTTCAGACATTTGATTCTTTTTTTATAAAAAAGTTATTTTTCGACTCTGCCTTATTCTAAATATTTCGCAAATTAGCCTCAAAGTGAAGAAATAAAAAATCTCGAAAATCGATAAAACTGAAATGCCAGCAAAAAGTCCCAAAAGTCCACCAATATAACTCAAAAAATCAAAAACTGTAAATCGCTGCACACGCTGCAAAGCTATGAACTCATTTTCTTTAAATCCAATTTCAACATCATCTTCATAAAAACGTTCATAATGCTCTAAATCTATATATTGTCGTGTTTTGACAATTTCAATATTATATGTGGTAAAGCTACACGGTTGTAGACAGTTGCACCGCTTTAAGAAACTTTCTCTATCAGACATTTCATTTCGAACATCTTTAATACAATTGTAATCAAAATATTCACAAATTTTTGTATATTTTCCTCTAATGACGTCAAATGGAACACATCCACAAAAATTTAACAATTTTTCAGCAAAACATTCAATTTCACAACTTTTTTGTGTGTAAATTTTGAAAAACTTCAATTTTCTTTCATCTTTTAAAAAACAAAACCTCTGACTTAAAGGCAGTAAGTTAAAATCTTCACTTGATGTGACAATCTCGGGTGTTATTAAAATTTCAAATTTTTTACCAGGCTCCCACTCAAAAGTATTAATTTCATTTACTGAGAACTCCATTGGATATTCAAATGGTGAATGAATGTGAAAAATGGGCGAAAATACTCTGGATGAGACCTGAATGTCTAAAATTTTGTAGCTTCTGTAAGGTTGTGTCCAAGGTTGAATTTTTGACATTCGCTTGCTTCCACCTTGAAGATGGTATGACTGCTGATAGGAAAAGTCTGGAGAAATGCTAAAATTTAAAAGTTAAGATAAATTTTCATTTAAGTTTTGATAAAATCTAGTTTTTGAACCTTTTAACATTCAAAATTTCATCACAAGGTGCAATATTATAACTGAATCCCATTCCAAGAGGAGTAACAAGAAATGGTGCTGGTACTTTAAATTCTCTATCCCAAGTTACATTGATATTTTTATATATTTATAAAGGGATGAATGTTTCTTTATTGTTGGAATAAAAAGATGACTTATGTTTTGGTATTTTTGCAACATGTTGAGCGATTCTGAATTTTCCGTAGGTTTTTGAAGATTTATTAGTACACCGATAGTGGGACTAAAATAAAAAAAAATATTTATAAAATTATTATTTACCAACAAAACATTATTTTTTGAATTTTAAATCCAACCATTGTGCTTTAAAAAGATAAACACAAATATACTCAACTTCATCACAGAAATGGCTCCCAAAAGGTCAACTAAAATTGAACTTAATATTGTCACGGACGGAAATGGAATTTCAGTAACGTTCATGACTTTATGACTTGAAACAATTGAAGTTGAATCAACAGAAAATTTTTGATTCAATTCTCGAATCATGAAGGAGCAGGCTGTGATTGAAAGGATGAATGAGATTGTCCATGCTAATCTAAAATTAAATTAATCTTTAAATTGAAGTTTATTAATAAAATCTGGTCTGAATTTCTCGGGCTTAGTAACCTTGGGTATTACAACCCGAAAAACTCACATCTGATCATCAGAGAACAAACCTTTCAGACATTTTAGAGTCACTCCTAGAAACGTACGAAAAGCTGTGAATTGATGAATTTTCTAAGAATTTCTGCACATATTTCCAAATTTTCATCAAGCTTCCAACAGTTTTTGGTTCTCTCAAAAATATCTTCTCATCACTCCAAGTAGATTTTGTTCTTTCACCAAAAACTCCCATCCAAACATGAAAAGCAATCTCAAAAGCTGATAAAAATGAGAATCCAAAAAATAATCCAAGAATTCCACCAACAAATGAGAACCAATCAATCATTGTGAAATATTTACGACGAATCAAAGGATAAAAGCTATCGTCTTTAAAATTTGCTACTATTTTGATCAATGCAGTTTCTTGCAATGTGCTTCTGTTAATGAATACAAAAATAATGTTATAGACCATTATTTTTTCATTAAACATTAAACAAAAAAACAAAGCGCAAATTGAAAATAAATTGATTACAAAATTAGATTTTTTGATCATCCTAACATTTTCTTTAAAAAAAAAAATTAAAAATTAAATCCCAATCTGATTTATAAATTTTCTCAAAAGAGGAAATCATATCCTAGTTTTTCCGATATTTTTTTAAATTATTTAAAATTGTAAAAAAATACTTACAAATATCCATTTTGAGTCACAAACTCGTAGCTTGTCTCTTCGCATGGTGGGTAGCATTTGCACTTAGCTTCATCAAACTCTTCATATTCATGATTAAAACATTTAAGTTGAGCTGTGCTGCATATCAGTGTCGTATTATTGTCTGAAAATATTTAAAAATGATGTAAAATTCAATTTTGGGGACTTAATTGCTTACTGATGAAATAGTAAGGCACACATGCACACTTTTGCAGAATAAATGAGCTTTCGCATTCCCTCAAACAGTTGATAGACGTGTATGTCTTAAAGAAATTCAGCTGTCGTTCATCAGGCGTGTAACATCGACGTCTAAACAAAAAACTCATAAAAACCTTCAAAAAAAGATAAAAATATCAAACTCTGTACTCATCAACATCCAATCCCAGCAATGTTTCATCAGTAATTCTAATCCTTGGAACAATAGCGATTTTAGTAAGATCCTCAATCTGTACATTTATGCTTCTATGCCTTGATGAAGGCATTTCAAATGGAGAATGAACAACAATTGTTTTATCTAAACTGACAGCATTACATTCAACCATAAAGTGACATGCAACAAAATCGTTAGGTGGAACAATTACGTGACCGACTAATCCAGCTTCCTTTTTTGTGGTTGTTAATGGAAAGTTTGTCAAGTTTGACAATTGATTTGAATTTTCAGTGGAATTAAGGATGAAATAATCAGCAGATGAATTTTTATGGAACATTTTGCTTCTATCAATCATGTTGAATGTTTTGCACCAACCAAAGTATGATATCGTGTATGTTGGATCTATATTGTATTTTCCAAGCCATTGAAGCTTCAGAGGTAACCAATAATGCACAGAAAGCTCAAACTTAAGCCAATTTAAATCATTTTTAAAGCAATCTCTAAAAGCCCACATAAATTTACATCTATCTCGAACTAGATCTTTATATGATTCATTTTTAAGATTTTGAAGAAGTAAAAGTCGATCGAGACTTCCTTCTTGAATGATTCGCGAGCAAATTGAGATTGCAGGGAATGGAATCTGTAGATTGTCAAAATGTGATTAATAATAAATAGTTTCAGAAAAATTAGTTAACGTATTTACATTTTCAATATGAATGGCTGAGTCTGGACGCTCGATGACAATTGGATTCTTTTGAACTTTGATGATAAGTTCAAAAAATAGGAAAAGACAGCAAGTTAAAGAACAGAGAAGTGATATGATCCAAAAAAGCCTAAATTTCAAAAATTTGTAGAATTAGTATGATTTTGGCATTAATAAAGTACTCGAATTAAATTTTTCCTACTTTTCAATCCAGTGATCTCCCTTAGAAAGGTATGCAAAACCATGAAGTGTTGTGTTTTCAAAATAAGTATTTAAATTTTTCAAAAATTTCATTTTATTTGGAAAAAATTTAATTCTCAACTCAAACGTTCCAATAAAATTGTGAATTTACGTATCAAAATTTTTGTTAAATATTTAAAACGGGAAGTTTAGCTTCCGCATTACATAATGTTAAAATTGAAACTAGAAAAGATAAAAATTTATAAAAAAAAACATGAAAATAGTTTTGTTAAATTTAATTAATCACGCAATTGTCAAACATAAATCTTGATTAATTCCAAACGTTTACAATACATTCATACCAACCCTACTATCTACACTTTTAAGCCTCAAAACATCACAAATCAACCTCAGTGATAAGAAATAAAAAATTTCAAAGAGCGACAAAACGGAAATGCCAGCAAAAAGTCCCAAAAGTCCACCAACATAGCTTAAAAAATCGAAAATTGTAAACTGTCTAACTCGTTGCATTGAATTAAACTCATTATCTCTAAACTTAAATTTAACAATTTTTTCATTTGATCTAAATTCAACCAATTCGTAGCTGTAGGTTATATAGTTGCAAGGTTGTAAACAGTTGCAGTTGTTAAGTTGTTTCTTGTTTTTTAAAATCTCATTTTTTAAAGCCTCCACACAAATGTAGTCATAGAGCTCACAAACATTTGTCTTACTGTCTCTAATGACATCGAATGTGACACAACCACAATTTTTAAGTAAATGTTGAGATAAACACTCAATTTCGCAATTCCTTTGCGTGTAAACTTTAAAAAACTTCAATTTTCTTTCATTTTCCAAGTAACAGTTTCTCTTTGTTAATGGAAGCTTAATAAAATCCTTACTTGACGTCACAATTTCGGGAATTATAAAAACTTCAACATTCCTTTTACCACTTAATTCAAAAATATTTTTAAAATTCAAATCAAAATTCATTGGATACTCGTACGGTGAATGAAGATAGATGTAAGGCACAAAATATTCTCGAATTGAAAATAAAAATAAAATTTCATCATGTACATAAATTGCATTCCATGGTAGTGGTTGAGTTCTTTGATCTGTTCTATCCTCATATTCATAATTGAATGTTCCAAAAACATCTTCTGGTGTGATGTCTGAAGGCCATTCTGGATTCCATGGAAATGGTGTTACTCGTTGTCGTTTGCCGTTATCAAAAAAACCATTGTAGTTGTAGGAGAAGTCATTGGATATTCTGTGATTAAGAAAATATTTAAAGCATATTTGGATTGTGAA
Organism: Chironomus striatipennis; assembly: GCA_026123125.1. NCBI lineage: Eukaryota > Metazoa > Arthropoda > Insecta > Diptera > Chironomidae > Chironomus > Chironomus striatipennis. Next base: position 8,420,488 of record CM047391.1, on the reverse strand, counting down.
TTTTGTGAGGTTGAATTCCAATAAACTTTTCGGAAAGACACACGTCGGATAATCGAGATGAAATCCGGCACCAAGTCGGAGTAAGACCAGCACCACTCCGGCTTGAATTGTATGCCAGCTTGGTGCCGGGTTTCATCTCGATTATCCAATCTGTGCTCCTTACGTCTTAAAATCTTTAAATTTTTACAGTTTTCCCAAAAAAACAGAAAAAATTACTTACGCATCAATCATAAACATCTCATTCATCTCAGCGATATTAAAAACTTGAGCTATTCCTCTACTAGTAAATATATCAGCTCTCGAGACTTCAAAAATTCGATTCCATATCATAATTGGTGGACGCTTGATTCCAGAATGATTTTTAATTGTTGGAACTATTTTGTTACCATAATCTGAAATATTATAAGGAAAACGTATTTTTGCTGTACTCATAGCTTCTTGTGGATCTTGATGGACTAAGTCTGCAACAATTATTCTGTAGGATTGATTTGTATTTGTATTTGTTAAAATTTGAATAAAAATTGGTTTAAAAAAATAAAATATACAAAACCTGATATGTGCAATTCAAACATTGTGTCCGTTACAGTTTCCAAATAAAAGTGCAAAAATGACATTTTTGTCTGTCTGTCATGCAAAATTCGAAGTTAAATACCCCTTGTTCGAAAATTCGAAAAACTTTAAATTCAAATTAAAGCATTATCGTATGGAATTTATCAAGTTAAATGACTGAATCCATGATTTAGGGCTACAATGATGTCAAATAAGTCAAAAAAATCTAAAAAATTTGGCAAATTCAAGAAATAGCATAACGTATTTTTTTGAATTTTCAATTTCCGAACATACATATTTGAATACCCCTAGACTTTCGATAAGTGTGTCGAACATGAATTGCGCACATCAGTACAAAACTTAACTGCAATTGAATATTTTCATGAGCATAATTAGATTTAAAATTAAAATAGTTATAATTAACACCAGCCTCTTGTTGCATTGATAGTAATGATCTTTTGACATAATTTTCAAAAATCGTTACCGCTGGAAAAGGAATTTGTGTTATATTGTAGTGTTCATCGCATGGAGTTAAGGATGTTAAATCAATTGTTAGTCTTTCTTTTAGCACAATAATCATAGATGTACATGTAGCAATTGAAAGAATGAAAGATACCAACCATGCAAATCTAAAAGTTTTTGATGATTAGTGTTAAACACATACATTTTAAAAAATTTTTTTACCTCTCATAAATCTTCATTTTAGAGTCTGAAATGTAGTTAAAACTATGAATTGATGAGCTGTTTAGATAAATTTTCACATAATTTTTAAATTTCTTTAAAATTTCTCCCATATTTGATGTTTCCACAAACATTTTTTTGACTTTTGATTTCTTTACCGAATTCAAAGAAAAAAGACCACTACAAATATGAAAAATGATCTCAAAAGCTGACAAAAATGAGAATCCAAAAAATAATCCAAGAATTCCGCCAACAAATGAGAACCAGTCAACCATTGTAAAATATTTTTTCCTAATTTGAGGGTAAAAACTGTCTCTATTGAAATTTACACTCAATTTTGAGATTCCGATGCTGTTAAATATTTCCGGAAATGCACTATGGAAAAAAGCCTTTTAAATTAATTTCAAATAAATTGGAAATAAAAATCTTACTTTAATGAGCTAACTCTTTGTGTTGAAATCTCATAAGCAATATCGTTGCATGGTGGGTAGCACATGCAAGTGTCTTCATGAAACATTTCATATTCATGATTAAAACATTTAAGTTGAGCTGTGCTGCATATCAGCGATGTATCGTTATCTGCAAATATTCAAAATTAATGAAAAATTCAATTTTGGGACTCAGTTGCTTACTGATGAAATAATAAGGCACACATCCACATTTTTGGAGAATAAATAAACTCTCACATTCTCTCAAGCAATTAATTTGTGTGTAGATTTTAAAGTATTTAAGTTGATGTTCATCTGACTTGTAGCAATGGCGTCTGAAATTAAAATTGAAGAAAATCCAAGGGTGCGGAACTGATCAAATTCATTTTTGATCATTTTTGATTATTTTTGATCATTTTTGATCATTTTTTAACATTTTTGATCATTTTTTAACATTTTTGATCATTTTTGATCATTTTTTTTTAACATTTTTGATCATTTTTGATCATTTTTTAACATTTTTGATCCTTTTTGATAATTTTTGATCAATTTGATCAGTTCCACACCCTAGAGAAAATCCTAAAAAATACAAAACTAAATAATTAGCATACTCATCAATATCCATTGCCAACAGAGACTCATCAGTAATTTTTATTTGACCAGCAAATAAAATTTTAAAAACTTCTCTGTCATTTACAACAAAACTTTTATGTCTTTTATCAGGCAACTCAAAAGATGAATGTAAAATAACTCTCAATTCCCAATTTAAATACATAAAATTTTCAATTCCTGATGAGGAACTTGCATATCCATTATTACTTATTGCCAATCCAGCTGAATAACCTAAATTACTGTTTGGAGTAAATAACGGATAATTTTCAGTTGTATTTTCAAGTTTAAGCTTTGATGAAAATTGTCGATTTCCGTCAATTCCACTGAAGTATTCAGCTGTTGAGTTTTTATGAAACATTTTTTCATTTTCAACAATATTGAACACATCACACCATCCAAAATGTGATATGATCATTTTTGCTTTAATCGCGTATTTGTTAATCCAGACGTGAAGTAAATTTGTATCAAACTGAATGTATGCTTCATTATTACGCCAATCAATCAAGGGATTTGGATGAGAGATTTTAAATGGATACGAATAACTGTTGTTTTTTAAAAGTGATGAAAATATATCATAGCTGTAGTTGACCATTGAATAAGCACAAATTGAGATTGCTGGGAATGGAATCTGGAAGAATATTTGTAGGGATTTAGATTATTTAGATTATTAGTTTAAATTGTAGAGATTCCCTGCAAATTAAAGAAATTTTATAATATGATTGGGGCTAGGGCGTAGCCAGAGAGGAGAGTACTTGTGCACCCACCCTGGAAATCAGAGTTTCATAGACAAATTTTTAAATTTTTCAAAAAAAAAAAAAAAAATTAAGAATTGTATAATAAACAGGACTAAATAATTAATATTGATAGAATATAATATGTTGACTGTGTTGACGAAAATATCGTAATTACAGTCATTTTTTCAAGCAAAAAAAAAATTGCGGACACTCCCCTCTTCGAAAATCCTAGCTACGTTACTAAGTTGGAGGCTCGACCCTTAAAACCATCCCCTGAATATGCCACTCTCTGAAATTTTACCTTATCAACATGAACAGCTTCTTCTGGTTGGTAGACAACAATTGGATTATTTTTGTATTTAATGTACAGTTCATAAGACATAAATAAACAGCATCCAAATGACCAAATTATTGCCATGACCCAAAAAAATCTAAAACAAATAAAATGATTTAAATTAATGTTTTTTAATAAAATTTAATATTGTGTACTTTTCAATTCTGTGAGTTTTGCCCGAGATGTAAGAAAACCCATGAAGAGTTGTGGTGTCAAAATAAATATTTAGTTTTCTACAAAAATTTGACATCTTTGAACTGTTTTTAATCCTAACTTAAAAGTTCAACACAGGAACCGTTTTAATTTCAATGCTAATGAAAAATTTTGACACGAAAATCTAATTGAGTTGATCAAATGCGGAAATGATATTTTTAAATACTATTTTATATAATACATGAGTAAACATGCAATTAGTTTCAAAGAATCAATGCTTAATTTAAGATAGTATATTAACGTTTAATATATTATTTATTTAATATATTATTTATTATTTAATTTAATATATTAAAGTTTCATGAATTATAAATAACACTAGCGAAAATAAATTTCGTGATTTAATTATAAATTTAAATACATTGTTAAAATCCACAACATTTTTAACATAAAAGGCCATTTGAATTACACGAAATGTTCAAAAAGCTTTTACAAATATTAATGCATTTTATTCAGTCGCTGCTTTAGTGTTCAAAAAAATTTAGATTAAATAAAACTAAAATCATAAAAAAATTTAAAATGCAAAACTCTACAAAGAACTTAAGTTTTTATTTTGAGAACACAACACTTCATGGTTTCTTTTATACAGTTGGTAGAAGGCATTGGATTGAAAAGTGAGATTTTAAATTTTAAAGCTATTTGAATAAAAAAAAATTTTAAATTGCATATCAATAATTTTTTAAATATTGTTAAGGTTATTCTGGATTATAGCAATCCTTTCTTCACTTTTTTGCTGCATTTTATTGTTAAATAAGCTAATTAGTAAAGTTAACAGAAATCCAATTATTATTGACCGTCCAGACACCGCAATTCATATAAGATTTGTAAGTGAATGTTTTAGTCATAGCTTATTCCAGTGATGGTTAACCGGTGTGCCCCAGCATACTATTGTGCCGAATTTTTTTTACAAAAAGTCCCACGAGCCGTATTCTGCGTGCGGTTTTGGTCATGAATTACTCACAAGATGTGCTGCAGCACAAAAAAGGTTGACCACCACTGATTTATTGTTATACAAGCCCAAAAATACTGAAAAATAAAAATTTAATCCATATTTTAGATCCCATTCCCAGCAATCTCAATCTGCCCAGGTTCAATACAAAATGGAAGCACAGAAATATTTTCTATACTTCATGAAATCAAAAACTCATCAATTCTTGGCTACATTAATAGTAGATGTCAATTTATGTGGGTTTATGAAGATTGTAAAACATATGATCTTAAATGGAAGAGATTTGAGCTTGGTGTTTCTTACTGGCTGCAATTTAAAATCAACTGGATTGACAAATTTGACGCTTTTACAAATCTGACAATTTCTCATTTTGGATGGTGTAAAACATTCAATTTGATTGATTATAATGAGTTATTCAAAGGAGATTCAATTGCTGAATATTTTAAGGATGATAACTTAACGTCTGAAATTTCAGTAAGCCGACCATATTTTACATCGAAAAAAATTGCAGGATTTGCTGCACAAATTCAAACAATTCTCGCGAAATTGCCATTTTGTCAGTTTTACACTGGATGTACTTTTGATAGTTCTCAAACCACAGTTGTTGTTCATTCACCTTATGAGTTACCCGATGCACGACACAGAAATTTTATTATTGAAAATACAGATTTTTCAAAAATTACAATTGAGCCTCAAATTAAAATTACGGACGAGACACTTTTGGATTTGGATGTTGATGAGTATGAAAATTATTATTTTAATGTTACTTTGATGCATTTAAAAGCTTTTTTCAACTAGTCGACGATGTTACATGGCTGATGAGCGTAAACTTCAATACTTTCAAACTTATACATCCATCAATTGCTTAAAGGAATGTGAAAGCTCATTTATTCTACAAAAATGCAACTGCGTGCCTTTTTATTTCATCAGTAAGCAACTTTGTCTCTAAATTTGAGCTTTTCATTAATTTTGAACATTTTCAGACAACGACACGTCACTGATTTGCAATAAAATTCAACTTGACTGCTTTCATCGTGAATATCAAGAGTTTGATGATGCCAAATGCAAATGCTATCCACCATGTGATGAGACAAGTTATGAATTTACAGCTGTTAACATGAAATCAATAATGTAATTTTAAAATCTATAGAGACATTCACTTATGACGTTCAAAACTTGAACTTTATGATATTCTCATCAGGGGCGTAGCTAAGAATTTTTTTGAGGGGGGTTTTTGCTACTTTTCACTTTTCGACGTTTTTTTTTTTTTTGGTTCGGATCTGAAAAATTCAATACTATCTAGTATAAATTTCGCGAAAATAGGAGGGGGGGGTTGACCCCCAAAACCCCCCCCCCCCTGGCTACGCCCCTGATTCTCATCTTCTGTTTAAAAATATTCATGTAAAAAATCCAAATGTTCCAGAGTGTCACACAGCTTCAGACCCTCAATCCCAAAATAAAATTGAACGTCATAAGTGAGCAATTCTTAAGGGGTCGTTCGTAAAATTTGTAATGCTTTGGAAGGGAGAAAGGGTCTAAGATTTTGTTACAGTCCGTATAAAATTTTTCAAAATCGCATAAAAGATTAGCCAAAAAGTGGCCATTTTAAGCGTTCTGAATTTTACGAGCATTTTGAGTTTACGAGAATTTTGGTTCGGATCCCACTATAAACTGTAGGTCCGTGAGTACAGTGGTGTAGCGAACCCTTACTCGTTAAAATCATTAGCTGAGCATCGCATTTGCGAAACTATGGATCTTATAGATCTGCTTGTTATGAGAAGGAGAGAAGAATTTTACGAGCGATTTGTTGTTAGTTTTTAAAATAATTAATCTATTTTTCAAAAAATATAATTTAGGGGTACAAAAGCTCAAAATATTGAGACATTAATGAAAATAACAGCAAAATTCAAGGAAGATAAATTCTACCCACAAATTCGTCGTAAATATTTCACAATGATTGATTGGTTTTCATTTGTTGGCGGAATTCTTGGATTATTTTTTGGATTCTCATTTTTGTCAGTATTTGAGATTGTTTTTCATGTCTGGAGGGGTATTTTTAGTTGGAAAACTCAACTGACTCAGAATGATGATAGAACCTTTCTGAGAAAACCCAAAAGAAGAAATGGAAATATCAGGAAAATAATTAAAATGATGAAAAATTTCCTCAACAACTCTTCTGTTCATGGTCTGAAGTATATTTCAATTGAAAATGTGAAGGTTTATGAAAGGTTTGTATTTGATAAAATTTAAATTTTCGATCATAATTAACTTCCATCTTCTAGAATTGCATGGATTATCTCATTTGGATTGTCAATAACAGCATGTGGCTTCATGATTCGCATACTTCATCTCAAATTCACAATTGACTCAATTTCAATTATTTCCAGTAATGATTTTGTCAACTTAAGCCAGATACCATTTCCAGCAGTTACTTTGATAAGCACAACTTTAGTAGATGTTTTTTCATTACAAAATATTCAGATGACTGTCAATGAAAAGACGCTTAATGAAGATGAAATTTCTGATTATTAGTATAAATTTAATGAGATAAAATTTTTGAAATTTTCGCTAAAAATTTTAATTTTTTAGTGGCATACTTCACGACATCTGGAGAAATTCCCAACTTAAACATTACGAAGTCATCTTTCAAAGCGAAAAAACTCATAATTTTACAAATTATGGAACTAAAATTGTAAAAACAATGAAAAAATTCACGAACTTATTTAAATTTGCTGACTTAATGGATGTTGTTTGGAATGGAGAGTATCAAGTGCCAACTGCACTTGTTCTGACTAGTATGTCATTTGGAAGAAGTTTCAACATTTTTCCTAGTCATGAAATGTTTAATTTGCAAAGGTAAATCAAATTTTTGAGATTTTATTGAGTCAATCAAGGCTCAGACACTCATTAGAAAATTGTAAAAATTGTACAATTTTTACAATTTTGCAATTTTTTCCATACAAAAATTGTAAAATTGTACAATTTTTTGCAATTTTTACAATTTTTAAAAATTGAAAAATTGGAAAAAATTGTACAATTTTACAATTTTCTGATGAGTGTCTGAGCCTTGGAGTCAATCTAAAACCTTTATCTTTAGAATATCAAATGACTTTAACTACAGCTACGAAAATTATTTCAAAGGTGGAAATATGTCAAATTCAAATCCACATCCTTGGCATTCTCCATACAAAAATCAAGAAATATTAGAGATGACATTCCTCCAAATGTATTATCCACCATACATTTATCTACACCGACCACAAGATTATCCAACCAAAATTCAAAAGGATGAAGCAAATATTTTTGAAATTAACTTTTCAAATTCTTATGAAATTTTAATAATTCCTGAAATTGTTACAACTAGTGATGATTTGAGAATTTTACCGCTAAAGCAAAGGATGTGTTTTATGGATCACGAGAGAAATTTAAAATTTTTTAAGATTTACACACAAAAAAATTGTGAAATTGAGTGTCTTTCTAAAAAATTGCTAAAATTTTGCAATTGCATTCCATTCGACATTATTCGAGATAATCGAACGAAAGTTTGTGAACTACCTGATTACCGCTGCGTTCATCAAGTTCAAAATTCAATTTCGGATGACGAGAGTTCTTCAAGTTATTGTAATTGTTTGCCGCCTTGCAATTTGATTTCATACAACATTGAAATTGTTACGAAAAAATTAATTAATCAAGATTCTCCAAATTCGATTAATTTTAGATTTAAAGAAAATGAGTTTACACCATTAAAGCGTGTAAGACAATTCACAATTTTCGATTTTTTAAGTTACATTGGTGGACTTTTGGGACTTTTTGCTGGAATTTCTGCTTTGTCATTTTTTGAAGTTTTTTATTTCTTTACTTTAAGATTTGCTCTCGAGATTTTAAAAAATAGGAGGAATAGGAGAAGAGTTAGATATAATAATACATTTATGGCAAGAAATGATGATTAAACTATGTTTGCTTAAACATTAACAAGTCTTAAAATTAATAATCAATCAAGATGTATTTGAATTAATTCCGATAACAGGCTAATGTCAAATTAAGCCTCATAGAATTGTAACAAAATCAAAAACCAGGGGCGTAGCCAGGGGGGGGGGGGGGGTTTTGGGGTTCAAAATCCCCCCTATTTTCGCGAAGTTTATACTAGTTTATACTAGATATTATTGAATTTTTCAGATCCGAACCAAAAAAAAAAAACGTCGAAAAGTAGCAAACCCCCCCCCCCCCCCTCAAAAAAATTCCTGGCTACGCTCCTGTCAAAAACATCCCAATTTTGAAATAAAGTATCAAAAAATAAAAGATTTAGAAATTGTTACGTTTATAAATTTGAACACATAATTTTATGCAAATTTATCATTCCTTTGATTTCATAATTTTCGTCACTCACACTAAGCTCAATGATTATGCAGGATATGAGTGTATCGACAGTCGTTTCATATACACTGACGCATCCATGTACAATTCCTATTATGTACAACAAAATTGCATATTTGACCGATGATTTGATCTCCATAATGCTCAGTAAATCAGAATTCTGAAAAATTATTTTAATTAGAATAGAGAAAAAAAACAAGATTTTCCTACCTCATTTGCAATATGAATAAATGCCCAGGTGAAGCACAAGAACAAGAAAAAGCTCCAAACAACGTGCACAAATAAAATGTACAATTTTAAAGGCACTAATTGATGAAAGATTTTTGAAGTTGCATTTGAGAAAATTTTTGAAGATTCAGTCAATGACGTTCCATTTTTCATCACATAAATGTAGGAATTACGAACTTGGTATTCTAGGCTGTCATTTTTGAGATTTTTTGCTGCTTCTTCTCCGATATTCTGGAATTTTTTAAGTTAAATGTTTTTCAAATAGTCCAAAAAAATTAACTTACTTTAAAATTCTTCACCAAAATCTTGATAAAATTAATAATTGTAAGCAATGTTCCTAGACATACTGATCCTAAATGAAATCTTAGTAGTTTCCATGAAACAGACGTGAGATTCTCTATCAATCTAGGTTTTCCACCATTTAAGTAAACTTTAGACACAACACCAACAACAATGAATATTTGACACTCAAATATGAACATAATCACAAAAATGTATGCGTAAATTGTGAAAATAAGTGAAATTTCTGGTAGAATAATTTTTGCATCTGAATTTGTGATTATTTTGGAAAATTGATAGAATATTCTTGTTGTGATTGATGCTGTAATTATTGTCTGAAATTATATTGTTTATTCTATTAGTTTTCGTACTTCATTGATTTTTACACATACTCACAATAAGTGGCAACATGTAGATCCACCAAACTTTTACCAAAAATTTTGTAGACTCCATAAAAACAGCAGCAACAACAGGTATTTCATTACGCATAACAATAATCAAAAATGTAGCAGCAATGGCTAAAAATACAGCAACAAATCCAAAGTATAATCGAATTTTTGCTACACTAGATCCAAATCCAATCAGCACAATGACACATCCAACGCTCAACATCCAAATTACCACTTTGGGAAAATAAAGAAATGACCACAAAATTGCGATGTTGACGAAAAAAATCATGATTAGTAGAAAAGCAGTGACTTTTGTTGGTCCCATAAAATCAAAATTCCATAACATTATTTTATCAAATTGACTGAAAAGTTAGGTAAATTATTAAAAAAATGGGGATAAATTTATTATATTCATTTAATTTTTGAGTGTGGTAATTTGGATGGATATTTTAGCCAAATTTTTTTGGCCAAAATTTTTTGTACGTATTAATTTTGGCCAAAATTTTTTGGGCATTTTCAATTTGCCAAAAAATTTTGGGAAATTTTTTTAACGTTTTTTTGTTGCTTTTGAAATATTAAAAACCGTTAATTTTTTTTATGAACCAAATTTTTTTGGCAAAACATCCAGTCCAAAATTTTTGGCCAAAAAATGTACTCAAAATATTTTGGCCAAAATTTTCGGGTTGAAACTTAGAATAAATTCGAAATTATATCAACCAAAATATTTTGGTCAAAACTTTTGGGTTGAAATTTGGAATAAATTCAAAGTTTTAGGTTTTACCCAAAAATTTTGGCCAAAATAATTTGGTGGGTAAAATTTTAAATTTGTTCTAAGTCTGAACCCGAAAATTTTGGCCAAAATATTTTGAGTAAATTTTTTGGCCAAAAATTTTGGACTGGATGTTTTGCCAAAAAAATTTGGTTCATAAAAAAAAATTAACGGTTTTTAATATTTCAAAAGCAACAAAAAAACGTTAAAAAAATTTCCCAAAATTTTTTGGCAAATTGAAAATGCCCAAAAATTTTGGCAAAAATTAATACGTACAAAAAATTTTGGCCAAAATTAATACGTCCAAAAAATTTTAACAAAAAAAATTTGGCCAAAATATCCATCCAAATTACAGTTCCCTTAATTTTTTACTCTTCTTTTCCAATAAAGTTGCCATTGAGAGCTCCATTAAATAAAACTAGTGTAATCTGAAAATAAATTTATATTTTACACGAATATTGCACAAATTAATTTAATTTTAAAAATTGAAAAAATACCCACAGTGATTGCTACGAAGACACCACATCCAAAAAGAGCAATTATGTCAGTTAATCTGCGGTTTTTATTTTCTTAATGTTTTGTTGACTTTTAAATAAATTAAAATGCATGTGCATCAACAATTAGGGTAAAAAATATTGAAATTCGTACAAAACGAAAAAATTTTTTTGAAAGTCCTGTAACTTTTATTGGAAGCATTGCTGATTTCCCAAATTTTTCCTACGACTTTGCTTGTCCTCCAAATTTTTTTATTCGAACTTGAAAAGAGCAATTTGTGCAGCATAAAGCAGTAAAAAATCCATTTTATTTCAAATATTGAAATTCGTACACACAAATATTGAAATTCGTACACTCAAATATTGAAATTCGTACACCAAGTACTCACGATTTTTGCATCCAAAACTTGAGAAAAAATTAATATTCTTGCAGTATTTTCATTTGAGGAGGTTTTTATTCGTTCTGGGCAGCTTATTCATGCTTTAAAATTAATTTATTTAATTTGTTTACACAAAAACAATTGAAATTCTTCACCGCCTACTATTGAAATTTTGTACGAATTTCAATATTTCTTCTGTACGAATTTCAATATTTGGAATGAGGTGGATTTTTTTCGTATAAGCAGTGCTAATTTATGCCTTGACTTAATTTAATTGGAAAGTAGAGTGCACGAGCAAAGTCAGAAGACCTTAACATATGGCCAATCTTGAGTTTAAAGACAATTTTTTCAAGTCTAAAAATTGTGAAAAAATTTTTTTGTAAATTTGTTCGTACGAATTTTGGTTTTGTACGAATTTCAATATTTTTTACCCTATTTGAATTAATTGAAAAAAAAAAAATAAAACAAATCTAAATTAATTCTTAGTTCTGTTATTTAAAATACATCCAAATTAAAATACTTAATGTGAATTTTTCAAATTTTGTAAAAATTTTTACCAAATCTATGTCAGTTGTTCCAGCTATTTCCATGATATTAGACACAAATTTAAATATAAGCTGACTACTCAAAATAAAAATTTCGAATGACATTATTTTTAGATTTTTCTTTTTTCAAAAATCATTAAGAAAAAAATATATGCATATATGTACGTATAGTGAGTTCATACGTCAGTTCTTCTCAACTATTTTTCTTTTGAAACTTTTAAACAATTTATTCAAAAAAAAAACAAAAGAATTGTTAAAAATTGAACTTTTTGAATTTAAATTTAAATGGAACTTATTTTTTAAAAACTAATTTAAGAGAATTTTCAAAATTTGAGAACCACTGTTTAACATGATCATTATGTTGAGATATGACAACATGTGTGAGTTCATTCAATATTTCAACTCTTAGTTCATGGTTGAGGAATGATGAAAATTGGAGTGAAAATAAAATTTACTGAAAAAATCGTCAAAACTTTATTTTCATATAATGTGCTGAAAGTGAAAATGAATTAACTTAGCAATTTCTATACCTCCACAAAATAAAAATGAATCAAATTATTTATTTTAAATTTTTTTGATAATTTTTGCATCCTTTAAAAACGAAAAGAATTGAACTTTTTGGAAAATTTTTTTGCGGTTTCACTTTGCTTGACTGCTATAATAACTATTATTAAAATTTAACACTTTATAACTTTAGAGAAAGAACGAAAAATTAAAAACAAAGTTATGTTTTTGCTACCCCCCTAAAAAAAGTTTCTGGCTACGCCCGAGATGTAATCTCTCCAATTTGACTGTTAAACTAATTTTTTATTAATTAATTAAATGAAGGCTGCAAAAATAAATTTAAAATTAAATCAACTCCAAAACATTTAGATCAGTCTATTAGAAATAAACAAAAGCAGAAAATAAAACCGCATCAATTTTTTCACTTATTATATTATCAACTATTCAACGTCATCGAAAAAACATCTTCTTGGTTCTTCAAGGTCACCATATGATATTTCAGTAGAACGTGATTTATACAAGTTGAAGATCATCGAGATATCTTTCGATCAGTAAGTTTTTGAACATCAAAGCGTATAGATCACCAAAAAAATGATTTTTAAAGTCTTAATTTTATCAATCGCTGCATTTTTAATTTCTCTTTGCATTAATTCAAATGAAGCAACAAAAATCGACAAATGCAAGAATCGACGTGCAGATTTTAAAATTTTTGATAAAAGCTACTTCGTTAATGTCTATTTAGATGACATAAATCGTCCAGTTTCATGGTCAAAAGCAAGAGCAGCATGTCAATCATATTGCACAGATTTAATGTCTATAAATTATGAAGAAGAATTTATTGTTATGAAGGACGTGATGGAACAGTTAGAACTTGACTATTTTTGGACATCCGGACATGTTTGTGAGAAGGATCAATGCGATGATGAATCATATCCAATAAATATCAATGGATGGCGATGGTTGGACACAAATGAGAAAATGCCGCCAACTAACGAGACACCACCTGGATGGTCCTTCAATCCTTGGTCACAGACCGGTTTTAGAAAAGTTCCACAACCTGATAATGCCGAGATTAAAGTTACAAATACGAATGAGTCATGTCTTGCTATTTTACATAATGTGTATAGCGATGGTATCAAATTTCATGATGTGGCTTGTTATCATGAGAAAGATTTTATTTGTGAATATTATACCGAAGATGAGGATTACTAAGTGTGTATTTAATTGATGTTAACTTTAGTGATTATTTTTAAGCCTTTTCGACTGATAAAGAGGATGATCAATCCGGTATCATACAGGAAGAATAAAGTGAATTAATTAACTTCCACGCATCGCGTGTAAGTTATTGGTTTCACCCAAAATGCCCATTTTCGAGTTCACTATGTTCCCACCACTTTTATGAGAAGTTTTTGGTACCAAAATGTGCGTCTCGATGAGTAGATTCATAATCTGCAGGAATTTTTTAACAAAAAGGCCATTAAAGGGGTCAAAAAGCCAAAAAACTGATTTTTTCGCGCCAAAAATTTTGTTATCAGGGTCACAGCTTAACCATTAGACTTTCAGGAACTGATTCTTTTGCCATATGATCAGGCAACATAAGCAATTATCGGGAAAAGAGCTAACTTTTTGATATGTGCACAACTTTATAGACCTTTGAACAGTCAAAGTAGGGCCAAAAAACGCTCAAAATTGACCATTTTTGGCACCGTTCTCGCTTGTATTAAGCTTAAATTGACTAATTCAAAAACCATTTCGGGGTATTTATGCCTAAAATGTATAGGCCAAGTTTCAGCCAATTTCGTCCATACCTGTGTCCACAAAGTCCATTTTTCGTTTTTTTGGGTATGCATGGCAGGATGAAGTCATGAAAAATTTTTTTTGGTCCTAATGGTCTCTAACCATCGATATACAACATAATTAGTCGTTTTTTCCCAAAATTTTTATCTTTTTCCTAAAGTTTTTAACTTCCACGCATCGCGTGTAAGTTATTGGTTTCACCCAAAATGCCCATTTTCGAGTTCACTATGTTCCCACCACTTTTATGAGAAGTTTTTGGTACCAAAATGTGCGTCTCGATGAGTAGATTCATAATCTGCAGGAATTTTTTAACAAAAAAGGCCATTAAAGGGGTCAAAAAGCCAAAAAACTGATTTTTTCGCGCCAAAAATTTTGTTATCAGGGTCACAGCTTAACCATTAGACTTTCAGGAACTGATTCTTTTGCCATATGATCAGGCAACATAAGCAATTATCGGGAAAAGAGCTAACTTTTTGATATGTGCACAACTTTATAGACCTTTGAACAGTCAGTAGGGCCAAAAAACGCTCAAAATTGACCATTTTTGGCACCGTTCTCGCTTGTATTAAGCTTAAATTGACTAATTCAAAAACCATTTCGGGGTATTTATGCCTAAAATGTATAGGCCAAGTTTCAGCCAATTTCGTCCATACCTGTGTCCACAAAGTCCATTTTTCGTTTTTTTGGGTATGCATGGCAGGATGAAGTCATGAAAAATTTTTTTTGGTCCTAATGGTCTCTAACCATCGATATACAACATAATTAGTCGTTTTTTCCCAAAATTTTTATCTTTTTCCTAAAGTTTTTAACTTCCACGCATCGCGTGTAAGTTATTGGTTTCACCCAAAATGCCCATTTTCGAGTTCACTATGTTCCCACCACTTTTATGAGAAGTTTTTGGTACCAAAATGTGCGTCTCGATGAGTAGATTCATAATCTGCAGGAATTTTTTAACAAAAAGGCCATTAAAGGGGTCAAAAAGCCAAAAAACTGATTTTTTCGCGCCAAAAATTTTGTTATCAGGGTCACAGCTTAACCATTAGACTTTCAGGAACTGATTCTTTTGCCATATGATCAGGCAACATAAGCAATTATCGGGAAAAGAGCTAACTTTTTGATATGTGCACAACTTTATAGACCTTTGAACAGTCAAAGTAGGGCCAAAAAACGCTCAAAATTGACCATTTTTGGCACCGTTCTCGCTTGTATTAAGCTTAAATTGACTAATTCAAAAACCATTTCGGGGTATTTATGCCTAAAATGTATAGGCCAAGTTTCAGCCAATTTCGTCCATACCTGTGTCCACAAAGTCCATTTTTCGTTTTTTGGGTATGCATGGCAGGATGAAGTCATGAAAAATTTTTTTGGTCCTAATGGTCTCTAACCATCGATATACAACATAATTAGTCGTTTTTTCCCAAAATTTTTATCTTTTTCCTAAAGTTTTAACTTCCACGCATCGCGTGTAAGTTATTGGTTTCACCAAAATGCCCATTTTCGAGTTCACTATGTTCCCACCACTTTTATGAGAAGTTTTTGGTACCAAAATGTGCGTCTCGATGAGTAGATTCATAATCTGCAGGAATTTTTAACAAAAAGGCCATTAAAGGGGTCAAAAAGCCAAAAACTGATTTTTCGCGCCAAAAATTTTGTTATCAGGGTCACAGCTTAACCATTAGACTTTCAGGAACTGATTCTTTTGCCATATGATCAGGCAACATAAGCAATTATCGGGAAAAGAGCTAACTTTTTGATATGTGCACAACTTTATAGACCTTTGAACAGTCAAAGTAGGGCCAAAAAACGCTCAAAATTGACCATTTTTGGCACCGTTCTCGCTTGTATTAAGCTTAAATTGACTAATTCAAAAACCATTTCGGGGTATTTATGCCTAAAATGTATAGGCCAAGTTTCAGCCAATTTCGTCGATACCTGTGTCCACAAAGTCCATTTTTCGTTTTTTTGGGTATGCATGGCAGGATGAAGTCATGAAAAATTTTTTTTGGTCCTAATGGTCTCTAACCATCGATATACAACATAATTAGTCGTTTTTTCCCAAAATTTTTATCTTTTTCCTAAAGTTTTTAACTTCCACGCATCGCGTGTAAGTTATTGGTTTCACCCAAAATGCCCATTTTCGAGTTCACTATGTTCCCACCACTTTTATGAGAAGTTTTTGGTACCAAAATGTGCGTCTCGATGAGTAGATTCATAATCTGCAGGAATTTTTTAACAAAAAGGCCATTAAAGGGGTCAAAAAGCCAAAAAACTGATTTTTTCGCGCCAAAAATTTTGTTATCAGGGTCACAGCTTAACCATTAGACTTTCAGGAACTGATTCTTTTGCCATATGATCAGGCAACATAAGCAATTATCGGGAAAAAGAGCTAACTTTTTGATATGTGCACAACTTTATAGACCTTTGAACAGTCAAAGTAGGGCCAAAAAACGCTCAAAATTGACCATTTTTGGCACCGTTCTCGCTTGTATTAAGCTTAAATTGACTAATTCAAAAACCATTTCGGGGTATTTATGCCTAAAATGTATAGGCCAAGTTTCAGCCAATTTCGTCCATACCTGTGTCCACAAAGTCCATTTTTCGTTTTTTTGGGTATGCATGGCAGGATGAAGTCATGAAAAATTTTTTTTGGTCCTAATGGTCTCTAACTATCGATATACAACATAATTAGTCGTTTTTTCCCAAAATTAACTTCCACGCATCGCGTGTAAGTTATTGGTTTCACCCAAAATGCCCATTTTCGAGTTCACTATGTTCCCACCACTTTTATGAGAAGTTTTTGGTACCAAAATGTGCGTCTCGATGAGTAGATTCATAATCTGCAGGAATTTTTTAATAAAAAGGCCATTAAAGGGGTCAAAAAGCCAAAAACTGATTTTTTCGCACCCAAAATTTTGTTATCAGGGTCACAGCTTAACCATTAGACTTTTAGGAACTGATTCTTTTGCCATATGATCAGGCAACATAAGCAATTATCGGGAAAAGAGCTAACTTTTTGATATGTGCACAACTTTATAGACCTTTGAACAGTCAAAATAGGGTCAAAAAACGCTCAAAATTGACCATTTTTGGCACCGTTCTCGCTTGTATTAAGCTCAAATTGGCTAATTCAAAAACCATTTCGGGGTATTTATGCCTAAAATGTATAGGCCAAGTTTCAGCTAATTTCGTCCATACCTGTGTCCACAAGATCCATTTTTCGTTTTTTTGGGTACGCATGGCAGGATGAAGTCATGAAAATTTTTTTTTGGTCCTAATGGTCTCTAACCACCGATATACAACATAATTAGTCGTTTTTTCCCAAAATTTTTATCTTTTTCCTAAAGTTTTTAACTTCCACGCATCGCGTGTAAGTTATTGGTTTCACCCAAAATGCCCATTTTCGAGTTCACTATGTTCCCACCACTTTTATGAGAAGTTTTTGGTACCAAAATGTGCTTCTCGATGAGTAGATTCATAATCTGCAGGAATTTTTTAATAAAAAGGCCATTAAAGGGGTCAAAAAGCCAAAAAACTGATTTTTTCGCACCCAAAATTTTGTTATCAGGGTCACAGCTTAACCATTAGACTTTTAGGAACTGATTCTTTTGCCATATGATCAGGCAACATAAGCAATTATCGGGAAAAGAGCTAACTTTTTGATATGTGCACAACTTTATAGACCTTTGAACAGTCAAAATAGGGTCAAAAAACGCTCAAAATTGACCATTTTTGGCACCGTTCTCGCTTGTATTAAGCTCAAATTGGCTAATTCAAAAACCATTTCGGGGTATTTATGCCTAAAATGTATAGGCCAAGTTTCAGCTAATTTCGTCCATACCTGTGTCCACAAGATCCATTTTTCGTTTTTTTGGGTACGCATGGCAGGATGAAGTCATGAAAATTTTTTTTTGGTCCTAATGGTCTCTAACCACCGATATACAACATAATTAGTCGTTTTTTCCCAAAATTTTTATCTTTTTCCTAAAGTTTTTAACTTCCACGCATCGCGTGTAAGTTATTGGTTTCACCCAAAATGCCCATTTTCGAGTTCACTATGTTCCCACCACTTTTATGAGAAGTTTTTGGTACCAAAATGTGCGTCTCGATGAGTAGATTCATAATCTGCAGGAATTTTTTAATAAAAAGGCCATTAAAGGGGTCAAAAAGCCAAAAAACTGATTTTTTCGCACCCAAAATTTTTTCTCGGTCGCGCGTCAGCGACCACAGAAAGAATTAACCCCCCAAGTAAAATGTGTGCAAAAGGAATTAAAAAAACTAAGGATTTTTTAGAGAAAAAAAAAATGAAAATATTAATTTTTTGTGTTAAGATTTTTGCGAGCTAAACTTCATATTCTTCTATTTCGTAAGTATACAATGTCAATAGAAACATTACTAAACTTCCAAAAACAAAGCCTGTATTAATATTTGTGAAATTTGCAATTTATAGATTTTTAATGTACGAAATGGCACTTTTAAGAAAAAATTTAGGTTCACTTGGGAGTTGTGAAAGAGCTGTGTGGAATGAAACGAAGTGGAGCGAACCATTGCTGAGCGAAGCGAACCATTGCTGAGCGAAGCGAAGCAATGGTTCGCTCCACTTCGTTTCATTCCACACAGCTCTTTCACAACTCCCAAGTGAACCTAAATTTTTTCTTAAAAGTGCCATTTCGTACATTAAAAATCTATAAATTGCAAATTTCACAAATATTAATACAGACTACATTTTTAGCAGTTTAGTAAAGTTTATGATTAACATTTTATACTTATGAAATAGAAGAATATGAAGTACAGCTCGAACGTTAAACATAAGAAATACATTCAATTTGATGTTTTTTTTTGAAAATTTTTGTAATATTATAATAAGTGTATTTATAATCTATCATAAGTCAAGCGTGGAAGTTCGTGGCTTTCTACGTAAGTCGTGTTTTTTGAATTTTATTTTGTATATTTTGAATGTTCTAGAAGTGAAATGAATAAATTATTAAAAAAATTTGAATTGTGTCGAGAGTTTAAATGTGAGAATTTAAAAAGATGATCTTTGGTTTGAATTTCACCATAGCTGGAATGTTAAAAGTTCAAGAATAACACAAGTGTAGCAAAAATAGCTTAATGAATTATAATTTTTTGCTATTATTTCAATTTCATGAATTGAATTTTATATTTTCTTTCAAATTTGAAAAAACTCACTTAAAACACTAATTTGTCGTGTTTTTATTGATTAAAAAAACCGTTAAATTATATTTCAAAAAGTAACGAACTTTTAAAATTTGAATTAGAATCAATTTTAGCATCTTTGAAAAAGATTCGAAAACTTTCCTCATTGTTATAAAGAAATCTGTAAAGGAAAGACGTCGTGTGAATATAAATTAATTAAAACCGCATTAAAAGTGAGTAAAATATACAAATTTATATTAAATTGAAGAAATCTAATTGTAAAATCACCACAGGTGATTAAATCCTATTCAACCTTTCTTTTTTGGAATTTTACAACATCTATCAATAAACTCAACATTTCATAACCTGATAAGGAAAAATAAATTGAAGTTTTGTTAAGAAAATCAATTGGAAACGAGTTTATTATTTATTGGATAAAATCTGAAGCTGGATATAATCACGAAGAAGCGATATACATCTGAATTTCTTATTATATTTTATTATAAATATTATTTGTAAATAAGAAAAAATATTATTCAAACTAATCTATAATATAATATAATGCAAATTAGTAAACTAAAATTAATAAAAATAATAATTATATTTTTCAAACATCTGGAGTGTCAGCTTGATCTGCAGCTTTATCATCCTGATTTTCAGTATTTTGATTTTTAATTTCTTTGTAATCTTTGATGAGCTGTTTGACATTCGGATTTGGTTCTGGTTCATCATTATTATTCTCCTGACTGCTTAAGGCAATGCACACAAGAATAGTATCAGCGGTAGCTTCAAGAACGCTAGCAATACTAAAAAAAACTGCAGAAAATATAAAACCAACAAGGAGTACAAATTCCATTGGAATCTAAAATGATTAAAATAATTTCAATAAATTTGATTGTGCACTAAAGATACATAAAAAAGAGAAAAAATTGGGGGATCGTTTGTAAAATTCGTAACGCTCAAGGAGGGAGGAAGGGGAGGTGTCCATCATTTTGTTACGCTCCATTCAATTTTTTTTAAAACTGCTTAAAAAATTTGATAATATTGTCAAAAATATTCAAATTTGACGTTACCAGGGAACGTCAACGATCATTGATCGAGATCGACATGATCGAGATCGTCAAAATCGATCAAAATCCGATCAATGATCGATCGATCATATGATCGAATCGATCAAATCTGAATATGATCGATCGATCATTCGATCATCGATCAAATTCTTTAAAAAATGATCGATTGATCGTCGATCATCGATCAAAAAACTTGAAATTGATCGTGATCGAGCGATCATTTGTCGATCACTGATCGCTCGATCATTGATCGCTCGATCAAAATTTTGGATATGATCGACCGATCAATCGATCATTCGATCATTTTTTCAAATATTGATCGTGACGATCAATGATCGAGCGACCAATTGATCGTTCGATCATTGATCGCTCGATCATTTTTTAAACATTTGATCGACGTTTTGATAAAAAAAGTGAACAAATATTAAGGTGCTGAATAATCTTATTCTTTATGCTTCATTACTGGATGTTCCTGTATCTTGCTATTTTGATACTGAAAGGACTGGATTTTCCCATTTCTCTTTTTACTTAGTCTTTACATCAAGTTATATCATCATACTTGATTCAGTCAATGTTAAAGGAATTATTCACTTAGTACGTTCACTTTTTAGGAATTGAAGGATTTTGTGACAGGTTAAACAAAAAATTATTTCTCGCTACAATTGTAAAAAGTAATTAAGATAAAAAATATTGAAATTCGTACAGAATTTAGTAATAATGAAGCGGATCGCGCTTCATGTGCATATTGATACCATTAGAAAAATTTCTCTCTTAAGGAATTCCAAAATTTTCACATTTAAGAATTTTTAAAACTAAACTGTAGACACAGGAGGCCAAAATGTCTTTGTTTTTGATCAACTAAAATAGTTTTAGAAATGTTTTGGGTACTTTTCAATATTTTTGAGAATATGTATTTAAATTTATTGAGCAAATACAGAAATGTTTAAAAAAAAATCATACACACAGTGAACCACACGACTTTTTCAATATTTTAGATTGTAAGTTATGCACTGGTGGCTTAAAATTTTTTTTTTGAATTTTTTGTCAGCAAAACTTCTTGTTTTATTGATTCTGATCAAAAAAGTTGAATTCGCAATTTGTGCGAAATTTTTTAAATGTATTTTGCAATAATCGGTAAAGCTTAGCTTAAAAAACGCACTTTCTCGGTAATGATACGGTCATTTTGAGACATTTTTAGCATAAAATGGTTTTTTCGTGGCTAAGTTCTGCGATCTTGAAGTTTTTGAAAATTTTAATTATTGGCGCTAAAAACATGGTTTAATAATTTCAAGTATTTTTGTGTAAACACAATAAATAAAATTAATTTAAAGGATAAATAAGCTGCTGGAGATGACGCAGATCCTCTTCAAACAAAAATACTGCAAAAATATTAATTTTTTTTCCATTTTTTTGATGCAAAAATCGTAAGAATATAGTATGCGAATTTAAATATTTGGAATAAAGTGGATATTTACTGCTTTATGTTGTGCACCCTTTTAAAGTTTGAACTATAAAATAAAGACCCCATAAAGTTTTAAGGAAAAAAATTGGGAAATCAACATTGCTCCCAATGAAAGTTACAGGACATACAAAATATTTTTTATTTTGTACGAATTTCAATAATTTTACTGAATTTTACCCAAATTAAATTAATGTTTTCATTCTACTAAGACCGAGTAATCTGTAGAGAAAAATCAGCAATTTTTAATAAAAAAAAAAGTTTTTCTAACTTAGGACAGCAAAATTGAAATCAAAATTATTTAAAAATAAAAAATTGATGTAGACTAACAAGATTAGTCAAGAAATTAATTTTAAAATAATGACAAAAAAATTTTAAAAAAGTAATCTATAAAATTTTCTCAAAAAATTTCCCATGTTCTTCTCGATCATTGATCGTGATCAATGATCGCCGATCAGATCGACCGATCATTCGATCATTCGATCATTTTTTAGGAATTTGATCGAATGATTGTCGATCATCGATCAAAAAACAAAAAATTGATCGTGATCGAGCGATCATTTGTCGATCACTGATCGCTCGATCATTGATCGTCACGATCAAAATTTGAAAAAATGATCGAATGATCGATTGATCGGTCGATCATATCCAAAATTTTGATCGAGCGATCAATGATCGAGCGATCAGTGATCGACAAATGATCGCTCGATCACGATCAATTTCAAGTTTTTTGATCGATGATCGACGATCAATCGATCAATTTTCTGGAAAAATAAAAAAATTGATCGATTGATCGAATGATCGAGCGATCAATTGTCGATCTGATTGGCGATCATCGATCACGATCAAATGACGATCAATTGATTGTCCCTGGACGTTACGGATTTTACAAGAATTTTATCAATAACTCCTGCGAAAAAACTTTTGATTGCCTTATCATTCTCAGATGCCTTATCATCAGCATATTCATGATCTTCTATTCATACTCAACTAAGCACATAAACAAGCATGCTTAATAACTTGCTCAAAAAAGTGAGCTTGATCAATGTCTTTTCGGGTTGGTTATCGTATATTAAAAATCGTGTTAATATTGACTTACTGAAATAAGGTCAACAAATAACATCGAGTATGGAGTTAGCATTATTATCTGGATATTCAGGATTATGAAGTACGTGTACCATCTCAATGTAGCAATGTTTTTAACATCTCCTTCTTCTACTTTTTTAATCAATCTACCAGATTCAATGAATGGTTTGCTATCTCTAGATACCAAGACATACGAGCTTCTTCCCATGTTTGCCAAAAATTTGACAATTCGATCCAAAACAAATTTTGCAAGCTTCATTCCGATACTTCCATCTAATTTCTGAATTTAGATTAAAGAATTAGTTACGAATAATTCAATTTCAAACTTGTGTTTTATCGAGTGACTTCAGCTCATTTTTCACGCAGCAATTGACATTTCCAACCGTATTGTTGTTTTCTAAATCAAAATGTATTTAAAGAAAGTATAAAACCTTTCATAATAAATTTCATCATTTATTTATTTATCGATTTTTTGTACCTCTTTCTTCTTAATAATTTAAATGATTTCCAAGCAGTTATTTTTTCGAATTTTCAGTCGAATTTTCGAAAAAAAAATCCCAAAATTTAAAATTTTGAAAAAGATAACGGAAAATGCTCTCAATGTCCTATGTTGGAAATTGTACAAAAAGTCGTTTTTTCGCGTAACCTACTAAGTGAACGGCCCCTAAACTACTTGCCTATTATTATCAAATAAAAAATGATCCCAGTTGTTTTTGGACCAAAAATTTTCGTTCACCCCCCTTCAAAAATTCTGACTGCACTGCTGAATCCCAAACTATTTACGATGTATTGATCAATATATGATTTCTAAAACCGACCGAAATTGCGCGCTTTAAGCTTCTCTATTAAAAATATAGTATTTAAATGTTTTAAATATATTTACCAACATAACCTTTATGAAACACTTCAGAAGGATTGTTTCAGGAATTGTTAATGCTCCAAAACAAACACTTCCCAAATGATACTTGAACATGCAACCAATCTTTGATTTTATTATACTCCATTGTCCAATGTTAGTTTCATCTTTAGTATAAAACCATTCTGTAATTGTTGCAGTGACAATATAATTTTGACATTCAAGAACAAGAAAACCAAATAGTACAGCCATACAAAAACGAACCATTTCTTCTAATTCGTTTTTGTTGTAGAATCGCAGGAGATATGAGATGTAGAATGGTAGTGCTATCAATATAACTGTCTGAAATGAAATTTTTTAAAAAAATCATATATCTTAGAAAAATTTTATGTGGAAAAATACAGTAGCATAAAAAATGTTATTATCAATGGTTGATGATTGGGAAGGTATTTTGAACCAACCATTCTATTTTGAACAGTTACAACATATTTTTTAAGAGGTCTTGGAAAGAGGCACAATAATCCAGAAAAAAAAAATATTTTTTTTGGAACCTCCAGTTTGCACAGTATTCAAAAATATCGAAAAAATTGCATATTTTTGAGTTTGTAGCACGTAAAGTCATCCAAAATAAAATTTTTGTTCATTTAAAATGAAGCTTTTAGGAGTACTAACACATTACAAAAAGCTTCATTACGATTGGTAAATACAGTGATTTTTAAGAATTTTTTGAAAATTTTTTGTCAAAAATCCCAAATTGGATGATTTGCTGTAGGACATGAAGGTTTTTAGGAAAAACTAAAAGGGTGTCATAAATTTTCTCAAAAGTATAAAAAATCAGGCACAAAAACTTTCATGTAATATGTACAGCATATAAGTGTACTTGAAACCTGAAATACGGCAGAGAAATGCCCAAAAATTCAAACACAAATTTCTCGAAATTTTTAGGGTGTCGTAAATCAGGAAAAATTTGTCGTAAATGTCATAAATATGTCTTAATTCTGAAATACATTTCAACCCCCAACTTGATATGTCTCTGCCGCATTTCAGGGAAACGCAGCCAAAGTTGCGATTTCAAAAAATTTTGTATGAAAATTTAGAAAGTGTGCCATTACATAAGAAAATAAAAAATGTTATGATTTTTTTTTTATTTCTACAATTTTAAGCTTTTAAAGTACAATTAGGATTAAATTGAATAAAAATTTGCGATTTCCGGAAATACAGGAAATTTCCCGCATTGACATTTTCGCACTTTCCATGTAAATTTTTTTTTGAGAAAAAAAAATTTTGTGACTAGTCAAATTTTGATCTAAGTTGGAGAATTTATAACCAGTTGCAACCCATTTGTGTTTTCCTAATTTATAGCTTGTGTTTCTTAAAAAGAAGAAATTTCACTATAAAATTGTATAAATTTAGTTGTCCAAAAATCATGCTTAAAACTAAGTTAAATTTGAAAAAAAAAAATAAAATGGAAATTATTAAAGGTGGTACTCACAAAAAACGGTAAAATTTTGAGAATCCAAAATTTTGATAGAATTTCTAATGACTTTTTAATAACCTCACTGACCAACAATAATGCTTGACGAAAGAATATTAATCCACCTATTCCAGCAATTATAGCAACAATCGCACCAAATCCGAACCATATTCCTTTAATTCCGAAAATTATAACCTTTTCACTTAGTTTAGTGAAAAATATTAGAGATGCAAGCAATGCTCCAAAAATGATCGCGATGTTTACAGTCCAAAGAAAACAGCATACAGAACATCTCACCAAGAAGTTAACAATCCAATTTATCACAAAACTTATGAAAAAGATTGCGGAAAATAATATTGGGATTACTATGGAAAAATTTATCCTTCCTTCTTCTTCTTCTTTCCTCTTTCGCAATTCATAATCATCTTCTCCAGAATATCGTCTAAAAAAAATTTGTTTAAAGTCTTCGTGTTGTTAATGAAGCAACATAAGTGCATTTTTGAAGCGGCAATCGATTAATTATTAGAAAGTATATTTTGAAATATTAAAAGAATATTTGGATTTCGGTCAAATTCGATTGAAAATTAGGAATAAAATTCTGTAGAAAATTTGGTCGGTTCAATGAGGTTTTACCGTCTTGTTGCTGAGATTTCAAACCTTCTATTGCCAACCAGCCAGCCGAACAAAGTGAAACTAATAGTGTTATTTTTTTTCAAAAATGCACTTAAATCATTAATTATGCAACATTTATTAGTCTCATAATCTCATAATTTACATGGTCTACATCTACATTCAGTAGAATTAGAACATATTTATATATTACCTAGTTAATCATATTGATTTAAAGAACTTTATAGAATAGACAAAAACCTTTTTGAAAAGGTATAAAACATAAAATATAGTTAAGTAGTGCAATCAGAAAAAGTTAAACAAAATTCAAGATGGCGAAATTTCATGGAAATTTTCACACACTTTCAGCATTTTTTTTAAATTATTTTCTTTTTATTATCAAAAGGTGCTGAGATGAATAATGGAAATTATTGCGATAAAAAAAATTAATTTGTAATGTACCTCTTAATTAATTATGTTTGATTTTAACTAACTAAATAAGCATGGTTTAAGCAAAAATAGTTAGTTGTAGTGGTTTATAACCTTAAAAATAGATTAATTGCATTATGCTTATATACCCGAGTGACAAAAATCTTATGTTGAAGTGATGACGATTTGATGTCACCTCTTTAGTGTATTCATTTGCATGGCTGCTATGTGGCGCATGGCGCCATTAAAGTAAATTAATATTGCCTTTCGTTGTATTTATAGTGCTATAAAGGCGACATTAGATCGCCATTACACCAACAAAAGATTATTTTCGTTGGGGATGTTTTACAATACCATTGCCAACCAACACAAAAACTTTTGTACTTACCGAGTTGTATAGAGAAAAAATATTACCTAAAAGTATAAATAATTATACTGAATGAAATTTAATTCAAATTTGTTAATAAAAATTTACTGTTGTAACGAATAATATTATGATTATACACAATGCGCGAACATTAGTCCTTTTATTTTGATGTTTTTGAGGGTTTTCCTTACACGTTGGAGGAACCACCGATGGATCGTCCTAAAAGGTAGATTAATTTTATTATTATACAATTATTTTCACGTTCAGTGATGAAAGTATCAATGAGTCGACAAATGTAGCCCAACAAATTTGTTTAAAACTTTTACAATAACCCCTTCTACAAAAATTTTTGCTATGATTTGTACTTAATACTCATAAGCTTTTTCAAATTGCTAATTTATCACATTATGATTTAATTGATGATTAAATTTAACTTTTTATAATTTCCATAGAAATCAGAATTAGTGTATGAAAAACATAGAGTAGTTAAATGACTCAGGAAAGTATTTGGCAAGTAATTGATAGAGCACTTGGCTCAAATTTGGTATGGTTTCGGTTCAAATCCAGCCATTTTCAAATTTGTGCTTTTTCAGAACTTTAAATACTTCTACTGCTAAATAAACGAGATCAAGCTATAATTTTGCCTGTGGGCAATGTTCCCGAAAGGCACAAGTCGGATAATCGAGATGAAATCCGGCACCAATCCGTAGTAAAGCCAACACCACTCTGGCATAAATTTTGTGCCAGCTTGGTGCTGGATTCACTCCGGCTTCTTGCCGAATTTCATCTCGATAATCCGATGTGTGCCTTCCGGAGTTAGGTTGAGGATTGGGTCAGAAAATTGAAATATAGTTCGAAAAATCGAAACGTGACCTACAAGATTACCACATTATTGGAATATTGTCAGAACATTGTACATATCGAAACAAGAGCCTCAATTTGTTCAGAATTAAGATTTGAAAATTATATTCATGATCCTACTAAATTTAACAAATGTACCATATTAATTGCTCCTGACAATGTATGTTGGAAAAAATGCAGTAAAATGCAAATTAAATGAAAAGTAAAGCGGCCTTTTACTTATTACGTAACAATTAGAGAGTTTTTTACGAACTATTGTTCCTTCATCTATTGCGTTACGGTTACGTTATGAGTAAATGGCACCAAATTTTTTTTTTTTAAAAAAAATCCCGTTCCCGACTGTTTCAAGTCTCGAGACTAAAATAAACCTCGCATAAAACTTGATTACGTTAAATTTTTTAATCACTTAATTTTTTTAAGAAAAGAGAAAATAAGCCATTTAAGTAGTTGCAACATATTTGAAATAAATAAACTTGTAATTATAATTTTGGTTTGAGTTTATATTTTGATCGCGAGTCTCAATAGCAAGAGACAAGTTACAAATTTATAAATTTTAAGAAAACTGTTTTAAAATTAATATACAATGTCAAATCATCAAAAAAATATTCAACACTAACTTCTAAGTATATTACATGAATGTCTCAAACAACACAAAAATACAGTCATTATTTAGTTTAAAAGAAATTAAATAACACCAGAACTAGCAGTTAATTTAATTTAATATTAGTATTATTAATTTTATTAATTTATTTATATTTAATAGTTGCACTTTTTCCGAAAATCGTTGAAAAATTCTAAGTTTTATTAACTTACATTCATTTCTATGTTCTCCGTCTCCATTATTAATCCTTTTTCAAGTCCTAAAGCACAATAGTTTTTATTTTATTCTAAACTAAATTGTTTCTTTCTCACTAATTTACACCACAAAATTATGTTAACAAATGGAGATTATTTAAATTTTCAAGCTATTTTATAAAGTTTTAATTACACCAAATCATAAAATTCAGAATCTATGGGACTATTAAGAGATAATATGTTTATAAAAGGAATATTTATATAAGTAAATTTTTCTTTAAAAAAAATCAAATATCCTTTCGATTTTGAAGCAAAAAAATAAAAAAAAAAATACAATTTCTTTTCATTTTCATGCATTGAACATGGAAAACATTATTTTCAAATAATTCCGAAGATTTGATAGTTTTAGTGCGAAATTTAAATTTGTAACAAGATGAAATTACGAATTTGTTATATATTAGATATTTTTATCTCAAAATTCATAATCCAATATACTCATTCGACAAGGGTGTAGTCAGGGGATGGATTGGATACTTTTATATAAAATTTCACTGGAGCAACAAAAAATACTATTGATTCAAGAACTTTTTTTAAAAAAAAAAAAAAAAATGAGTTAAAAAACTTTTTATTAATTGCTCAAAAATTTACTTATTCACATTTATGTTTTTAAAGTTAAACACATAATTTTATGTAAATTTATCATTCCCTTGATTTCATAATTTTCATCACTCTGATTAAACTCAATGATTATGCAAGCTATGAGTGTATCAACAGTTGTTTCATATACGCTGACGCATCCATGCACAATGCCTATTATGTATAATAAAATCGCATACTTAACCGATGATTTTGTATCTATGATGCTCAACAATTCAGAATTCTGAAAAATGAATTTTATTTGATTAGATGCCGTTCACTTACTACACAATGCGAGGGCGTGGGGATGCCAAATATTAGAACAGGAGAATCACCGAATACTCGAAAATATACATATTAAGTGAACTTTAGAGAATTTCTCGATATTTTACCTCATTCGCAATATGAATAAATGTCCAAGTGAAGCACAGGAATAAGAAAAAGCTCAAAACAACGTGTACAAATAAAATGTATAATTTTAAAGGCACTAATTGATGAGAGATTTTTGAAGTTGCATTTGAGAAACTTTTTGAAGATTCTGCCAATGATTTTCCATCCTTTACAACGTAAATGTAAGAATTACGAACTTGATATTCTAGGCTGTCATTTTTGAGATTTTTTACTGCTTCTTCTCCGACATTCTGGAATTTTTTAAGTTTAAATTTTTTCAAATGGTCCAAAAATATTAACTTACTTTAAAATTCTTCACCAAAACCTTGATTGGGCAAATATAGAAATGACCACAAAATTGCAATGTTGATGACAAAAATCATGATTATTAGAAATGCAGTGACTTTTGTTGGTCCCATAAATTCAAAATTCCACAACATTATTTTGTCAAATTGACAGAAAAGTTAAGTAAATTTTTGAAGTGAAATATTTAATAAAAAAACACGACTTACATAGAAAGCCAGGAACTTCCACGCCACCCTCCAATAGCTTGGAGTACAAACATAAAATTCTTCTTTAATAGATTACAGTTAGGGTAAAAAATATTGAAATTCGTACAAAATTTAAATAGTAGGCAATGAAGAATTTTAATTGTTTTTGTGTAAACAAATTAAATAAATTTAGTTTAAAGCATAAATAAGCTGCTCAGGATGAACAAAAACCTCCTCAAATGAAAATACAGCAAGAATATTAATTTTTATCAAGTTTTGGATCCAAAAATCGTCAGTAGTTGGTGTATGAATTTCAATATTTGAGTGTACGAATTTCAATATTTGTGTGTACGAATTTCAATATTTTTTACTCTAATATATTTTTTACTATTTTTAGTTCGAGACAAAGGTATTTTAAAACCTCTCTTTTTTATTTCGTTGGTTATAGTTCCTTCTTTTTATTATGTTATAAAATTATATACTTAATATTCACTTGATGAGTTGATTTCAGTGTATATGAAATTGCACTTTTGAGAAAAGTCTTGGATACGATAGGGGGGTTGTGGACGAGCTGTGCGAAACGAAACGAAGTGGAGCAAGCATCATGCGAAGCATGATGCGCAGTGGAACGGAGTGGAGTGGAGCACAGCTCGTCCACAACCCCCCTACCCTATCCAAGACTTTTCTCAAAAGTGCAATTTCATATATATTGAAATGGTAAAAATGCTAAAAAAGAAACAAGAAAAAAAATCTAGTTTTTTCGTAAAATTTTTACTACCTTTATTTATTTTGGACCGAAAAAATCAGTTTTTTGGCTTTTTGACCCCTTTAATGGCCTTTAAATTGAAAAATTCCGGCAGATTATGAATCTACTCATTGAGACGCACATTTTGGTACCAAAAACTTCTCATAAAAGTGGTGGGAACATAGTGAACTCGAAAATGGGCTTTTTGGGTGAAACCAATAACTTACACGCGATGCGTGGAAGTTAATAACTTTAATTTTACTCTTCCTGTCCATAAAAATTTTTGTCGAGTGTTTCATTGAAAATTACCAGCATGAACGTAAGAAATTTTGAATATTTTTCTAAAGATTTAAAAATTTAGTAATTTTTTAATCCTTTAAATTAAAATTAATCATATTCACACCAAATTTTCAATTTGGGTTATTTACTTATTCGAAGAATTTTTATTTAAAATTCATACCAAATCAACAAGGCTAGACTCAACAATTTCCATTGAAAAATGCACAAAACTTGTTTATTCTTCAAAATAAAAACTTTAAATAACATTAGTTTTAGATATGTTATTTTTGTCAACATGCTTTCACTCATCATGTGTTGTCCAATCTTCACTCTACGACAGAGTGCTATATGAGTAAAAACCGTTTTAAATTTCAATGCATTAGATATTAATAATCTTTTATTTCATTACGGACTAAAAGTTTTAGAAACACTGATAAGTATGCTTATTATGTTGTTATATGGCTAAATATGCGAGATTTCGGTTCATGGTTGAGGAGTGATGGAAATTGGACGTCAGCACTTAATAATTATATCTAGTTTTATTTCAAAAAGAAAAATTTCAATGAGTGACAAATTACTACTAATATTATATTAATAAATATTTCTTGAATTAACAGAAAAGAAACAAAAACAAATTTTAATTCAATTTAAGTTTTCTAATTTTTGAAATAAAATTTTATCAAAAAGACATTTAGAAATAATGAATTTCGCTTAAGAAATTCACTCTGTTCGCAAAGTATTAATAAAGCACAATATAGCACATCAATTACTTAAGCATAGAGTAGTGACACTCAACTTTACCCGAATGAATAATATTCGATTGCTTTCGCATGACCTACAACAACATTTTTTTTACTACTAAAAGCTATTTTTGTTTTTATTTAATTCAAAAATTAGTCAGTTATTCATGAAGGTGGTTACAATTTTCCAATATTAATTCATTACATTACAAAATTGCAGCAAATAAAAGGTTAATACAACACAGAGCTTGAAATCAATGAAATTTTGTATGGTGTCGAGTCGACTCCGCCATACAAATTTGACAAAAGATCCGAGTCGACTTCGTACTCTGATACAACATAATAAGTAATTAGAGAATTAGTCTTCACTTTACATTATCCTACATTATCAACATTTATCCATACTAGACTAAATAAATAAAATAAAATTTAATAAAAAGTTTTCATAAACGTTTTAAAATTTATTTAAGATAATATTTACCTTTATTTATCATTATCTATAAAACATTTAGGAACTATAAAATTTTGAAGCTATTGTTAAAACTAAAAATATTTCCGTAAGAAAAACTATTGTTATAATTTCTTTCCTACTATTTCAAAAATTACGAAATCGGTAAAACTAAATTGGTAAAAAAATTAAATATAATCTGGTTTACATTTCTAAAAATAAATAAAAACACTTTTAAAAACTTTAAGATTATTTATTCATAACTAAATTAAGATATTATTATACTTTTATTAGTATTATTTTAAAATAATAAAATTTTTAAAATATTGTCGTAAAAAAGTTTTTGACCATCTTGTGCCTTTTAGTATATCACAAAACGTTTTTTACATAAAATAAACTAGTATAATGGTGGTCACTCGTGACCGACGAAAGCGCATTTTCCGCATATATTAAATAAACCGCAATAAATTTTCACAGTCATAAAGTGAGATCCACTCATAAGGACTTCAACCGTCAAAAAAGGACCAAAAAACTTCCTCCTCCGATGGGATTTGAACGGAGGAATGTTTAATTTTCGAAAAAGTCAACATTTTGGTGTATTTTCCCACACTAACATACAATGAAATGCAATTTTGGCACTTTTTACGCTGGTTCCAGGAGAGAAAGTGACCATTCGTGTTGAATTTTTGGCAGCTTCTTGCCAGACATGCTACACACAGCTAGTGAAAATGTAAGAATCTTAAGTTCAACAAGAAAATTCTCCTGTTAAATACAATATTCGAAAAAAATGTTGAAAAAAAGAAATTCACCCAATAGTTCGACCCGAGTGGGAATCGAACCTTAGACAGACTGTCTGTCTCGTAAGTTGACTAGAACTTAGCCCCTAGAGATAACCGTTTCATCTTAGTTATAAGCTTTGCTTGTTAAAGTTTCATATGGCTAGTATATTCTAGTAGCATTGCCTCTGCGATTATGAACAAAATAGTTGAAACACTAAGGTTACAGGCTCTAGAACAACTGTTGAAAAAGAGGAGTTCTCATATATTGCCAAATTGCCAATTCCAATGGCTAAGCCCGATAGCTTAGTGATCTGAGCACTTGACCGGCAATCGAGAGGTGTGAGGCTCGATTCCCACTCGGGTCGAACTATTGGGTGAATTTCTTTTTTTTAACATTTTTTTCGAATATTTTTTTCGAATATGCTACACACATTTTAAGCTAAAAACCGCATCATAAAAGCTTAAACCTGAGGAGGAAATAGCTCCATAGACAGACAGATGGACAAAGTGCGGATAAAAGCGTCCTTTTCCTAAGAGGAAAATGCGCTAAAAATTAGGGGATTCAAACTTTTTTTTATCAAAATAAAAAATAAAGTTGGAGTTTTTAATCGCATTTTGTCTAAAAAATAATTAAAAATATTTCTATTATTGATATTTTTATTGACAATATTTTGTTTAGATTATTTTTTTTGCAATTTTAAGAAATTGGTTTTATATGGACTTGCATTAAAAAATGCTCTAGCTTTATATTTTCGAAATAATTATTCAACCGTCAAAGTGATAACTTAAACCACTTATAACAATATTCAAAAAAATTAAAATATATAACATTTTTGCTTGATTTGCATCAAATGGTGGAGAATCAATATATAAAAATCTAATATTTATTTTTTTTTCTAGAAAAAATAAATTGCAAAATATCTGAAAAACTTCTTAAAATGCTTTTGCATTACAAAGTCAGCAAGAAGTAAGTTAATTTATAGTATTAGAATTTAATTTATTATTTAATTTAATAATTTAAATTTTTTAATGGACGCTTTTTCTGAAAGACCTTCTATGTTAAACATCCGTAAGCAATAAAATTTTAAGTAGCAATGACTGAACAAAATAAGGTAAGCAAAATAAAGTTTTATAATGTTAAATCAGGATAATTCATGGCTAAATATATTGAATTTTTCTTGCCACGTTTGAGGAATATTAATGTATGAGTAACCGAATTTGCCATAAGGTTCGTATTTTATTATTTCTCTGCACATTGGCTAATATTTAATATTTCAACTTAATGGATCAGTTGAATGAAATGGTATGACTAAGCTTTTATACAATATGTTTAAAAAATAAGTATGATACTGGGGGACCTCGATTTGAGTAATTGTTTGGTTCCGGAAAAAATCTACTCAAATCGAATTTACTCAAATCGAAATGTATGGAAAATGACCGTTAAAAAAAGAAAATTTGAATTTTTGTATGGGAGCACTTTAGTTACTCAAATCGAAATTACTCAAATCGAAGTTACTCAAATCGAGGTCCCCCAGTAATTTAAATTTTTTAAAGCATATTTTGGCGTAATGATTTTTGTTTCCAAAAATTGTGTATTTTATTTTGTTTCACTAAATAAAAATTTCCAAGAAACCTTTTTATTATCTCTTAACTATTTAGTTTTAAGTACTATTTAGTTTTGAAAGTAATAATTCATATATAGTTCATAAAATTAGATGAAAAATTAAAAATTGATTTAAAATTTTATGAACGACCCAACACATAATTCGAGTCATAGTAAATTTTTATGAAACATAAATAAAATGATTTAATGTTGTATATTATTAAAAACTAACATTTGAAATTAACAATAAAATAATTGCATTTTATATTTTTTTCTTTCAAAAACATAGAGTTATTCCAATTTTACTGCCACATTAAAATCTGGTGAAGAAATAAATGCAGAATTTGTCTATGAAGAAGACACCATCAATCGAGATGAAAATGATGCGTTTAAAATCTTGAATTGCACTCTTAAAAAATCTCTTTTAAACCTCAATTCAAATATACAACATATTCAGTTTACACAGGAAATTTCAAATTTGGAAAAAATTATTATGATATTTAATTCCAATGATTCATCTGATATTTTATGGAAGCAAACAAATCAAGAATACATTTATGTAATTAAAAATATTAAACATCAAAACTTTGTGGAATTTGTAAAAAGAAGCATCATATGTGGATTTGACTGTTCAGAAGCAGGTATTTAAAATTTAAAATGTTTTTTTTTTTGTGTTTTGAATTATTGCAATTAAGAAATTTTAAATTTTTTAGTTCCACCAAATATTATCAAAGATGGTGGAGGAGTTATGTTCGTTCACCTAACATACCTAAGAAATGTCGAAGGAATGGATTTACTGATGCATGCTTTACAGAACAAACTAACATATCTATTTGATATTTTGTTAGAATACGATTTTGATTTAGAACGAAGAGATAAAATGGATAACATAGTGAAAAATTATGCTGTTACAATGTTAGAAGATTGTAAAGATGAAGAAGAACGAAGTTTGTACTTAAAAGTAATTGAGCATCTCACTTGTGCAAATTCTCCTTATTATCGTGACATCAGCATCTACGAATACTCGACAAAAGTTAATAATCTTAAGGAAATATCAAAACAATTGCGCAAAGGTATTATAAACAAAGATATCGTGTCAGTAATTAAAATTATTGAAGAAAATCCAAATTTGCGCTGTTTTTATGATGAATCGAATCAATCATTTCTTTGTTTTTTAATTAAAATAAACTCAATTCATCTGAATATGTTTTGTGATAAATTTGATTTGAAAATAGGAGTTCATGAGGAACCTGAACTCTACAAATATTTAAATAATGATCAGCAAGAAATAACAAACATCGCAAAATACATTCTGCTAAATAAATTTCGCTACATGAGTGGAGAACACTTTCAAAAAAATCACAGAACTTTAGCAAAAGAATCCTTAAATGTTCTATTCCAAAATAGCATTTGTTCATCTTACCTTCGTTTATGTGCCGCTAACAGAAGTTCAGTCATATTTAATGATTTCATAGAAGAATTTTATGATTTAAATACAAAAACTCATATTAATGGATTTTCAGACACGCACGGTAAAATGTTTATTGCCGCTAAAAACTTGACAAACAACAAGAAATCACAAGCAATAGGCGTTATGGCACATGAGTTTGGACATCAAGCAATGCAATTAACTTACTGCAATAGATTTAATCCATTTGCACTCGGTGGGACTTCTATACATTATGAAAAAATTTTCAATAACATCAAAAATGCCGAAATGAATGAACAAATTGTTCAAAATGTATTTAAAGATTACAATGAAATCGAACAAAGGTCAGAGTTGATTGTAACACTAGCACAGATGATAATACAAGATCCATCAAGAAAGGATGAAATTGTAAAGATGTATCCTGAACTCTTTTCGTTCATAAAAGAAACAATTCTCAAAGACATGAAGGAGGCGATTCCAGTTTTAGCTAAGTTACAAAATGAAAAAGAAAATATTTCATATGAGTGCTTAACATCAGCAATGAAAGCTAGACTATTTTATTCAAGTGTCTCTTATGAAGGAAAGGAAATAACATATTTTAATTTGTTTGGAAAATATGAAGCATACTTTAAACAAATGCCATCATCAATTTTAAAAACAATATTCTTGAATGATAAGATTTTAAATATTTCTTATGCAGATTATATAAAGATTAAAAATAAGAAGAGAAAGCTTCAAGATTTGTTTAGGAATTAAATATAAATATCATCATTTTATTTGTAATATTTGGTTATGTCTGGATATATTACAAAAAATATGGAAAAAAAACAATTCTTGAAAAAATAAAAAAGATTTTATTTAAATAAAACAATTTTTTTTTAAAAAATTAATACTTTCAAAAATTCATTCACAAGACAAAGCTTACTTGAAAATAAAAATTTTTCAACACATTACAATGAGATTAATTTCGAAGAATAAGGTACCAAATGTCAAAGCATGGTACTGAGTTGTGATTTTAACTTTCCATCCATGTTTTCGTTCAAGCTCATGTTTTTTTTGATCTCCTCAATGCATTCTCAATGCAGTATTTAACCATTTTATTTCAAGACTTCCGTAGATTACAGTCTTGATAAATCAACGATTATAATCTTAATACAAAGATTTTTTCAAGATTATAAAAAAATTGTTCCTGGTTCCGTATTTTTTCTTGAAAATTTCCGTTATGTTCCATATTTTCACACCCTATTCAGCGCTTAAGATTATATGCATCATTGTCCTTGCATGCTCAATTGGAGTCCTTTCAGTATGGTCTTCAAAATTAAATTTAAATCCGAACTTCAATAACTTCTCAACAACATCTCATTCATACTTTTTACAGCAGTGATCAAAAGATTTGAATTCTTATCATTTCATTAAAACATTCATATTAAGAACTGTTTTAATAATTCTTCATTAAAATACCTAAAATAGTAAAAAAAACATATAAAAATTATTTTTTCGTTTTTCTTTTTTCCAATCTTCCATTTCGTTTATTTTTTTATTGAGAATTGAGAATTTTTTAATAACATCATTTTAAAATGTACAATTTATTTTAAATACATTTTTAAATTTACATATTAATATTTTTTTAAAATATATCACGTTTTTAGAATACAAACATTTTCAA
Organism: Chironomus striatipennis; assembly: GCA_026123125.1. Classification (NCBI taxonomy): domain Eukaryota; kingdom Metazoa; phylum Arthropoda; class Insecta; order Diptera; family Chironomidae; genus Chironomus; species Chironomus striatipennis. The sequence continues at coordinate 8,382,863 of CM047391.1, read as the reverse complement.
AAAAGATTAAAGTAAACTTATTTCATTATGCAGGAAGGAATAATAATTAATTATTTTAAATCAGACGTTGATCTACGTCGTATAGTCAATGACTAATAGTCATATAGTTGTAAATGTCTGAGTAGCCAGAGAAATAACAAACCGTATTCGTTATAAATGTTATCGATGTTATCAGTGTTATAAAAAGAGTACGATTAGTTTATTGGACTAAATCACTTTAGCGCATTTAGAAAAGTTTTTTTTTTTAATTTAATAAATAGCGTATTAATATATTCTAGTTTTTAAACCAAATGCAGCAGTTTGATGTGTAAATATATTTGAATTTTATTCCAAAATTTTATTTTTTGTTTGTATATCGATCATAAGGAAATTTAAATAACCATAAATATAAATTTGATAACTAATGAATTCATTTCAGTTAAAATATGATTAGTAAATATTTTTAAATTGAAATAAATTTTAAAAGGAATTTGACACTAAAATTTTAGCAGTTTTATTATTATTTATTCAAATATTTATTCAAATAATAATAAAAAAAAAACAGAAGCGATTTTGTGATTTCCTTACTTAAAATGTTTGTATTACAATAATGTCATCACGTTAATTCTGAAAAATCAAAAAGTGTGTTTCCCCTTATAACAAAATATAACCAAGTATAACCATCGTAGAAGTATGACACACACAAACGTATTTTTGTTAACACATTGAATTGTTGACCTTGAAGTGTGTTCTTTTTTACAGAATTAATAATTTTATGAAATTTTTTTGTATTTTCTATAATTGCGATTAAAACAAAGTGAGAAAAGAGTTAAAAGTTCATTAAAATATATTTTGATTCAATTTTTAAGAAAATTGGTACGTAATTTTGCATTTTTTAATAAAAAAACTATGTTTATTATAAAAATTACTTAAAATTTGTAAAAGTAATGAAATATATCAAAAACTACAGTTTTTAGCTTTTCAGTATTCGAGAAGCTGTAAAATTTTTATTTAGTAGTTGATTTTAATTTCTTATATCCGTATATTGATACTAAAATTAATATTAAAATTATCTTTTTAATTTCAACCTACATCATCAATGATCGTGACTCAAAGCTGTGACTCAGTCTATATAACTTCCAAAATATTCTTCATTTGTAAATGATCGAAAATAAGCAATTGCAATGCAACATAACATCCTAGCTGATGATTATGGACCTAAAATTAAAAAGGAATTTGTCCAAAAATTAACAAAAGGAATAACGGGAGTAAATAAATATGCTCAAGTCCTTCATTTCGGACCTGATTGGAGCTTTGAGGAACTTCTGCGTACTTTGGAAGAACTTAATCCTCAAGAATATCAAAACATCTTTGTTATCGTCATTGAAAGTCAAAATTTTGATATTTTCGAGAGAATTAAGGCAAGTCTTGATAAGTTCGGAGCGGAACGTCCACTAATCATCCAACTGACATTAACAAGTGCAAGAGTGTCAAAATTTTATTATAAAGATATTAATTCTACTACGTTCCTTGATATCAATCCACAAGAAAAAAATCAGGAAGCAAAGATTTTTTGGTCATTTTTAAGTAGTCAGAATGAAGCTGTTCAGTATTTAGCAACAACATGGATGGACATCATTAAATTACCATTTTTTATGAAATTCCTTAAATTATTTGAAAATTTGTTCTTTTGTTTAATTTTGGAAGTGACAAAAAATGGAACAAAAGCTGACTTGCTGAAAATCTTGGAAGCTCCAGTTGAAAATGAGGGTCGAGTGTTGAGTTTTGAGGCACAATCTTATTTGTCCAAAGTATTGTATGAGAAGCAACCTGAAAACCAACCAGCAATTAGCAGCGATGACTCAGCATCGGAACCTGAAGATGATTCGGAGAATAAATCAGAAGATGAGCCAGAAGAAAATCAAAAAACATCGTCAGTTCTCCTCACAGCAATTGAGCATGTAAAAACTGAAATTATCGACTATTTAATAACTTATTGGACTCATTTAATCCAGCAACTTCCAGCAATTCATCAACTTCAAATATCAACAACTGCATTTAAGTCAAATCAACTTGATGTCCTTTGTGACTTGCTGGACATTGCTGACTTTCCATTTCCAGAGGATTTTGATCCTGATGATGAGTATGAGCATCAAAGACTTCAAAAAATTACACTAAGTCGATTGGCATTTAATGAGGCAATCAAAAAAGGAAACTTCGAGAAAATCAACAAATTTATTGACAGTCACTCAAGCCTTAAATACGTGTATAGCATTGATAATTATCCGGCATTGTCACAAGCAATTGAATTCAAAAAATTTGGAGTTTTTTATTATTTAAAGTCACTTGGATTTGAAGGTGAAGATAGTCAAGAAATCCTAAAAGAACTAAGTAAGGAAGACAAACAGAAATTTACACAACAAGCTGTAGATCAAAGAAAGGCTAACGTCAGGAAGGGATCAATAAGTTCCAATAAATCAGTTATGATGCTAGCTACGCGATCAAGAAATCACAATCGGAAAACTAACAAGGAACGAGAAGAAGAATATCATCAGAAAATTTTAAATTGGCTGAAAGACATCCACAAAGTTGCTCCAGAAATGCTCGAAGTTGCTGCATCTTGCGAACGCTTGAAGATCATCTTCGACTTTGAGAGCACAACGGTGAGTTAAAATTAAAGTAAATTTAAAGCTTTGTATAAAAAGTTCTTAAGCAAAAGAGGAACAAAAGAGGGACTTTAGAAGTGGTCAATAATGTTATAATTTATGCAAAGGTTGCAGCGATGCAAATGATCCCAAATTATTTGCATATAGTTCTTTTAGAACATTAATACAATGTTATTTTAAAAGCCAAGGAAAAAAACTTATGAGCTTGGTTAGGTTTTAGGTTTTACTCAAGCAATTTCTTGTCTAAAATATTTATTTTAATTTAGGTTGAAAATGCAAGCCTTGAAGGTCTAAATTCACTTGGTTCAACATATCCAGCCAGCAAATGGATCTTCATAGGTGCTAAATTGTCAGATCAGTTACGAGAGCAGAAGATTAAAGGAGTTTTGGCTCACGAATTGTGTCATTATGTCATGCGACTGGTTTATGAGAATCAAGAGAATCCATACTTTGAAGACAGAGAGGATGTTAAGGGTGAGTTTGAGGCAATCACAAAAGCCATTGACAAATGGTCAGCAAAAGATGCAGAACGTTCAGACGACGAATGCGACGGAATTATTTCAACAGTTTTTACTTTATATGAACCTGATGAGTTCCATTTGGAATTAATTGTTAGAGTCGTGCACATTTTGACTCAATTTGATGACAATAAGGACAAGACAAAGGATCTAGAGGAAAAGTACCAGAACCTTTTTAACTTCTGGCATCAACAAGTTGTTCCTGATCTTCAGAAATTTCTTCAGAAAAATCACGAAGTCATCAAGTTGAATCAGTCGATGGAACTTCTGCAAAAGATTCAAAAGGTGAAAAACTTGGAATTTGTCAAAGGAAATGACTTAAATGAATTGACAAGTAGCAAGCTGGCTGTTGCGACCACAAATGTACCAAAACTGTTCCTTCTTGAAATCATAAAAAATTTTGAGTCGAAGGATGGAAAACTGATAGATTCACGAAGCTTATTTATTGATCCTGAAAAGTTAAAAAGTGATCACATTTTAGATCACTATACATACACGTGCAATCAAGTTCAAGAGTTGACAGTTTTTGTGGATTTTTCAAAGGGATTTTCCAGCGAATTAATCAATCTGATTTTCAGACCATTCATAAATTTTATTTTTGTTGTGTCCAATGAGGAACAATCTAAGAAGTTGAAAAAGATTTTACTAAAAAAGGACAAAGATGTAAAGGAGCTGAAAATGAATTATGAGTGGAATGACTTGACACAAAAAAGTCAAAAATTTTTGCTGGAAAATAAAAAAATTAATTTTCAAAATAATTCACAAATGTCAATGATGGAATTCTTTGAGATTAAAAGTGATAACTTGCCAGACTTATCTGAAGTTATTAATGCTGTGTTATTAAATATGTTAATGAATGATGAGAAAATTTCAATTAATTTTCAAAAGGAATTAAATTTTGATGAAAAACAATTTAAATTCCTCAACATTAAGAGAGAGTTCCTGAAAAAAGCTAAGACAGAAATCAAAAATGATGATAAGAGCGAACCAGTGAAAATTTCTCAAAAAAACCTTCTTGATGACGTCAAAAATAATAAGTTTGTGCTCATCTCAGACATGGCAGGAAATGGCAAAAGTTGGGCGATGAAAAATTTTGCAAACATTCTCAGCAATCAAAATCCAACAAGTTGGGTGACTTATGTCGATTTGAAGCAGTTCATCAAGGAATTTAAGGCACAAGTAGCACAACAAGTCATACCAGAATTTTCAACTTTTATGGTTGAGAAAATTTTGGAACCAAAACAAAAATTTGAGGAAAAAATCTTCAAAAAACTTTACAAAGACGGAAAAGTTTTCATTTTTTTGGACGGATTTGATGAAATTGCGCCTGATTGTGCTGAATTTGTGTCCAACTTGGCTCAGTCTTTTGAACAAAATGGCGGAAATCAGCTGTGGATTGCAACGCGAGATTATTTTGAGGTCGATTTGATGACAAAACTTGGAGTTGATGTTGCTTATGGACTTGATGAGATGATGGATTGGCAAGGAATTGAAATGATAGCAAAAAAATGGATTTTGATGGATTTGGGTGAAAAAATTAAATCAATGGCTTTAGCAGCTTTCAATAATTATGTTGAAGATTCATCAGACTATAAAAAATATGAAAAAAAAGCAAGAAAAATTGTTAAAAAAATAAAAACAAATGATGATTGGTTTAGTTCAGTTGGAATGCCTCAAATGTACAAAATGATTGCTGATGGATTTAAAAATGAGCAAAATTTGGACGACTTAACCAGATCACAAATATACGATAAATATATCGAAAGTAAATACAGCAGATGGATTAATGAAACAGGTGAAATCAGGTCGGAAGAAAATTTGAAAAGTCAGCGCAGAAAATTCAATTTTTGGACATTTCATCAATTTCACGCAATTGCCACAAGATTCCCAAAACTTGCTAAAATTCTATTTCCTGGCTATGATGGAAAAGATTTGCGTACTGAACATCTGGTTAGATGTGGAATTGTAAGCATAAAAAATGGAAAAATTTATTTTTTGCATGAAACTTTGCGAGAGTTTTTTATTGCAAAAGTTCTGGCAGAAGCATTGAAAAATGAGGAAATTAATGAAAAAGTTGTTGAAGTTCTTGTGGATATTTTGACTTTAGAGGAAAACAAAGTCATTAGAATGTTCCTGAATGACATTATTGAGCCAAGAGATTTGTTAAAAACTCAACCAAAAATGAAAAAGTTTGAGGAAAAAATTATCAATTTTGAAATTTTTAAAGCATATTTCAACGAAAATCTTGAAAATCTCGTCGATTTTTACTTTCTAATTCTTAAAAATGGAGAACATGAAAAAGTTAAATCAATTTTAGAAAGAAAATCCTCTGACATTGCTAGTAAATATGCAAAAAGTTCGACAACATTTTCAAAATTTCATGATTTTTTATTTGAATTTCTAAATTGTGAAGATTTAAAAAATTTAATTAAAAATCAAGAAATTCTTGGAAAAATGATTCAAAATAAAAATCTTGGATTCGATGTTTTTACTGATTTTGTGTTAAATATTGAAATTAAATTTGGATTTAAATTTGCTCAGGAAGAATTAAAGAGAGCAATTTATGAATCATGGATTAATAATAATCAATTTAATTTCATCTTCAATGTCAAAGACCAAAAAACATTAAAATTTCAAAAATTCATGAAAATGATTCAAAAATTTTTGTCACCAGAAAAAATTCTGAAGTTTTTGAATGAAACAGATAAATATGGACGAAATATTTTATTTGAATGTGTCACAAGAAAGGAAAAAGAATTTTTGGAGATTTTGTGGATAGAAATCGGAAATTATTTTGCATCTCAAGAATTTAAAGAATTTGTTAAGAAGAGATGGAAACGAAATATTTTACACCAAGTTGCAAAATGTGAAAATTTAAAGATTCATGAAGTTTTGTGGAAACTTTTACTAAACACATTTGAGAATCGAGAAGAATTAAAAGATTTTGTGCTGCAAAAACATAAATATGGAAACAACTTTATTCACAGACTTGTACAAATAAATAAAAATCCAAAAATAATTGAGTGGAATTCAAAAAATCTAAAACAAAATTTCAACAATTTACAATTCCAAGAAATTTTTCAATCACGAGGATTTGTCAACAGAAATTTACTACACAGCACAGCAGATTGTGGACAAAAAATTGAAGTTTTTAAACTTTTGTGGCAAGAATTTCGCAGTTCATGCAAATCTGAGCAAGAATTTTTGAAAGTTATAAAAGAAGTTGATAAAGTTGGAAAGAATATTTTAAATTGTGCAGCATGGAAGTCACCAGTTGAAGTTTTCAATTTTCTGATCGAAGAATTTGAGAAAAATTGCTCAAAAGAAGAAATTAAAAAAATGTTGTGCAATTCTGATATAGAAAATGAAAGTTTATTGCATCATGCAGCATCAAATGAGTCCGAAGATGTTTTTAAAGCTGTTTGGAAAAAATTTCAAGAATATTTGACGAAAGAAGAAATTTTAGAAATTACAAAGCAAGTCAATATTCAAAATGAAGAAAATTTTCTATTTCTGGTCAAATCAAGTGAAACATTTGAGTTCGCAATTAAAGAATTGGAAATAATTGCAAAAAGAGACGAAATTAAAATTATGTTGAACAACATTAATAACGAGAAACGAAATATTCTACAAAAAGCTGTACATTGGTCTAGAAAACCTTTAAATTTTCATGAAAGTTTGTGGAAAGTTATTAAAAAATATTTTGAAAAATCAGAAATTTTTAATTTGATAAATAATGTTGATGTAGATGGAAAAAACGTTTTTCATATTACTGTTACGTGGGAAACAATTCAAGTGATAGAATTTACATGGAATGAAATTAAAAGTATTTTAATACAGAATAAAATTATTGCGTATTTGAGAGTAATAGCTAATGATCAAGATTTGTTATACGCAGCGTACACTAATAAAAATTCTCCAGAAATATATGATTATATAAAATCGTTGCTGAGCTATTATGAAGAAATGAAAGAATTTGAAAATATAGATGACGAAAACATGGAAATTCAGATTTCAACGAAAGACATTGAACAGCCAAACATTCATCTTAAATTAATAGAAGCGGTTAAACAAAATAAATCTAAAATAGTCAAAAATTTGCTGAAAAAAATGATTGATATTAGCAAAACAGACTCAAACCAAATGACTGCTGCTGATTACGCATATTTAAATTATAAAGATATGAAAGATTCTGATCCTAGTGGATCACAAATTAGTAATCAAATTTTGATAATGCTGCTCCAAAATAATTCTAAATTTCCAAGCTGGAAAGTTGCATTTGATTATGATGATGTATCATCAGAAGTTTGCGAATTTATTGATTTATGCGAAGGAATGCACAAAAATTTAGATAATAAAAACATAGAAGATATTTTAAAAGTTATAAAAGATTATCCCAATCTTCGTTATTTTTATGATCGAAAGAATGAATCTTTGATGTTATTTGCATTAAAAAGACAAAATTTTGATTTTTTAAATAAAATAAACGGCGAAATATCAATCAATGAAGAAGAAAGCTTAAAAGAAATTTATTATGAATACACAATGGAAACAGATGATGATGATGATGAATATTATGATCTTAGCGAGCCAAAACTCCCACCTGTTCATATAGTTATGTTGATTTCAAAGTCTGTAGTAATAAATTCCCAAAATCTTCACATGTGTAGGAATCACATTGCGAATGCATTTAAATCACTTGATGAGTTTGAAAGTTGTTCAAAAATTCTAAAAATTGCTGCAATTTGCAAAGAGTTGAAAATCATTTTTGATTTTTCAAGCGTTAAGAATGATTTTAGGAATCAAATTTTCGACGAAAATGAAAAAATTCACGAATCAGTTTATATTTATATAGCTGCAAAAGAGTTATTAGATGTAAGAGATAGAAAGAATGTTCTGGGAGAATTGATTCACGAATTATGTCACTTAGCTATGTTTCTTGCTTATATGAACAACAGCAATCCTTATTCGATTGGAGAGTCTGAAGAAAAGAAAAAATACGAAAGAATATTTAACAAGATAAAGGAAAAAAATTATGAAAATCGTAAAATAGATTTTATCATTAAAAATGCATTTTTTTATGAAAAAGATAAGCAACACTCTGAGCTCATTGTCAAGCCATATCAACAAATTATTTACTATCACGATAACATTGAAAAACTAAATCAAGTTCAGAAACTATATTCAGCTCTTTTTGAATATATTAGAGATTTTGTTGAACCAGAACTTGATAAAGCTTTGCCAGTTCTTAAAAAGTTACTTGATGAGAAAAAGTATTTAAAATTTGAAGACTTAACTGTTCCTTTAAAATTAAAATTAATGAGCAAAAAAATTATTTTTCAAAAAATTGAAACAACGTTAGAAGAATTGACTAAAAAGATAGATAATATTAAGGGTGCAAAAGTTAGTAAAAGTGTAAAAAATTTTGAGTTTCATGAAGTATTGGGTATGGTCAGTACAAATGATATACGCCAAATCATTCTAAAAGATAAACCATTAGATATTGGAACTAAAATAAAATTTGAATTGATGAAAGAAAAGTCATGCAAGAAATTCATCAAAATTTCTTCAAATGAATTATTTTTGGGAAATTCAGAAATAACGATTCATGATAGTAAAAATTTTTTAATGCTTATAAAATTTTACATTTTATCGCAAAAAGAAACCAGTGGATGGAAAACTATAGAAGAAATTTTTAAAATTTCTGAGTGTAATGAAAAATTTTTCTGGATATCATTTATTAATTTAAAAAATTCTAACATTAGTTCGTATAGATATCTAAGCAATTTTGAAATGTTTTTGATTAAGATCCTTAATATTGATTCGGAAACAGAAACAAAATTTTTCAAATACTTTTATCGTAATGGAATGGCTATTTTAATTTTTGACGGAATAGAAGAAGTAAAATCAGAGTGTATAAACTTGGTAAATGACATGTTTATAAAAATAATACGAGAAAGTAAAAATCAATTATGGGTATCTGTAACGCCTTGAGAAGACTTAAATAAAAATACGAGACTCTGCTTGGGGTTTAATCCAATTGCCCACTTATCTTATAGTATAAAAAATTTTCATGCCTTTGAATTATTTTTGCAGCACACAACTTTCTTGGATCTTCAATCCGTGTCATATCTACACCGAAATTTATTTTTTCCTTAAATTTTGGTCTTTAATCACTCTACTTACGTTGTATTTGATGTTTAAAGTACTTAAACTCGATCGACGTTGAGTCTAAAACCAAATTTAGGTCCCATTTACTTTGAAGTTTTACGGCACAGTACTAGCTTGAAAAATTTAACGGTGTCACATTGACGCCATCATTTGTTTTTAATAAAATTGTTAACAAAATCACTGTACTTACCATGTTGCAGTACTTTAATTAATTATTTATCTATTTAAAGAAATGAATCAATAATTCACTTCTAAAATTTCAATTAAAATTAAATACGAGTAAAATTTTTCTGAAATTTATGTGAAAATTTTGGCACAAAAATAAAATTGTTCACAATGTGGTGCCGGGACAATAATGGAGTTTTTGACGACGTGGTTCCAGTACAAAATTAAAACTGTGCCAATTACCAAAATTTTTTGTTTTAGCATTTTTTTTTATTCGGGGCCAGAGTGGTGCTATATTGATGCTGAACGTGTGCTAGCACCGAGCTAACATGTTTTTGTGGCACAGATTTTAAGCTGTACCCGGTGTGTTCCTGGATCGTTTGGATAAGTTTTTAAGCACTAGTGTTCCAACCCTGGATTAAACTAAGGATTAGGACTCTTTTTTCTGAAAGCTACATCAAAAACTTTTTCAAAAATATATAATATGTCACATTAGTAATGTAACAGTTAGAAGATGTGGTCAAATGAATGAAAAATGTTTGATTACCATTTCTAGTTTTTAAAAATAATGCAACTTTAAAGCACCAGATTAAAAATACTTTTTTTGAAAAAGTCTCAAATTTTTTTTCCCTATATAGTAATGCAATAAAAAGATGCAATTATTTGTTCCGATATCATGATGAATTCGTTCCCACTTGACACAACACTTAATAAAAATTGTTATTGATTTTATATCGCACTAAAATATAAACAATTAAACGTAATATAATTTAGATATTGCACCAGAGTCGAAGTCTTTTATTCAATTAAAATTGCATTTTCTAACGTTATTGGATTTTTCAATAGTTTGTAATACATTAAACGGCTAAAATAAAATGATTAAATATTTAAAAAATGATCTTAAAAAGTGTCTATATTTATTAGGCAATCGTGACAATTTTAACTGATTATTTTCAGAATTTTAAATTTTCATCTTGAAAAGTCTTGAATTTATTTTTATTTATGTTAATTTTAAATTGGGAAAACTAAAAAAGACTGTTCGTAAATACAAAAAATTTATATTTATAATCGTTTGCAAAAAAATATTAATAATAAAATTAAATTTTTCGTTCGTTTGTTAAGACAATTAGGACCGCAGCAAACGGATTTATCGGAAAGTTTAATCCCAAACATCTTGATCTAATAATAAAAAAAACAAACTGCATCTTCGTTCTTTTTTTAATGTTATGTCAACCATTCAACGTCACCAAAAAAAATATCTTCATGATTCTTCAAGGTCACCATATGATATTTCAGTAGAACGTGATTTATACAAGTTGAAGATCATCGAGATATCTTTCGATCAGTAAGTTTGTGAATATCATAGCGTATAGATCACCAAAAAAAATGATTTTAAAAGTCTTAGTTTTATCAATCGCTGCATTTTTAATTTCTCTTTGCATTAATTCAAATGAAGCAGCAAAAATCGACAAGTGCAAGAATCGACGTGCAGATTTTAAAATTTTTGATAAAAGCTACTTCGTTAATGTCTATTTAGATGACATAAATCGTCCAGTTTCATGGTCAAAAGCAAGAGCAGCATGTCAATCATATTGCACAGACTTAATGTCTATAAATTATGAAGAAGAATTTATTGTTATGAAGGACGTAATGGAACAGTTAGAACTTGACTATTTTTGGACATCCGGACATGTTTGTGAGAAGGATCAATGCGATGATGAATCATATCCAATAAATATCAATGGATGGCGATGGTTGGACACAAATGAGAAAATGCCGCCAACTAACGAGACACCACCTGGATGGTCCTTCAATCCTTGGTCACAGACCGGTTTTAGAAAAGTTCCACAACCTGATAATGCCGAGATTAAAGTTACAAATACGAATGAGTCATGTCTTGCTATTTTACATAATGTGTATAGCGATGGTATCAAATTTCATGATGTGGCTTGTTATCATGAGAAAGATTTTATTTGTGAATATTATACCGAAGATGAGGATTACTAAGTGTGTATTTAATTGATGTTAATTTTAGTGATTATTTTTAAGCCTTTTCGACTGATAAGTAGGATGATCAATCCGGTATCATACAGGAAGAATAAAGACAATAAATTTGAATTTTAAATTTAATTTTGTATATTTTGAATGTTCTAGAAGTGAAATGAATAAATTATTGAAAAATATTTGAATGATGTCGAGAGTTTAAATGTGAGAATTTAAAAAGATGATATTTGGTTTGAATTTCACCATAGCTGGAATGTTAAAATTTCAAGAATAACACAAGAATGACTCAATGAGTCATGGTTATGGAATTTAAAAAAAACATTGTTGATTTTTTAGTTTTCAGTTGCACGGTGCCAAGCCTCAGACACTCATTAGAAAATTGTAAAAATTGTACAATTTTTTGCAATTTTTTCAGTAAAAAAATTGTAAAAAATGTACAATTTTTACAATTTTGCAATTTTTTCCATATAAAAATTATAAAATTGTACATTTTTTTGCTATTTTTCCAATTTTTAAAAATTGGAAAATTGGAAAAAATTGTACAATTTTACAATTTTCTGATGAGTGTCTGAGCCTTGCACGGTGCGTCAAATTTTTAGCTTAGTCGTTCAGTAAATTTTGGGTTAAACTGTGCGTCAAATTTTGGGTTGGACTGTGCGTCAAATAATGAAATACACTAAGTGTAAAATTATTGGCTGAATCATGTACCAAATTTTGTGTTGCACTGTACATCAAATTTTGGTGTAGACTGTGGATCAAATTTTTGTTTCAATCGTGCGTCAAATTTTGAGTTGAGCTATGAGTCAAATTTTGAAATTGCAAGTGAAAGTTCATTTTTTGGTTAGATTGTGCGTCAAATTTAGGGTTAGACTATGCATCAACCTTCGTGCATCAACCTTCGTGCATCAACCTTAAAAAAACTAAATTTTCTGCATAACATTCCCCACAGACAACCCCAATTCTAAGTTTAAAAAAACAAACACAATATTTGATAATTTTTTCTCAATAAATAAAACAAAATAAAATATTGCAAATCTTTATTCTCAGAACAAGAAAAGCGATCTTTGATAAATTATCCACAAAATGTCAAACAAATAAACGAATTAATCATCAATTCTACAAAACACTAAGCCAATATTTCACAAGCTCCTCATCATGCTGCTGAATTTCCAGAACCTTCTTTAGCTTAGCCGTGTCATCATGATGATGATGGTGATGTGACAGACAAATAATTTTATTCTTCCACTCCTCAACAATAGCTTGAATGTATTTATACATTGTGTGATTTGTAAATAGCTTTTCATCCACAGCATAAAGTATCTTCGTCATTAGTGTCGGTAGCTTTGATGGCAACTCAATTGGATATTTAATAAAAGTTGGCACATGAAATTCATCCATAAAATCAACACGACAGACATTATTTTGTGGTATGAAGATGTCAGTTGATGGCAACGAAAGAATTCGACATTTTTGGACAGTAATGTACTTTGGCGACTCGGCAATTAAATGATGAAATGCTTGTGGCATAAGTTCTTTGAAATATTTGTAAAAGTCGTTATTTTTACCTCGAATGACAATTTGTGTGCCAACAAGACAGCAGTACAGAAGTTGATTGAATGAAGATTTGCTGACTTGCTTTAGGTTCCTTAAATTATATTCACCATCATAAATTGTGCTGTCACAAATCCCAGATGGAAAATTTTGCATCATAAACTCTTCTTTGTCAATGCTAATAAATGCAAATCCATCTGGTGAATCTTTACAAAATGATGGCATTGATGGACTTCCAAGGGTTAATACTTCCGTAAAATATCTTGCACCAGCCCATAAAATCCATGAAAATAATGAGTGAAGTTGTGCAAATATATGCTGCTCGCCAACAAGATCCTTTAATGACCTTGATGGTAAATCACATAATTTTCCAGTATTTAATCGTTCAGCTCGTTGTGAAAATTGTTTTTGTTCTGTTTCGTAGACTTTTAAGGCACTTTCTTGAATCTGTTTTGCAATTTCTTTTATGTTGTGGGCTAAAAATGGCTGGGAGTTGAGAAGAAACATTTTGTCTTTCATTAGGATGACAATTGAGTAAAGTTTTTCAAATCCACGAGCAAATGAGTCTTTGATCTTGAAGGAGTAGCAGAGGGAGTTGATTCTGGAGTCTCCGAAGAAGACGAGGTTTTCATCTTTGTTTGAGGATATCTAAAATGAAATAAATTTATTTATTTTTTTTACTTTTTTTAATTTTAAAAATGTCAAAAATCAAGGATTTCGAAGAAATCATACAAAACAGCAAAAATCATCTTTAGACCCCCAAAAAATTCAAATTTATCTAAAAATACGTCACAGCATCACATTTAAAACCACATGACTAAATGACATCATTCAGTATCCAAAAAAAATCTCAAAAATCAACAAAACCATAAAAACAACAACAACAAATCTCACCTCACACAAACTTCTCAATGCTGCCTGCTTTAACGCATTCTGATGTTCCTTACCAAACAAACTCTTTTCACTGCTCACAAACATAATCGAATTATCCTCACTAACAAAAAACATTTTATTTCCAATTGAACTGCATGATTCGCAATTTATTATATTTTGACTAGAATTCTCATTTGACGATGAACTTTGTATGTACGATTTATCACGAACTGTTTGTGTTGTGAAAATTGTTTGTGGTCCATGGACTTCACAAAAGTGATTTAAATTAATGATGGCATTCATTGGATAAATTAAAATTTAAATTAAATAATTTGTTGTAATTCTTTTAATGAAAACAAAAACAAATGAATAACATAATTGTGATGGATGTGTAGCTGCAGTGTAGCGGGAGAGATCGTGTTGAGTTTGAAAATATTTTGACCGTTATGTGAGATTGATCATTTTTGATTAATTTTTTATAGATTAAATTAAAAAACTTTAAAAATTTATTTTATTTTTTTACAAAATTAAAAATTTTTATTGAGATTTTATCGTAAAGAAAATATTTTACTCTACAGAAAAAACAATGATTTTTTAACAAAAATATTTAAATTTAGTTTTGTTTAAATACAAATTTTTAAAATTTCAAATCACTCATTTGACTTTGACGCCCACAATAAGCTATCCTATGTGTTTTCATGCAATAAATACTGACGTCATGTTATTTTTGAATCTTTTTCATTTAACATTCTTTTTCTTTGAATCCTTGACCTTATCCTTTTTAACCTCCTTGACAATATCGCGATTCTGTTCCCTTGTTTCCTTGTTTTTGGAATTAAAATCTTTTTTTTTGTTGGTCACGTTTAGATCACGGCCAGAATCATCACCATTATTAGCCATCATTATTGCTATCTAATATTGTAGTTTTATATGAAAAACAAAAAAAAAATCGTTTATGCTTTAAGAATCTCACAATGTTAATATAAAGACTGATATTCACAAAAAAAAATTTGGATTTAATGAATGAATGCAAAATATTACGATTATCTCCTATATTTTTACATACACCCTTTAAAATTTCGTCATGTGTTATCACTAAAATTATTAAGTATGCTTATTTAATGATTAAAAACGCATTTTTGGATTTTGATATTTTCCCGAAAGGCACAAGTCGGATAATCGAGATGAAATCCGGCACCAAGCTGGAGTGAGACCAGCACCACTCCGGCTTAAATAGTATGCCAGCTTGATGCTGGCCTCATTCCAGTTTGGTGCCGGATTTCATCTCGATTAGCCAATGTGTGCCTTTCGGGTTTAACACATTAAAAAGAAATTATTATTTCTGTGTGTATCCCCTATAACACAAGTCGGTTAATCGAGAGGAAAAACCACACTGGGACGACGTGAAGTCGACCTGACGGTGACGCATTTTTTGCCGTCAGGTCGACTTCACGTTGTCCCAGCGTGGTTTTTCCTCTCGATTAACCAACTTGTGTAATACGGGTATAGAAATATTTACTACGAAGTTGCAAAACGTTGAGATGCAAAATAGTCCAAAAATCTTTAAATTAAAGCTGCTTAGACATTTTTTTAAAAAAATGATTCTTGAAATTTCAGCATAAAAAATTTGAATTAAATTTACCAAAGCTCAAATTTTGCCTTATTAACATAAAATTTTTTAAAAATATCAAATTATTCCTTTTTTTAAATCAAAATGATTATTTTTATACTCAATCTTGGAAAAATTGCAGTTACTGGGGGACCTCGATTTGAGTAATTGTTTGGTTCCGGAAAAAATCTTCTCAATTCGAAATGTATGGAAAATGACCGTTAAAAAAAGAAAATTTGAATTTTTGTATGGGAGCACTTTAGTTACTCAAATCGAAATCACTCAAATCGAAGTTACTCAAATTGAGGTCCCCCAGTATTTAAATAAAAGATAAAAAATACTGAATAAAAAAAAGAACCCCAAATATTTATTTTCTTGCTGATACTTTATTAAATCATCTAAAAACACACAAAAAAAAACTTATGTCATACATTGGCCTGTATTTTGTTGACATTTATTCTCTGAAGAATTAAAATAATATCCATTCTTACAGGATCTTGGTGATAGGACACGACCTATGCAATACATAATAGTACCTAGTACAATCGGTATCATTCTTAAAAATTCCAAAGTTGACTGTGCATTGAAAAGCTGTCGATGAAAGTTCGAAAAAAAAATATTGAAATTTTTCTATTAAATATAAAAAAATATCGATTTCACCTTGAGATGTCATGAAAAATGCACTACAAAAAATTGTAAAAATGATTAGAATTTTCATTTTCTTGAGAAAAAATTTGCGTGTGTTTTTTTCACATTTTATTGCACTCAACTCTTTTTAGAAGACTTAAGGAAACTAAATTTTTTAGTTTATAATTTTCTGTTTTATAGTCAGCTTTTTTAAAGCCATAAAATCAAGTTTTTAATCATTATTCATGCTCTGCATCTTAAACTTGATTATATATGATATGAAAATCTTACTCTAGCTTTAATAAAGCCTTTAAGTTATTTTATTGATTAAACCATGCTGACAACAAAATTTTTTGTTTCAAAAACTCTCTCTTAATAATTTAAAGAGAGTGAAGAGCAACTGGTAATGTGAGAACAAGAATTAATGAGAGTAAAAATTTTTGAATTCTTATTTTTATAAACAAATTGTCAAAGTTTTAGATAAATATAAAAAGTTTCAAATATTTTGAAAAAAAAAAAATATAATTTATATTTAAATTAGAACTAGTGAAAAGATAATCGTAACTAAGTTGATGTTTATGAAAATTCTTGTGGAGATGCAATAATTTTAATGTAAAGTTTAGTTAAAAACAATAAAATCTAAATAAAAACAACATTTTCTACTCAACTTTGAAACTTGAATCTCAAAAAAAGTTTCTAGTTACATGCAATTCACAAAAATCAGTGTAACTTAATCAACAAACACAATAAAATTTTGATAAAAATATTCAAATTTCTATAAAAAATTCAAAAAATTAAATCTTACATTGAAAAGCTGTCGATGAAAATTCAAAAAAAAAATATTGCAATTTAAATTATTAAAAATTAATTTTAAAAAATTCAAAAAAAATTAAATCTTAAAAGTTATAAAAATAAAAATGTCAATAAGCCTAAAAGATCTACAAAATTCTCTGATAAATTCAACACCACCTCAAAATCGAAAACACCATCAAAATACAAACTCAAGCCCACTTACAACTATTCAAAGTCCTCAATCATCGACCAATAGTCCAGTTTATCAAGGAAATTCATCTCCATATCAAAGTCCACAGCAACAGTCTCATCGTCAAAAACATCCCCAAAACAAAGAAAAATCCACCAAGTTAGAGGAAGTTGAGTACAAAATTACAGCTGATGATTTGAAAAACTTCCGAGTTGCATTTACATCGTTAGTTGCAGACGACAAGAAGATCAAATCAATTGATTTTAGTGCCAATGGAATGTCTGCATTGTTTAACACAAATAAAAAAATTCATTTTATTTTACTTAATCCAGAACGTCCCAAAGAAAATGTGAATAATTTTGGTAAATATGGAGTTGGAATTTGCAAGTTCCTCAATCCAGATGACAGAATTATCCACACGTCTACAAAAGTTGACGATAATTTGAGATTATACAACATTCGAAAAAATGGGTATGATATTTACTTTAAAGGACACACAGATGAAGTCACAGGACTTGAAATGTTTCCATCGTGGACGAATAACTTTGTGTCAGCATCGAAAGACAAAACTGTTAAATTTTGGAACATTCGACATGAAAAATGCATTAAATCGAAGAGTTTTTCAAGTCGTCCATTAATTGCATGCCATCCAAAGGAGCTTGATGTTGCTATTGCTTATGCCATCGAAAGGACTACCTACTGCATTGAAATTTATGATTTTCAAGCATCAGACATTGACAGTCCAATAATTAGACTGCATTTTGGTGAACAAGAATTTCCATGGAGGGTTATGAAATTTTCAAATGATGGAAAATATTTAATGATCAACACGAATACTTCATTGACCTTATTGATTGATGTGGATACTGGAAATATGTGTCGTCGGCTTTCTGGTAAAATTTGTGATTCAAAAAAATATTCAAAAAACATAAATTTTAATATTTTTTTATTTCAGGCTACGATAATAACTTAAAGCTACCAATTGAAACGTGCTTCACACCAGACTCAAGATTCGTCCTTGGTGGGAGTCAAGATGGAAAAGTTCATGTATGGAATTTGGAAACTCACGATAAAGAAATTCTTGAAAAGTCAACACCTGGATCAATAAATAAAATAATTTTTAATCCACAATTGATGTGTTTTGCGACAGCTGGTGAAAAGTTTCATTTGTGGATTGAAAAAGAGTAGAAAATAATTATGAAAGACTGAATTATTGATTTTTTTGAATAGTTAAGGGGTCGCTCGTAAACGCCACCTCCCCCTTGGTCGTAACAAATTTTGTACATCGTTTTGAAAATTTTTAAATGGAGTTCAACAAAATCTTATAATAATAATAATAATAATAATAATAATAATAATAATAATAATAATAATAATAATAATAATAATAATAATAATAATAATAATAATAATAATAATAATAATAATAATAATAATAATAATAATAATAACAATAATAATAATAATAATAATAATAATAATAATAATAATTTTATTACCAAAATGGTATTTCAAAAACAATTCTTATTCCCCTGAACTCCTCCCTAAGCATTACGAATTTTACGAACGACCCCAAATGTAGTAAGAATAAAATTATGTGCAAATTAGGGGTGTCAATTACTTGGGGGTATCAGGACTTGTACAAGTCCCAAGTCCTTAAAATTGAACTAAAAAATGACTCTAAAGGTGAAAAAATACTATATTTGGTTCTTTTTATTGATATTTTTAAATAATAGAGCTATTTTAATTCCTAATGTTTTATTTTCAAATCATTGAACTGTTTTAAATGTAAATTAAAATTGAAATTGTCCATGGACATCAAAAATTCGAAATTTTAATAAAAAAGTTCATTATTTAAAAATTTTAACTGAATTAGCTCCATTTTAAGTTTTCTGCATGTAAAAAAGACAATAATCTGTTAAAAATTCAATTTAAAAAAAACATCATTAAAAATTTTATCTTAGTTAGCTGAAAAATTGCTGAAAATTACTAAATTATTGGATTTGTACAAGTACTTGGGATAAAAACCCAAGTACTTGGGGTCCCCCAAGTCCTTGCAAAATACCCCAAATACCCAAGTACTTGGGATTTGTACTTGACACCCCTAGTGCAAATCAGTAGAAATAAAATTTTTAATTGACATATTTTTCTTTATTTGACCACTTTTTGAAGATTAGCTACAAAGGTTAAAAAAAGTTATTTTTTTATCAAACTTGCTAAAGTAAAGTTTTTTGGAACCAAAATTGCAATTTTTTATCATACCTTTTTTTCAGAACACATTTAAACCCCATATTAAGGTGAAAAATATTTCTTAAGATTATAAATCACAACACCAAATGTCACCCAAATGCTCGTCATTTTACGCACATTTCTCTTGTATTCTTCACGTGGTCTTGATATGACTTGTTCTGGATGATTTACACAAAAATCAATTATCTTGCTAGTGCATTCAGTAACTGATAAATTTGTCTCCGTGACGTTCCTAAGACACTCATTTTTTAGAAAAATTGACAGTTTCCAAAAGTAATTTCCATTTAAATTCAAATATTAAAGCTTATCGTATTGCTTCAAATCCTGCTCCCTTAACATCAACAATCTACATGACACAAAGCTCAATCCAATCAAATTTATTGTTTTTGGTGTAAAATCAGGATAATATATCAGGATAATATAATAAAATTGACTGTTCGTAAGTAGACTTGAAAGTACAGTAAAAAGATTCATATAAATATGTGTGATTGGACAAAATTATTCAAATACCAAAGCTTTATTTCTGACTATATCTTTGATACCAAAATTGGTTAAAGATTTCTTCAGAATATTTTGATGGAAAATTAAGGCTACCTAGAATCATAAAAGTGATTTTCCTTTAGTTTGTCCTATGTCATATTTTGTGGCCAGCAAAATTTACACTAAATCCCTATTCAAAAAAAATTAATTTTTAAAATTAAATACTACTTCTAACTATTTTTATCACGATTATTTAAAACAAAATTTCTTATGCAAAATGCTCTCGTGACTTTAAATTTTTTCACTATTTTCATTCTAAATTATTCATTCAACTAGCTAGTATGTCAGTTAAACGTTGTGTAGTGAAAATAAATTATTTAATATTTAAATCACTGAAAAGTCCACGTGGAATTTTAGTATTAGCATGTTGGGCATTTATTTTATTCATTGCTGCTTCTTATCTAATTGTTTCATTCAATAATGATCCATACAAAGTTGATAAGCCTTACATCTACATTGAACCACTGACGTCATATTTTAGGTTCAAACATAGCAATGAAAAGAGAGATTGGCATGATTTAATGCAAATTGAGATGGAATCAATGCGAAGTGGTCCTGGTAAGCTTGTGTATTTGAGTATTTTGAGAATTGTAGATTGATTTTTTTGATTTATGAAATCTTATTCAAAAAATTTGGATTAAATCATATTTGAGTTTGAGAATTGTCAAAAATAGCAAAATCGTGTGATTTATTTAACATATTATCTTTTTTAACTTAAATTGACGTAATTTATGGTGGGATGATCCTCCAAATTTCTAAAAAATCCAGTTGCTTATTTATAAACCTCCATATTTTCAGCCAAAATCAAAACAAAATGTGCAAAATTACTTTTAAAATTAAACAATCACGACGTATTATCTAATTTCCCATTTCAAAATATTCTACAGGTGAGCAAGGTCGTGGCGTTGAACTTAAAAATGACGAATTAATAACAGCACAAAAAATATTTGAAGAAAATAAACACAACGGATTTGTGAGTGACAAAATTGCTCGAGATCGTTCCTTACCAGACACACGTCCAGCTGGCTGCAAAACAAAACTTTACCTCAGCGATCTTCCAACAGTTTCTGTGATTATTCCATTCCATAATGAAGTTTTGAGTACATTAACAAGGACAATTCATAGTGTGTTTAATAGATCACCACCGGAACTGTTAAAAGAAGTGATTTTAGTTAATGATCATAGCGATAAGGAACACTGTTATGGACCACTTGAAAATTATATTGCTGAATATTTTGATGTCAATAAAGTCAAACTTTTAGTCATGTCAAAACGCAGTGGACTTATGTGGGCACGTTTGGCTGGTGCAAGAGCAGCAACTGGTGATGTTCTTGTCTTCATGGATTGTCATACAGAAGCTAATGTTAATTGGCTTCCACCATTGATCGAGCCAATTGCCCTGAATTACAAAACTTGTGTGTGTCCTTACATTGATGTGATAAATGCCAATAACTATGCTTATAGCTCAGCTGGAAAAGGAACTAGAGGTGTCTTTAATTGGCAATTTTATTATCAATTTTTACCACTCAGACCTGGTGATCAGAAGGATGAAACCGATCCATTTCAATCGCCTGTCATGATGGGATGCGTTTTTGCAATATCAGCGAAATTTTTTTGGGAACTTGGTGGATATGATACGGGTGAGATTTTTATCTCCCAGTGGGAGAAGGCATTTTTGCTTTTTTGTCAATTTTTATTTTTTGAGTATTTAAAATCATTTTGAACTTGAAGCAGGGGCGTAACCAGGAATTTTTTTGAGGGGGGGTTTTTGCTACTTTTTGATATTTTTTTTTTGGTTCGGATCTGAAAAATTCAATAATATCTAGTATAAACTTCGCAAAAATAGGGGGGGAGGGGTTTTACCCCAAAAACCCCCCCTGGCTACGCCCCTGACTTGAAGGAACTTAAAATTTTGAAATTTTTATCAATTTTCAAGATAATCTCCCACTGGGAGATAATATTTAAAGGATGATAATTTTTTCTATATGAATCGCATTACCTCTAGCTCAAACGTCCAGGCCCTTACAACTTGTATTTTTAATTAACGTAATTTAATTTTAGGCATGGAAATTTGGGGTGGTGAGCAGTATGAACTGAGTTTTAAGGTACGTAAACTTAACAAATTTGATAAATTTAATGATTTTTTTACTTAATAGGTTTGGCTATGTCATGGTGTACAATTGGATGCTCCTTGTTCTAGAGTAGGGCATTTGTATCGTCCAAGGCCGTTTCTTAGTTCCATCAATACAACATATGACTATGCTCATAGGTAAGCTACATTATGACTTGAGGAAATTCAAAAAGTGTCAATCACGCACAAAAAATTGCAAAAAAAAGATTCGAGAATCAAGTATTACGTTCACAAAGTACGTTCGCATTTTAGAAGGGAGGGCGGGTTTAAGAAAATGTTTAAAACAAGTTTGATAACTTTTACATCTTTCTAGAAACTATAAAAGAGTTGCTGAAGTTTGGATGGATGAATATGCTCAAAATGTTTATGAGAAAGATCCCGATGAATGGAACTCATTGGACTTTGGAGATGTTTCATTCATGAAGAATATTAAGCAGAAATTAAAATGCAAACCATTCAAATATTTTCTTGAAGTTGTTGCTCCGGACATGCTTGATAAATTTCCTCCACATGAGAATGAGGTGTTTGCTAGTGGTGCTGTAAGTAATTTATTCCGTATTTTTTATTGCTAAATTTCAATATAATCTGAAGCCCTGAAATTTTTTAAGAATATTAAAAAAAATCAAAATTTAAAAAATTTATTTCAGAATTTTCTTATATTTCAAGAAATCTCAAGATTTTTAGGATTTTTTTTAATATATCTGATTTATAATTTATCATTTGCAGATTCAAAGCATCGCCAACCCTAACTTCTGCATTGACACCCTCGGTGCAAGATCAGGTCAATCTATCGGCGTTTATCATTGCAAATCACCCAACAACCTTACAAAAATTCATGCGCGTCAAATGTTCATCCTCAGAAGACATCGTGACATTTACGTCGAATTATCAAATAATGAATGCTTCGACTTAGTTCTTGGCACAATCTCAATATTCCATTGTCAATTTAAACAAGGAAATCAATATTTTCGATACAATTTTGATACACAGCAAATTATGTGTGGACCGAAAAGGGATAAATTGTGTGTGGAAGTTAATATGAGCACTAAATTAATAAAAACTGCGATTTGTGATGCAAGTAAAGCTACGCAAAAGTGGAAATGGGGATTTGTGAATGAAACAATGTTGAGAAATTGGAGTAAATACGGAAAATCAATTTTAGATACAACAGAGGATGAGGATGTGAGGAGGGAACAGATTTAAGTAAATTTAGATTAAAAATTAAAGAAATAAAGAAAAATTTTAGTTTCTGAGGCAAAATTTAAATTTATTTAACAAAAAACAAAAAATTGATGATGTTTTTAAGGGGTCGTTCACAAAGTACGTTACGCAAAAAAATGACTTTTTGACCCCCCCTCGTTACGCTTTTTGTACAAAAATTCTTTTGTTTTGTTTAATCTGTTACAAAATCTTAGACACAACCTCCCTCCTAAAAAGCGAACGTACTAAGTGAACGGCCCTTAAGGGGTCGTTCGTAAAACTCGTAACACTAAATTGAATGAGATTGAAAAATATTTATATGGAGCTTAACAAAATTTTAGACCCCTCTGACCCTCCCTAAGAGTTAAGAGTTTTACGAAAGACTCCTTGAAAATATGAAGAAAATATATGATTCAGTTAGGGCTCGTTCCCTTATTACGTAACGCAGGGGGGGGGGGTCGAGAGGAGAACAATAGAATTTCTGAGAATTCCATTATTCTTTTTTGAAATATTACAGTTATTTTGTTACGTAATAAATGAACGATACCTTATACACCCTTTACATTCAGGGTTTGCTTAAAAATTTCACAATTTATATTTTTATCAAAATAGAATTTTTAAACTAATTTCAAATGCTTAATTTTTTACTTCAAAAAGAGATCTGTGTACCATTGTAAGTTTTTGCTGGATATTCTATTTGATCCTCTGTGTTGTCGTTTTTCTACGATGTTATATGAGTTTGGATGAAATTCTGAAAGAACAAAGAACATAAACTCATGAATATTTATTTTAAATTTAATTTAATTCTAAGCGTAAAATTTTATATTTTTTTTAATAGATACGCTTTTTCACAAAAAATCGTTATAGTGTTATACGTATGTTTCACATTTTACATGTTACGAAATTCAAGTTTTATGCTTTTTTGTCACAAGTATTTCTGAAGGCGAGCCATAAAAAAATCAACATAATCAAAAACAAAAAAGATGTGAAGATGAATCACTTTTGAATATATTTTGCTTAACAATGTGGGCCTGATTATTAATATACATCTTTTGGATGAAAAATTTTAATGAATGGTATGGCTTGTACTAATATTTTTAACTCAATACTGAATCATTTTTTTAGCAAATATCAAAGGATTTTCAACTATTTCTTTGTTCAATTCTATCAGCTCTTTCTGTTACTTAATTAGTAAAAGATCTATTAAAACACAAATTATGATCACTCTAAATTAAATTTAGCATTTATGTTTTTAAAATACCAATTAACAATTTCTTGGAGGATTGAATCATGCATGGAATCAAAATACATTTATATAAAATTATTTTCAAAAACACAAATTCAATTTACTTGATATAAATTGACTTTAAATAGAAATATTTTTTTGCAACTTGATTAATTGATCAATTAGAACATCCAATTAGAATATAGCAAGAAAGAAAAAAAAAGATTATTAATTTATTCAGTACCAACAAGAACTCAAAGAATTCCAAAAAAAACTGATTTTCTAGAATAAAAATTCCATCCACGAGCTGCTTCAATGTCAAAATTTAGACCAGAAAAAATTATTATCTCATTAGCACAAATTCTTAAAGACTTAATGAAGTAATTTAAATGATTTATTTAGATTCACGTGGTGATACTACGCTGTTGTGACTACTGTAAGTTTAAATCAAACGTCTGTGACTATTTCGTGCTCTGCGCACAACCTTGAACTTGTATCTCAGCTGTCGATTGCGTTGCAAAGTAAGATTTGCTGCTGTTCAAGTCATTAATTCTGCATGCTCTAATGAATGTCTATTTATAAATTTTAATCTCTAAATTGCTCTCGTTAGAATTATTCTGCGATGCTTATTTTGAGATAATTGAACTGAAAGATCAATAAAAATTATTACAAATAATACCTCTACTTTGTGGTGATTGCCATGAGTCAACAGTTCCATCGCTTCGATGATAGTAGGATGTTCCTGATTGAAGATCATAACGGTAGTTGTAAAGGCTTTCTCCAAGAATGCCACTTATCCATCTTCCAATAAATGCTGGGAAATAATTTTTTTGGTAATTTTACAACAAAAACCAAAAAGAAAATTTAAAATTTTTGAAGCGTTTAATTTTTTATATTTTCAGAAATTGAAATTTATCGTTTTAAAGTTTTAGAAATAATTTTTTTTACAATATTTATCTTATTTAAAAAAATCGATGAATTTTTATTTTTGGATAATCGAAAATAAAAACTTTTAAATGAAAATATTTTTGAGAAAAATTTTCAGATAAAAGATTTAAAGCTATTAGAAATCACAGATGTGCCGAATGATTTTTAAGAAATCACATAAGCCGTATGCCGTGTGTGATTTTTTGCACAACTTTTGTCTTGAAAGTGCCGAGGCATACAATAAATTGCCATTACTGCTCAAAAGCCTCAAAATTCTTAAAAGCTTGAAATTCATTCACAACACATTAAATTAAGTTTGCAAGTTGAAGAACATAAGTTCTGTCAAAAATTTTAATAATTATTAATAAAAATCTTTTTGGTTCTTTGGTTGTTTAATTTTTAGTTTAAACCCTAGAAACCAAAATCGACCTAATGCATTCCATTTGTGTTTCTAAGGAAGGTCAATGTAATACATAAGGACAATTTTGATTTCACGGGAAGGGAGTTAAAGTTCCTTCAAAAATTAAATTCAAAAAATTTTTTTAGCTAAAAATTTAACATACCTTTCCCTGAACACTGTGTAATCATCAACACTAAACAAGCTATCACCCCAAAAAATGATGAAATCTTCATCTTTAATTTGACTTTATAGGAACTTTTATCAAAATCACTAATTTCTAAACAACACAACTTCACCACGTGTGGATATACTTAACCATAGAAATGTCTCAATTAACTCTTCAACTTATCTTTCTTGTAAATTTTGTCACACAATCTCACAATTTCTCATGCCTTTAAGCAACAACACAGCTGATTAATTTGTTTATTTAATGTGAATTTGATGCAGATATTCAACTTCGTCTGTTCACATCGCATTCAACCGAAAAACTGACAAATCTGATTCACACATTTGTTAGCAACAGATTGAAGAGAAAAAAATAGACACAAAGAGAAGAAGCGAAACAAACTGCCAAAAATTGCGTATATTCATCAATAAAGGTTTTGCTTTGTTTACATCTTTTATGTTTTGGAAATAAAAGCATTATATGGACAAAAACCGGTGTTTTTGTTTTGTGTGGTTGACGTTTGTGGAGCATTTGTGAAGATGAAAATTGAGACTCAAAATGTTATTAAACATTAGTCTTTTATAATTTTAAATTAATTGTTTTAAATGTTAGATAATTTTAATAAAAAGTGTGAATTTTTGTAAAATTATTAAAATTTCATTCAGTAAATTATTAACTAAGTGGATTAACATTAGTCAAGGCTCAGACGATTATCAAAAAATTGTAAAATTGTACAATTTTTTCCAATTTTTTCCAATTTTCCAATTTTTAAAAATTGTAAAAATTGCAAAAATTGTACAATTTTACAATTTTTGTTTGGAAAAAATTGCAAAACTGTAAAAATTGTACAATTTTCACAATTTTTTAACTGAAAAAATTAGAAAAATATTGTAAAATTTTTACAATTTTCTAATGAGTGTCTGAGCCTTGATGTTAGTTGTCTTAATTTTATTGCATTTTAGTCATGATTTTAAATTTTGATTAATTTTTCAGTAAAAAATTTAACATTAACTAAAAATTTAAATTTCGACATTAAAAACAAAATCGATCAATTTTTGTTTAACAAGTAATTGTTCATTACAGCAAAAACAGATCTTTTTGAGCTTCCGAATAGTAAAGATATTATTTTTCTTTTTCTTATCTGAATATTGCTAAAGGATGAAGCAGACACACATTTTATTTTCAACATTTTTGTTAATATATTTTTTATTTGATCAAAGTGAGTGGTTTTGAATGAAATATTTTGATTTTTTGAAAAAATAAATAAAATTAGTTGAAATGCTCTTTCAAAATTTAATAAAATTTTTGAGATTTAAAACTTTAAATTTAAAAAAAATTAAAAAAAAAATATCTTTTGTTTCAGCATTCGCTGGCTACTTATTCCCAGCACCAGAATGTGTAAAAACATCAAAAGGCCACTACGACGGAAAAATGCTTGCACCATTATCAAACATAATTCGTTGTCGGACAGGACAAAGAATGAAAATTGTAACTTCAACAGAAGCCGACATGGAAACAAAATATTGTTGTTGCAACTGGGATGAGACATCTGTTCAAACTTCAAAAAATGAACGTAAGTATCATCGTCCATTGTAGTCACGATAAAGAAAAAGAAAAAATTTTACTACGTATTTAAATTAATTTTGTTTCTGTTTTTTTTTTTTATTTTCCTTAAACTCTGTTTTATATCATGTGATCAATAGTGAAGTTTTACGCTAATCGATGTGAATTTGAAGACAATGACTCAAAAGTTCCAATTCGAGAGAGTTTGATGGTACATGGAAATGACTTGTATTGCTTTCGTGATGAGAAATTAACGACATTTAAGGCTGAAATTAATGGAAAAATACAAGCAATGTCTTGTTGTAAGAGTATTCCAAGAACGACAACAACCGAAGAGCCAACAATAACCCAAATTACTCAATCAGATGCTCAAAGTCAAATGATAACCCAAAACCAAACACCAACTCCCCAACCTCCCTCAAATACCTCACAAAAAGATGACAAAATAACCTTGCTAGAGTCTCAAAAGGCAGTAATTTCAATTCTACAGGAACTTACAAAAACAGACATTGAAGATATTGATGATGCAATTTTACAATTTGATACGTCACCAGTTCCACACATCAAGCTACGAGGTAATGAAAATAGTGTACCTCCCTTGCAGACTAAAAAGAAATCAGTTCCAAAAGTTGAATTTGTCTTAAATTCACTTTTCGTTAAAGATCCTGTGAATCAAAATAATGTTGTACAACGTTGTTGTCGATACTCTAGTGCTCATTATTTGACAAGTTCTGTTTTTACGTTTTTGGTATGTTTTGTAGTTTATGTGTGTGCTTATTGTCTGTTTGTTTTCAGTTAGTCTGAAAAGTTTGTTTAAGTTTAATAGGTTTTTTTTTTTTAGAAAAATGTAAGGTTGGGGGATTTAGTTGAGTATTTAGTATACTAAAATTGAGTTAAAGGTAGGAATATTGATAGGGTTAAGGCTAGGGGTTGGGTTTGGATTAGTTTTAGGTATAGGGTTGGGTATCGAGCTAGGGCTAGGGTTAGGGATCAAGCTACCTAATGAAATAACGAAATCAAACTCTTTAAACCTAATTGCTTTACTTACTTCGATGATCGTTCAGATCAATTGTGATCCATGATCTCCCTCAGTTTTCGCCTATAACTGACTCTATCGTTAGCGGCTCGCTGCCAATTTCCAATACCAAGTGCTGTACTATCTCTATCAACTGCCTCTTTCCAAGAGTTTTTTGGACGCCCACGTGACCTTTTTCCTTCAGTAAAGTCTGACTTAAAGACCTTAACTATTGGAGCTTCATCAGGTCTTCTTATTACATGTCCAACCCATCCTAACCCATCCTAACCCAAACCTAATTGCACCCAACTTAATTCCAAAACTTACATTATAACCTAAGCAACCAGACAGATAATTCATCATAGCTCTACCACCATAATAGCTCTACCATAATCCACTTATCTACGAGTATAGACGAAAACACATAAAGTATTCAAAACATATGAAAAATGATATAAATTTTTTTATTTATTATTTTTTGTAGAATTGTAAGTTTAGCTCCTTAATCACAGATTAGCAATCTTAAGTTATCAAGCACAATAAAAATGTATCTTAAATAAACCAAAAAAAGACTAAATCTTTTATTTTTTCAAATTTTCAGCCGGAGCATCACAAATTCCAGATGTCAGAGCTGCATCAGAATGTGTTTATGCTTCATCAACATCCACAGAGCCAGTCAAAGGATACATGAGTTATGATGAACCTGGCATCACTCTAGGATGTCGTTCACAACAAATGATGATAAATCTCACGACTGTCAATCCTGACGATGGAAAAACTTATTTAATTCGTTGTTGTAAATTTGATGCTAAACTACCGAAATTGAGTCCTTTGCCATTGATTTTAGGTCCACTTTGTGAATTTGATGATACAGGAATGTTACAAAGTTACAGTGGTGTTAAACCTGGTTCTGATCTTGTTTGTGACGCAAATAGTGATTTAGTTACGTTATCTACAAGTGATTTGATAAAGCAAACTGACGTGACACTGGCATGCTGTAAATTAAAACCTACAACAACAACAACAGCTATAACATCAACAAAAGTTACAGAATCAACAATATCAAGAAGCACAACCAGCACAACAACTAGTTTATCAACTCCTGCTTCACAAATTTCATCTAGAAATATTGTTGGCGCTGAATGTGTGTACTTAAGTGATGGATCTATTAAAACAAATTACATGGATTACTGCGAAGATAATATAGTCTGCCGTGCACAACAGTTTATTAAATCGCTCGTTAGATCAGGCTGGGATCGATGTTGCTGTCAATTTAACAAAGATCTACCTAAAACGGATACAGGGATTAAATTAAGAGCTTTAGATTGTGCCTTCAAATCGGATGGAACAATTCGTCGATGGAGTTTGGTTGCATCTGGATCTGATTTATATTGCGATCCAGGATTTAAGATGAAGGATGTTTATTTTTATGAAAATGGAAAGGATGAGTCAATGTCATGTTGTATTAAGGATGAACCTGAGACGACAACTAAAGCTGTTGATACAACTACAACTGCTGTTCCTGGAAAATCTACGACACAAACTCGTAAGTTCATGATAAGCAATTTGACCCTAATTAGAATGTATTGAAGATAAAAATTATTATTTCGTATTTTTTTTTCAGCTTCACTTCCAACAGCTGGAACTCAGTGTTCATACAATGAAGATCAAACCCTAAAAACGGGTTTTATGGATATTTGTACAGCAAACTATGTATGCCGATCTAAAGAAGTCAAACTTGAGGTTATAGTACCAATATCTGATACAGAAAAGGCTAAGAAGTGCTGTTGTGATTATCAAAAGGACCTTCCAGCAAATTCACCATCTGTTCCGTCGGTTATTGCACCAAAATGCGTCTATAATCACGAAGGTTATGTGAACATGTGGAGTGTTGTTGAAAATGGAAATGATCTTGGTTGTATGTCTGCCGATAATTTAATGACTTATGAGCTTGGAAGTGGTAAGTTATTGTTGAATGATTAAAGAAAATTTATTGATTTTGAGATAAAATAATCAACAGATAACAGCAAGATGGCTTGTTGTCTAAAAAAAGATGCAACTACAATCTCAACCACCATCAGAACAACTCCCATGTCAACATCAACAACTACAACAACTCAAACAACTACAACAACCAGACCTACACTTCCATCAATTCAGATGACAACAAATCCATCAACTACAACCTACAGTCGAGTTCCAACTGAAGATAAAGTTCTTAAATCAACAGCTTTGGAATGTGTTTATCACAAAAATGGAAGCTTAAACATTGATTATATGAATTGGTTTTCAAGCACAGTTGGATGTCGTTCTCAATATATCATGAGAAAAATTCCAATCCAAAGCTCAGAAAATAATAAAATTTACTCGAAAATCTGCTGTGAATATTCAAGTTCATTGCCATTTGATCCATCTGCTCCACCATTAATTGCACCAACTTGCTACTTTTCATCAAGAACTTCAGAGATTGCAAGATGGAGTATTGAGTTGTCGGGTCCTGATATAATTTGTAATACTGGATACTACATGTATAATACAACTATTTTATGGAATGGAAAGGATACAGGATTCTCGTGCTGTCAACCAATTGGAAAACCAATTCCAACTATGAAACCTCCGGCAACTACCACTGCTGCTCCGAATCCAGGTCAAACAACTGCAGCTCGTAAGTTTTATTTCTTTGAATCTTACTCCTAATAAATTACATTCCTTCCAGCTTCAATCCAAGCAAATCAAACCGGGCCTCTTTGCAGATACAGCGTAGACAAATCCTTACTTACTGACTACATGGAACAATGCACATCAACTCTCATCTGTCCATCAAAATATTCAGTTTTGGAACGTAAAAATGCATTATCAGTCAGCATTTGTTGCTGTGATTTGCAACCTGATCTTCAAGAAACTCCATCTGTTGCATCAGTCAATGCTCCAAAATGTCAATTTGATATTTATGGAAATATAAATGTTTATAGTGTTGTCAGTTACGCAATTAATCTTGTTTGTAGTCCTGGTGATGAATTGAGGAATTTTTCACTCGAAATTGCTTCAAAAATGCAAACAATGTCGTGCTGTATGTTCAAAGGGGAAACGACAGTTGCGACTACACCTAGAGTGACTGGTGAGTTGAAATACAGAAGATTAAGTGAATATTAATTGAAAAAATTTATTTTGCATTCAGAATCTCCATTCAGCTCAACCTCACAAGGTAATGAAATATTGAATTCATAGAACTAGAAAAAATTGACATTTTGCTTAATCTTTAGGTTCAGAATCTACATCAAATCCCAACATTACAACAAGTAAGTAGATGAATAAAATTTTTTTACAAGATCTATCTTTTATGCTAAAAAATTGTTTACAGATGCTCCAACTACAATTTATAAAGGAAAAAGAACAGGTATGATTGATAAGCTGTATCTAATCAAACTGACTTTGAACTATTAGGCCATAAAAATAAATTTAATAATTTTTCTTATTCCAATTTTCAAACATTCAAAAATTAATAATTTTTCTAGCACCAGCAAAGAAAACTCCACCAAAACGAGTTGTTGCTTCAGGTGAATGTCCTGACTGCTTATATCCTGAATCAACTGGCCCTGTAGATTCACTTCAGATGATTATTCAGCATTTGAAAGCTTCTGGACCAGCTATTGGAATGTGTCCATTTAAGACACATACTTTACGTATCATTCAACCACTGCCATTGTTAGGCTACAAAGAAGGAAGATGTTGTTGTGAAAATGATCAATATCCACTTCCTTATAGCTTAAATTAAAGATTTTTTTGTTTTTGGGAATTTTAAAGCAGTGATGGTTAAGTGAATTGGGTTACCCTTGAAAAATGCATTTGATTTAAAAAAAAGATCAAAATATTCCATAAATTGTATGTCGCATGCAATTTTGCCTACTAAAGTGTGCCTGGCACCAAAAAAAAAAATAAATAACCGTCACAACTTTGATTTTCTTAAACTTTATTGATTTATGTAATAAATTAAACTTCCAATAAGCCAATAAAAAATTAACAAATGATAATCAGGGATATCAAAAATGACTGAAATTTACAATAAATACTTCAAATTGATACAAAATTATCTAATCATTGTTTTTTATTACACAAGAAGTTAGAAGAGGCTTTTATCGTTTTTAAAAATAGATTAACTTTACTTAATGAAAAAATAATCCGAAAATTGACATTAATTGTTGTACTTCAGTCGAGTAAAGTCATGAAGTTTAAATTATTTTGTCTATTTTTGAGTCTTTATTTTCTGGAAATCTATGGTGAAAACTACAAGGATGCTAAAGTAGTTGATTTTCAAATCGAAAATGAGAAGCAATTAGAAGCATTACAAAGACTAGAATTTGATGATGGGGTATATTTTTATTACCTTAAAAAACTCAAATTCTTAAATGTCCTTTTTCATCAATTAACAGTTTAAATTCTGGATATCACCATACCAAGTCGGTATCAAGACCCAACTCATCATTCTACCGCAAAAATTCCAAGAATTCCTTGAATTAGCTGAGGAAACTGGTTTAATTTATCAAATCATAACCGATGATGTTCAAAGGTAAGCTTATCTCATTCGAGATATTCACACACTTAAAATTAACTTCTTATCAGCTGGTTTGACAAAGAACAAACTCAAAGATCAAAAAGAAAAGACGCCGGATTAGTCTTCGATGAATACAAAACTTATGAAGAAATTTTAGATTTTCTTGAACAAATGCACGCTGAATATCCAAATGTGACTGAAATTTTCACCCTTGGCACTTCATTTGAGTCAAGAATCATAAAAGGAATCAAAATAACAAAGAATGAAGATAATCCAATTTTATTCATTGATGCACATATCCATGCTAGAGAATGGATAGCATCAGCATCAGCTGTATGGCTGATTCACGAGCTGTTGACTACTCAAGATGAGAATGTTAGACAACTTGTTGATGGATTAACATGGGTCATTATACCACTGCTAAATCCAGATGGATACATTTACAGCCGCGAAGTTGATCGTACATGGAGAAAAACGCGCTCAACCCATGCATCGATGTTGTGCACTGGAGCTGATCCAAATAGAAATTTTGCATATAATTTTATGAGTAAGGAGATTCAAACGAAGATTCATGAATAATTTGATAAAATTTATATTTTTTTTAGAGGGTGGAGCATCACAAGTTGCGTGTACAGACACATTTGCTGGACGAGCACCATACACGGAACCAGAAGTTAAAGCACTTGTCGATTATTATGAAAAAATTCATGAAAAAATCAAAATTTATTTGTCATTCCATTCAGCAGCTGAAATGATTTTATATCCAATGGGACATACAGGCACTTTTGAGGAAGTTCCAAATGTTGATGATTTGGTAAGTCGTTGTTGAATTCCATTAGACTCGTTCGTAAAATTCGTAAAGCTTAATGAGGGGTCTAAGATATTGTTATCACGAAAGGCACAGGTCGGGTAATCGAGATAAAATCCGGCACCAAGCTGGAGTGAGGCCAGCACTACTCCGGCTTATATTGTATGCCAGCATGGTGCTGGCCTCACTCCGGTTTGGTGCCGGATTTTATCTCGATTAATTATCCGATCTGTGCCTTTCGGGTATGGGTGTGTGGGGCAGGCGCCAGAAGAGGCTAATCAAATTCTAATTGTTTTGATTATTTCAGGATGCTATTGCAAGCGCTGCTGCAACAGCAATCAAACAAAGATACGGAACAACTTATGTCTATGGAAGTTCCTATAACACACTTTCTGTTGCATCTGGAACTAGCAAAGATCACATGTATGGACACTTTAAGACACCAATATCATTTACTTATGAGTTCAGAGTTGCCAAAAATGGATTGAGATTCGTACTTCCAGCTGAAGAAATTATTCCAAATTCAGAAGAAATGTTTGATGGAATTTTGGCAATGATTAAGAAGTCAAAAGAGCTTGGGTATTTTTGAAGCGACTATCCTTTTGAGGATTTAAAGAGAAGTTTAATTTTTTGATGCTTAAAGGTTTTAAAGGTCAATAAAAAGCTTGAAATATGTAATTAACAATTTTATTTACAATAATTAGATTTAAATTTTATAACTTTACAGAATTGGGATCTAGGATAAGGCCAGTAGATGTTTCTATAGTCAAAATCAAGATCAAATTGTTAAGTTGATTAAAAGTGACCAAAATTGGACAATATTGATAGGTTTGTCCAAAAATAATCAAAAATGTTCAAAACTATTCAGAATTAATCAAATATGTCCAAAAATTATATCAATTCGCTCATATTCCGGAACTTAAACCAATTACCTTTTTTTTCTTATCCTTCATCCCAATAAGGTAATAAACCCTTCATTATAGAGTATTTATAGTCGGTATATGAATAAATTGAATCTCATAAACTTCAGTTTGATTTGTTAAAAATTTTGCACTTTCCTGTACTGGCGTGACAATAACCTTTGGCTCCTCAACATGTTCCTTCATAATTTCATCACTGCTAGCAACTGCTACTGTCTCAAAATTCACAACTTCCACACTTTTAATATCTATTTTTGGTTCTAATTTAGTTGGTCTCATTTTCAGTCTCTCTTGCGGAAGTGTGAAATTATTTTCATAAAATATTCTCTTAAATGTTGTGTACGATGGACATACATCATTATTGTCTGACTTAAAGCTATTGTACAATGTCCTAAGACTTCTAAAATTTACATCACAGATGACTTTTTTTCTGAACTTGCTGTCATTCTCAGGCATGCATTTTTGTATTAAAAATTGAATAATTGAATTCACAACATCTGCTTTAATTTTATTGCTTGGTTCGTGTTTTCCACGTCGGTCCTCGGAATCAAAGAAATTTGTGTACTCGTTTTTGTATTGAAAAGCTTTAATCAGTGGTCCATTAGATATTGACAGTGTTTTTAGGAAGAAATTCTGACAAACTCGTTTGTCGCAAAGAAAAAATGTTTTTGAATTTGTTCTTTTAACTTCACTCGACGGATTCGTTGGACGACGTCGTTTTGGTGCTGTTGACTTGACATTCGCTAAAATAAAATCTTTTTGACGACGATAATCTTTGAGATTCCAAAAACTCTCGCAAATTTTTTCGCGGATATTTTGTGCGAAGTTTGATGAACACTTGTACTTGCAGCTGCTGCAGTCGATCGGTTTTGGTGACTTTTTTGTAAATTCTGATTTAGATTTATCCATTATTGGGGACAAAGATGAGATTTTGTGAGAATTTAATGATTTGTTTTGAAATTTTTTTAATGTAAACAAAACGAGGGGCATGTGACTAGGTTGTGTTGTAGATGCGACTGGATTGTGAGAGAGAAAATGTTTTGAAGGGGAAATTGAGAGAAAATACATGCGAAATGATCTGTTTTTGGGGTATGGAATGGTATGAATTATATTTTGCATAAAGTAAAAGGAAAATGACTAAAAATCTTCAGATTTTATGGCTTAAAATATTTCATCTTTTAAATTGTTCATCATTCAAATTTTACATAGAAAAAAAATTAATTTTAAATATTCAACTTTGGTTTTGAAATTGAATCGTCAAAGTGATGAAATTTAGCTATAACAATCAAACTTCCTGAAAAGAGGAAATGCTTTTTTCATCAAAACGAAATTTTTCTCAAAGAGAAGTTCGGACTCCTTTTCATCCTCCCCTGGCTATGCCCCTGCATCCTGAAATTAAAATTCTGAAAAAGTAAAAAGCAAAAATAAAAAATCAGATTAAAAAAAAATAAAAACGCGACATTTTTTTCACTTTTCAATTTTCTTTATTTCACTTTAACATTACTTATGGTTTATTATTATTATTTTTTTTTATATTAAACTCAAAAAACGTTCTTACTGTGTCTCTTGCTTCATTCATTTCTCAATTCTTTTTTTACTGCTGTTTCTTTTTGCTTTTATATTTGAGATTTTATTTTTTGTTTAATTCAGAAAAGGAAAAAAAGTTGGATTTTGAAAATTTTTGAATTAGATTTCTTGTGATTTTTAAAGGGTTTTTAATTTTTAATTTATTATTTTAAAGAGTTTAAATTTAAATGTGGATTTTGCTTTTTTTTTGGTTTGGAGCCTTCAAAGTTTTGATTTTAAATTTTGTATAATTTTTTTAAAAATTAAAATTTTAGAATTAAAATTCTTAAAAATTTAAATTTTAAAATTAAAATTCTTAAAAATTTAAATTTTAAAATTAAAATTCTTAAAAATTTAAATTTTAAAATTAAAATTCTTAAAAATTTAAATTTTAAAACTAAAATTCTTAAAAATTTAAATTTTAAAATTAAAAATCTAAAAAAATTAAAATATCGAAATTTAAGTTCTCAAAATTTTAAATTTCTAAATTAAACTAATAGAAATTTAAGTTTCGATAATTAATTTTTAAAACTGTTACTTTTAGTTGAAGAATTTTCAAAATTGAATTTATTGAACTTTATTTTAATCTCCAAAGTCAAAAAGCAAAATCATTGAAATTTTTATTTTTTATTTTAAATCTATCGAGAAATTTGCCAAACATTTTATATCTTCATGAATATTACGATTTTTTTTAAATTTTTTTGTTTAAATAGAAAAAAAAGTAAAATCAAAAAAGAATAAAATCCAAAAAGGTGCGAAAAATGCTTAAATCTTTAATGACACACTGCTTATCAGTTATGTACGATTTTTATTATTTTAATTTTTTTCTTATTTTCTATTTTTTTTTTAAATTGGGTGAATTTTTTTCCTCTATTTCATTTCCTTTAAATCCCATACATATTTTTATTTTTTAACAGAAATATTTATTTTTATTTTTTTTCGATTATTTAATGCTGCATCAAATTTACTTTTAGGTTTTTTTAATTTTTTTTTATATTCTCTTATGAGGTAGTTTTGTTATCAAAGCATGAAAAAAGGGATGGAAGCTTTTTGTGTGTAATTTTTTTTTTCATTTGTTTTGAATTTTGAATTGCTAGTTGAATATTGATTTTGCGAATATATCAAGAATCTTTATGTGGTAGAATTTTACGATTTTTTGAAATTTTTTATTTAATTGAATTTATTTTTAAAAATTAAAGTGAAAATATAGAAAAAAATGATTTCAGAAAGTGAATTTTTATAAATTTTAAAATCTGAAATTTTCACTTTCAAAAGTAAAAATTTCGAATTTACAAAAGTGAAATTTTTAATTTTGAAAATTGAATTTTCAATTCTTGTAGTTTAAGTTATAAAGTATCGAAAGTGAAACCTTTGAAATTGAAAATAGGCAACTTAATACATGCTCCTTACAATAGCCAATTCTAGCATCAATTCCATCACAAATTCAGCCTCCATTCCTTGATTTTTAAAATATTTTGTAAATAATAAAGACAATTCTTTCCGTTTTCTAATCAAATAATGATTTAGTCCCATTTTTTGTTATGTTTAATTTCATATTTGGTAAGAGAAAAAATTGAGAAAAAATATTTTGACAATATCAACGTTTTTTTTTGTACGTTAAAGTCAAATAAATTGAGGTAGCTGTTTACATATTTGTAAAAATAATTTATTTTTATTTTGTGTCATTAACTTCAACTGGTAAAGTTATACAAAAGTTTTATTCTGTATGAATTTGTTGGTATATTATGAAAATTTGAGGTACTTAATGTCAAATAAAAACTAAGGAAAGCTATTGAATTTTTTTTCTTTGAGGTTATGTGTTTAAAATTTTTTTCTCTTCCAAATTTTTAATCATTTCACTGAACTTTTTCACAATTTATTTTGGGATTGGAAAGATTTTTTTTTTTTGTATGTTGAAAAAGTGAACCAAAAAATTCTTTGTTTACAATTAATGCCTACAATTATATTTCTTGCCAATATTATGATTTTTTTATTATTTTCTTCAAACTGAATTAAATGTAAAAATTCTTTACAAACTTTTACCATCCTCATAATCTCTTTTTTTCAACTATTTTTTTGAATTTTAAAATGTTTTTTTTTTTGCTTTTTGATAAATATTTTTTTTTAATTTTACATTATTTCACTGTAATTATTTAGATTTTTCATTTTGCATTTTTATGATTCATAGTTTATATGATGAGTTGGGTGAGAAGTGAGTTGTACGGGAAAGTCATGTGGTTCTAGATGTTGCTTTAACATGTCGCGTTCATGTTGCTTTCTTGTTGCATTCATGTTGCATACAATGTTGCGTTCATGTTGCACACAATATTGCGTTCATGCCGTATTCATCTTGCGCACATTGATGCATTCATGTTGCTTTCATGTTGCACACAATGTTGCATTCATGTTGCATTTATGTAGCGTTCATGTTGCATACAACGTTGCGTTCATGTCGCATTCATGTTGCGTACAATGTTGCACTCATGTTACACTCAATGTTGCATTCATGCTGCATACAAAGTTGCGTTCATGTTGCATTTATGTCGCGTTCATGTCGCATTCATGTTGCGCACATTGATGTATTCATGTTGCACACAATGTTGCATTCATGTTGTATTTATGTAGCGTTCATGTTGCACACAATATTGCGTTCATGTTGCACACATTAGTGCATTCATGTTGCTTTCATGTTGCATACAATGTCGCGTCCATGTTGCACACAATGTTGCGTTCATGTCGCATTCATGTTGCACTCATGTTGCACACAATGTTGCGTTCATGTCGCATTCATGTTGCGCACTATGTCGCATGCATGTTTCGTTCAAAACACACCAGAGCAACCTACAATTATCCCCATTCAACCCATATTTTCAACCCAACATGTAATTATTATTTCATTTTGTATGCATTTATTTGAATTGGTATAACTTTAACTTTTTTTTATCTTATTATTTTTTTTTATAATTTTATATTATTGAAATGTTGCTAATCGTTAATAAATCAACATATACTATCAGGAACATAAACTATTATCACACACAGGCTGGCTAGTATATGAAGATTATAAATATATAATTAAAATTATTTAAAAAGTAGAATAATAGTAATAATAATCGTAATAATAATAGTAATCGTTCTTCATTTATATCTTTCAATATTTCATCTTATATAAAAAAATCATATTTCACGCTTATGAGTGTGACAAGCAAAACTTTTCATCGTCTTCAATCCAATTATTACTTTTTTAATATATTTTTTTATTATTTATTTTAGAAATTAAATGAAAATTATTAATTAGTAGAAAATTATTAGAGTAAAAGTATTAATAGAACTAAATATATTTTACGTTGGTCTTGATAAAATTATTATAGTTTATATTTAAAATATTTATAATCAATTAAACTCAAATTACAAAAAAAGAAAGATTTTTTTTTTTATTTTTTTTTAATGGTTGTGTTTTTTATGATTTTTTGTGATATTGTTTTCGTTGAAGAAGCTAGTCCAATTAAATATGGGTTAGGGTTTAAAAATCAGCTTTGATGATTGGGGTTGTGAAATTTGATTTTTGATTTTTTTTAATCTTTTTTGTGTGTTTTTTTTTTTGAAGTCTTGTTTATTAAATTTTTGTAAATTCAAAAACTTTTTCTTGTTAACCAAAAAACCATTTTCAAAACCAAAAAGTTATGATTTTCTAATTAATTTGTTGATTTCTAGACCTTCAAATTTTTAACCCCCTTTTTCGATGTTTTTGTTTTTTAAATTAAAAAGCTTTTAAGTTTTGCTTCTCTTTTACTGCTTATTACAGATTGAATATTCCCGAAAGGCACAGATCGGATAATCGAGATAAAATCCGGTACCAAGCCGGAGTAAGGCCAGCACCAAGCTGGTATACAATTTAAGCTGGCTACGGCTTGGTGCCGGATTTCATCTCGATTATCCGACTTGTGCCTTTTGTGGGATTGTATTAATTTGCATTCTTTTTTGTTTACTTTAATTTTTTCAACTTTTCTGACACTTCGAAAACTTTTATTCATCTTTTAATTTCGATTTTTTTTTTCAAGTCAACCCGAGCGACAAAAATCTTTTGTTGTTTTGATGGCGACCTGATATCAACACTTTAGTGTGATTTTACCATTTCTAAAGCAGCATTGTGAGGCACATGGCAACATCATGTTGCCTTAACGTTGCGACAAGGCATCCAAACAGTAAAATCACATTCAAGTGTTCACATCAGGTAGCTATCAAGATTATTGTCGCTCGGGCAATAGTTTAAGTTGAATTTTGACAAAAAAGCTACTCACAAAACTCACCAGAACTTCCATGCGCAATATTTATATGTAATTCAGTCTCCAGTTTTCGCACGAGTTCCAATCAGTGTCATGACAACTTTTTCATCAAAAAAATACCAGAATACAAATTTAGTTTTTGTTGCATTTGCATAAGAAAAAGTTTGGCTTAAAAAATAAGAGAAATTATATTTTCAAAAAAAAAAAAAAAAAATTTATGTAATTTTAAATTTCCAAAACTTCCACGTGGAAGTATTTTTTTTTGTTTTGTTTCCATGTCCTGAGCTAAATGATAATTTTTTGTTTTCAAATTTTCGTTGAATAAGTTTTTTGTGACTGTTTCTAGTCAGCATGCGGCGTATGTTAAATAATAATAATAAAAATATTTAGTGACCAACCCTTGGCTATGCAGTTGATAAATCTTTCTGATCATGTTTGTTTTAGGGTCAGGTTGAACTGCTTTTGTGATTTTTTTTGCATTATGAACAATTTCTATTATTTTGTGTAATAATTATTATTTTTTTTTTAAATTTATGTTTGCCAAAAAAAACTTGTTTTTTTACTAATTCTAAAATTTTTATCTTTTTTTCCGTGGAAATTTTTATTTTTTTATGGGTTTCATTCCAATCAATTCTGAAACTGTATATTTTTATATTTCAAATAAAATTTTAAAATTTTTCCTTTTCTCCAATTTTCAACTTTTTTTTTGCATCAAAAATCATATTTTAAATTTTTTCTTCCAATATTATTTTTTTTTCGAATAATTATTTCAAATTTGCAGGATATTTTTATGTGAATTTTTTGCTGCTATTTAAAAGCATTTTTATTTTTCACCAAATGGTATTTTTGGATTTTTCATCTAAATTTTATTTTTATCCAATTTTATTTTATTTATTAATTTTTTCTGAATGTTGATGATCAGAAGAATATTTTTTTTTAAATTTCTGTTTGCCAAATTTTTATTTATTTTTTTTTTCTCATTTTTTGTGAATCAATCAAATGTCAATTTTTCTCTATGTTGTAACGTCTTTTTTTGAATTTTTTTAGCCAAATTTATTTCGTTTTTTTTTTGTTATCTTTTATGTTGTTGGATATCGCCGAAGAGCATAAATTGTGACATAATGTGATGAATTTATCTATGTGAATTTTTTTTTCTCATTTTTTAAAAGTAATTTTAATTTTATATACTTTTGTATTTAATATTTTTTAATATCCAGTGTAAAAGCTTACCGCGTGGAAGATTACTTCTTGG
This sequence comes from Chironomus striatipennis, assembly GCA_026123125.1. Taxonomy (NCBI): domain Eukaryota; kingdom Metazoa; phylum Arthropoda; class Insecta; order Diptera; family Chironomidae; genus Chironomus; species Chironomus striatipennis. The sequence continues at coordinate 8,340,917 of CM047391.1, read as the reverse complement.
AAGTTTTCAACGAGATAGCGTGAATTTATTGTTCACAATAGTAATATCGAGTAGTTAAGTTCATTCCTTTAGTTTCTTTAAATCTTCCACGCGAATAATCTTCCAAATATATAAACTTCCAGGCGGACAAGGGTTTGAATATTTATTTTGCAAATGTTTAAATAAGAATATTTTTGATCATTTGTTTTAAAATATGACAAAGTTTTTCACAAACAGTAGGGATTTTTGAATTTTTGATGCTTAATTTATGGTTAGGTCCTAAACTTTAAAGACTTAACCTGCCAAACTCAAAGCCTTTTGTTTCATATGTTTTAGATTGCCAAGATTATTTTTGATAATTTTAATCACCTGTTTGAATGAGTTTATTTCCAATTTTCTTTATAATTGAAAAATGTCGAAATTAAAATTTATTTTCCAATTTTTTTTTTGCTTGTTTCTTTTTCTGTTAAAAAATGGATCTGATTTTGAAATTTTTTCTCATTTTTGCGTTCTGAATTCTTGTGTTTGCTGCTTTTTAATGCCATTTTTTAAGTTAATTTTGTAGATTTTATTTGAAATGTTTTGAATTTTCTTTTCGCATCCAAGTGTGTCATTTTTGGGTTTTGTACAAGAATAAAAAAAAAGTTTCAAGATAATCTTTATTTTCTTGCTTGTCTTTCCACTGATTGAGCTGTTTTTGATGATATTTTTTTTTATTTTGGTGTGTTTTTAGATTTGAGACAAAAAAATAATATTTTTTTTTTTAAATGAAAAAGAAAATTTTAATGAACAAAGAAAAGTTTTAAAATTCATATAAAAAATAAAATTTGGCACAATTAAACTTGAAAGTGTATTTAAGCTCTGTCAAATTGTTGATAGCCTCAATGCATCTTAGAAGCCAAAAAATTTTGATGCCAAAATTTAATAAAAAAAATAGCAAAATATAAATAAACATAAAAAAATTTCAAAAAAATCATAAATAATTTAGAACGCGGTTTTACTCGCAAAATATCACTCAAAAAAATTCTTTTATGAATTTACAAAAAAAAAGTCTTAATTTAGACGCGTAAGCTTTGGCGTGCTTTTTTAGAAAAGCGTTTATGTTTTTGCGCCTTTTAAATTCTTATTCGTACACCAAACAAAATTTTTATCAACAAAAAAAATTATTTTTATTTTTTTTTCATATTCATCTCATTTTTTTTCTCAATAAGTAGTCAATCAATCGCAGTCAAGCAAACAAGAAACGTGCGCGCGATTTTTTCATAACGCTTAAATAGAATTTAAAATCTCCTTATTCGTGGTGAGGTTGTGAAGAAGGATGAGATACCCAACAGCCCAACATCAACACTTTATATATCATAAATAAAATTCTATAAAATTTTAAATATCTTTAATAATTATTAAAAATCTAACAAGATTTTTTGATCCATTTTTTTCGCATTTTTTTATACTTTTTTGTTTAAATTTTAAACAATTTCTTAAATAATTTTACCATGCTGGTTTGCATGGATTTTTTTGTAATTTTTCAACGCTTTTTCATTTTTACCTTCCGATTTTTGGTTTTTTTTTTGTCGATTGCCTCAAAATAAATTGAAAATGGAATTTTTTGAAAATTATTTTGAAATTTTTCCAAAAGTTTGAAAACTTCCACGTGGAATTTTTCAAACCTTGTGACCATAAAATGAATTATGCTGACAAATACCAACAGTCTACATCGATTTGAACTACAATATGAAAAATAATACTGGAATGTTCAAATTGTCAAAATTTTATGTAGAAAAAAAAATATTTCAATCAAGGCATCGACCAAACATGGAAGTTTATAAGTTCTCAAAGTCATCAGTCGAATACTTTCAATTTGTCAACCCCTGAAGTTTAAATTTTCAATTTTTTTTTTACTTTAATTCAATATCAAAAATATTCTCAATAATTTTCAAAATTAATTATTTTTTTGAGTCCTTAAATATAAAGTTTTTAAAATTTTTCTCATTCTTCATTATGCTAGAATTTTGAATTTTTTTTTACAATTTTTCTGTTCAAGACGAAGCATTGATTAAAATTTATTAATTGAATAAATATCAACGATATAAAGTTTCTTAATTTTTTCTTTAATTTTTTTCAGTCACTTCTTGTAGTTTTTAATTTCTTTCATTCATTTTGTTTTCGCTTTGTTACCGAAAATTTTCCTCATAGATTTTGGTTATTTTTAATATTGTTTGTGTTATGTACTTTTGATAAAAATGGGTAATAAATGCTAAACTATTTCCAAAATCTAGTACATCGACCAAAAACCTAGTAGTTCTTCAAAAATCTATTGCTACAATTAAAAGTCTAGTATTTTAACTCAAGATCTGGTACCTCGACTCAAAATCTGGTACATCGACTCAAAATCTGATACCTTGACTTAAAATCTGGTACCTCGACTCAAAATCTGGTACCTCGACTCATAATCTGGTACCTCGACTCAAAATCTGGTACCTCGACTCAAAATCTGGTACTTCGACTCAAAATCTGGTACCTCGACTCAAAATCTGGTACTTCGACTCAAAATCTGGTACCTCGACTCAAAATCTGGTACCTCGACTCAAAATCTGGTACCTCGACTCAAAATCTGGTACCTCGACTCAAAATCTGGTACCTCGACTCAAAATCTGGTACCTCGATTCAAAATCTGGTACCTCGACTCAAAATCTGGTACCTCGACTCAAAATCTGGTACCTCGACTCATAATCTGGTACCTCGACTCAAAATCTGGTACCTCGACTCAAAATCTGGTACCTCGACTCAAAATCTGGTACCTCGATTTTGATTTAAAATCTAGAAAATATATAAAAATCTAGTACTTGAAAAAATCAAGTATATTTTCATATAGTTTAATACTTAGACTTTATTTTCAGCATTTGAACTCAAATTTTAATTTCTGAAGCTAAATACTAGCTTATTGGCATAAAATCTAGTACTTTTTTCAAGATTCTAGTACCTCAACAGAATAATCTAGTACAATTTCCCATCCTTATTCATTTTTATTTTATTAACTATTTTATTTAATATGTATAAGTTAAATTTTTTGTACTATTGCTGCTGCTATGGAAACTGTAAAGTAGTTAAAAATAAGTTAGTTAAATAAACTTTTGATTTTTTTTGTGATTTTGTTAAACAGAATTAAGTAGATTTGCATGTTTTGTAAAAAGAATGCTTGTTTTTGTAACAGAATGGACCAAAGTCCACTTTTAAATAAATAAATCAATAAATATTTTGGCATTATTATTACTTCTATGGACGTTTATGATTTGTTTGTTTGTTTTTTTGTTGCATTAATTCTATTTCATTTTGATTTTTCTTAAATATTTTGAATTTATTTTTAAATCTATTGCATTTTTTGTGGCTTATTTTTATTGTTTTCGTGTTTTTTTTTACATTCCAGTCTATTGTTCAGTTTAATTAAATTCAACTTAAAATGTTGAAAAATAATTATTAAAAATTATTCAAAAGAAAAAAGATGAAGAACTTAAAAGTTATTTACGTCATTTTAGGGAAAAGATTTTGCTTCATTTACAAGATTTTTAATTTTTTTTAATCATTAAATTAATTATGGTAAATGAAAAATTGTATTTTTTCCACGATAACATTAAACAAGAATTGTCACAAAAATGGACAAATTGTTAAAAAAAATAACTACTAATTAAAGAGTTTCTAAAAAAAAGAATTATTTTGATTATATCTCGGTAATCTTTGTGTGGTGGTAAGCTCAAGCTATAAATTACTTAAAAAATGAATTATTTGACAATAAAGTAAGGATTTAAAAGTCAATAAATTCGACAGTTTACAGCTTTAAATCCTCCCGAAAAAAAAAAATGTCAACGACTTAAAACAATTATTAAAATTTGATTATTATTTCTGGTGTATTTTGTTCAATTTAATCGATTCAAAGTCCTAGTTTTGATGTTTTTAGATCTTTTTGGTAAGTTTTGCAATCAAAACTAGTCAAAAATTTGAAATCGAAAAAATATTTTCAAATAATAATAAAAAAAAATTAAAACTTTTTAATGCACTTTCTATGAGGTATTTTTCATTTCATTCGAAAGGTGACCGAAAATTTTCATTCATTTTAATTTTTTTCTCAATTTTTTTTTAAATCTTAAAATTTAAGTGGCATCTTTTAATCTTTTTTAATCGCTCTTTTTTTTTTTTTGTTTTCGTCTCTACAATTTAATGTTTTAATAATTGTATATATATATATATATAGTGTGTATATATATATATATTCTTTATATATTTTCTTCATCCTTATAATTTATGATTTAATGATTTAATTACTGTGTCAATTTCTCATTTCATTTTATAGACTATATATACCCTCTAATGTCATAATGAAGAATACTTGTCAACTTGATAAAATTTAAATTTTCTTTTAAATTCTTAAAATTTCATTTTTGGTATATTGTGGTTGATTGATGATGATTTGCGACTGTTGGATTATATTTTTTTGTAGTTATAATAATCTAGTACCTTAAATTTTGATAAAAATTTAGTACCTAGATTTTCGATAAAAATCTAGGACTAAAATTTTTGTCAAAAATCTAGTACTAAAATTTTTGTTAAAAATCTAGTACTAAAATTTTTGTCAAAAATTTAGTACTAAAATTTTTGTCAAAAATCTAGTACTAAAATTTTTGTCAAAAATCTAATACTAAAATTTTTGTCAAAAATCTAGTACTAAAATTTTTGTCAAAAATCTAGCACTAAAATTTTTGTCAAAAATCTAGTACTAAAATTTTTGTCAAAAATCTAGTACTAAAATTTTTGTCAAAAATCTAGTACTAAAATTTTTGTCAAAAAGTACTAAAATCTAGTACTAAAATTTTTGTCAAAAATCTAGTACTAAAATTTTTGTCAAAAATCTAGTACTAAAATTTTTGTTAAAAATCTAGTACTAAAATTTTTGCCAAAAATCTAGTACCTAAATTCGTAAAATCTAGTACTTAAATTTTCATTAGAAAAATCATGTACTTAAATTTTCAATAAACATAATCTAATACCTAAATTTTTGAAAATCTAGTATCATAATTATAAAAATCTAGTATTTGACTCAAAATTTGAATTTGAATCGCTCAACAAACAAAATTAGGTACTAGACTTCAGTCAATTTGTGTTTATAATTAAGAGATTTAGCAACTGATATTGAAATTTTGTTGCCAAGTTCTTAACAGAATTTACCTTCCAGATTAATTTCTAAACAAAAGTCTCCAAAAATTTTTGCAATATCTCAAATAAAATTGCTTCACAATAAAATCACAATCAGCCTTGCCACAAATTGCATTACAATAACTTTCTCATCAAAAATGAAATTACAAGAAATATTTTTTTAAATATTTTTTTCTTAATTTACAAGAAAAAAGAATTCAGTTCCTCCAATTATGACCTACTAAGGTATAATATTCATATTTATATTCATTAAAAATTTCTTTTAAAAAAGATAAAACAATAATAAATAAGGCATATATTTGGTAGTTTTCATGTTCACGCACCATCCGTAAAAACTTTGAATTTTTCTTTTTTTTTGTGAATGGTAAAGTTTTTAGCATATTTTTACCATCCGGTGCGAGTCATTGGCCTTTTTCGTTGTAGCCATTCATGATAATATTTATATACAAATTTCTTAATTATTTTATGAATTATTTATCATAATTAGCTCTTGATGTTGGGTTTTGTATTTTTTGCTTTTTCTTTCTCAATTTTTTACCATTTTCTAAAGTGCCTTTTATGTAAGTTAAATTTTTTTTTTGAAATATTTTTAAAAAAAATTTTAAATTTATTAATTTTTTTATGAGATTTTGTATCGAAAAAAAACCAAAAATTAAAAAAAAAATATAATTTTTATAAATTTTATTATCCTTTTTTGCGAATGTGTGTAAATTTTTTGCTTTTCTTTGTTCGACGATTTATTTTGGCTGAGAAAAATTGGCTGTGGATATTTCTTGTTGTTGTTGTTGTTGACTTTTTTTTTATTACATTTAAGATGCATTCGATTGATTCTGTGACTTTGATTGTGGTGTTGATGGTGCAGCTTGTTGCTGCGGCGTTTGCTGTCCAGATGATGCCTTTGGACGTCCTGAGGCTGGTGGAGGATTTGTTATGGTAATCATCGTACGAATACGACGTTGAGCTGATTGGACACTGAAGAATGGACCAATTATATGTACAGTGGTCTCTTCATCGACTGTTGGTGTTGACGATGTCGCATGTTCTGGTAATTTAATTATGCTACCCGTCACACGTTGTAGTTCTCGTACATTTTGACCTCCTTTTCCGATGATGCGACCGACCTGAAGGAAATTGGGAAAATTTTGTTCAATTTGTAATTTTTGCAAATTTTTTAAGTTCAAATCTCAAACTTCTAATTTTTTTAAATAAATTTATCCCCAATTCAAAAACCCTCAAAACCAGATCAATTCTTACCTGTGAACTTGGTACAAGAATCTCTACAGTCAATCGTACATCATCAGTTCCACTTACAAAACCTTCTTCACGCATCTTTTCATATATAAGATATTGTGCCTTCCACTGAGCTTCAGGCGTTCCAACAATTGTGACTTTTCTCTCTGTCTGCTGTTCAGCTGGCTTATCAGCTTCCAATGGAGCAATCTTAACATTCGCACCACTAAATCTAATAATATTTCTGATGTGAGAGCCCTTTGTACCGATAATAGCTCCAACAGCATTATTTGGTATGTAGAGGTAAGTAGTTTCTTGTACATCAGCAGCACCGGGTACGGCAGTCATGCCAGTTGCCTGATACATTGGAGGATAATTTGTTGTTGATGGGAAAACATTATTTGGACGTCCGGGAAAACCAAGACCATTACCAGCTGTTGACATCATTGCCATTGGATGAAGTCCTGGGAACATAATACTTTGTGGTGCCAAAGCTTGCAAATCATTTTCATAGCTTTGTCGTAATTTTGAACTGATTTGTGCCTCACCACGTGACATATTCTCAATTGATCCTTTAATTGTAATGATGCGTTCGAGGTTGAAACTGTTAATGTCATTTATAGAACTAACAGTTATCTTTGTGTCAGTATCTTGCATGATTCGCTTGATAGTGTTGCCAGATTTTCCAATGATACGACCAATTAGGTTGTTGTGAGCGAGAATTTTTAGGCAGATTTCACTAAAATTAAGGGAAATTGAGGAGAATTAATATTTTTGTAAATTCGTGTTGGATTTTGGTCATTTGTGTATCATAACTTAACGGATAGAAGAAAGAAAGATACGAGTCTAGATTTATGTTAAAATTTGCAATGTTCTGATCAATTATATGCCAGATGCGGGTATCTAGAGTATACCTCATACCCTAGAGCAGTAAAGGCCAACCGGTGTGCCGCGGCACACTAGTGCACCGAATTTTTTTGCAAAAAGTACCACGAGCAGTGCTCCGCATGCGGTTTTGGTCATGATTTTTCACAAGGTGTGTCGCGGCACAAAAAAGGTTGTCCAACATTGCCCTAGAGGTATAAAATAGGGGTTTACCCTAAGTTAACCCTAGAGAGTATCACACTATAGTATAGCCCTAGGTTATAAGTAATGTTATACCCTATCCTTAGTGAGTACCTCCAAGTTATATCTAGGGATATAGGGTATATCTCGAGGGTAAAGGGTATACCCTAGGGTATAAACCCTCCCCAGATTTCTATACTATCAAAAATTAACAACTCACCCTTTCTTGGTATTATTAGCTTCCTGTTGCATAACCTCAAGAATCTTTTTGCATGCCATCGTACAATTCTCTGGATTTCCATAAATCGTAATTGCTTTCTCCAAGGATCCAACATTATCCTTTCGATGAACATCAACACGAGCACGTGACTGTTGAGTAATTTGCCTTATTGTACTACCTTGACGTCCAATAATAGCACCAACCATGTCACTTGCAACTAGTACACGAAGTGGAAAATCAGTTTGACGTCCTGGACCACTCGCAGCACCAAATGTTGTACGACCTTTTTGATTCTTTTTCTGTTGAGATTGTCCACCGCTTGATTGCGATTTATTTTCAAACAGAAGTTCCGTTGACAATTTACTGCCCTCAAAATCAGCACCGTTTAAGCCATTTGCAGCTCTGAAAGTTGAAAAAGATTTAAATTTAATAATTTTGAAATTATTTTAATAAAATAAAATGCAAGAAAATTTTTAATCATTAAGGAGGGAATTTAAAAAATTGCAAAAATAAAGAATTGTGTCAGTAACCTTTGCGCCTGCTCATATGACTCAAAAGTGATGTGAACGGTTTGAGTTTTCGGATCTTTACTCGCTACCGCATCGCATTCTTCAACATTGCCATACTGCTTCAATAATGGCTCAACATCACTAAAATTTGCATGGTGCGGAATTCCGCTTATGACAACTTTTGTCGTTGAACTGAGCAAGAAGAAAAAAAAAGAAAAAGAATAAAAATAATGAAGAAAAACTGTTTTTTTTTTGTTTGAGTTTGGCGATTTGAAAATAATTTGAAGGGAAACTAAAAATATTGATTCTAGGATGATTGATACAAAATTATAAAAATAAAAATGCATGGATGGAAACTAGCATTTAAGGAATGTTTATGAGCCATATGGAACATTTAAAGGTGCAAATTTTTTTTATAGGATTTTTTTAAACTTCGTACGACTATTTATTTACTTGAAGATTGATTTAAGCTACAGCGATTTGATCGTTCAATTCATTCACGTTTTAAAGTCATGCAGTACATCAAGTGTTGTGTATTATAATTTAGAATATATCATATTTAAGAGGAAAGGATTGGATTTATTAACAAAATAAGGTACGATTTTGATTCATGCGTTAGTTTTTTGGTAAATAAAAATAGAGTTGCAAACAATTTTTCAAAAGGAATATTTCAGAGATAATCATGCTATGAGAACTTAATTTCTACTAAAGTTTTATTTTCTCATCATGACATTTGCAAGCTTGAATTTAGAGATGGAAAAAAATTGTAACTATATTTGAGTCATTTAAATGCCAAATTGTAGAAATGTACAAAATTGAAGAAATTTGAAAATAATTTTGGTTCTGTTCTAAAAAACTGACTTAGTTTTGGTCCAAATTTTAAGAATAAAAACAGATTCTGCTCCGTTCCTTTTTACCATATTTTTGAAAATAATTTTTTAACATCATCATGTTCAGTCAAAAAAGATAAATCGAAGGTAAGGCCCCAGCCTTTTGAGCTGGAGGAACTGCGAATCTTTTCGAGACTGAATATATTGTATCACACCCAGTAGACCTTCAGTTTTTGGTGGGTTCCGAACCACTTGAACCATTCCGCTTAACAAACCCAAGAATTTTTTAAAAAAAAATCACATCTTCCGAGCTTACTCGGAAGCTAATAAGAGCTTAAAGTCATTCAAAATATATTAAAATAGTATATGAACATCAAAAAGCAATAAAGGCCGCCAAATTTTCATAACTATCCCTTCCAATCGAAAGGGCTGACACCATTATCAAAATTACAAAAAAAAATATTTAAATCAAAAAGCTGTTAACATTTCCGCATCAAATTGCTTCATTACAGTAATGCAAATAAAAGCAAGCAACAATATTAAAATGAATCTGACTTGATGTCAATAAGCAGCAACAAAAAATAAGAAGAAGTAGCAAAAAAGTAATAAAAATATGAATAACAGTCACAAATGGAAGGATATAATAAGGAAAAGAATTTAACGCGATGATTTATGAGTATAAGCAAGGAACCGCGGAAAACTTGATTTCCATTGCAAACCTGTGTTGCCAAAGGATCTTTCTCATATTCTTCCGCCTTTTTTAACTCACATGTGCTTGCACGTTGAGGAAGAAAAGCAAAAAATTTCTTGAATATGTGTTCGAGAGAAATAGAGAGAGAGAGAGAGAGAGACTCAATCAATAGGCTCAAAAACAAACACAGATTTATTAGTTCTATACACACTCATTCACCTCATCCATCTGGCGGTTTTTTCACTTTTGCCAAAAAAAAATCTTCATTCTTTTTATTGCTGCTTCTTTCAACATAAAAAAAAAAATTACTTCTATTGAATAATAATGCCTTGAATGAGGATCCTTTCTATTCTTTCATAGATAATTGAATAAGTTATGGGATATGTAAATAATATTTTTTTTAAAATCATTTTTTGCCTGCGAGCTATGATTTGAATGTCCACAAAAGTAATTTTTGATGTTTTTTGTACGTTTGCAAATTATTTCTTTGAAAATTAAATATTTTTTAAGACCTCTTGGAAGCTTAATTGCAGGAACTTATATAATAAAATTTCCATAAGAGTTTAAAACTTTTGTGTTAATAACCTTATTTTGTGTGTTTTTAGATGAACTGTGTTAAAAAAAATTTTGAACGAGCAGCTAAAAAATCTCCAAATTATTATAATAAAGTGCTTGGTTTTTTTTTGCAAATAAAGTAAAATAGTTTGATGAGTTTCATGAATTTTTAAAATAATTCTAAAATTTAAAATATAAAGATATTTTTGAAAAAATCGGATATTTTTTAGCGCATTTTCTTCTCAGGAAAAGGACACTTTTACTTTAGGATTATACTTGAATAAATACAATGGTGATGATTAAGCCATAGACAGATCGAGGGGGATGTGTCCAACCTTTTTTGCTGGAGGCAATTAAGGTTAAAATTGAATGTAGTAGAATTATTTTTTAAGATGTATCATTCGCAGCATATTCAACTTAAAATGTTAGATTAGGTCAGAACTATCTTCTCGTTGAAAGATAGCTTAGACTCTTTTCAAACCATTAGACGCTCCTTACAATAAATTTCTAATGCAACACTTAAAAGTTGAAATTTTATATGCACTTAAAGGACAAAACATTCATTTTTCTTTAGTAACAAAAAAAAAGTGTCTACAGTTATATTCCCTCCCAGACAAAACACATGTAAATGTTCAACACTTGATATTTACAAAACTCAATAAGTGACTGCAATTAGCATTCAAATTTATATCCGTACGTCTGCACTTTTCTCTACTGACCCACAAAAAATAAAGCAACAACATAAAAAATTTCTAAAAATATACAAGCGCTTAAAAGAAATAAGGAACAGCAGCAATGCAGCGACGAAGGTCTCAAAACATAATTTCGCTTCTTTCTGCCTGCCTTTTTTTGTACTTTTTTTTGCTCTCCTTTCTCAAGAAACCTTCAAAAATAGAAGCGAGAGAAGAAAAAGAAGCAAAAGAAATTTTTTGGGAATTTTTTTTGTTTTTTTTTGCATGCTGGTTTCAATGTATTGGTTCCTATTTTTTTTTTCATCATCATCACAAATACACGCCAATTTCCAATACCCTGTTTCCTTCTCTACATTTTGCACGTTTTTTTAGCCGCTCCTGCTGCTGTTGTGCCTACGAAAAACTTTTTTGATATTTATTTTTTTTTTGTGCTGCTTCTGTTGCTCGCCTTTTTAATTCTTAGAAATTTAAGTGAAAGAGTTGAACAACAGCCAAAAAAAAAGTTAAAGGAAAAAGAGAAGAGGTTTAAGCGATGCTAGAAATGGCTTCGAAAACTTCTTTTTTTCTTGTCCCTAATCAAAATATTTTCTTTTTTTCGTGTGTGGATTTTTAGATGATGATGAAAAAATATATAATGTCATTTGGAAATTACTGATGTTGATGCTTTGTGAGGTCTCATTATGTCAACATATAGAATTATTTATTTGTAAATACTTTGAAGAAATTTGAATACTTGTAGACTGAATGTTTGCATTTAAATGACACTGACTGGAATTTTTGCTGAACGATAATTTGGAGCTATATTTTGAAATTGGAGGACAATTGGCGCTAAATGATGGAATTGAATGATTGTTTGACTTAAAACAATGTCTTATGAAATGCATTCAAATTATTGTTATCAAAATCTTAACTTTCAGAATCAGATAGTTTATAGTATGGTGCATAAGAAGAAATTGAGTTTAAATTTTTCAGCCATAAATTTATTTAGAATTCAATAATTGAATTAATTCAGTTATAAGGACTTATAACCAAAAAATTTTGATAAATCCTAACTTCAAACAGGCTTTTCCGATTTCCCTGTTTTGAATTTTCTCGGACCAAAATTTTAATTCCAATATCTTTGGCACAAGTTGGATTAATTTAAGAAGAAAATAAATTGAAATGAATCCTGTTCTCCAATGCAATGATTTCAAACCTTAGTTTTTGAACAAAAATTAGGGAACATCCAAGTTATAGCAATTTTGTTTCGGTCTCGAGTCTCAAAAATTTCAAGAACCCTTAATTTCGAACAATTTTGACTACTTTAAAGAACATTTTACATACTTTTATTTAAAAGAAGATAGGTTGGAAATTCTATAAAACTTTAAATCACTCTTTTTATATTAACAAAATCTTTGAGTCTAATGTTATAGATGCAAAGAGACTATATGAGCGATTAAATAATTTTTAGAGGGAAGAATTAACAGAAATAGATTTGCATTTGATATTACTGATTGGTAGAATCGAATATGGATCACATTTGATCTGTAAAGTTAGCGATGTGTGTATGTATGGATGAAAGAAAATATTAAGCTTCTAATTATATAGTTGCAAAAGTACTGGCACTATTAAAACTGTATGACTTAGTATCAACAAATCAAAATTGAAAATTTTGAACATAAAATTAATCAACTAAATAAACGTAGTTACTTAAATTTTTTGAAAAAAAAAATCAAAAATTCTTATAAATGATAAAAAATATCTTGAGCATTGTTTAAACGAAATTTGTTAGAAAGTTAATATTGAAATCATAAAAATAAGGATCTATACTAATTAAAACTAGGCTTTCCCGAAGTCCCGGTTTTGGAAAATTTCCGGGACCGGGATCAAAATTAAAACTTGAATATCTTAAGCATCAATGAAAGATTTTCAATTTTTTTGTATTTAAATGATTATGATCTTAATACTAAACAAATTAAATTTAAATTTTTTTTTTCAAAAAACTTAAATCGTTCACAATACAACAGTATTAATTTTTTGATTTTGGTCCCGAAAAACCGGGGACCGGGACTTCGGGAAAGCCTAATTAAAACCTAAAAAAACATGTTCTTCAGCAACATACGAAGTCTTATTTGTATTTCTGTCTTCATGGTTACAACAGTAAAACTTCTTTATGACTTAATAACCGATCACACAGTGTGATGTAACCGACAGCTAATCATGTAAATCAGCTTATAAATATTCAGATAATCAACTAATCAAGCAGTTCTCACATTCAACATTTTCGATTTCATGATAAGTAAAATATAAAAAAAAATATTTGGCGCGCAAAACGATGGAGTAAAAAATAAGTTCATAATATATGAATGATGAAAAAGAGAGAGTAAAGGAAGAGAATTAGGAGAGCAGCAACAACAACAACAAAAAAAAGAATCACAGAACAAGAATTTTTAGGTAAGGTTGTGTGTAGAATAAGAAGTTGTAAAAGTAAAAGTATGGATATGGGACATTGGAAGCGTACGAGGAGATTCGTGCAGGTAAGAAAATCAAAAATACAGAAAAAAAAATCTTAAAATTTAGTTTGAAACTCACCTGGAACCATTTTGTGGTGTATGTGACTGAGCGCCTTCATGTGGATCCTCGAAAATCTGCTCACGATCCTCCTTTGATAATTCAAGATCAGCAAATTGATCAGCGTTTGATGCCATTTTTTTATTTTATTTTATTTAAAATTTAACTTTTTTTGAATTTAGAATTTAAAAAAATTTGCTTTTTTTATGTCCAAAAAATGTACGCCAAAAATTATTATTTTTTTTTTAATTTTCTCAACACTCCGGAAATTCTCACGGACACATCGATACGTCTACTAATGCCGGCTTTTTTTATATATTATTTTGTGTGTATTTTTTAAAAATCCTTCTTTTCACTTCACTTTTTTACTTTCAAGGCTGTTTCTTTGCCTATTTTTTTTATATTTTTCCACTACTTTTATGTGTATTGATATATATTCAAAATAACAGCAAGGGATGTAGTTTGATGCCTTCAACTTCTCTTCTATGCTGATATATATTTAAATTTTTATGTCTTTTTTAAAAAATTATTTTTTTAATTTTGAAGGTTTTTTTTGAAGAAAATAAGCTAAAAGAAATTAGAAAACTGCCGAGACTTTAGAAGCTGATGCGGGAAAGTTGGAACTGTCGCGATTCTAATATGTGCTGGATTTGATGCCTGTTGCCTGATTTTCGTTGAACGAAAAAATGAAAATAAAAATTTAATTTTTGCTCAGGAGACTGCCTGTGAAATTTAAGGAGAAATTTAAATAGAAATTAGTAAAAATTTTGAAAAATTTGAAGTCAAAATTTATATTATTTTTTAACGGAGAGTTTTTTACTTGAAGTATTTATGTTGAAATTTAGATAATGATTGTGGATTGATTTGATAAATATTGAGATAAGGTTGAAGTTATTTTTAGGTATCAAAAACTTTGTTAACTTTCAGAAAGTTTGCAAATATTTTAGAAACTTTCTGATAATTAATACAAATCTCTTTTTCAGTTATTGATAAATTTAATTGAAATTTAAACTTTTGCTAGGTTTTGTTTTTTTTTTGTTTTTTTTTTTTATAAAAATGTCAATTTATACAATTTAAACTGCACTAAAAAGATAAAATTTTAGTTTCCATTAAAAATATTTTTATTTTTAATGACTTTAAAAACTTTGAAATTTTTTAAGTATTAAAATAAATTAAATGTTGGAAAGGTTTTCTTTCACAAATTTACTCTAAATTAGTATGAAAGAAAATTTAAGTTTGATAATGATTAAGGGTTCGTTCGAAAAATTCATAATTGACAATTTTTGAACCCCTAGCTATGTTTTTTTTATTCAAAATTTTACATTGGCTTTTTTCAAAAAAATTTTATTAATTTTATTAAATTTCATTGAATTGAGTTTTTCCAACATTTTTGTACAGAGTGGTAACGATCACTCCATCTCATAGATACATTTCCTTCCTGTACCCTTTCCCTTCACTAACATTAAGAACTTTAATTCTTTCTTCATAAATCTACAAATTAATTTATGAATATTATCATAATCCCAATTTTTAATGTTTTGAAGCACCCCGAACCTTTCTTAACAGACAAAAACAAGTCCATAACAAACCCCATCAAATATTTTTAATGTAAAATATTCACAACAAACAAAATTCTTTAACATTTTTGTTTAAAACCAATTTTATGCTCAAAACTAAGGACGAAACTTTGCATTTCGTACTCGATACTTTTTTATGAATTTTTATGCTTCAAAAACATCTGCTATTTTCGATTATGTATCTTTGAAAAATTATTTTTGAGTAATTTCTTAATTATTGTAATATTTTTTTTTATGACTTAAAAGAATCTTGAATTTCAAAAATTTATGAAAATTCTTAGCAAATAAAACAATATTAAATTAATTGAAATTAAAAAATTTCAAAACTTAAAAAAATTTCTTTTTTTGTCAACTTACTTTGATGAAATTTCAAACTAAACTAAAATCGAGTGCAAGGAAGAATTTTTGAGGCAGAGTTTAGAATTTTTTTTTGCTTCTTCTTATTCTCGCTTCTTTTGAGAGAGAAAAAAATTGAGAATACAAAAAAATTTGAGAGAATGTAAAAATTTTGGAAAGAAGTTGTTTTTTTTTTGGTAATTAAACAAAAACTTTGGAATGTCTTTTCTCTTAACCCTTTTTCGCATGTCTGTGTATGAATAAATTATAGTTTTAATATTTGAGAGAATTACTTGGCAGTGTTAGTGAGAGTTTTTATGCTTAGAATTGTTTGTAAGTCCCGAGCGCATGCTGATTTGCCCGCATTAATGAAATGTGAGAGTTTTCTAATATTTTTTTTTGGTGAATGTCCCTAATATCATAAAATGTTCCTTTTGTATTTAAATGGTACACATTTTTTTGAGCGTCATCAGTTTTATGTTCTTTGATAGTTTTTATGGATTGATTTAGGTTTAGTAATTATTTAATAAAATTTTATCGTAATTTCAATTTAAAATGAATTCAATAAAAATCAATAATGATGACAATAAAATATCAAGTCTCTCAATATAATGTCTGTTCGTTCTAACTCAAAGGACACCTCAAGATTGGATTCATCAGAAACTTTAAAAGAAAATTTTTATTTGATATTTTTGAATGCTTTTGAATTTTGTTCTCAATTAACTATAAAATATGATGAAATTAACAAATTTTTTCGTATTTTTATAGATTGCAGCAAAGTCATTGTCACTCTCTATGTACATATTGAGTTTCGGAAACGGTAAATTGAAAACCTTACCATACCTAGTCTGATTCTGGGGCTGCCACCCTTCATGCAAGGTGGTTTGGATAGACTTTTAATCTACCCTTTAAAAAGCTTCACACAGAGCTCGGATGTCAGCGGTGTATTAAGCGACATCAGGGAATACCACGGAAAGGCGGTTGGTTGACATTTGGTTTCCCAATTCCCTCCTAGACACCTTGCACCTTCCTTAAGCGTTATGAATTTCGGAATCATCCTCTTTGGATATTTACATAAATTCGAAACCAATTTGGGGTCGTTCACTTATGACGTCCAAAGAGGCGAAACCAGGAATTTTTTGAGGGGGGGATTTGAAATTTTTTTGGATGAAACGAAAAACTTAAGGTGGATTTAGAATTTTTTTTAAAAACTAGCAAATAGAAAAAAATTTCCAAAAAGAGGATATTAAAACCCCCAAACCCCACCTTTGGCTATGCTTCTGGACGTACATCATAAATTTGAATTTTTGTCCCCCCCTCCCTAGTCACAAAATTTTCATACAAAAAATTTTCTTTTGTATGAGACTGTCATGCTGCCTCAGACTACCTTCCTCCCTAAAATTCGAAAGTCATAAGTGGACGACTCATTTTCATAAGACTTTTAATCATCTCACCTTACATTTTTCAATAAAACATAAAGAAAACCTTATAATGTCCGAAAATACTATCTATTCATCATACATTGTGCCTATAAACATCCATAATCACATCCCATTCACAACCAAAATGCAAAAAACAAATCAATCTCAATCGCCAAATAAACTTAAAAGCAAAACAAAAATTTCATCGAAATAAGCCAAACAACCAAAGCTATAATTTTGCACTACTCAATATTTCTGCCTGCACATTTTTTTTTCTTTCTCATCTTTTTCTCATTTGTATTTGCTCCAATTTGAGATATATACGGATGCATGCTCACATTCATATATTTTTATATTTGTATCTAAATACGTATTTTTGGGTCTCGCTAGATCAGAAACAAATGAGAGAAAAAAACGATAATTCTTGGAAATCCTTGAAAATCACAAAAAAATCACTGTAAATGTTTTTGTTTTTGTGCAAGATGCAAACAACAGAATATAAAAAAATAAAAAAATGTTTCACTCTGTTCACTAAAATGTGCATAGAGTAAGTTGGAAGTTAATTATTTTGTGCGGAAAGTTCTCAGAATTTTGTCGATGAGAATTTAAATATTTTTTTTTATTATTTTATAGACTAGAACTAAGTAATTTAAATTTGGGATGAAGTTAAATTAAAATGGTTTAGATTTTAAGGTGTGAAGTTGAAATCAGGAGCGTTGCTAGAGGGATTAGGAGGGTTGATCACCCTTTTTCAAGGAAATTCATTAAAAAAAGTTTAATTCATTTTTAAATACAAAAACTAAATAACAATTTTTGTCAAAAATCTAATTACATATATTGGATTTTCACAATTTTATTCCAAATTTTACTCTTCATCGATTCATAGCCTCCAAAAATTATCCCATCACCCTCCATCCCGTAAATCACGTACCATATTGACCATAATTATGCTAATTGCCATAACTGAAATAATTTAAATCTCATTTAAAATAGAAATTCCAGTTTCTTTAGTCTTTCAATCCTTTCTTTTCAAGAATTTTTCTTTTTTCTTAAATTTTGAATAGAATTTTTATATTTATTTAATTTTCTGAAATCAAAGAGATTTATTTAATTTTTTTTTCTCATATTCATCACGAGATGCGATTGTGAGGGGTCTATTCAAGTCCTAGGACTATCAAATTCTATTTTTGCCGCGAAATTCTCTTTTGTAAAAGATTTCTGCTTAAAAATTGATTGAATAGAATTTTTTGACTAGTTTTGCTGGTTTTCAATTCAATTGAATTCAAATGTGTTCTTGCTCGCGATACCCACAAGTCCGGACGTCTAGCACAATTGACACACACAGAAAAAAAGTATTTTAGGGTTGTGAAAAAATTTGCAAGATAAAAGGTTTTGACCTTTTGTCATCTTTCTGGACTGGTCCATGGGAAAAATATGAAGATTCTTGCTCCAGTTCTAACGATGATTTTATGGAAATTTACATTATTTCTTTTTGCTAGACTTGTAAGTTGAGAATAGGAATTAATCAAATTGGTAGATTTTGGCGGGAATTTGAGACTGAATTCACATGAGATACTGACCACTGAATGTGACACTAACGATTTTTCTATTCTATTTTGTATGGGAATGAATAAGAATATTTTTGGTCAATAGAATTGTAAAAGAATAGAACAAATGGTAAGGATTGGAATTTTTAATAAGCATCATCGGTTCATAGTTACAGTTTGAAGATTTTTTTGTTTAAAATATTGAATTTTTAAGGATTCGAGCACATGGTTTCGAAATTTTATTAAATTAAGCAAATTTTGGGAGCTTTTACAAAAACTGAAGATTTAGAAATTTTTTAGTAAAAATTTATCAATTTTTCAATTATTTTTATTAATATTGTTGATTTTATTCCACAATAAATGAAAAAAAACCCTGAAAAATATGGATAGGTGATAAATCGCAATTGATCTGTAAAACCAGCGATTTTTCTACTAAAATTTTGGAAAATCCTAAAAGATTCAATCCGATAAGTAAAATTCAAATGAAGCTAGTTAAGTTAAAAATTACAACAAAATTTAATTTAAATTTATTTAAAAAATGTTGAATAATTTTAACAATATGAACATAAGTTACCAAAAATCCTAATCCCAACACATTTCTCTAGCAAAAAAATGTGCCTTTTCCACGCATTTCACATCTATTAAAAGCACATTGTACACAACACTAAAAAATTTACAAAAATAAAATTCTCAAGAAGATGAAAATGGCCAATAATTGAAAATATAAAGGGTGTCGATTACGCACACTTTTACTAAGATTTTTCCCACACATTAATTATCACGCAAACTCTCAACACCCACATTAATTATTATTTACAGGTTTTTCGCAAGAAATCGTTAAGTTAGAAAAAATTTGATTATATTTATAGGCAAAGTTGAGGTTTTATCTCTGATTGTAGGTTCTGATTTAATTGACATTTTAGCAACATTTTAGTGGAAAGTTTGATGAATTGATTCTGTTGATTTTAGGTTTTTAGAATTGAATAAAATTAAAAAAATGAAAACATTGCAAGGAAAAATAATTGAAAATTGAGTTAAAATTGTGATTTTTTTTGATGAAATTTAAGACATCAATATGATAAGTTCACCACAACTTAAACTCTTTTTTATAAATGCTGCAAAAAAGTGAAGCATGACTCAACCCTTTGCAAAACGTGTCATTTTTTTAGGTTTTCACAATTCTCTTTAATCAAAAATATTTTGAATTGCAAAAGTTTAGTTATTAGGAAAAGGATCGTCAAATGAACGTGTTTTTATTTTCATAAAGAATTAAATATGTTTCTTTGGAATTAATTTTGAAATTTATCAAATAAAAAGTAGAGGATTTTAGGATATTTGGTTTGATGGCTTCTGAAAGCCTTTTTGGTGTATTTTTTTTCATATAAAAAAATGATCATGAATTTGAGAAATTTCCATAAGCATAAATTAAAGATGGTTTCGCAAAAAAAAAATACAATTGACCCTAAACACCATTAATCAATCCATAGGTCCTTGAAAAATGTGAAAAACTAACTTTTGTAAAAATACAAAAGACTATTTTCAAATTTGGCCTAAATATGGAACATAAGTAACTGAAATTTTCATGATAGAAATTCGGGATCAGGAAGTTTTTTTTTGGTATGGAAGTTAAGTATTAGAGGGATCAAATGATTTTTTTCTTCTCAAATTGGACTTCCGGACCCCCTTGAACCCTCCCCAGGCTGAATTAGAAAAGAATGCATCATCAAAAGCTTCACCAAAGATTATTATTTATTTATTATTATTATTATTAGTTAAGAAACCCTATCAAGATGACCACAAACTTCTGAAACGTAATCAACATAAAGTGTTTGACTTTATCGCAAAAAACAAAATTTCTTTATTTTTAGAGTCTGACTATTCAACATATAATTACAAAAATGACGTAAATTGAGGCTAAAAATAAGAAAAAAACAATAATAAAGTCACTAAATGAGCGGAAATGTGAAATTAATGAGCATAAAAAACTTTGAGAGCTTTTAGCTTTTCTTGAAATAAAAACATCTCAAAATATTTTTTTCTTATTTCTTCAAAACTGTTTGTAGATTTTTTTTTTGTCAATGAAATAAATATAAAAAAATATAAGAAAAAATTATGAATGAACATGAATGAAACGCTTAGTCATTTCTTATCATGTTTAGTCTACTGAGAATCCATATGTTAGAAATATGGAGCACATGTTGAGTACTATGAAAATTTGTGAGAAATGTGTTGAGTTTTGAGAATTAGAATAAGAATGAATGAATTAGGAAAAATATTGTATTTTTTTCGTAGTGTTGATGTTTGTTTCATCATTTGAGGAAATTTGAGAATTATATAGCTGGTTTTAAGGGTATTATTTATAAGCTGGGGGATGAGGGTCCATCCTTTTGAGCTTGAGTGTAGAAGTGATTAAGTCAATTTTTCATGAATTTTGATGAACCAACTATGACCCTAAAATGCACATTTTTGGAATTTCACAGCTAGTTCAAATTTGAAATTAGTTCAAAGTTCAATTTTCAATATTTTTTTTTTTTTCAAAAAATATTTTGACTAGAGAAAATTTTTCAACAAAAAAAGTAAATTACTAACTGCTAAAATTAGCAAAAAAGTGTTAAGAGAAATGCAAAACATTAACAAAAAAGATTATCAGAAGTAGCAGTTTAACATCGGGACAAAATTCTATTCAAATGCTTTATTAACGTCTTTTGATTCACTGTGGATCAAAAGGAGCTAATCGTCAACAATATTATTTTATTAAATAAGATTCAAAATTTCCCTTTTTAACACAAATTTAAGACCTCATGTTCCACACATTTCACCTTGTTTCAATTCAATCATGCATTCAATTATCACCAACAACAACATTTACTTCAAATCCCCTTCCTTGAGTTCAATTCACTTTAATCACAAACCCTACAAATAAATATGATTTTTTCCAAAAAAATCAAATAAAAAAAATAAAATCAAATAAACACAAAAATTGTTCATTTTTGTGAATGAAAAAATAAACAAAAAAAAAATATTTCTTATCATTTCTTCTTACTCAAAAGATTAATATGAGTGATTTTTATACTTCATTATGTACTTTTCCACTCTACAACTATAACAATAAATACGCCAAAGAGGAACGGAATGAGAAAAAAAAAATAATATACAAAAAATTTCATTCATTGACCGGCATATTTTCAAATACAGTCAAGAAAATAAAAGAAAAAAAAATGTCGAATAAACAACCGCGCAATTCATCATTATAGTCGTCTCAGATTTGTGATTGTAGTGCGTGCGAAGGTAGGGGAAATTAGTTGTAGAGTGAGATGGAGATATGTGCCTGTAAACAAGTCACAAATACATTTACAAAATTTTTGTATACGATTGTGTCTTATGTATATAATTTTTTGTTGTGTTGTAGCTTCTTCTTATTTGATACGTAAATATGAGTAAGTGCGTAAATGCGCGTTTGAGGGACCAACATAACCATAATTATTCAATATAATATTCTATTCTAGAATTGTTCTTTTAAATCTTTTTTTTTTATCATAATTCACTATTTTTATGCTCATCAGAACTTTTTTTTATGTTGTTTTGACCTTGAATTTCAGCTTTTATTTTCTGTCAAACTGATAACAATTCACCGATTTTAATATGTGTCAATCAATATGCGTGAAGGAAGAAAAAATCAATTGTTTTGTAATTCATGTAACATAACCTCAAAAATTATATATTTTTTTCTTTAAACATTGCACTTTAAAATTTTCCACAAAATTTTTCCACATCTTGAAAATCGAGCAGAAAAAAAAAAATAATTCCGAAGGACCCTGAACAAGTTCATTCAACTTTGAATTTTTTTTTCTTTCTCGCTGCATAATTTTATTTTTTCAATTTTCATTTTCACGAAATTTTAAAAAATCATTAGCTTGAACTTCATACGCACCCAAAATCTATTCAATTTTATAAACTTTTTGTGTCACTTTCTCATCAAAAAACCGGAAAGGAACCGAAAAATTACAAAAAAAAAATTATAGTTCTTATTTTGCCGAAATATTTTTTTTTTCACTGTCGCGAGAGGAACAAAAAAAATATGGAATTGCAACCACGTTTCCAACTCAACTACTACGCTTATGTTTTTTTTTCTTTTCTTTTTTACTCGTTTTCTTCTTGGTTGTTGTTGTACGCTCGAGAAAAATAAAAAAAACACGCAGAGACTATCATAGATGAGAAGAAAATGAAATGTTTGTATATTAGAACATACATTCTTATATGATACTAGCATTAGGGAATCTTAAGATTACATATTTGATATTGAGTTAAAGGATTATGGTGTTGTGGTTAAGTGGAAGATTTTATTGTGGGTTGTATGAAGTAATGTGCAAGGTTTGAAGTCAGTAAATGCAATTCATTGCTTTTTATTAGCTCTTATGTTCTTTTGAAGTTTAGACACTGAATTTTTACTTATAATGCAATTAGGATTGATATGATAAATTGTTTCCTATACCAAGTCTAACATTTTAGATTTTTTACCAGCTTCATTATTGATGTCAATTAAACCTGACTTTTTTTTCTTGTGGATTTAATATTAAGCCCAAATTTTATGCACTATTAGTTCTTAAAAAATTCCAACTGTTTTTATGTCAACCAAATTTGGGAAATTAGATAATTATTTTGTAAAAATTTAGTGTACTTCTGATGATGTTAACTTTATTGAGCTAGAATCAGAAAAATACATAAATCCTTCACAATAAATGAGAAAAAGACCAGCTAATATTTATTAAACTTGAAGAATGATTTACCATCAGCATGATAGGCAAAAAAATATATTTTATTTAGGGCAAGGGCACCAAAAATTCTTTTTCATTTAATAAATTTTTAGGGGAGTGAGGCCCAAATGCGTTCTTCCTCAAAAACCCATCCAAAATGAACAAATATTTCCTCAAAGAGAAGGCCTTCGAACCAAAGATCAGCAATTTATGGATGCATGTATTTTAAGACAATCTATTATGGTGTCTTATTTGAATACTGTACATTCTAACATGCATTTTTTCTTGACTGCGATTCATATTACTTATTTTATACCAATGTGTATTAATTTTTTATCAGCACCAAAGTTCTTTTAAATTGTAAACAAAACATTGCTTCCATTTACACAGTATTTAAAGACTTAATCATCATCAATTTCAAGTAAGTATTTCACTATTTATTTAAGTGACTCATGGAAATTCTACCAAAAAGAACATTCTAGAATTCTTGGAACCATAAGTAAAATAAATGCGACTAGAAATAGCAAACTAGTCAAAATTTGTGATTTTTTTTTTGGTTTAATAAAAATTTAGGAAAATTTAAAATTTATATTTAATTTTTTTTTTTTGAATTTTTAATTTTTTTAAGATAAAAAAATAACTTATATTTTAATTTAAATGAAAATAAATTTTCAAAATTTTTTTAATTGATTAATTTTTTTAAAAATAATTTAAAAAAATCTTCAAAATTTTCCCTAAAAACATTTAAGTTTCCATGAACTTGCCAGCAATCTCACAACATTTTACCATAAAAAAACCCAAATATTAGATCGACACAAGTTGTTTCTTATATGACACCACAAACAACGTAAAGAATACACGAATAGAGTAGAGAGGTAAAGAACATGAGTGCGTAGCTTAAAAATTCAAAGACACCAAAACAAAATAACAAAAAAAAAGAAGTAAAAGTAAAATTGTTACATTTGAAATGCGATGGAAAATGACACAAAGAATGGCGCGCGTAGAAAAAGTGCGTAAAAAATTCTTTTTATTCCCCCCGTCAAAAAACACAAATAAGATGGTTTAATTGTGTGTGTGAATTAAGCTGTGCATATATGCGTGTGAGACACAAACATTCTCACAAACATTCCGCGTACATTTTCATCTCTTTTCATTGTTATTCATTAAGATGAATTTTTTTCCTTTTATTTATGATTTTTTCTTCTTTTTTATGCTCAACTTTTCATCAATTTTCCACAAACATTTACCAAAAGCTTCTCACTTTTTGACAAAATTTCAACAAAATTTTTCACTTTTTTTCTGATACGAAAATTTTTTTTTCAACATTTTTTTCATTGCATCAAAAAAAATTTTTTTGTCGGTTTATTTCAAGCAAAAACCTTTATTTCGTCAATTTTTCCAACTGCACATTTAACTTCACCTTTAATTGGGATTAATTTTTCATCTAAAAACTCAAATTTGTGTCCGAAAGGATTTTTTGTTTTCGTAAAAATTTTTCACTTTAGAAAAATTGGTAACACAAACGAAAGAAATTTTTTTAGCTTTACAATGTTTTTTTCTCTTTTATTTTATTTCATATTTATTCTTTTTGGAGACTTTTGCTGAATGTTTTCATCTACTTGCTCTCTCCGATTGGATATCTTTGTTGTTGCTTGACTGAGTTGTTGTTGTATGGCGAGTAGATTTATTTTTGTATTTTTTTATTTTGGTGAGTGTTTTACTGAAATGTTTGCATGAAATGAAGTTTGGGAGACTTTTTTAAGGTCTACATTTACCGGTAGTATTGAGAGTAGATGGAATTTATTTGATTATATTAAGTTGATTTGTATGATGTATGATGAGCTATTGGATAACTTGTGTCATCTGATGAAATGCAGAATGTCTTAAGAGAAATTTTATTGATGAATATTTAAGCTACTGAAACAATTTTCATTGAGAACTTCATAAAAAATTCAAATATCCTTAAATTCTGCAGGATTTAGATAATATATGAATGAAAATTTCTTTTTATCAGTCATTGAAGTAGAAAATGAAGAAATCAATTTTTTTGTATTTGTTCCTTAGTTCAACGTTGCTCATAGACTTATCTGTGAATAAATTTCGTACACTACTTAAGTAGTTAATGTTTCCAAAATTTAATCCTTCTTCAGAAAAATTTGGAAATTAAGATTTGTTAATTTCTAGATTTTGTTGACACGATTTCATCCGGATGAAATATACAACTGTTACGGATGAAAAAGGATGCAATCATATGAAAAATTCTTTTGCTCTAGATGAAGGTGTCAACCTCTGGGCAAATATTAAACTTTCTAATTTTTTAGCATTTTATATATTTTAATTATTTTCAAATTAATTTTAAATAAAAAAGATAATATATGTTTAATTTGATGTTCTCAGTGCTTTTTTTTTATTAAAAACACATCTCAACAAATTTATCTCCTTTATTTTGGGCAAGATATTTAATCCCAATTAATGTAAATAAAAAAAATTCAATGGTTTTTATGAATAACTTATAAACAATCTATATTCTTCATAATCGTCCATTGAGTTTCATCGACCAATCCAGTTACTGGAGATATTTTGTTTTACACAAGCGTGATGCAAAATATATATTCCTTTTTTGCGTAAATATGCGTGCATGTACGATGCATTTGTGCATCATATGCAAATTACCAATGGGGTTAAATGCACTTTTGTATTTTAATTCCCGCCTTCATTATTATGTACTGCGAAAATTGCAAGCATGTCAGTTGACATTCAATCCTTTTGAAGATTAAAATTAATCAGTCCGGTTAAATTATCAACATCCAATTAACCTTCATATTGAACTTACTAATATTCTTCATTTTATGAGCTAAAAATAAATGTTTATGAATGCAATATTTTCTCTGAGTTTTTATTTAACCGTTGAGAATGAGAAGGAAATGCTTTTAAATACGAGGTATTGAATTAACTTTTAATCAGTTTAAGACAAGCTTTTGATTTGAAAAAGACTCTGATTTGGTTTTAGCTAAGAAAAAACTCGAAGTAATTAAACTTGTGATTAATTATTGTGAAAAATTCTAATACAGATTTGATTTTTTCTAATTATTTTTTTTAATTAAAGAAAATGTCGAAATTAGTCATGTGAGTATTTTTTTGGTAAATTTAAAAAAGATGAAATAAGGCATTATTTTGCAATTAAACTTATTGAAATTTCGATTTTTAAATTATTTTCAAAATTATTTTATCAAACTTAAAATAATCTTTAAGATGGGTTAAAAAAAAAACAAAACTGTTTTTTACGTTGGTAAATGTTTCAGTTATAAAAATCAGCTCCACTTGCATGTATACATATCAGCGATTTCAACTTAAACCCGAGCAAAACTATAATTTATAACTTTTTCAACTTTGTTTCGAGTTCTATTTAAAAAAAATTTTGCTAACATTTTCACTTTTTTGTTTAATTTTGTTTAGCCTATTACTTGTTCTATTTGTGCTACAATTTGGTGCTTTAGAGTCAACTACTTTGCAGTGTAATTATCGTTCTGACAATTGGACTGTAATTCAAAAGGCTTACTTTTGCTATGTCCAAAATTTATTAAACATTACAACTGTTGAATCAGCTCATATTGAGAAAGCTGAAGGATTTAATCAAGAGAATGCAGTAAAAAATGAGAATGTTGTTGGAATTCATATCAAAAATAATATTGTTCACTATTTTCCTCAAGAATTAGAAAATGTCTTCAAAGATCTTAAAGCTATCGAAATTTCCGATTCCGAACTCAAAGTTATCAATCAAATTAACCTAAAACCTTTTGCAAACTTAATCGAACTCAACTTAAGCGGAAATCAACTGGAAGTAATTGAACAAGATCTTTTCGACTTCAATTCTAATTTGGAATTGATAAACTTAAGCAGCAACAAAATTTCATTCATTGACATTAAAGTCTTCGATAGTTTGGTTAATTTGAAGCATTTGTCACTTGATTCTAACATCTGCATCAACATGAAGACTAAAAATGATGTTATTAGTGTTCAAAGTGTAAACAAGGCTTTAAAATCTCAATGCAATGGTTCAGAATATTTGAAAATACTTAGAAAGATTCAGAATATTGAAATGAAGTCAAAATCATTAAGTTTTGTTGCATTTAATGAAGAATTGAGCAGCTTACAGGAAACAATTAAGAATTCAAAATTTGTCAACTTTTTTGAGCAAAAGCTTCAAGCACTTAAGGTCATTCAAATGAAAAGATCTACGAAGGAAATTTCAACAGCCTCGGAAACATTTTTACAGACTTCATTAAAAGAATCCTCAAATTTTACAGCGAAACTTGGTAAATTTCAAAATTCTACAAAACAAAATGAAAAATTGAAGAATATTGATAATGATCAACAAAAATCTGACGATAGATGTCCATCAGTCAGTGAATCCTTATCAGGTGTCAAAAATAACATTAAAGATGCAGTGATGAGATGTACAAGCAATTTTGCTGTTGTATACAGCAAATTTTCAAGCCTTAATGACACACTTTTGGATGTTAACATGACAGTTGATGATGTTAAACAGAATAATTTTCATATTGCTAAGAAGTTGCAAGTTCTAGAAGACAATTTGAATCAGATCATGTCAATTGCGAATCAAAAATTTGATCAAATTGAAAGCAATATAGAGGATACTCAGAAAGACATGACTGCGGACATTAAAAGTGAAATAAGCAAATTTGAAGTGAAAATCGATAAAAAATTTGAAGAAATTGAAGAAAAATTGTTAAAAATTATGAAAGTTTTGAAAATTGTTGATAATTGATGAATTTATATTTTGCTGTAATAAAAAGTGTATGAAATATATTGTGATATTCCACAAACTCTCAAACTTTTATCTTTGACAATTAATCTTTGAAGTGCTCTGAAAAAAATTTTGCAGCTATTTAGGGGATATATTTTGGTTTATTTTAATTGAAATACTTTATACCATTTGATATATTTTCTTCTTCTTGTTCCATCCATCTGTCTATGATAACACTGAAGACAAATTTATAACTTGGTGGTATCAAAACTTTTTTGTAACGGTATAGCTGGATGACAGTCTAGCATGAACACAAAATCACATGACAAATATTTGTGTGATTTTTGATTTTTGTTCTTTATATCACTATTCAATATGCCATAACACAATTGTTGGTCATAGGTGAACAAAATAAAACAAAAAATGTTTATTGCTGTTAAAAAAAATTTCAATTTACAAAGAAGTAAAAGAATATAAAATTACGTAGATTTTCAAATACAATGCATTTTTTATTTAAAGAACTTGATACCTGCTTTGAAATATAATCCAAAAATTAAATTCCACTCATCCGTGCTTTCTGACTCTTTCGCATCTAATTTTAAAGTCTTTAAATTCATTAAAATTCTCAAAGCAAAGATTTGCAGATTTTATGGCGTAATAGTTTTCAGGACATTTGTTGACACATTCTTGAATTACGTTCACAAAGTATTCAGCACTTGAAATACTGTTTTGATCATAAATCGCCAAATAGCGCTCATTTCGTTTGTCAGTATCCTGTAAATTATTTAAAATTTTAAGTTCTTATTAGGAATTGAATAAATATGTTAGCACTTACACCACATTTTTTATCATCACTTTCCAAATTAATATTTCCACAAATATTTCCACAATCATCTTTTAGATTTAAAACAGTTTCACAAGGATCATAATCATCACTTAAAGCAATATTCTGGAAATTTAAGAAATCGATGGATATTTCAAGAAGTAAAATAATTTTAGTTATACTTACTGAAATCATTAAGATGATACAAAATGCAACGACAAATTTCTGCGAAAAAATGAAAAATATAAACTGATAAAAAAAATGTTAGTAAAATTTTAATTGTTAACTTTCACCATTTTTGAAAAAAAAATTAGAAAAAATCTTTTTTAAATTTTTATAAATATTAAGAATTTTTTGATGTGTTATTTCATGCACTACTTTTGAAGCAATGAATGAAAGATTAAACATTCATTAGTTAAAAAAAGAGCGAGCGAAATTCTATTCTCTCATTTAAAATTCAAGATTCTTTCACAAGATACTCTTGATTCATACTACAAACAAAACAATTACATTTTATTTGAATTATGCTAAATTAGCTTCTATTCCAGGAAAGTTCAAGCTATGACACACTAGTGTTTTGCAAAAACTGCAAAGTGTTAAAAAATTCAAATTATTCACAAAACGGCTCTTTTTATAATTTTATGTCATCAATCCGAATTTGTTGAAAATAGATTTTCCTTGCTTATTTTAAGACTTGTAAAAAATTATGATTAATTTTTCTTCCATGAAGATTTTATGAGAGAAAGAGGGGAACTGAAATAATTCTAGCTCATATTTCTTTTTGGTCAATCTTTATGGCGCAAAAGAAATCATAAGTAGTTTCAATGAAAATTCAGAACTTTAAAAAGCTGAAAAAGAATGCACAATCCTAAAAATAACAAAAGCTTTTAAGTTTTATTACGAAAAAGTTTTCAAACAGTCCTGCAAACAGTATAAAATTGTTTTAAATTTGTTCCTGGTCCCGTATTTTTTTTTATTATAAATTTCCGTTATGTTCCATATTTTAGCTAAATTTTTAAAATGTTCCGTGTTTTCTCAAAAGCTAGATGACCAGCCTAAGTTAATGTCGCTAACAAAAGTATTAAAGAAAGAAAGTCAACACAACAGCATTTATGTAAAAAAGTTGTTTATAACTTATCCATAATATGATGCTAGCTGAACTGACTTATTATTTTGTTTATTTTGCATTTTTTCAGAAAAGGAAGGATCTTATTTCTCTCATGAAACATCATTACTTTTATGCCATTTTTAGATTTCTTCTTATTATTAAATTATTTCAATTCAGAAATTTTATTCAGGTTATTTTCAGAAATTTGTTCTGATAAGTAAATTAATGAGAAATTCGTTGAACGTCACAATAAGTATCAATTGAAATTATTCGAAGTAAGTTTCATCAGTGCCAGTTAAAAAGGATTATGAAATATGCTGAACAGAAAAAGTATCATGCATGCTCTAATCATCAAATGATCTTTCTAATGTAAAATATACCCAATTGCTCGAATTGTTCAGAATAAGTGAAAGTAAAATTATAAGATCAAATCTAGCAGAGACGAAATCAAAAGTTCTGTGCTCGAATATAATTAAATTAAAAAAAAAAACACTAATATTATTACGTCATGGGCGTACCCAGGGTGGTACCAGGTCATAGCTTCTTATATAAGATGCTTGATAAATTTAATAAGATAATGAATAGCGTATAGAAAAATTAATTTTTTGGGCCCCCCTTAAAAAAATTCCTTACTACGCCCCTGAATTATGTATTTGTTGAAAATAGCAAAAAATAATGATTTGTATTACAACTCAGAACTAGTTATTTTGTATGGACAATTTAAATTTTGGTAAAAAAAATTAACTGTAATGTGTATACCAAACACTCAAAGCCTCAAAAATTTCTGGCTATGCTCCTGATAAAAAGAGATTTATGATAGAATTTCGCTCTCTATTAAATTCTCTTCTTAAACTCCAAGAAAATTCTATTAACTTGTTCATTTCGCAAAGAGCTGTCAAGGAAACAACACATTGAAACAATTCTCCCCGAAAAATATATATACATATATAAATTTTTTTTATCACAAAAATGGTAAGTTCTTCTACAGTTTTTCATTGAATTTATTTTTTTCTAATTCGTCTTTTTTTATTTTTCTTTTACAGAGGATCTTAATTGCGATTTGTTTCATTCTTGTGACTGTTGAGGTTAGTACAATAATATTTAGTAAGCGTTGAAGTCTTTCTAAAATTTTTCCATTAATATCGAATTAAAAAAAATTACTTACTGAATAACAGGAATTCCATGTAAATCTTTTTCAAATCGAATTTATTCCAATTCAAATGTGTGAAAAATTTAAAAATGTCAATCTTTGTTTGTTAAAATTTTGACTAAATATTCCAATTTTATTGATGACTGTGGAAATGTCTGTGGGAAAATGAATGCAGAAAATTACGATACAAAATGTGGTGTAAGTTGTTAAACCAACACAAAAAAATCTCCAATCCTAAATAAAATTTGAAATTTTTTAGTCTTCAGATAAGAAAGGTAAGCCACTTTTACTGATTCATGATGCTGATGATATGGAATATTACACAAAAAAACGTCAAGAATGTGTCAAAGCTTGTCCTGAAAATTCTCATCAGATACCTTCAAAAAATCTTTGCATTGAAAACAATCAAAAATTTGAAGAAATTAAATCCAGATGCATAGCAAATCCAGGTTCAACAACGGCACAAAAATTCTGGGTTGCAACAGCTTGGACCGTTGCTGGTGTTATGACGATTTCATTTATAAGCTATTTTGCTTATATTGGTTTTATTTTACTAGTATAAAGCTATCAAAATTTAATCACAGAATTAAAAAAATACATTTTGAATTATAGAAGGGGGAAAAAATGTTAAAAAAAAAACGTGATAAAAAGAACTAAAAAATTGATGTAGACAATTTTTCTAAATTATTTAGTATTAAATATTTAATATTAAAATAAAAAGTGAAATTAAAATTAATAGAGAAAAAAATTAAGTTTAAATAATCATAACAACAAAAAAATCATGAAACAGGAAATTGATGCAAAATTTGATTCAGAATTTTTTCAGAATTGACATATGTTGTTTGGAGCTTTGAACCACCCTCCCCCTCTTTTAAAAAAAATCTTTAGTTTGCTAGAGTTTTTGAGAAAAAAATATCAATACGCTCCCTTAATTTTTCCTTTAATACAAAAAAAATTTAAACCTCACCCGAACCTCGAAAAATGTTTGGCTTCGCTCCTGGAAACACAACAATATTTATGCAAAAAGAATTGCAGTTTAACAAAGAAAATATCCACCATCGATCCATATTATGATGCTCGCTGTACTAACTTATAATTTTGTGTGCTTTGAATTTTACACTAAAGCGAAGCTGAAGAAATTCTTTCAGTTCAAATTTCTCTCACTCATGTAACATTATTCCTTTTGAGCCGTTTTAGAAACTTTTATTACTTCACATTATTTCAAATTAATTTATTTGAATTATTGTAGTGGATTTTGCGCAGTAATAATAAAAACCCATACACATTTCAACTTTTTCCGTACAGATTTGAAAATGATTTTAAAATTCAATTAAATGAAGTAATATTTTTAATTTTTACATATTAAGAATTTATTTATTAATGAATAAACAATACAAGATCAGCATAAATGAAAGCCGTCTTCTCTTTATCAACATTACATTAATAATCCAAGACTTTTTGACTAACAGAAATATTAAATTTCATACAAAAAATATAAAATTAAGATCATCTATCTACTTTTACATCTCAAATTGTATCAGTCTGAATTACGTCGATCACCAACTGGATTCTCCAATGGAATATGACCCAAACTCTCATTCCTCAAAACCACAGGCGTAATCACTTCCATTTCCACCTCACGACGATTCTTTTGCAGCATTTGACTTGCCAATTTTGTCACACGATTATTTGGCAACTCATAATTTGGTACTGAATTTAATTTTTTACTAACTGGAAATGAATTTCGATAATTTTGAGCTGACGTCGATGGAGCATTGAGAACATCATCCTCATCATCATCAGCTTCTAATGCATCATCAATTGGCACATTATCTTCGACTAAAATTTGCTGTTTAGGCTTTAAAAGTGAACAAAGCTCCTCAATTCCATCAAGTGCCTGATGCAATTCATCAACTTGATTACCAGGAATGTATTTCCTTAGAACTGACAAATATTGAAGAAGTTTGATCCTTGATACTGACATAATGCTGTAACTGTCTTGTAATTCCATTTTGAGCACTTCTGGATCATCCAATGAATATCCATCAACAACTCCATCATCAGTTCTTTTTGATCTTCTATTAATCTTTGCAGTCTCTCTTCTGATATCGTCACTAAGTTTTCTTGGAGAGGGAATTTTTGGAGTCGATATTCTTCCCGGATTTTTCATTACAATCGGCTGTTGATATCCTCTAGGCACACCAATTGCTCGCTGTTTTAAGCTACTAATCACAAATACAAATGCATTTAAAGGGCATTCATACTTTTCTGGTTCACACATATAAAGTGCATGACGGATGATTATTGAAATATCAGCATTCGTTGGATATCTCATTAGAATTGTAAGGCAAGTCGTGTAGTCATTGATTAGTAATTTTTCTCTTATATGAATAAGCATAGCAACAACGATATAATATGTAAACTTTAAATTATCTCCGACGCCAAAAATTGCATCCCATAAAATGAGCAAATCGAGGAGGTTGAATTCACGACCAAATAGTAAGCGGAGCCATCGTCTAAAAATAGATGAGAATTGATTTTAATTAATGATTGATTTTAACATTGTTTACACAGTTTATATCATTATTAAGGCAGTAGTGGCCAACCTTTTTTGTGTCATAGCACAACTTGTGAGCTTTTCATGGCCAAAACCGCACGTGGACCGTGGCTCGTGGTACTTCTCGAAAAAAATTGACATACCGTTTAGCCACCACTGATTTGGGGTATAATTTGCAAAATTTTCTAGTAGTAGCATACCCAGGAAGTTTCAAATGGTAGGTTGGCTAACCCAAAACTACCTTAATATTCTCATAAAACAATAAATCATTTAATTCAATTCAATAAACAACATTTGATTTCATTCAATCTACACCAAATGCACAGCAACAATTACCACATAAAAAAATAATCATAAAAAAATTTAATAATTCAACTTACATTCCAAACAATGCCAGCGGAATCTCTAATTTCAGGAAATGATTGTGCAAGTGAAGATCATGCTTTAAAAATATTGTATCTCGCACCATGTTGAGTTGATGTACGACTTCAATTTCTGAACTCTTTTTGGGATCTTTCTTGGGACTGTCTTCCTTTGGTATATTCGACAGCTGTCCACTTTCTGATATTGTCATGTCATTAACTCTATAAAATAATTCAAGGCTAATCATAAGCTGACTGAATAAATGATAAGAATCTTCCTCGATGTAAGCTGGATCTAATACAGCTAAGAGAATTGGATCAAGGTCAATGTTAGTCTCTTCTTGAATGTGACCTAAACTTTGATGATCACAGTGCATGACAAAGATCAGCGGTGCCAAAATCTCATGCATGCCTTGTCGATAACAAATCAATGGATATTGTCGTGCATAACAAAATAAAATATTTATCATAATTTCTTGAACACTTTCTTTACGATAATAATCAACATTTGGGTTAGTTCGAACGACATCCTGATGGATCACATTCCTTAGTTCCGTATCACAAAAATGTTGATTCCATAAACTGTCTTTTGACTGCGATAATGGATTGTCCTTCTCTTCAGCTATTTTAAGACTATTTGGATCTAAAATAAATTTTCTTTTCAGGTCACGATACTTGTTTCTTTGTTCTTTCCGTTCCTCAATCCAATTCTTTGGATCATTAGACAGTCCACCAAGTAAGACATTCCAAATGACTGATCTGAATTTTGATACTTTTAAATCACCAGAAATTGCAATTGTTCGGAGCTTCTTAAGGTCAGATTCCGTTGAAATCATCGTACAAAGATCTCTCCATTCTGTTCTAGAAAATTAAAAAAAATATTTGCAATTTCTGAAGCAATGAAACTTTCTCTTTTGAAGGTTTTGACTTGACTTTATTGCAAATTGCAACTAAAATCAGCAAATTAATCAATCAAAATACTTACTCATAATTTTTCACATTTTGACCGTATCTGTTATTACTGCCGCTGCTACTTGGATGACTAATTTCAATTTCTTCTTCCTTGTCAATTTTTATATTGTTATCACTTTGAATTTTCATATTTTCACTAATTTCCTCGTTATTTGATGAGTTAACAATTTCCCAACTGTTTAGATCCATAGCTAATGAGTTTGACTAATTTAATTGATGAATTCTGCAACGTTATTATATCTATTAACTTTTAAATCTCATTAAAAAATAAATGAATAATAATTTTTGTGTACTTTTGAAACTTTCTTATAAACATTACAAGTTGAGTACCCACGTTGAAATTGGTTTGAATTTATTTTAACCGTTATTGAGTTTGCAAAGTAATTTATGATTTTTTGAGAATTACTACTAGCTTTTGCAAAATGATTTTTTTTGGTTTGAAAAAATTTTGGTTCAAATAAGACAAGATAAAATAGAGTATCCGAATTTTTTAACCATGTTAAAATTAACATTTCATCAATTATTTTTTCACGAGTACACGAGCTAATATGAATTAATAAGCTGCATTAATTTAAAAGGAAATGAAAAAGTGAAAGAAAAAAATGTTTTAAGTCAGTCAAATAATTGCAGTGCAATCATAAGGATACATATTTTTGCAGTTTATTAGCAGTCGTTTAATAAGCAAACTAACCATTTAAAATTTGATCTTCTTGGTAACAAAAAACGTCAAATTTCCAACATTTTCAATTAAAATGTAAGAAAAATCAAAATTTAAAATTTATATATTTAGAGATTTTTTTTTTAAAATTATTTTATTTTTTAAATTACTTAAGAAAAATAGATAATAAAACCATTTTTAATATTTTAAATTCCATATATTACAAAATAAATTCCCATCAGCATCATCATCATGACTGTCAATCCAAAAGATAATCTTTCACTTGCAACAATTAGCGACACAACATTTAAAAACGTAAATTTATTATTTTCACTAATGCTCGCTATGTAAATCAATGCTAATAAATATTCACAGACTACTCGTGCGAAAAATTCATTAAATGTGGTCAATAGGTCGCGAGAATTCCCTGCAAATCTTCCTGGGCCCGAATATAAAATGGAACTTAAATGGAAAAACATTTTGATTTTGGCTGTTCTTCACATTTTGTGCATTGCGAATTTCTTCATTGATAAGAAATGGCAAACAAAGCTTTTTGGTAAGTCAAAAACTGTTGGCGATTTAAAAATGGTTAATGAGAATAAAAATTATAGAATTTGATAAATTTGGAAACTGATGTTCCTTTTTTTCAGCATTTTTTCAAGCACTCTTAAGCAGCATTGGCATAACTGTAGCTGCACATAGGTAAGCATAAATTTGTATCGGAAATATATTTTTTAATTCAAAATTTTAATTTCAAAGATTGTTTTCACACAAGTCATTCAAAGTGAATACAGCACTAAAGCTATTGCTGCTGTATTTCCAGTCAATGTCCTATCAAAACAGGTAAATAATTATGCAAATTTTCACATGTCAAATCGTCTGAAATACTTTCTCATTTGCAGTGCTTACGATTGGGCGCGAGATCACAGAGTTCATCACAAATATTCAGACACTAATGCTGATCCTCATAACATCAGACGCGGCTTCTTTTTCTCCCACATTGGATGGCTTCTATGTAAAAAGCATCCAGAT
The DNA here is from genome assembly GCA_026123125.1 of Chironomus striatipennis. NCBI lineage: Eukaryota > Metazoa > Arthropoda > Insecta > Diptera > Chironomidae > Chironomus > Chironomus striatipennis. The sequence goes on along the minus strand of CM047391.1, from coordinate 8,304,326 downwards.
GTAAAAAAATTTGGCAGTAAAATTTCAATGGCTGATTTAGAAACTGATAAATTTGTCATGTTTCAGCATAGACATTTTACTATAATCAAACTTGTTGCAACGGTGCTAATTCCTTTCATAATTCCATGTTACTTTTGGAATGAGACATTTCTGGCATCGTTTTTGTTTGTGAATATTGCAAGATATATTTTAACATTACACATTACTTGGTTGATTAACAGTGCTGCTCATACTTATGGAATGAAACCATTTAATAAGTAAGTTTAGGAATGGAATTAGATTGGACTGGATTAGAATAAATTAACACAACAATTAATGAAGATTCAAAATATGTATTTCATTAAATTTCTAGGAACATCAGCCCAACAGACAGTTACATTATAGGAATTTTCACAATTGGAGAAGGTATGATTTAAAAAATTTTCTCCGAATAATACTTTTCTTTTGAATGTCTTTCAGGATGGCATAATCACCATCACGTCTTCCCATACAGTTATAATTCATCTGATTTTCGATTAACTTGGTTGAATGTTACAACTTTGTTTATTGACTTCTTTGCATGGATTGGTAAGTATCCCTCTAAGTCAGTGATGGCCTACCGTTGTGCCGCGATACAATAGTGTGCCGAATTTTTTTTCAGAAAGTATCACGAGCCGCGATCTACGTGCGGTTTTGGTCATGAATTACTCACAAGATGTGCCGCGACACAAAAAAGGTTGTTCATCACTGCTCTAGGTTATTGATGATCCAATTTCAGTAACACTGTACCATACAAGGAATTTAAAAAAAAAATCAATAAAAAAATTTAAACTAAAATTAATTAATTAATCGACAGGATGGGCATACGACCTTAAAACAGTTTCAACAGAAATGATTCGCAAACGAGCAAGTAGGACTGGTGATGGAAGTCACAGATCATTATGGAGCTCAGAATTGTCAAAAAAGGCTGATAATGAAATCATCAAAGATTATGTCCTTAACAAATGCATTGATGATAATGGAAATGTAAAACATAATAATAAGGAGCAAATTTGGGGGGAAGAAGATGAAGCAATGAGCGAAGAGGACAGACTTTGCATAAAAATTTTAATGAATCGTGGGGATTATAAATTTTAAGAATCATAAAGAGGTGTAATAATTGTACAAAAAAAAATCATAGATTTTTCATTTAAAACTAAATTTTTGAATTTCTTGATGATTTGAACTTAAAAATATGAAACACAAAAGCTTTATTTAAAAAATTGTTGATCGTTATAAAAATTGTAATTGTATTTCATTTTTTTTAACTGTTCCAAGGTTTTAAAACTTCATATTTTTATTAATTTTGTTTAATATAAGCTTAGATTTCAGGCTTTAAATATTGCTTATGTTTTTTACCGTTTATTCCTTTGGGGCCGTTCACATAGTACGTTACGCAAAAAATGACTTTTAGACTCCCCTCCCCTCTCGTTACGCTTTTTGTATAAAAATTCTTTTATTTTGTTTAATCTGTTACAAAATATTAGACCCCCCTTCCTCCTAAAAAGCGAACGTACTAAGTGAACGGCCCCTTTGTAAATTTTTTATTCATTATTTTAGTAAAACAGTAAACTTTAAGATTTGATGATGATTAATTCCTAATGATCCTCAGTTAGCGGTTGAACAGATTCCTGTCCTGAGCTATAATTGCTACTTCTGATAGCTTTTTTGTTGTTGTTCTGCCTCCTTCTCTACGATCGTACGCCAAGATATCTTCAAAATTTTAAAATTTAATTTGATTGAAAATAGAAACCAATAGAAATGAGATTAAACAGCACATGTTATACAATGAAATAGGCAAATGAAGAACAATTTTTGAGAATGAACTGAGAATGACATCAATTTAAATTGAATTATTTACAATTTTTTTTATATCGTCTTCTTTAGTAATGAAGTCTTAAATGTTATCGACATGTATGTAGGCTAAACATGCACTTGGATTTTTTGAGGACAGAATTTTATTTTATTTTATTTTTTTTTTATTTTTAAATCTCAAATACTTTATTTAGATTTTTGATTTTAATTCCTTTTCTTAAATTTAATAAATTTTCTAAAAAATTTCATTATTTTGAGTTTAAAATATTTTTCTAAACATCATCTGGTCATGCCAAACGCATGTAAATGTTATTACATGAAAAATGCGATAAAACAAGTAATAAACTTTACATTCAAAGGAATGCATAAGATTAAGACAATAAAAGGAGTATGTGAAATAATAAATTAAATCAGTCATATTGTTACAGTTTAGATATAAAGTTAACATTGCTTGAAATTTTTAACTGATATTTAAAGATAAGACGATAAGGATAATGGTTCAAAATTCTTCAAAATTTCCTGCAAATCTTCCTGATCCGGAATACAAAATAAAGCTTAAATGGACAAACATCATTTTCTTTTCTATACTTCATATTTTATGTATTGCAAGCTTTTTTGTTGAAAAGAAATGGCAAACGATTGTTTTTGGTGAGTCATAATAAAAGAATTATTATTAAGCATGGCTGACTTCAAAGTAACGAAATAAATTACGGGTTTGAATTATTTAATAATACCAATTTATTGAATTGCCTTAAGTTTTAATAATTATTGTAAAATTTTTTACCTTACAATTTCAAAAATTTGTTAATTTTTTTCAAATTTTGATAATAAAAAGAATTTTATCTTAATTTTATTGAAAATTCTTTACAGGAAGTCCTCGTTTTGAATAGACTTAATTTGAATAACCAAAAATTGCCCATACAAAAATTCAAATTTTCACTTACAGCTGTCTTTATTCATATCTTTCAAATTGAACAAATTCGTTTTGTATAGAAAAATTTTGGAACAAAAACTGTTCAATTCGCAGACTCCCTGTATTTAGCTATTAAATATTGAGTGTTTAAAAACAATTAAATTCTATGATTTATTAAAAAAATTAATTTACTGCCCCAGCAATTTTGCAGGCTGCATTGAGTGGCATTGGTTTGACAGTTGGTACACACAGGTAGATATTGATTTGCAACACTCAACAATCCAATTTAAAATCTAAATTTTGCTATAGATTGTTCTCACACAACTCATTCAAAGTAAATACAACGTTGAAGGTTTTGCTGATTTATTTGCAGTCACTTTCCTTTCAAAATAGGTAAGATTAAAGTTCAACTTAGTCTATCCCATGTATTTCTAAATTATTTTCACTAAGTGTCTATGATTGGGTACGAATTCATCGTCTTCATCACAAATACACAGACACTAATGCAGATCCACACAATAGTCGACGTGGCTTCTTCTTCTGTCACATGGGATGGCTGTTATGCAAAAGACATCCAGATGTGAAAAAATTTGGCAGCACTTTATCAATGGCTGATTTAGAAGCTGATGAATTTGTCATGTTTCAGCATAGACATTTTGCAATAATTAAGTTGGTTGTAGCAGTGCTGATTCCTGCACTAATTCCTTGTTATTTTTGGAATGAATCATTTTTGGCATCGTTCTTATTTGTCGATGCTGCAAGATATGTTTTAAACCTTCATTTGGCATGGTTGACGAATAGTGCTGCTCATAATTTTGGTACTAAACCATATGATAAGTAAGTAAGTTTAATTTTGTAAAAAATCGTTCTCTAATTCCCAAAATTTGATTGAATTTCTAGGAGTATAAGTTCCAAAGAAAGTTTTATTGTGTCAGTTTTGACCACTGGGGAAGGTAAAAGAAGGGAATAAATATTACGAATTCTACTAAAATTACATTTTTTATTCCACAGGATGGCATAATTTCCATCACGTTTTTCCATATGACTACAAAACTTCACATTATGGCTCATATTTTTCTAACTTTACAACTGCTTATATTGATTTCTTTGCATGGATTGGTAAGTAATAAAAAGATAAAAATTAATTTTTTCATATGAAGTCAATGGAGTCATCAAAACAATTGGATTTTTTAGACCCATTCCCCTTCTCTGTCATGAATAATAATTTTCAATAATTGCTTAAGACAGTTACACAGCCTTAAATCCCCTTCGCATCTAAAAATTGAACGTCATAAGTGAACAAAGTTCAAATTTTTAAACATTTTTATTCTTAATCCATAGGTTGGGCTTATGACCTCAAAGTAGTGTCTTCAGAAATGATGGAAAAACGAGCAAGCAGAACTGGTGATGGAAGTTATAAATCCTCGAAAAACTCTGAATTTTCAATGTTTTATAATGAACTCGTCGAAGAATTTGATCAGAAAAATTGCATTGACGACAATGAAATAAAGAATCAAAATAATGAGGGACATGTTTACGGATACAATGACGCATTGTTAGACGAAAATGAAAGAATGCTCATTAAAACTTTAAAGAAGCATGATTAATAAAAATTTTTAATCTTTGAAAGCTTAAAAAATTATTGTTTGCGTTCTAATTATTTGCGTGTATATATGTCTGCTTGTCAGTACAGCTACACCGCAATATTAAGATTTTATTGATGTAAATCTTGACTAATGAGGAAAGTTTAAATACGAAAGTTTCTAACTCAGAATTTTTTTTTTTTAATTTGAACCAAATTTGTGGTCTAACCATCCTCATTAATTTCTTTCTCGAAGTTTATACCAGATAAAATTAGGCTTTCTCGAAGTCCCGGTTTTGGAAAATTTCCGGGACCGGTACCAAAATTAAAACTTGAATTTTGATCTTGAGCATCAATGTAAGAATTTCATTTTTTTGTGTTTAAATGATTATAATCTTAATACTAAACAAATTAAATTTAAAATTTTTTTCAAAAAACTTAAATCGTTCACAATACAACAGTTTTAATTTTTTGATTTTGGTCCCGAAAAACCCGGGACCGGGAAATCGAGAAAGCCTAGATAGAATTGAATTTTTTTTTAAATCCGAACCAAAAAAATATAGAAATTTGCCAAAATCCTCCTACAAAATATTTTCTGCCTACGTCTCTTATTAGGACGTGAATTAAAAAAATCAAAGAATTTTTTAATACTTTATTTTGCGTAAACCAAATTTTAGCTATGACGCAGTTTTAAATAAAAGAAGTTTTTTGTGTGAAGATTTTGAAACAGACAGGGGAGGGGGTTTTAAAAATCTAATATTTTGATTGATGTCATAAGTGAACGGCCCCTTATTTCGTCGATAGTTAATAAAAAAAAGTAAAGTAATTAATCTTGCATATCAAAAAAATATTTTTAATTAACAAATATCAACAAACTTAGAAACTATAGAACTAATCAACATTCTTTGGTGTTGAAAAAAGAAGAAAAGAATACTCCAATAGAAAAATTCACACACACACACGTCTCCACAATCTGGTGAATAACACGTGATCAACACTGAAGCTAATTGCATATTTTTTCATAAGAAATAGCACTGCAATAAACTTCAAAAAAACGAAACAACAAATAAAGTGATTAAAACTAATTTTTATTCATTTTTTTGGTAAAGCTAATTTCAACAGAGGTCGATAAAGACGCAATGCGCTACTACACAAATATGAAAGCTAATGAATTATCATCATCTTAAACAACAATTATGCATCTTGGTGCTTAGTAAAATTACAAGAAATTAATTAAGGCTATAAATTAAATATGTTACTGACCCCAAGAAGCTTCCCAATCTGCCCTAAATTTGAGTTATGACGCACAAAAAAAGCATGACCACTTATATCGACCTCTACGGACTAAAAAAATAGCAAAGAAGATGAAGATGCAAAAAATGAAGAAAAAAAATTCACATTTAAAAGCGAAAAAAAAAACATTGAAGTACTGTTTGGAAAAAAGAGAGAAAAAAATGATTTGAAGAAAAAAATTAAATCAGTCATTACGTCGTGGTTGTAAGGATATTGCTACAGTCTTTAAACAGTCGTTCAGTAAGTTAGACGGAAAATTGAGTTTTGATTTTAGCGAGGCAATAGTTTAATTTATTCAGTGTGATATTTTTTTTTTCAAATATTAGAGAAATCAAGTTGGACTTTTTTGGTTGAAGAAAAAGTAACTATTTTGTGGTAATTAAAAAAACAGTTTTGTAAATTTTTGTGAGTTTTTTTATGTTTCATAAATTCTTAAAAGAAACATATCATAAATAATTTTATGGATACTAAATAGAAGCATTAAAATGTAATTGAATGCTACAGTTATATAAAAGTGCTAAATTTGGAAATAAAAAACTGTATAGTAGTTAAAAAGATAGAACAAATTATAAAATTTAAACAGTATTAAAAAAAGTTTTTTAAATTTTTACCAAAATTCTATCTTATGTTTTACAAAAGTATTTAAAGATAAGCTTTGAAAAAATAATTGTAGAATTATTTTGAAGTTGGTGAAAGAACTTAAATAATTTAAAAAAATTAATAAATTTTATGAAATTTCCTTTAAAAAAATTCAAAAAAAAATTAATGCAAAATATCTTAAAAAATAAAACATTTTTTAAAAAAACTTAATAAAAAATTAAATTTTTTTTTAAAAAATAAGAAAGAATTTTAAAACTAAAAAAAAACAAGTATAACGGTGGTCACTCGTGACCGACGAAAGCGCATTTTCCGCGATCAGTAAATACACAAAGAATTAAAACCCCAAAAGTACAAAGCCAAATATTTAATTATAACCATTATTTATTTATCCAAAAATGGATGAAAAACATAATGCAACATAGATTTAAAAAAAGCAAAAAATAACTTGCCGGGAGCTAGGGTCGAACCTTAGACTCCACAGTAGTAGTCGTGCATTCTAACACTTACGCCACTAATGTTCTTTTTTTGAAATTTCCATGTGACAATTTGATTATTTATATTGATGAGTTTTTTTTAATAAAAGTGAATTATTTTTAGAATTTCACAAAATTTTCTGGAAAAACTATGAAAAATCCATGAAAATAGAAAACTAAACAACTAAAATATCAAAAAAAATATATAAAAAAATTAATTATCTATGAAAATTGTATGAAAATATTGAAAATTTTAACAAAAATCGTCGGAAAAACTCGGGAAAATTGTGAAAATGGAAAATTATGACATGATTCAATATTATATGTCATAAGAAATCAAAAAAGTATCAAAAAAAGCAACAAAAAAAATTTCATTGGTGGGATTTGAACCAAGGAAGGCTGAGTTTTTGAAAAGTCAACATTTTAGTGCATTCGACCACACTAACACATATAAAGAAATGGCATTTTGGCACTTTTTACGCTGGTTCCAGCAGAGGAAGTGACCATTCGTGCTGATTTTTGGTTACATGGTAGCCAGACATGTCACACACATTCTAAGCCTAAAACCGCATCAAAAAAGCTTAATCCCTAGGAGGAGATGCGATGACAGACAGACAGACGGACAGACAGACAGACAGACAAAGTGCGGACAATAGCGTCCTTTTCCCAAGAGGAAAATGCGCTAAAAAAACATTTTAATTTTTTTTTAAAAAAAAAAACTAAAAATTACGAATTATTCTGTCATTTTTTGCCTAACTAATACAGAAAAAATACTCTAGCATTCATATTCACATTTTGCATTCTAAATTTACAACAGCATACTCATCATGACACTTAATCCGAAAGAACAAATCTCAAGGGTTGCAACAAGTGATGACAATCTGAAGAACGTAAGTTAATTTAAAACACGTTCATTATTTATTTTGCTATTTAGCAAAGCATTGTAAAAAAACAATACTCATTAATATTTGCAGAATATTAGCGATAAAAACTCATTAAATGTAATCCAAAAATCATCAAAATTTCCTGCAAATGTTCCGGGTCCGGAGTACAAGATGGAACTAAAGTGGACTAACATAATCATCATTTCGATTCTTCATGTTTTGTTCATTGTGAATTTTTTCGTTGACAAAAAATGGCAAACGTTAGTTTTTGGTAAGTGATGAAATGCTGTCGAAAAGTCAAGGTTTAATAATTTAATTGATTTTTTTTTCTTCAGGAATATTTCAAGGATTTTTAAGTGGCATTGGGATAACTGTAGCTGCACATAGGTAAGCAATAATACATGAAAGTTAATATTTAAAGTTTTAACCTCATTTATTCGCAGACTGTTCTCACACAATTCATTCAAAGCAAATACAGCACTTAAGTTATTGTTGCTGTACTTCCAGACACTTTCATTTCAAAATAGGTAAGTTCAAGGTACAACTTATTCCTCATCAAAATTACTACAACATTTTTTACACTTTCAGTGCCTACGATTGGGCTCGAGACCATCGACTTCACCATAAATACACAGACACGAATGCTGATCCTCATAACATCAGACGCGGCTTCTTCTTTTCTCATGTTGGATGGCTTTTATGCAAAAAGCATCCAGACATAAAAAAATTTGCCAAAAAAATCTCAATGGCTGATTTAGAAGCTGATAAGTTGGTCATGTTTCAGCATAGACATTTTACAATAATCAAGCTTGTTGTTGCGGCGCTGATTCCTGCACTAATTCCTTGTTACTTCTGGAACGAATCATTTTTGGCATCATTCTTGTTTGTTAATATCTTTAGGTATATTGTGACACTGCATATGACATGGATGATTAACAGTGCTGCTCATACATATGGAATGAGACCTTTTGATAAGTAAGTATGAGGTAATTGGTTTAAATAGGTGGAATCAGGAGCGTAGCCATTAATATTTTTGAGCGGGTTCTTTGCTTCTTTTAAGAGTTTTTTTTGGTTCGGATCTGCAAACATTCAATAATATCTAATGTAAACTTCACAAAAATACGCACCTGAGTAAAATTAAGAGTGTTTTGTTCCATTGTACAAAAAATTGAGAAAATTATGATCCGAGAGGAATTTAGAAAACAAAAAAATATTTTGAGTGAATTTTTCTTCAATTTTGGAGAATAAAAAGTAAAAATTGAGCATTTTAAGAGAGCTAAGAGCTAGAAATTCCATTTGACGTCATGTTCTCATGTTTTTAACAAAAAAGTCATTGAGAAGCAAATTTAAAAGTTTATTTACTATGATCTAATAGACTAAAAATTTAATATTTTTGTTAAATTTCCAGGAGCATTAGTCCAACAGACAGTTATTATGTAGGAATTGTAACGATTGGAGAAGGTATGGACTTTAAAAAAACATTCTAAAAATTAAATTCTGAATAATCGATTATCTTTTTGTCCCAACAGGATGGCATAACTATCATCATGTCTTCCCCTATGGCTACAATTCATCTGATTTTGGATCACATTTCTTCAATATAACAGCCGGTTTTATTGATTTCTTTGCATGGATTGGTAAGTGTCAAAGGTATATTCGTATCTTAGGGTCACCTTTACCTAAGGATACTATCTGCGAACATTTAAATCGGTCAGTTGCGTATAAAATTTTTAAAATTTGTTCCTGGTCTCGTATCTTTTTTCTTGAAAATTTCCGTTATATCCAATATTTTGCCACCCTATCTTTCCCTACCAGTACCCAGGGGCGTAGCCAGTACCCATACAAAAACAGACTTCAACTACCCTAACACACCTCTTACCCACAAGAAATCTAATCAGAAATTTAAAAAAATTAAATTAAGCTTGAGATATTAAAATATTATTGACGAAAACTCAAACACATAACTTTTAAGATTTGCTTAAAAAATATGCAAATTTTCTTCAAAGTTAGAACAAAATAAAATATTTTCCTTAATTCACAGGCTGGGCATACGACCTCAAAACTGTCTCACTAGATATGATTCGTAAGCGAGCAATTAGAGCAGGAGATGGAAGTTATAATCCTTTAGAAAACCCAGAACTGTTGGAAAAGTCTGATAATGAAATTCTCAAAGAACTTATCCTTAAAAGAAGCATCGATGACAATGGAAATGTAATACTTAATAATAAGGAGCAGATTTGGGGAGAAGAAGATGAAGCAATGAGCGAAGAGGAGCGAAAGTACATTAAAATTTTGAGAAAGCTAGAAGATTGAAAATTTGAATAATGTTTTTTTAATTAATTTTGTTTAGGGTAATTTTTAATGTAATTAAGATCATTAAAAGGTTTTAAGAATAAATTTATCATTTTTATAAAAAAATATTTCGCATTCGATTTTTTTTTTGCTTCTCATTCTATGATAGAGAATAATTCGCAAAAAAATTAAATTACTTTAATGTTCATTCTAACCTTCATCATGACGCAAATCAGCATGAGCACAAAAAAAATGCTAAAAAGAAATTACAAGACTTTGAATTTGTGCGTATAAATTATTTCCTGATGTACTTGTTTACGAAGCTATGATTGGACTAGGAATCGATGACAACGAAAATAGTTGAAAAGAATTTAATAAATATGCGTAAATAAATAGTTTGTAAATATTATCTAATTAATTCAAAAAAAAAATAAATAAATAAAAAAAATTCTTTTCGTAGATCTTTCACTCATGTCAAACTCTTGACAGAATTGTTAAACTAGATTATGTTAATTTTTATTAATAACGATTATTGGTAGAATGAACATCTTAGAACAGTGGCGTAGCCAGAAATAGCGAAACGGGAGAAAATTTAACTTTTTCTGTGAAAAATTTTGGGGAAGGGATTTTTCGTTTTTTTTTCACGAAATATACTAGCAATTTAATGAAATATGCCAGAAAGGCAAATCGCTACACCTGGCTACACCACTGTCTTAGAATATTTCAAATGTAAAGAACAATTGCTAATTTGATTGACTCAAAAAGTATGCAGCACATGATCAACAACAAAGAGCAATTTTTCGTTAATTATACTAGTAGAAAAACAGGATTGTCCGATCATAATACCTTGCAGATGGTCACTCTAATCTTTGGTCATTAGCTTTTAACGCAGAGTTGAAAAATTACTTCTAAAATCATTATTTCTATTGTTTATTTTTTTTCCTGTGTTATTGCATTTTTTTTTCAAACTATTACAATCGAAGAGTCAAATTAATAAATTGCGAACATTGACTGACGTTAAGCTGATCATCTGCGAGGAAATTTTATCGACAGTACCGTATTTTGAATTTTGTTTCACGTGAAAGTCTTGGAATTTTGTTTCTGGCTACTTACTTTTTTCTTGAAAATTTCCCTTTTTGTTCCGTATTTTAGGAATATTTTGAAAAATTTCGGTATTTTCAAAAAATTTTAAAAATTTGATCTCTGCTTAGAAGAAAAATCTCTTCATTTTCCTAATGATTTTGAGAAAAAAAAAAATGTAGCGTCCTCGTCGAACTATACATAGTGGAAACGATGTCTTTAGTTAATTCGACGAGGACGCTACAAAATAAAATCATTTGAACTCTCTCTAGGATTTTTGGTCTGAAGATGTGTGACAGTTGGAAAGTTGCAAGCAAACTTCACCGTTCGACTTGCATCGCAAAACACCGACTAAACAATCATCAATGAAAGCAAAATGATTCAATTAAAGCAAAATTAGGATAATAAAGACCATTAAAGTGTCTGACACCCTAAAAATTACAGCTTAACATGCATCTTAACTTTATACATAATTATATTCTAAATTTAATAAATAAAGTTCAATTTTTTTTAAAAAAAAAATGTGTGACAGTTTTAAAAGAGTTTTTTTTTTCTGCTTGAAGATTTTGTGACAGAGGAGGAGTAAACGGACGTTGACAAAATTTTGGTGGACGTCATAAGTGAACGGACCCAAAAGTAAGGGTTCCCGAAGTCTCGGTCTCGACAAATTTTCGAGAACGAGACCGAGATTGAGAATTCCCGGGATTTCCCGGGAAGTCTCGACTTTAATTCTACAGTAAATTTTTGAAATTTTTTAAGTATTTTGCAATTTTTATGGCGTTTTCATGCTTGCTACAAATGTCTGATTTAGAGAAAATTCAAAAAGATAATAAATTTTGGTTTTTTAACACAAAAATTTATGAAAATTATGAAGATAAAATTTTATTTTCCTTCATATAAATCTTAACCCATCTTTCATACATATTTTCAGAATATCAAAAATCAGTTAATTTGTTCACTTCATAAGTAGTAAATGTTAGTAATTTTCTTATAAAGTTTTAAGAATTTAACTTTTGAAAATTTATTTTCGGATGTGCTTTTCTCAAAAAAAAAAAGCTTAGATTAATATTTTTTTAGCTAAAACACAGAGATCAAAGTCGACTTTTTCGGCTTAACTTATTTTTGCTTCTATTGACGAAATTAAGCCATTTACAAAGTTTTTTGATATTATAACTGTTCCTTATATTATTAACTAGCATATTGTATCATAATTTCTTAATGTTCATCAGCTCAAAATTTTACTTCAGCTAAGAAATAAGCCGATCGGCTTAAAATCAGCTTAGAAAATTTAAAAGTTAAATTTTGAGCTTAACACTTTTCCAATTTTATGAAATAAGTGTGGCTGAAGTACCACGGCATGTCATGTCCAAATGTTCTGAAACTTTGCCAGAATTAAGTCCATATTACGTTCAATTGCGTCCAGCAAAAATTTAATTTCGTCCTACTTCCTGTATCAGGATATGGCAAGTCAAAGTTTTGGGCACTTTTGCCTTCGTACTTCAGGATTTAAAACGGCATGATTTCTTAAAACTAACTTTATGTGACATATTATATATTAAAATTGATCTACTAATTACGTCCAATTGCGTCCCGCAAAAATTTTTTGGAACCGATACTCAAAATTTTGCTTGTGGACCAAAAAATTTTCTACCTTGAAACTGATGATTTGGTCAAGTTATATATCAAATCACATCTCCTTTTTCTCAGGAACTCAAATATAAAAGAATTATTTACGACTATGCTGACATTTCAGACTTATGGCAGTTCAATTTTTGTTGTACCTGAATATGAAAAAGTTTCATATTTTTTTTAGTGTCAAGTTATATGTCTAAACATATCTACTTTTCTCAAGGATCTCAAGGATTATAAATATGGAATCATTTTTTGAATTTGACCATCCACGACTGACTTATGTCACTTTAAAGCTATGGATCATTATGCAACCATCTTAGAAAATTCACTTATCTAAATGATGATTTTTATTTTTTTAAGCATCACGATTTTAATAAACTTTTTTGAAAATAATATTAAGCGTTAAATAACAAAGGCAAATTAGTAATTAGTTTATTAATTTTTGGTCAAAAAAATTTGTGAAAATCATCAGTTTCTAGGTAGAAAATTTTTTGGTCCACAAGCAAAACTTTGAGTAGCCATAACTTTCGTTAGGGACATCGGTTCCAAAAAATTTTTGCGGGACGCAATTGGACGTTATTAGTAGATCAATTTTAATATTTAATATGTCACATAAAGTTAGTTTTAAGAAATCATGCCGTTTTAAATCCTGAAGTACGACAGCAAAAGTACCCAAAAATTTGACTTGCCATATCCAGATACAGGAAGTAGGACGAAATTAAATTTTTGCTGGACGCAATTAGACGTAATATGGACTTAATTCTGGCAAAGTTTCAGAACATTTGGACATGACATGCCGTGGTACTTCAGCCACACAATAAGTGTATATAGAATAATAGAAAATGACCCTAGGAATAGTAAAAATATCTAAAGTACTTTGTAAATAGCTTAAGTTTATCAAAAAATGCAAAAAACTAGTTAAGCCGAAAACTTCAGCTTCGATCTCTGCTAAAAAATTCAAATTTACTTTTTTAAATGTTTTTTGTCATCAAAACTTTAATTTTTTTATTGTATAAATGTCTATTTAGATATACTTAAGTATCTTAAAAAATTTTCCTTTGAGATTTAAAATTTTTCTCCGAAGAGAAAATGTAAATTTTTTAGTAAAATAAATTTTTCTTGGTCTCGGGTCTCGGTCTCGGAAAATTCTCGAGACCGAAACCGAGACCGAGACCGAGAATTCCCGGGTCTCGGCATCGTGAACCCTTACCCAAAAGTGTGTCGCAGAAAAAATTTTGGCGTGCCACGAAAAAAAAAAATTCTAGTCAAAGTGCGTCGTGGCTCAAAAAATTTTGAACAATACTTTGCAAGATGGTCACTCTAAATAATGTAAAAATCCGTTTTCATAACGGCTGAAGAAAAATTTAAACGTGAACGTGAGCTTTACTGAAGTATTTAAATATCAAAAGCAATTAAAGCTTGTTAAATTAAGCGTTCCCAGAAAGCTAATTCGAGTCAATTTAGATCGTTAAAATGTTGTGTACAAAATTGAATTTTTTATTTTTTTAAAATTTCAAAAAAATATTCAAAAATTAAATTTTTTAAGTTTATCAAAGTTTTTAATTTTTAAATTCATTTTTATTCTTTTCAAATATTAAATTTTTTAATTTCATATTTTTCTCAAAAAATTTTTTTCAACATAACTCCTTCACTTAAGAATGTAAATCTAAAAATTTTCCATTAGATTTTTTTAACAATTACCTGTGATAAGACATTGTGATTTAATAATCATTTGTGTCTCAAAACGTGTTCATGTTTTACGAATAGGTTAACGATCCACCAATGAAAACATAAACAAAACCAATTATGCAAGCATATTTTTGGCAATAATGCACGTGCTGATGACAAGAATGCATACATTTATTTATGGTACGATAATATCTAATTCCTTTGTATGTATTGTGTCCAGTTCACACAAAAAAAATCATCATTGTGAAGATCAAACTGCAAAGGAGTAGAAAAATTTTATTTTTATTAAGACACAAAAAATATGAACTGAGAAATAAAATAAAACAAAAAATAAGAAAAAAAGAGTAAGAGAAGAAAAAAAAATAAGTCAGTTATTCATATCATTACAATTCAATTGTAAGGATATTGTCACAGTCTTTAAGCAGTCGTTCAACAAGTAAGACGAAATTTTGAGTCTTGATGCTTTGAGCAAGGCGAGCAGTTCAAGCTTTCTGTTTGGGGTGTCAACAAAAATACAAGTTAAAAAAATTATTTTTGTGCAAATTGAAAATTGATAGTTTTTAAGTGATTTTTCTATGATTTTTGTTTTCTTCTTTTTCGGGAATAGCTAACAAGAATTAGTTTTGTGACAACCATTGACTGGTCTGGTGATAAAAAGAGTTGCTATTTAAAAAACCTTTAAAAAAATAATTGAAAAAGTTTATTAAAATATCGAAAACAGATAACAGTGAAAAAATATTTCTAAATTTCTAAAAGAAATTACTTTGAGGTAAGTTTATTTTAAAAAAATATCTCTGTTTGTATTTCTTCCGTTTGTCGATTGCAATATGATTGGAAATAACATATTTTTGGTTGTTTGCACAATTGTTTTAAAGATCCATTTAATATCCATTGAGTACATGGCATTTGAATGTTCAGCCTGTTAATAGTTAAAACGATAAAGTGATAAAGAGAAGAAATATTGAACATTAAGAGAGTTTTTTAAAAAAAAAAATATTAAATTTTTTATTTTCAAAATCAAGGCGAACAGAAATTATAAAATCAGGAAAAAATCTCTCCCTTTTCAACTGATAAAAAAAAATTATTTGCGAATTTAAAATTTTTTCTGAAACGTTTGTGTAAATAAATCAATCAGGGGTAAGGGTCAAGAATTTTCAGCAGAATGCAATGCAATTCAATTAAGCTTGGATCTATTGCACCACATCCAATAGACCTACAGATTATAGGAGGATCTGACGAGTACGTCTTAAGACTTGATGTACACTGCAAATTGTATCTAGTCATTTTTCGTGTACGCAAGTTGTGGTTAATAAAAATTTTTCAAATAAATTTTTCGAGACCAAGACTTCGCGAGCCCTTAAGAGTGGTAATGAAATTTAACAAAAGCTAGTTTTATCTTAGCAATGGATACACAATGTGTATCAAAGACCTCAAATTTACACCCAACACACGAAATGAGCTTCTCAACCAGAAAGAGTAAATAGAAAAAAGTTCTAAAATTTGACTTTTCCATAGATTGAACCCAGAACCTTTGACATAAAAAGTGAATACGCTACCACTTAGTCCACTAATTCCATTTCACTTGAGTACAATTTTCTTAAGCTTTAAAAAATCAGGATTAAAAAAACCAAGATACTTAGTTCATCATAAAACGCTTCGATTTATGAAATCATAGATATTTTTCCATACAAAATTAAATTTTTCTTCCGATAATAATTAAAATAAAATTTTGATCTTCCGAAATTAATTTAAATGTCAAATCGGCAATCAACCTTGAAAAATGAAAATTTTTTTATTTAAACTTTTTACTTTAAATAATATTTTATTAATCTTTAATTAATATTCATTGCATACAACAATTGTCGTTCGTAAAATATTAAAAAAAAAAAACAGTTTTTTTGCCTTAATTACATTTTCGTTACTATGCGGCATTGAAATCTGCTTGAGTCAAATTCACATGTTTTTTATGTAAAAATGTGCATTGTGTCATGATGAGTTGAATGTGCGATGAAGAAGGGCTCATAACTGATCTAAATTTAAATAAGAGAAAATACCAATATAAGGGTTAAAAAATTTCAAAAGAATTTTCATTTTTTTTAGAAAAAGCTGTATAATTCGAAATTGCACCTCTTTTTGTGGTCGTTCGTAAACTTTGTAACATTAAAACGGTCATTTTCGAGCCCCCGCCCCCTGATCATAATAATTTTTTTTTTGGAATTTTTGAAATATTTTGTATGCAGTGTAATAAAATCGTAAACCCCTCCCCTACCTCCATGAGCATTAAGAATTTTACGAATGACCCCTCTTACAATGTACTCTTCAGTCACATCCCAATATTCCCAATATTCATTCAAATAATCCCTCAATCAACTCAAATCCATTGCAATTTAATTTTTATCCATAAAATAAGAGATTAAAAAAATTTCAACTTCAGCAACGTGAAAAAGTTCAAGTCATACCAATTTTTTTTCGTAAATTCTGGGTGAGATAATAGTAGCGTAAAAGATTCAACCTCAAGAAAGCCCAAGCAAGGTCATTTGGAGAAATTTCATGGCCTTTTAACCGGTTTGCACATAAAAATGTGTAATAACGAAAAAAATTAAAAAATTTCCATTTTTTTTTCTTCTTTCATTCAGTTTTCTTTCTGCTGGTCAGTGATTAATTGAGCTTCATTTATGTGTCTTTAATTTGGTAATGAAAGAAGTTGAATGGAGAAAAGTTCTGCTGGGATGAAATTATGATGATTTTTTCTTATTTTTGTATTTTTTAAACTGTTGATATAAAGGATTTTATCAAATTTTTAAGGAATTCTGCCAAATTTCGATTTCTTAAAAATTCTACAGCATGACAAAGCTTTAAATTTTGCATGAAAATTGCAATTGTGCGTGTCAATTCATTAAATCATCACAATAATTATTCTCAATACCTCTCAACTGTCCATAAAAAATTTAATAATGCATCATTTATGATAATTTTAAATGGATTAACAAACGTGTAAACGTTTAAATGTCAATTATTAACATTTATGTTGACTAAGATTCAATTATTAAATGTACATGGAATGTATGATGATAATTTATCATGTCAAGGGTTTTAAGTTTAAAAATTCATGTTAGTTTGGTTTACTTTGTTGCAATTTAGTATGTGGATCATTTTTTGATGTGATGAGGGTTGTGTGATGATTGCTATGGTTCGGAAGGGAAGTACGTTTTGTCGCAACCTATTATCGTAGAATTTAAAGAAAGTTTCAAATATTTTTCTTAAAAAAATTATTAAAAAGTTTAAATTTTAGAGATTTTCATATTTAAGTATTTCTTTCATTTTTAAATTTTTAAAATTTTTTAAAATTTCTAGAGCTCGAAGTCGACACGAATTTTTTGTCAAGTTTATATGGCGGATTTGACTCCGAGTCCTCCATACAAAGCTTCATGGGCTTCGAGCTCTGAAAAATTCAAATTTAATTTTTTCAAATTATATTTTTTTTCATTATTTTTTTTTAAGTTTTTTGTAATTTTTAAAAAAAATATACTAAATTTTTTGAATTTTTTTAAGAAACTTGTGAAGTTTTGATATTTTCAACTCTTTTTATAAAATTATAAAAATTTAAAAATATTAAAATGCGCTTTATGCCCGCCACCTCTCATTTCCACAATCAAACTCGCTGATGTAATATTTTGCAACACTCGTGCTTGCAGACCTTGAAATAAGGAAAGAAAAAAATTATCGGCCGGCAAAAGAACTCAGTCAATATATGTTGCTGATATTAAACAGTAAAGTGCAACATGCGTATTTATGGATATGCTGGATATTATCCACCACTTCGGTTATTGACACCGCGATAATGTCTGAATAATATTGACATTGTATTTTTTTGTTGTTGTTCTGACTTGTTCCACATTGACCGAGTGACGTTGATGACGAAGGCATTGAAGGTCGTTGGGAGACTTCATAAATTTATTTAAAAAATTGTGGCATGCATGTTGGTGTGAGATAAATCATGTGCTGATCAAGTTTTTTTTCTTTGACGCAAGCTTAATGATAAGGTGTTATTGCACTTTCTGAGAGATTGATGATGACTAAAATTATGTCATTCTTGATTCTCATTCATCACAGTGTCGATGTTTATAAATCATTTCCGACATTGTAGTTTATATACTGTTTAGGATGCGATAATGAATAGGCTATTTAATATAGTTTAAATAGTTTTTATGTGTTAGAAAACAAAAGTTTGATAATTTGGACACTTTTGATTATGGATTATTAATTCCTTTAGTTGATGTCTGTCTAACATATAAAAATGATTTAAGTGAAGCAAAATGTTAAGACCATATAAGAATAACCATACAAGAGGGTTTCATATGGGTCTGGAACCTCCCTTCGAATTAACTTAAACCATTTTGGGGTCGTTCATAAATGACGTCCAGAGGGAAGGGATGAAGTCAGAAACAATAAAAATTAGAATTTTAATGTTTTTTTTGAAAAATTATCGTTAATTACGGACGTCATATATGAACGATCTCTTACTTAAACTCATCAGTACTTTCTAAATAAAAACATTTCACTAGATACATTTACCCGTTTAATGAATACCCTAGGCAATATGATACGTGACACAGTAAACATTAAAGTTCAAAAAAAAAATCGCTCCAAAACAATCAAGTTACATATTAATTACAAGTAAACAAACATCAAACAAACTCAAAAATTGTATCATCAAAAATACCTTAAGCTAAAAGAAATAACCGGTGCTAATTGTTTTCAAGTTTCACATGAGAACTAAACTTGTTTTTTCAAAAAAAAAATTATTTTGTCTATTATTTACCTGTCTAATTAGTTCTTGTTTTAGGACAAGAAATTTTTAGTAAAAGGTTATTTTGAACTACGTATTTAATGTTTACTTAAAAAAATATGAGAAAATGTTTTAGAGTAAAAAGAATAAATTTGAAATTTTACACTTAAACAACAAGTAAAAATTAAATAAAAATGAAATTTTATCCCTACTTTTAGGGGTAAGATTAAGAATAAAGACAAAACTTTGAAAGTTATCTTGTTGGAGCAAAGGCGAAGCCAGGGTGCAGTTTCCTTCGGTACCTAAATGCCACCATTGAGTTCGAAGTTTCATATAAATTTTTCTAGATTTTTTTTTTAATTTTTTAATTTTTTTTTAAATTATTTTAAAAATTCTTTTAAAAATTGCTTTAATCAGGGGCGTAGCCAGGAATTTTTTTGAGGGGGGGTTTTCGCTACTTTTCGACATTTTTTTTTTGGTTCGGATCTGAAAAATTCAATAATATCTAGTATAAACTTCGCGAAAATAGGGGGAGGGTTTTGACCCCCAAAACCCCCCTGGCTTTAACAATTAAGAGTAAATAATCAGAAGTGATAGAATACAACATATCTCAATTTACGAAAATATGACGAAGTGAAAGAATACAACATATCTCAATTTACGAAAATATGACGATTGCAATAATTTTTTTTAAAAAAAAATTAGACTAAAAAAACCTTTACTTTTTATTCTAAATTTCACAAAAAAAC
Source organism: Chironomus striatipennis (assembly GCA_026123125.1). NCBI lineage: Eukaryota > Metazoa > Arthropoda > Insecta > Diptera > Chironomidae > Chironomus > Chironomus striatipennis. The sequence continues at coordinate 8,284,517 of CM047391.1, read as the reverse complement.
ACTTTTAGTAAAATTTAATTATTTTTTGAATTTTTTTCAGTCAAATAATTCCTTCGAAATTTTCAATTTCTTCACCACTCTACAACCGCATAATCATCATGCCTCCAAATCCAAAAGAGGAAATCCCATCGGTATCGAGCAACAATGAGACATTTGAAAACGTAATTTTGACTCACTTTATTATCCAATTAAGTGAAAAATAATAATTCTAATTAATATTCATAGACGGTTAGTGATAAAAATTCATTAAATGTGATTGAAGAGTCGCAAAAATTTCCTGCAAATCTTCCGGGTCCCGAGTACAAGATGGAGCTCGTGTGGCGAAATATCATAATTTTTATCATCCTTCACGTTTTGAGTGTCGTCAGTTTTTTCATTGAGAAAAAATGGGAAACAAAATTATTTGGTAAGTTGGAAGTTCTTTTTGATATTACTGCCATGAGTTTTGATTTATAAGGTGTAAATATTTTAATTTAAATTCATTTGCATTCAATTTGAATTTCAAAAACGTGGAATTTAATTAAAAATATATTAAAATTCCAGCGTGTTTGTATGCACTATTTGGTGGCTTTGGAGTGACTGCAGGTGCACATAGGTAAGTTATTTAAGAATTTTGAAGATTCTACCATAAAATTTTTATGTTTTCTCAATTTATTTCTCAGATTGTTCTCACACAATGCATACAAAACAAACACAGCATTGAAGGTGTTGTTGCTATACTTCCAGTCAATAGCATTTCAAAATAGGTAGGATTTATGACTTTATGATCATTCTGACAACCATTTTAAAAACTCTGAAAATTTATGATTAAACCACAAAATCGTAGATAAAATAACAAAAAATTTAACCTAAACTTCAAAATACCAACATTCCCTCTCATTTTCAGTGTATTCGAATGGTCACGCGACCACCGAGTTCATCATAAATACACCGACACCAATGCAGATCCCCACAATGTCAGACGTGGCTTTTTCTTCTCGCACATGGGATGGCTTCTGTGCAAAAAGCACCCAGATGTCTTTAAATTCGGCAGCAGAGTTTCAATGGCTGACTTAGAAGCCGACAAGTTTGTCATGTTTCAACATAGACATTTCCTACCAATTATGCTTTTGGCATCAGTTGTGATTCCAGTCTTCGTTCCTTGCTACTTTTGGAATGAATCGTTTTGGGCATCATTTTTATTTGCTGGCATTTTTAGATACATTTTCTCATTACATATTACTTGGTTGATTAACAGTGCTGCTCATACTTATGGAATGAAGCCTTTTGATAAGTAAGTATGGGGTATGAGATGATTTTAGGGATGTTTTGGAATTTTTAACTCAGGGAGGCTTATTGAAAAGTTCTTGAAAAACAGCAGCCAAAAAAGATTCAAAATTTTAAACTGATTGAATTTTCAGGAGCATAAGTCCATCAGACAGTTATCTTGTTGGATTTTTGGCAATTGGTGAAGGTAAGCAAGAGATATGAACTTTTAAAAATTGATTTAATATTGCATTCTGTCCTACAGGATGGCATAACTATCATCACGTATTTCCATATGACTACAAAACATCTGATTTTGGATCTTATTTTTTCAACCTTACAACTGGATTCATTGACTTCTTTGCATGGATTGGTGAGTGTCAAATCAAAAATGATCTCTAAGAGGTCAAATTTTGCAAAATTCACAAAATGACCGACACTCTTGCATTTGAGAAAATTACTCTAATCATGCCGAAAATTTCATTAAATTTATTTTTTTCTTATCTACAGGCTGGGCTTACGACCTCAAAACAGTCTCAGCAGAAATGATTCGCAAACGAGCCAGTCGTACTGGTGATGGAAGTCATAATTCTGTAAAGAACTCAGAATTATCAAAGAAGTCTGACGATGAAGTTCTCATGGAATATGTCTTAAAGCAATGCATTGATGAGAACGGAAACATGATAAATAATAATGAGGAGCTGGTTTGGGGATATGAGGATACATTGTTGAGTGATGAGGACAAAAAGTGCATCAAAATTTTGAAACATCAAGAAGATTAAAGACTTTGAACTTAATCCCAATGGAAAAATAAAAAAATATCTACTTAAGATAGAGTTTTGGGTTTTTTAAATGTATTTACATTAAAATAGAATTTAAAAATAATTTATGGAATTTTTGAATTGAAAAAATAAATTTAATAGTTTTATATTAAATTCTAATCAATTTTTGAAGTTTCCTTCCTTTTTGAAGAGTGAACAAAAATTTTGAATTTTTTTTCCAGATTATTATTTTAAACAATTCAATCTCTGCACAAAAAAAAAAAAAGATATTCTTATAAAGCTTTTGAACCTTTGAAAAATTACGCTAATCAATACAACACATTACTTAGAATAATTGAATTAATTTCACATTTGATACTTTGATACTTTACAAATATGCTAATTAGTCAATTAAATAAAAAAAAATTGAACTGCAATTGATGAATAAAAACTGGCAATATTTTTGTTGCATTCAAAAATAATAATTTGTTTAAATTATTCTAATCAAACGTAATTAATGTCAGTATAAAGTGACAGATTAGAACCTCGTTAATTAAAAATTATCATAGATGATAAAAAAATTGTTTCATTATACATCAAAGTTTAATTTAAAAAGTGAAATTTGGTGGCAAAAAAAAATAATAGATTCAATAATAAGATTAAACAAATCAAAACTTCAACACATGTCAATTGTCAAATTTATTCAATAAATTTGATTTTTTTTATTATTTGCATCAATTAATTTTTTTTCCATATACCTTTTAAAATTAATTCTGCAAAAAAGTAAACAATTTTATTTTATTTTTGCAGCTGCAATAATTAATATGAAATCAGTTTTTTTGTTAATAAATGAAGGAAGCTTCACTTTATCAAAGAATAATTTGAATTGACATCGATAATTAAATAATCAAATTGACAATTATCTAAATTAATTTGAGATGCTAGAAGACAATCTTAATTAATGTCAATAAACCGTGACAAATTAAATATCTGTAAATGAATTAATTCAGTTTATTAATAATATTGATAAAACTTAAAAAAAAATTGACGCAAATGAATTAAAAGTTTTATATAAAAAATGAGCAGCACGATGAATTTTATGTTCGTCAATTGTCAATCTTTGGTGATGTCAACATATCTTGATTTAAATAAATAGATCGCTAGCACCACAAAAGTTTAAATATGCATTATTTGATATTTATTTAATTTTAAGTGTCAAATTTTTTGTATTTTTTTTTTCGTTGCCGTATATGAGTTAAATGACAATAAATTTCGAAGGAATCTAAAAAAAAAATCCACAATTCATAAACCTCCAACGGTCGTAATAAATTCAAATTTTAATGTTAGTGCAGCTTTATTAAAAAAAATTCAAAAATAAAAATCAACGAAAAAATTTTTAAAAAATTTCTAAATTTTCAATTTTTTGTCGATTTTTTTCTACAACTTCTTTACACTTTTCACTCAAGTTAGTTCCTTGAATTACCAGCAATTTCAGTTTTGTCTGATTTCTCTCCAAAAACTCAGCAAGCCATTCAGCATCACAACATCTAATAATCACAAGCTCTTCAAGTTTCTTGCAATTTTCATAGTCAAATGGTCGTCCGGCATCTAATTTTGCCAAATAACATAGTTTAAGTCTCTTAACAGTTGGAATGTTTAAGTCCACAACTGTATTATATTGAATCTCAAGATCCTCTAAGGAACTAAATGTTTCTGCCTCAGCAGTTGTATTAAACTCAAAATCAGACATTTGATGAAGTTTCAAGTGCTTTACATTTGGAAATTGTCTAGCCCAGCCTTCACTGACATCAACATTAATTGTGAGATTTTCAACTGTCCTGAATGGTTCGGGATTTGTGAATCTCATAGAGGGGATTGTCACTGTCTTCAAGTTCCTTAAGCTTCCCAACAAATTAAAGACTTTCCATTGATTTGTCTCAAAAATTTCCAAAGATTCTGATTGACTGCGAATGAAATTGCTGAAAAATGGAAGTTGAGTGTAAAGATCAAAGTTGTTGAGTTTTAAGTTTTGCAGTTTAAATGCTGGATTTGAGAGTAAATTGTTATCAAAAAGTAGGAACTCATCCAATTGATTGTGAAGCTTGAAGGATTTTAAATCAGTTTGGGATGACAAAAATGTCTTGAGGACCTGTGGATGCTTGAAATTCCCAATCATCTCCAAATCAGTCACTGATGAGTCATGAAATAGTTTTAGGACTTCAATTGATCCTGGTTCGAGGTTTAGGAAGTAAAATTTGTTTAATTTTAACCTTGGCAATGGTTCAAGGACGTCTGAGCGGTACACAGTCACACTTAAAGCTTGCATGTAGATTTCTTTGACATTCTCGCAAATCAGCAAAATATTTTTCAGAACTTTCAAGTCAAATGAGCTGTAACGAATTTCTAAGATCTCTAAGTCATCTCCAACATCCTCAAAAATCTTTAAAAAATCCTCAAAGCTTTGACTGTCGATAGAAATTTTTGTATATTTCCTGGTCGGATTCCAGTCGAGGTTCCTTTTGTGATCAAATATGAAGATCTTGAATTTTTGCATTAATGCATTGCAGCTGTTAATTGCTGTATGAAATGAGCTGCATGTCTCACTCAAAGATATTAAATCAGTTGATGGTAAGTATGAGAAAATTTTTATTAAAATTTCTTGTGGAAAAATTGATAAATTTCTGTGACTCATTTTTTGTTTACTTTTATAATAATTGAATGATTTTTGAAAGTTTTTGTATTTTGCAAGACGTAAAGACTTAACAGTCAGTAATTTTGATTATTTTGTTGATAAAAGTATTTAATGTATCAAATGTTAAATTTTAAATCTAAATAAAATTAAAGTTTTTTATATTTTTTTGATTGAACTTATTTTTTGTGATTTTTATTTTTAAATTCCACAATAACAACAAAAAAATCTAAAAACAGATGATAAATTTGACTGAAAAAAGAACGTTAATATTGTGAATTTTCAATATATTCATTTTTGATGATTTTATTGAAAAAATCAGTCAAAAGTATGTTAGAGTTAAATTTTGTGTCTAAAAACAATTTTAATTAAAGATATTGGCTAAAAAACAAAATGATGACTAAATAAAAAACTAATCAAAAATTGAATTGAACAGTTTCACGACCTGGATCCATCTTGGATCTTATTCCATTTACCATTAATATTTAGTTGTAATTTAGAAAAATAAATTCTAATGGTTGATATTTATATGTTTGCAAATTCAAGCTTAGATTTCGGTAAAAACCTGGGTAAAAATTAATTAAGAATAGTTTGTTTGACCTTTTTAATTATGTTCGGAAATGATGAAAATTAAATTTCTATGATAGTCAACACACGAACAAATTTTTTGCTCCAAATATAATTAAACTAATTTAAGCATGAAATTGAAATTAAAAAAATCTTTAAAATAATAAAGTTTTTAGCATTTTATGAATTATTCAAAAAATTTATTTCTTCTTTAATTAAAATTTTTATTTTTCTAAATTTTACAATGGATCGAATTCATTTTCAATGATTTTAAAACCAATCTAAACTCAATGTCCCAAGCACAAGTGGGATAATCGAGATGAAATCCGGCACCAGCTGGAGTGAGGCCAGCACCAAGCTAGCATACAATTTAAGCAGGAGTGGTGCCAGCCTCACTCCAGTTTGGTGCCGGATTTCATTTCGATTATCCGATCTGTGCCTTTCGGAATGCTTAATAAACTTCAAATGTAAATCCAACATCAGCGTAATTTTCACCCTCTTTACTCTCCGCAATCAAAACAGCTTTATAAATTCCATTAGGTATTATTGACAGCACTTTATATCCGATACTTAAGTTTCCATGCTCAATAGCAAATGGATCCCATGGACAAGGTCTTTTTAGCTCAGGAAATTTTGATTTTACAAGCATTATTGCAATTGCTGTCAATGGATTTGATGGTAGTCTTGAATTTTTATCTGCAATTTTACACCAGTCGATTGCTGGAGCATTTTTAAAAAGTTCACGAAATTTTTTATTCTTATCGAGTTTTGAGACGCGTGGTTTGAACTAAAATTAAGAATTTTTTAATGCAAAATTTTATTTTCATAGAAAAAATACTCACAATTATAGAATCAACATGAGACACCAAATAAGCTTTGACTTCAAATAAATTGTCGTCAAGAATTTCACATTTTTTAATAACCAAAAATTTTTCATTTCCATAACATTTTTCTAAGCTTATAACTTTCAAATCAATTCCAATTGTGTAAATAATCACTAAACTGAAGATGAGAGTAAAAACGAGCTGCTTCATAGCTCTTAGATGAATATATTACTTAGTAATGTGAATATTTGGTTGCAAGGTTTTTTATATTACCTAAAATTATCTAACAGACAGATCTAAATTAATCAGTGATTTAAAATTTAATGTGTTAATTTTAAACAGTGATGGCCAGCCGGTGTGCAGAAATGAATCTCGGTTGGGCCGCGATTTTTTTTTTTGAAATTCGAAAAATGATTTTTTTATGTTAATATGAAATTGTGAAGGGAAGAAAAATTATTGAAAGTATGTCAGAACACCAAAAAGGTTGGTCAACAATGATTTAGAATAATATAATTAAGGGTCATAATTCTAGAAATAAATTGAAATTTTATTTATCATAAAATATTTCCTCTTAAAATATGCCTTATTTCCTAAGACAACTACTACAAGCAAGATGTCATTTATGAACAAAATCCATCATAAATCAAATAATTCTCATGATAAGATACTTAAAATTGAAAAAAAAAATTGAAAAAGATTTTTTTAAAAATGTTTATTTTTAATGGAAGGTATTTTGAATGTTAATGTTGTCGACTGAATAAGAATTTGCAATTGCTTCAGACTTGCTTATTTTAAAGTCCCTAAAATTTCAATTAATTCTGCCAAACATAAATTCCATACATCAGCATTTTTCAAAAACGATAAATCAAAAAAAAAAAAAATCTCAATTAATTCACATTTATTTGTCCGATTATTTAATCCATCTTTAAATTCATAAATTTGCAGTTAAGTCATTCAATAGCTTTCACTTTAGATTCCACTGTGTGATGTAATCCAGTTTCTGACACCTCCGTGTTCAATTCTAATGTTGACTGATGGTGAACCACTTCCACAAGTCTAAATAATATGCGTATTATATTTTTTAAAAATTATTTTATGAATATAATGATTAGAGACAGACAAATTTCGCATTTACGAAATAGTTGCGAAATTTTGGCTTTTTGTGGCAATAGATGCGAAAATTCCAAAAAATAGATGCGAAATTTATCTGTCTCTAACAATGATAAATAAAAATAGCTTACTGAAGTTCCAAAACTGACGAGAGCAACTTGAACTCTATTGGCACCTGTACCAGTTACTAATGGACTTCCAGAATCACCACCACACTGTAGTATGATTAATATTAACAATTTAACCATTAGATTTAGTTAATTTATTAACTCACTGTATCACGTCCATTAATAACAGCTTTACAGACGAAACTTGGACTATTTCTATTCCAAATTCTCATGCAATCATTCCATTCGTGAATTGGTGCTGTGAGTTGTCTCAATGTTAATGTTGATCCGGTTTCTGTTTGCTGTGAAATTAAAAAAAAATATTTTGAAGAATTTTGAGGCGACAGATTGTCTTTTTTTGTACTTACACCCCATCCTGTTTTTAATGGCAAACAAATAGAAGCAGATGATGAAATTAGTTGAATATTAATTGTTGGTTAAGATCGATACTTACCAGTGACAACTGTCTGTAAATAAATTAAAAATACTTTAAATGCTTGATTATTTTAAGTGTCAATATGTATAGGTTTCAACATTTATCAGAGGTTAAAAGGTTTGTAAAAAAAAAAAATCTACTCATGTTTCTTAATATGGCTTTACTGTACTAAATATGCCTACATAAGGCATGAAAATGCTCTTCAAATTACTTACAGATACTCCAGCACAAACTCCACAGCAAATTTGTGTATCAGGGCAAATTGGAGGCAATGGAATGTGGGCAACATGTAATCCTACAATTGGTGAGCTTGTTGGTGTTCTTATGATACCGATGTCATATTCAAGACGTGTATTATAGCTTGGATGCATCCAATAAGCCTCAACGTTGAACAAGAAGCCACCAGTGTTGCGATTTGTTGATCCACCACGAAGTTGAAGAGAGACGGGTGGTGTGTTGGTTTGAAGACAGTCTAAGAAGTTGATTTTAATTAATTTGTGTAAAAAACTTCAATGCAACTAAAGTTAAAATAAAGATACATAGTTAAACTTACGAGCAGCAGTTAATGACCAGTGTGTACCAATTGCAGATGCACCACAACGGAAACCACCACGAGTTAAATCAAGATAAGCAAGCTGGTATGGAAAGTCAGCAATTTCAGCTACAAGAATCTTCACAATTAATTCCGTTTGGACACTTTTAGGTATCAGAAACTCACCTGGTTCTCCTCCAAAAATTCTAGCTTCTCTCTCGTCAAGCCAAACTCTATCCATCCATGGTGTAGCTACCAATTCCTCTTCGACATATCTGCCATAAACGGCAGTAGCCAAAAATGTCAGAATTACCAAGAATTTCATTTCTGCTTCGTCCAAAGTTTTGGAAATGATTAAAAATTTAATTTAACAGCTAATCGAGTTTTATTGGCTATTAACAAAGTACTTGAATTCGAAGATAATGTGATTGCTGCGTAAAGATTACAGTAATCATATTGGCTTCTGATAGCTGACTATTTTTGGCTGGATGTGAATTTTTGAGACATTATAACATAAACAAAGAAATGATAAGTTGTATTATGATAAAAAATGATTCAGTTCTTGAGAGCTTTTTATTGCCAATTTAGGTGGGTTTTTTTTTGTGACGTGACGTTGCTTAAAAGGTAGTAAATTATTTTTGTGTGTAAAAAATAAAATTGAATTTTGGACGAGTTTTAGGTAAGGGTTCCCGAAGTCTCAGTCTCGACGAATTTTCGAGACCGAGACAGAGAATTCTCAGGAATTCTCGGTCTCGGTCTCGGCATCGAGGACCCTTAGTTTTAGGACAGCAATATATCGAATCTGAAATAAAATTAATCGAAAAAAGTTTGCAATTTTTGCAACTGATAATTCAACAATCTTTATATTTTCTGATTTTATAACATAATCTCAAAAAATTTACAAAAAATTATCAAATTTAGACACAACATAATAAAAATTCGTAGTTTTCAGTATCACATTAGATGCTTTCATTATTTAAACTCCTGTCATTGTTCGGACCCAATTTCTTATGACAGGTGCTTCAATACGTACATTGACACTTGGTCTGGTTCCATCACCGCATACTGCTGTTCCGAAACTGTAAATGAAGATGAGAAACAGAATGTTTAATTTTTGCTTTAAGAATTCATATTTTAAGGGAAAAAATTTGATCAAAAGCAAGCAAAAGTAAAGAAAATGACATTTGAACCACTAAAATAAAAATTACACTCACCTGACAAGACCAACTTGAAGATCACGAGCATCAGCACGTACCAATGGTGAGCCGGAATCACCTGTAATAAAATAATAATTGTTTTAAAAAACGAGTTTTTAAAATTCTAAATCCCGAAATAAACTTATGAACTTTCCATCAGCTAAATTAACTAAAATTTAGGTACAAAAATAATACAAATTAAATCACATACCGTTGCATGAATCAGCATTATTAATTACAGATTTACAGAAGAATCCAGCTCCAATGTTACTCCACAAACGACCACAATCAGCATGATTATGAATTGGTGCTGTAAGTTGACGCAAGAGCAATGGGAATTGTCCATTTTCATCACGTCCCCATCCCTTAACAATAACTCTATCAGGATCGCAGGTTGTACAGCAAGCTGTTGCGCAATTTCCTGGAAGACGTGCATGTGCAACATTCAATCCTTGAATTGGTGTTGATGCTTGAACATTGATTACTGCAATATCATTTTCGAGTGTACGGGTATTGTATTGTGGATGAAGAGTGTATGTTTGGGCCTGGAAGATGAATCCACCAGAATTTCTGTTTGTTGAACCACCACGAAGTTGAATTTGAGTTGCTGGCGTGTTGCCTTCGAGACAATGAGCAGCTGTGAGTGACCATCTTGAGCTGATGGCAGATGCACCACAAATGAATCCACCTTGATGAAAAAGAGATTTAAAATTTGGAAATTCAACAAAAATTTCGTCTAAACTTACCGCTTCTCAAGTTAATCAACACAAGCATGTGTGGGAATTCAGAGATGTCAGCTGGATCACCACGAACAATAAATGGAGATGGTCCAATGTATTGACGTTGACTCCATGGTGTACGTCCACCCTCACGCTCGAATGTTGGTTCCAAACGGAAGGCACTGACAGCTGTCAAAGCAAGAAGTACAAATGCGAAAGTCTTCATGGCTGGTTTGAGTCTTCAGCAATGAATAAAGTTGAATTTTTTAAACTCGATTTTTTATAGGGAAACTTTATCTTATCGAATTTAAGAAGCTATTAAGCATAGTTGAGACTTTCTGCGATAGGATAATGAATTTTATGAATTTGAGTAATGCAATGAAGGCAAACAAAATTAAATGATAAGATACTCTTTTCGGTATGTGAAATGAAATAGAATTTTAAGGAAGAGAAGACTTTAGATATTTATCAAAAGACAAAGGAAGGTTCAGAAATTGTGCGATTATTTTGATTTTTTGTAGATAAAGTGATGAAAAATCAGTTGATAAGATATGTGATGAGTGACGTTGGCGATCAAGTGATTATACATTATTGTGATTTAGTTGCATTGTCATTATTATTTTTAAAGGCAGTTCTGATTGCCTATTTTCAGTTCTAGCATGAAAGTCTAATTTTTGTTATATACAATAGAATTTCGACATCAGCAGATACATCAAAAAATTCATAAACAACCAATCAAAAATCAATTCAAATCTTATAAAAATCAATAAATTACATACAAAAATTTTCTCATAATCTAAAATTCATTATGAGAACTAATATATTTACCATAAAAGATATCATGAATGTATTAATTACCAACAGCATGAATCGAACTGATCTTTATCATAATAACTATAAATATACAAATTTCTAAGTGTCAAAGCACAGTAAGCTTTTTGATTTGTCGTGGCTAAGTAAAAACAAATAAAAGTTGTGATCAAAAATGGGAATATTTCAGGAATACATGCTACAAAGCTCTCTGCACGGTGCAAAATATGTTGTCGATAAGGAGAAATATTCATTTTATGAAAGGATATTTTGGACTGTTTGCATTATTTTATCATGGGTTGGGTCTGTGTTTTTGATTTTGGCATCATTGGACGCTTTTAATAATAATGGTGAGTTGTGCATTAAAAAGATACTGTAATGAATAAACAATTAAAAATTATTTATAAGTGAAAACTTAGTCATGGATTGAAATTAAATTGAAAAAGAATTTCACTAAAATTAATAAAAACAAACTGGCAGGCAGCTAAGGGACCGTTCTTTTATTACGTAACAAAATAACGGTCGTTTTTAAAAAAAGAACTATGGGATTCTCAGAAAGTCTATTGTTCTTTCTCCAGACTCCCTGCATTAAGTACTAAGTGAACGGCCCCTAAGAAGAATCAAACTTATTCAAATAATCGTCACAATAATTTTAATCTTTTCCAGCAATCAGTTTTGTCGTTGAAAGTTCCTATCGTGATTGGGACACTGACTTTCCAGCAGTATTTTTGTGCGAGAATAAAAATATGGATCGTGTGCAAGAGGTATATTAGCTGACTAATTTATTGACTTTGAAAAATCATTCTTGACTCAATTCTTAGGCTGCAGATAGAATTTTCGGTGAGGATCATGATTTTACACTTGAAGAAGTTCTCAGTGAGATTGCATACTTTCGAGGCGAATCCTATCATACAATTCATGAGGTATGTATTGTGTTAAGTGTAGGCAACCTGAAGTTTTTAGTTTTAATACGTAATGTACCAAAAATACGTGAAGATTTCACATTTGTTTGAGAACAAATTAATCCAGCCATTATTTTATTTTAGATCAAAAAATGACAAATTTTTTTTTCTTCAATCAAAATTTTAATACTTCAAATGTAATTTCTCAAATTCTTACTCAGTGTACAGGTGAAGTAGAAAACATCAATCTTAAATGCATCCTCGGAAATTACTCTCATTATGCGGCATTAGTTCGTAGTAGTTGTGAAAACTCAATAGCTGAATGCACCTGGAATGATGTTCCATTTGACTGCTGCAAGCATTTTATCCCAATTGGGACTGAAATCGGAGAATGTTTTTCTTTAAATTCGGAACAAAGTATTAAGCCTAAGAATTATACGAGGTTAAATATGATATCGAATCGATATGTTGGTGAGTTAGCTTTTGGTTTTCATTAATTTTATGGAACTAATCTGTTTTACATTTATGTTGCTCCTTTAAGTAAAATAATTATTGTTTTTCTCGAATTTTTTAAAGGGCCTGGTGTTTTAAAGCTAAAAGTTCTCACTGAATCATTCTTATATACAATTGGTACTTATGAGGTTCCAAACTTGGTGACACCAAAGACAGACATTTTGCAGATCGATCAATTCATCAACTATAAGTAAATTAAGTAACTTCATAACATAATTTAACATCTAAATCTCAATTCTTGTATCCTAGACGACAACTCTCAATCAAAAATGTTGAAAATGACATCGAAGCCAGAGATGTCAGCATCGAACAACGAAAATGCCGATTTCCTGATGAAAACTACTTAAATGTTCACAAGTATTACAGTTTTAGTGCATGTTCAGCTCAATGTCGTAAGGATGAACAAATGAGATATTGTGGCTGTAATTCACATGTCATGCCCAACACGAATGTTAGTTTTGATCATGTTGAAAGATAACAAAAATTTTCGGATCGAACTATATATATTTTAATTATTTCAGGTCAGTATCCATTGTGACATTGATGGTCTGGTTTGTCTGAATGAACATTATGAAGATTTGTCAATAGTGATTGCACCTTGGTCAAAGAATAGGAAGAAGAGAGGAGTTGTTTGTGATTGTATGCCAAGCTGTAATGAGATTGATCTTGTTATGGTAAAAATTTTTACATGAAATTGATTATAATTTAAAATAATAATTTAAAAGATATGCAAAAATTTCAATTTCCAATTGAATTCGTAAATTAATATATAAAAATAAAAATCTGATTGTTCTTTATATTTTCTCAAGGTTCATGAAGTACGTGACAACATTTTCGATCCAAATGTCGATCCATATTCCATCATTGAGCTATCGCTTGCATTTTTACCGACAGAAAGATTCAAAAGAAATGTTGTAAGAGGAAAATTGGATCTAGTTGGTAAGATATAACTTTTACATGTCTAACTGAATTCTAAACTCAAATCTCGATAAATTTTAGTGTCAATTGGAGGATCGACTGGACTTTTCGGTACTTATTTTCATTAATTTTTAACACTTAAAATTTAATTTACTTTTATACGCAGTTGGAGCATCTCTTCTATCATTTGTGGAAATTTTCTACTATTTCACAATTCGAGCTGGAATCTTCAACTGTTTTACCAGTTTTTGCAAGAAAAAGTCAAAGAATGAAAACAAAATTGGCAAAAAATGAACAAAATCTCATTAACAAGCATCATTTGCTTTCTATCTCTGTCAACACGTGATAAATATCATGAAAAGTAAACTGATACATTATTTTCAGAGAAATTTAAATATTCTCGATATATCCTTTTGGGGCTGTTCACTTATTACGTAACGCTCTGTTAAAAATGTTACGGAGGGGGGGGGGGTTAAAAAACGAAATTTTGCGTTACGTTATAAGTGAACGACCCCTTTTTGTGTAGCATCATGTTTAACAAAGCTGAAAAAACTGATTGATTTTTATTAATTAACGTTCTTAAAATTTTTAACGAAACATAATGGTAATTTTTGAACCCTCCCTCACCTCCTGGTCGTAATAAATTTTACATGGAGTATAACAAACACTTAGATCCCTGCCTTCTTCTCCCGTTACAAATTTTACAAGCGATCCCCTATTAATTCTTTGTTTTGCATCATTTGCAAGTAGTTCTTCAAAACTGCCAATCAAAGTTAGTCACGGCACGTGAACAAATTCTTGGAAGATATTTTTTAGTGTGTTTTTGGAAAAATTAAAAACCTTAGATTTGTAATTAAGGATTAGTAAAAAAATAATCAACAAAAACAAAACTTTGCTGTATGAAATATTCTCGGTGGTCGAATTTGAAATTCAATCTTTTATATTCCCAGCATGATGTCTAAGATTGAATTCACTGCAGTTTTGAGCCCTTTTCGAACAAATATACAATTTTTTAAAATTCATTCAATATTTATTTAATATTTTGAAGCAATAAAAGTACTGTGCAATTCATTAAAATTGTCTTTTGCAAATTCATTAAAATTTAATTAAAATTGAACTAATTCAACTCATGAGGCACAAGATAATTAATCGAGTTGTAAACTGATTGAAAATAAACTGTTATTTATGTGACTGAATTTGTTAAATATTTTATTCGTAGTTATTAACTGAACTGTTTTATAGTTTTATATCTTGCAGGTTTTTGGACACTATGAAACTATTTTTCTTAAATATTATTCAGAATCAGACTCTAAGAGCAATTTCAGACCACACCCAAATTTTCCAGCATTGTCCTAATTTCCCTCACAAATCTCCTTAAAAATAATATCTGCATCCATTAACTGCCACACTTAACGACACATAATTTTAAGTACTCAATAAAACAACAAATGAAGTAAGGCAGAATGCCAGAAAAAAAAATATTCATAACAAAGGAAATTTTTACGATTGAGGCATGGAACAGAATAAATCATGAACGCACGCAAAAGGCTTCAATTTTATTGCATCAATGTCGTAAATTGAATAAAGTTATGAGAAGATTGACGATGAAAAGATTAATGAACTTTAATGGGTTGAGTTATGTAATTGATTAATTTTGTTTTATGAATTGCTAAAATTATTAAATTTCTGATTAAATTAAGATTTTTTGGGAGTTTTGGTTGATTTCTTGGAATTTAGATTGATTAATGATGTTTAGTTGATGTGCCGCGACACACTTTTTTGCTGATTTTTTTAAGGTACCACGAGCCGTGCTCCGCGTACGGTATTGGTCATGACTTACTCACAAGATGTGCCACAGCACAGAAAAGATTGGCCACCACTGAGATACTTCTATCAAAAAAATGTAAAATATTTAATATGTTGAAATGTGGCTCGAAATTCCAAAATTTCTGAACACAGTTTTTTAAAAATAAAAATTTCACTTTCCAACATAACCTAAAAACCAAATTAACAACAATTCCCCAATTATCAAAAATTCATTCACAATAATTCATTGACATTTTCAAGTAATTTTCATTCATCATCTTGCAATTGAAAGAAATTCCCGAGAATTGAAAATCATTAATTTTTTTTGCGTAGGATTTCAAAAAAAAAAAAAAATCAACAAACCTTTTTTGTTTCATTTCCATTTCTCCTCATTTGCTGTGCAATGATTTACGATTCATAATTTATGCTGATTATGCCTTTTTTTCTTTCAAAATTCTTCAAGTCTCGATTGTTTGTTGAAAGTTGGAAAGATTTGCATTTTTGAATATTATGGTGCAATTTTAATGACTGTGTTGTGAGCAGTTATGAGATATGCAGCATTAGTTGAATGATGAAGACGAAGAAATTGTCATCAATGAAATTTTTTGAAATCATTTTTTATGCCAATATTGTCGGCTATTATAAACGGTTGTGATGTGTGGCATATGAATAAATTTAAAATTTAAATTTTAATAATGATGTTAAGAAAGTAATTCATCAAAAAAATATAAAATGTTGAGATTTAAATCGATTTGAAGGGATTTCTGGTTTGATTAATATTTTCATTTTTCACATTTTTTTTTCGTTGGTTCAAATAAATTTTAATTTTTTTTTAAACACTTAACGTATTTTATAGCACATTTCAAATTTTACTGAATTATGTATATTTTTTATTATTTAATAAACCTTTCATTTCAATGCCGATTTTTTTTTTTTTTTAAAAAAAAAAAAATAAACAAATAATATATAAATTTGCGATAAATGTTTAAATTTTTAGGATTTTTTATCTTTTCATAATTGTCAAATTTTTCACATTTTTTATTATTAAATTTCAATCATTACGATTTTTATTTAATTTAATATTTAATCAAATTTTTAAAAATTAATTAAAAGTTCTTCAAATTTCCGGCTCACATTA
Source organism: Chironomus striatipennis (assembly GCA_026123125.1). Classification (NCBI taxonomy): domain Eukaryota; kingdom Metazoa; phylum Arthropoda; class Insecta; order Diptera; family Chironomidae; genus Chironomus; species Chironomus striatipennis. The sequence goes on along the minus strand of CM047391.1, from coordinate 8,268,244 downwards.
CCTGGCATAAAGTCAGTCACCTTATTCTCCACAGCTCAAATCAATTTCTTTAGAATTAACAATTATTCAATTCAGAAATGCCTCGAGGAATGCACTTTGCTGTTAATGTTCCATTTTATGTACTATTCTACTTAGAAACTCTGTTTTTTTCATATTTTTAAAATAAATTTCCTTTCTTTTTCTAATCAATATTAAAATGATTTACTCTGTGCCTAAAGACATTTAATTCTTTATGCATACTTAAACTCGCTGAACTTTTGACTTACTTATCGATTGTAATTTTGCATTCATAATTTCATAATAGGCACACCTTTGCTTAGATAACTCAAGGGATATTTAGATAGAAATTATAAACAATAAAGACATTAATGATTAAGATTAAGAAGGTGATGTGGATTGGGTCTGTATTAGGTTAAATCAGTAGTGGCCAACCTTTTTTGTATGCCGCGGCACACGTTGTGAGAAAGTCATGACCAAAAACCGAACGCAAATCACGGTTCATGATACTTTTCGAGAAAATGCCGTGGTACACTCGTTGGCCATTATTTTTTCGGTACGGAATTTTTTGGAAAAATTTTAATTGGAAAATATTTTTTTTTAAAGTTTCGAAAAACTTGATCATTTTTTTTACTTGTTTCGTTTCCAAAAAAATCTTTTAGCATAACTCATCACTTTTTTAAAAATTTCTCACACTTTGCATTTAAAACCCATCCATACGTTTCTAATTCTTAATCATTGCATTTCCTCTTTCTCATTCTTCTTTATTTCATTTCAATTCATTTATTGTTATTACCTCACCATATCATCATCATCTAAATGTCTTAATATAAATTCTTATTGCATATTATTCCCTTATGAGTATGTCTGCTTAGTTTTACTTTATAGAATGCAAAAAAAAAGAATTAATTGAATCATAAGTTAAAGAGGAATAATAAAACAACAAACAAAGAACAAGGAAAACAAGAAAAAAGCAAAGAAAAATGTTTTGCATGAATGTTAACAAAAGACAAAGTTTTTGTTGGAAGGAAAAAAAGTTTCAATTCAAAATTCATTTCAGGTCGATTACTTTTTATGGCTTGAAGGTGTTAAGCTTAGACTCTTTGGCAGATTAATGATGCCAAAATGCATTAATCATCTAAAATTAATGTTTTGAAAATAAATTAGAGAATAGAGAAAAAAAGATAACAATTTTTTATTATGGTTTTAAATTGATGCGGTTTTGGTTGTTATTGTGGCTAAAAGTGTAGCCAGCGTAGGGTCCTTGAGTGGCTTTATACCCCTCATTGAGCTTTAAATTTCATACAAAATTTATTTAGACTTTTAATTTTTTTAAAAAGTGTCAAAAAAATTGTATTAATGAATGAGACTAAAAGATTAGTAGCTATTGAATACTAAGAAAAAAATTCGGTACACCTCCCACAACCATCCCCCATCCTCACTTCGAAAATCCTGGCTACGCCACTGGATGTAGCTGTCGTTAGAGAATGATAATAAGAATAAAAAGATAGAAATTGTGACAGCTTGAAGGTTTGAATTTCGATTTTAAAATATTTTTATGCATGCAGCAGATTTTGGAAAGATGGATTTTGATGTTTTGGATTTAAAAAAGTTGTGAACAAATATTTTTTAAAAAATGTTTTTGTAAGGTTTAAAATTTAAAAATATAACTTTTGATTGAAACAAATAACTTTATCAAAAAATAGATCAAAATTTATCAAAATACACAGCAATTACATATATTTCAACCACACAACACTCTCCAAACAATTCAGCATAAATTAAGACCTCTAGAAAACAATCAGAATCGTTAATAAAAAATTTCAAATGAATGAAAAACGAGAAAGGCAAAAAATACCAAAAAAGTTGTTCATTCATTAAAAACGCAGTCATTAAGCTACAATACATCACATCAGCAGTAATAAAAAAATGAAAAAAAAAAACTACGACAAAAATGTTCTTTCATTCATAAATTTTTAATTTTTTTTACTCTCTTTCTTTTTTTTCAATTTTCTCAATGATCAGTTCTTCTCTCCCATGGAACAAATTGGAAACTTGAAACATCACATTGGGAACTAAAATAAAATTGTTCGAATTCATTTTAGTCGTTCCTCGACATTCTTAGCATGCAATCGTGTCCGTTGACGTGCTACAAGTTGATCCGGTAGAAGAAGAATCGTCAAAAAAAATATTTTTTTAAATTTTCTGATTTATTAAAAAAAAATTCACTTAGCTCTGATTTTTTTAATATAAATTTTGAGAGAACACTCGTGTGGCGAGACAGCAATTTTGAGTGAAATAATGAAAGTGAAGTGAAAGAGAATAAAAAAAGAAGTAAATTAATTGAAAATTAATAAAGTGAAAAGGGTTCTTGAGCCTATTGTTGGAATTAAAAAATAATAATAATAATAATCAAAATAAAATATTTCAAGAGCTCATAAGTGGATGAAATAAAGGTGATTAGCAGTTTTTGTTGTTGTTTGTTTAGAAAAAAAAAAATGAATTTTGACTTTTCTTGAATTGCTACCTGACCTGGGGAGTGATTGATTTGTGAAATGATTGATTTGTAGTTAGAGATGTAATTTTTGAGAATTTTGTGAGAATTTTTTAATAATTTTAATTTATTTAATTTAAAAAAAAATATTATTATTTTAGAAATTTAATTTTTTGGTGAAAAAGTTTGTTGAAGAATGTTAAAAAAGTTTTAAATTTTTAGTTATTTCAGAATAAGAAAAAAAAATTACTAACTTTCAAAATTTTTTTAAATTTGAAATTTTATAAAATTTAAAAATTTTATTAAATCTAATAATTTGGTTAAAATTTTAGTAATTATTGAAAAAGAAATTAATAATTTGATAAAGAATAAAAAAAATTTTTTAACTAAATTTAAATTTATTTAAAAAGAACATTCCGTAAAAAAATTCTACAAAATTCATCTCATAACTCAAAAATTATCAATTCAACTCTTTCACTTTCAAAGGCCATAAAAATAAAAAAATAATGCAAAAAAACATCAAATTGAAATATTTTTTTTCCAAAAATGTTATGTGCTGTGCCATCAATCGTGTTCTAATAAGTGGGGAATTTCCAGACAAAAAAAAATAACTGATGATAACTTGTGAATGTGAAATTGATTTAAAACCAATAAAACTTAATTGAGATGCAAACATTTAGAATGAAAAAAATTCAAATTTGGGTAAAAATTATTGGTTGCTAGCAAGATTTATTTTTGGTCAAATATTGAGTTTTAATTTGGTAAATTAAAGAAAATTTTCGTTGTTTGCAAAATTTATAAAGAGTTAAATATTTGTCTTGTTAAAGAGATTTTTTTTTGTGTTAATGAAGTATAATGAAATTCACTTAAAATTGATAAACTTGTTTGAGTAATAAGTCGAAAATTGTATATAAAATCATTATGATGTCCAAAGTAATTTGGATTTTGAGAACTAAAACTTTTCCATAAATTTTCTTAATTTTTTTTTTTGCATGGGATTTTATTTTTGATAGGGGGGTTTTTTCCATGGCTACGATAATGATTTTGTACAAAACTGTCACACATTCTTTTATTTTTTCGATTTCCTTCAAAATTAAACTTCATTTATGAATTATAACATTTTTTTTGCTTTAAGGTTTACTCTATTTTCCACGTTTTTTTACCAAAGGGTCATATCCCTCACCCCTATTTTTTTTATTTTCATTAAATGATTTGTGAGACTAATTAGAAATTGATAATCTTTTTTTATATTTGTTGTGACAATTGTTGGTTTCCTAGCAAATTAAAAATTCTAATTTTATTAAGTGTTTGTTTTAATCAAGTTGCAATGTTGAGAATTTTCAAATTCCTCTAAAACTTCACATCCTATACATCTATTAAGAACATTTACCCATTCAAAAATCGTCCATTAAATCATCAATATTATTTTTTTTTTTCAATTAAAATAACTTCCCGCTTTTGATGTATTTTTTTCTCATAATTTATTATTATCAACCTCAAAATAGAATTCAAGGCGTGAGGGCAAAGTGAGACGAATCTTTAAGTTGATAAGAGAATTAAAATAGAGAAGAAACTCATCGTTCAGGCATTTCCAGTGCACTAAACGATGATAACATTCGATGATTAATCATTGCTGCTTTCTTCATACCAAAGCTATGTCGATTAAGTTGAAAGGCTTTAATTATGTTGTATGCATTGATTTGTAATCATGTTTTCTACTTCTTGGTAGTGATCACTATAAATCTTGGGTTATGCAAGGTGTTGGTGACTAATTTAATGGGAAGTGGTTGATGAGAGAGTTGTTGGTGGTTTGGGAAGGAATTTATGAGTTGTTTTCAACTTGATGATGTTTATATGACGTTGAAAAACTAGAAGTGTCTTGGAAAAATTTTAGTTTATTCTAAAAATTCTAGAAATTGTCAAAAGAGGCAAAAAGGCATGAAAAAGCTGAAATTTTTAAATAAATTAAATCCAAAAATTGCAAGTTGATTCTCAACACCTTATTTAAACCCCTGTCATAGACCAGTCAAAGCAAAGATATGTCATCATATCTCCTAATTAATATGCACAACAACTCAATTCCATAAAACTTAGCTAATAATAAAAAAAGCTTAATATTTTTCCTCAATCATATCCACTTTTTAATATTTTAAATTATTTTATTGTTCTCGCATAAAAATAAATTTATCAGCATTGCATTTGTCAATATAATCCAACAGAACTGGTTGCAATGTAGATATTATGAATTCTTTTTATAGACCTGGATGTAAAATGCGACTTTTTTTCTAAACAAAGAATTATTTTTTTTTTCGCATATGTTTGTGCATTGATCTCGTACGGAAAAGTTGATAGAGAAATGACTAATTTAAAATAACAGACAATGAATAATCAGAAGTGGATTATAAATAATGAGATGAGAGTTAATTACGGTTGATGATGAAATAATTTAATTAAGTGAGAGGTTGTGATGATGATTATAGGAAATGTTGTTAGATTCTTCGGAATTTTCATTAAAATGAATTAAGTAAATTTTATTAGTTTTTAAAAAAATTGTAAACTTTTTAATACTGCAAAAATTTAATTTTAATTAATTTGAGTTTTAAATGAAGAGTTTGTAGAAAAAAAAAATAATCTTAATCCAAAATAACTTTCTTTTTTAGTTTAACAAATGTTCTTTGCTTATAAACAATGAAAAAAAAACAAATCAAATTAAAGTTCATCTAAAGTCACAACTGTTCCTTATATTTTGCATTTAATATTCAAAAATTGCTGGCGTAATTTAATGTAATCACAATTTTTAATAAATTTGCATTTATTTTATTTTTTCGCTTTGCTTTGACAACCTGAACTCTCTCACTCTCATTGTTTTCTTTTTTTTGTACGAATATATTTTGTAATTCAAAATTATCTCTGACTTTATTGATAAGCTTAATTTAAAGTTATGTATGATTTATTTCATTCATAATTTTTTTTTAAAAAAAAATTCTAATCATCAGCCAGGGGGACGAAAGGGTTCATAGTACCCTGTGAAATTCTGTTAAAGAAATAGCCAATTAGTTCAATACTGCAGCAAAAATCTAAAAAATAATCAATTCCCCAAATCATCAACATGATTAAAAATTCCTCACACATCCGTCAGCACAAAAAAATCCATTCAGCATCATCTCAAGTCAAACTCAATTCTTTTTTCCAATTTAAAAACTTCACTTCTGTCATACATTTTTCATTCATCTGCAATCTCATCTTGCATGCATCCTGAAATTCAAGTCAAGCATAATCCAAAGCCAATACCGTGCAGACTCGCATGTCTTTTTCACATCACGACTGCTATTAATGTTTCGAATAACGACACATATACTCAGCATCAAATGAATAATTTGAGAATTATGACGAAATAATCATCTGTTAGGTCTCTCTCTTCTTATGCTACAAATGTGTCAGTCATAAGTTACGCCTTCCAAAAAAAAGTTAAATGTATGAGAATTTTTTTTCGGGAATATTTATTAAACATAGATCGCACAGTATAGTCTAGAATGGGTCACATAACGAGGGAATTAATGAGACAATAAATTTAATTAATACGAAGAGAGACATTTTGCCGCTTTGAGTGTGTCACTAAGTTAAGTGTTGTGATGATGGGAATGAATATGTTTCTTTTTTTTTTGGGAAAGAAATGGGAATTTTTTCGAGAGATGTTTGATGGAATTTTAAGGTTTATCTATAAGTAAATAGTAAAACAACATTTAGTATTGCATTTAGGTAATTTTTCTTAACAAAACATACCATAAAGCAGCCATTCTGAATGATCTTCCTGTTAGAAAAAAAGATCTTCCAAAAAATCTTGAAAACAGAATTTTCCATAAAAGTTCACAAATATCTTCATCCTCTCAAGTAGCACTTTCGCATTCACAAAATCAAATCAACATTCATTCAGTTCAAAAGAATTCAATTCACTTCTCTGCATGCTTTCCTCTGATTATCTCTTGACTATAAACTTCTCCTTGAACTGTCGAAAGGAAACGAGCAATCCGACATATGAGTTACTAATTGAATAGTAAACTAAATTGACACGTATTTCCAGTCGTGACTAGACACGGGAATGAAGGAATGATCGAGACGTGGACATGCAGATTTGAAAATGAGAGAAAGAGTTAATATAGGAATTAAATTGAGACATAAATAGAATTAAGCTGAAATCAATTCTAATTTTAGTTCAGATAATTTTAAAATTCTATTTTTAAAAGAAATATCAGAAAGTTCATACAAAACCTCCTTGACCTCCACCTTATGTACGCATAGATGCTCTCAAAAATCAACAAATCGTCAAAAAATTCCATAAAATTCTACTTAAAAAAATTGTAACTACAGTCAATGTCCAATCAACACTATAAACAGTAGCAATCATAAAAAAAGTCATAAATAATTTAAAACATTGCTGAAAATTGCCTCTCATAACACAAACATGAATAATAATGAAAAAAAAGAAAAATTGCAGGCAGGCAGAATATTCGAAAATGTATGAAAAGTAGTGCCGCAAAAAATAAAAACAAGTGAATGAAGAATAAGAAGATTGAAGAGTCGAGAGTGAATGTTTTAAATTGATAATGAGATTCAATATCCAACGACAAGAGTAGCAACAAAATATGTATAGGAAAAAAAAAGTTTGAGCTTTTTGAGAGGTTTGAAGCTGGGGCGCACATACGCAAAGGATTTTTGATATTTAAAAGCATTCAATTTTAAGATTTTGATGTCTTCACAATTAAAACAGGCACTTTCGCACAAGAATGCCTTTACACCTAAATTTTAAAGTACAGGTGCCTTTACATTTAAATATTGAGATTTGGGTGCTTTTGTGCTTAAAATTTGAGATTCTGTGCCTTTACGCATAAATTTTAAATATCAGGCGCCTTAACATTTGAATCTTAAGGTTCAAACTTATCAAATTGACAAAATGCTCACCAAAACCTACCCACTTCAATCCAATAAACCAAAATCACGCGAGAGGCTCAAAACACAGAGAGAATAAAAAATGCGAAAAAAAATCACGAAGAGCAGATGCGCGTTTTTTTTATCAATTTCATACATGTGCTCAGTAAACATTTATAATATTAAAATTGACCTTTTGAAGCAGCCGAAAACGACGATGACTTAATAACGTAAGAAGAGGAAGAAAAAAAAATTCTGTATTTGTTTTTTATTTCTTAATTTTTCTGAGTGTAAAGAGAGGTTGAATTGAGTTGAATGGAACTTTACATTTAATAAATAAATAATGTTAAGACTGACTTTAAAGTAAACTGGAAAAAAATAAAGGAGTGAAAAAAGATAAAAAATTAAAGATTACAGAAAATTACAGTGAGAAGGAAGTGGAAGGAACCGACATTGTTAAAATACTTTTCATTGTTTATCAAGATAAGAATTTTTTTTAAGAAAGATGAACAGTTTTTTTAAACTGTGTTGAGGTTTTGAAATAATTCAATTTTGTTGAACTTTTTTTTTGTCGATGATCATTGAAACATTCCTAAAGTCAAAGATCTCGGTCAGTGAAGGTATTTTTTGGTGTTGTAAATGCTCATTATAGAAGTTCTCTTTAAATTAAACTGAGATGTTGTATTAACTAGGGTATAGGCGTAAATGGTGTACAGCTGAACTGTTTTAGATAAAATTTTGTTAAAATAAATTTTGTAGGGTTTGGGTCTCAAAATTGTCAATTAATCCACATTAAAAACCTTCCAAAACCAAAAGCCAATAATCAAACTCCACAAATCATTTTTCGATGTCAAAGACACCGATCGTTACTGTAAATACATCATCTGATAGTCCACAATTTTTTAACAGTAAATTAAGCGGAAATTTCGTGTACAAAACGTGTATTAAAGTCATTGGACATTTGTGATAAAAAACCAATATGACAGTCTTTAACAAACTGGAAAATTTTATCTCTTTTCCGTCTTTACGGTTGAAAGAAAGTTTAAGATGCAGCTGTGAAATGTGATCTTAATGAAGCATAAGTCGTTTAAAGATTATTGCCATAAATTATTCTTTAGAATTCTATGAAGAGAATTAGAATGAGAATGGAATGAAATGTGAATGGATGGAAATTTAATCCGAATGACTACTGGTTAGTTTTGTGGATGGGATTGAAAGTGGAATGGGATTTGAATTAATTAAGTATGATGTTAGCAATTTTATTGAAATTACGATTAGATTTTTTTCATAAAAATTCGTGCAAAATAAATTAAAATATTTTAAAATTAATATTCAGATAAAAAAAACATAAATTTAATAACCAAAAATCTCAATTCATGTCAAAAATAATGACAACTCCTACACATCACCCCATCAACATCAAAATTTTAATAATAAATGCTCTTAATTTCATAATCTAGTCTCTTTTTGTATCTTCTCGAAATCCAATTCAAACATAAACATTCCCAACTAAATGCACTTAAAATTCCTCATTCATTCTTCTTACCACACAGCACATAGCATGAACACAAAAAGGAAAAGAAAAGAAATCTTTCGATATTGATCGTTCTTAAAATCAATATTTTCATTTTTATTTGTGTGAACCGATTATGATAATTTAATGCTTTATGATTTATAAATAATAATTTGTTTACATAAACTTCCTTTCACCACAGATTAATACAATCAACATTGGGAGTAGCGGATCATAATTTATTAAAAAATTGTGGATCAAAAAGTGAAAAATTGGTGCAGTGGAAATAAATTGTGTAAAAAGTTGAAAAATAAAGAAAGAAGTGAAAAATAATTGAGGAAGTGAAAAAATAATAATATTAATAATACTTTTGGGGGTTTTTCAAAAAATTTATTAATCCAGTGACTCCAAAAATGTGTTGATAAATTGAAACAAAAATATACGAAAAGTTTAAATTCAATAAAAAAATTCTTTACCACCAAAAAAGAATTTTTGGTTAAAAAAAAGAAAAAGTAAAAATCTAAAATTGATTAAGAATACTTGAAAAGTACCTTAAAAAATCATAAAAAGTGAATTTACAAAATTGAACAAAAAAAACTTCAGTAAGCATTGAAATTTTCATAACAAGACAAAATTCAAAAAAAAGTATCAAAAAAAAAAAAAATTAAAAATGCACCGGCAAAGGCAAAAGTCATCACAACCAAACTCATCACTTCTCACATTAATCTTAATCTTGACATTCACCAACCAAATCACTCAAATCACATCAGCAACAAGTCTACAATCACCACATCATCATAAACATCGTCACAAGCATCAATTCTTAACAATAAATAGCAATCAAATCCACGACATACGTGAAGCATTCGATGAATACAGAAACACAATAAATAAAGATAATAAAATAGATTTTGAGGAACTAAAGCCATTGCGGCATCATCACAAGAAGCAAAATCATCATTATCATGAGACACATGAGATAGACAATAATAGTATTCAAGAAGAGGAGACAATGCCCGCAATTCATCAACAGCAACAGCAGTATGGACTTGATATAATGTATCGACATAAGAGACTTAATGGTGGAAAGACAACGACCACGAGTGCCCCAACTACAACGACGTCGACAACGACGGTGAAGACAATTGATAATTATGATGATGAATATGATGATGAAGAAAGTGATACGAATAGGCGAGTTAGTGATGATGCTCACGTGCAGACGAGATCAAGTCAGGTAAGAATTTTTGTAATTTATTTTACGGGTGAATGGGTTTTTGGGAATTTTTTCGGATGAAATTGTGGTTTTGGTATAGACATGGGGAGGATGATTGAACTAAGAGACATACTAGGTAGCAGAGTTTTCAAACTTGATACCATAAAGGTTCTATTCTGCCAAAATTGATCGTATATTATTGTGAAACCTTTATTTCAATTTCTAAAATTCCTCATTTTTTCCTTCAAAAAATTCATGAAATTCTTCTTGAAAATTTTAATCTCAGTTTACCATAAAAAAATGATTATCGTGACGATCATGATTGCATCCAGTCTGTATAATCTTTTACATTGTCTGCGCTTCTGTGGTTTTTTGATTCCTTTTCCTCAAGTTATGATTTAACAAACGTGAAAACCAAAAAAAAGAAAAAAATTCGTGGGTGGCAAGGCTAAAGGTTCAAGTGTATATCTGAAAATATTTCTCATTTGCCAGCCTTCATTAAGGTTTTAAATTACTATAACACAAAATTAAAATTACAAGTTGTAGGTGCAAAGGCATTTAAATTGCCTCTGGGATGAGATTTCTTTAAGGTCACTTCTTGTACGTAAATTATAAAATCATTATGTCGAGTGCAAAGAAGAAGAAGATAATGAGAAATGTGAAAGAATTAAAGTGCATGAAAAAAAGTGAAAATAAGAAGCTATTTGGGATTGGATTTAAATGTTATTCGGATTAAGGCATGAAGAATATTTTAATTACCATTACAAGACAGTTTAGTTGCTGTTGTGATTGCTTTTTTGAGTTTTATGCGTTTGTTAGTGGGATTTGAGGGTTTATAGATTGTTTATCTGTAAGTCTGACATTTAGCTGCATAAGCTAGCGGTGGCCAACCTTTTTTGTTCCGCGGTACACCTTGTGAGTAATTCATGGTCAAAACCGCATGCGGAACACGGCTCGTGATACTTTTCAGAAAAAAATTCGGCACACTAGTGTTCCGAGGCACCCCGGTTGGCCATCACTGGCATAAGCTATTGATGACCAAGTTAAGAGTGCAATTTCAGTTATTGATAGTATTTCATGATCCAAAATAATGGCCAACAATGGCAAAACTTCATCTTCTGCTACCAAACCATCTCTTTTTCAATTTCACCTCAAATCTCCCTGAACAACCCAACCATTACCACTAATTGACATAAATCCTTCACAATCAAGTCCATCACATCACAGCAAGAACTTAATTATTTGTAAACGATCCAAATGACAGCCTATAAAGAAAAAAACTTCATTACTTCTCATGCAAAAAGTACTCAATCTTGTGCTGATTAATGACATCAAACAATCATGTGAGAAAGTAATCAAAAGGAATTATGGATGATAATAATATGAATTAAGTACATCATTTGCAATTAAGTGCAAGAAATTACTTCATTTATTTTGTCATTGGTGAATGCCAGAAGTGGTTCATTAATAGTTTGATTGGGAGGGGGTCTTAGGGAGTAATAAAAATAATTTTGATTTATTCTGGCTAAGTTTCATGAGCCATAAATTCATAAACGCTTATTACTCTCCTGTCTATTTATAAACAAAAAGATGGTTTCAATTACTCCATACAGTCTTAATAAGCTTCATGCTGGTACATGCAAACACACATCTTATTTAAAAAGAACACAGAACTAAACTAGAATCGATCTGTATTCAGTATGCGTATATAATTAAATGTGACATGCAACATGTCATATAGCGTGTGTCTCTCTTTATCGTAGGTTGAAGAGAAATATATTTAATGGATCTAGTAAAAATTAAATTTTTGCTTCACTCATTTTGAAAAGTTTTGGATTCTTTCAATTTTAAATGGCCAGAATTGTGATAATGAGAATTATTGAAGATGTTTGCTGGATTTTTGGTGGTATTTTTTTGGTTTAGGGATTGAGATTTTGGCAATGGGGCTTGAAATTTTGAGTTTTATAGACGACCAGTGTCATTACTAAAAAAATTGACTAATAACTCCAAAATTTTAGTATAACCTCTTTGAAATTTTAGTTCATCCATGCATTGATTTTTCAAAAAAACTCAGAAAAATTCCTCAAATAAATTGCAAAAAAAATCTCGCGTGCTTCAATTTTTTTCGTGTCATTTTTTTCACATCTTGAGATTGAGACTAAAAATAAATTTAGAGTCACAGAAACATGTTGAATCGATGTCTGTATCGCCTTACACAAAAAGAAGCAAGACGCTTGTAAAAAAATAAAAATAAATATAAATTTCTTTATGTAAATTATGTCACAGATTAATATATGTGACTCACACTTTGTGGCTTTATGTTTTGATGTTCTTAATACTTGATGGTTATAGCGATGATGAAGCGATGGAAATGGATGAGAAATGTAAACATTTCACAGCTACTTGAATGTAATTAATTACTTTGTTGACGGAGTTTATTCTTTGTTGGTTGAATTTTTTTCTCTTGTTGTGTTTTGTGTTCTTGACCAGATTTCCGGATTTGAGTGTTTAAACTCAATAAATTTGACTCAACAATTAATTTTTACTTAATTGACCCACAAAACCTCAAACTTCCTTCCGTAAAAATTCTAACCTCCAATTAATCATCAATCATCAAACAAAATCAGACACTACATCCGCACCACAGTATCCAAAATTATCTCAAACATTGAATCTCAACAAACTCATCAAATTTCAATTTTCATCATCTTGAAACCTTTTGTAAATTCATAAAACCACGTGTGCCATAAATGTTGCATTTAAAGTATCATAACCAAGATCTACAAAAGCCCTTTTGTACAGACACTCAATCGCCCACTTGATAATCAATTGACAAAAGCCGCAAAGTCATTACAACCGCAATCAACGCATAAAAAAATCCGCGTTTTTTCTTCTTTTTGTGTTCTTTTTTCCTTGTCTTGTAAGCGAGTCGTAATATTTAAATATGCTTGGTGAGGGATAAGATGTAAGATATGTGAGCTTAGGTTGAGTTTGTCAGGTTTTTTGTGTACGATCTTGAAACTAAATTGGTGTTTATGGTACCTTTGAACTAATTTAAATGGTTTTTAGTTCTCAAAAATCTTTTTCGGTAAGCATTTGAGCATCTGAGTTACACTACTTGACCAAGTGACCTGTTATGTAAAACTCTATTTTTTCATGACTTTTTGAGCTTTTTTGTTCCTATTTTTGTTTGTTTTAAGGCTTTTTGTGTTTAACTAAACTATTTTCGAATAATATTGCTTGAATTCTGCTGACTTATATCAAAGCTCTCGTAAAAAACAATTTTTTTTACAAATTTAGTAACTCAATCTTCTTCTGGAGAAGGTTTCTAGGGTTACTTGGCATTTGAACTGTAATTAATTTTGACGATCTTCTCTTAGGTCCGAATCTAATCTTTACGTACCTTTTGATCCTTACAAAACTAAATTCCCAGAAGAATTCTGACGAAATTCCCCACACGATCACACTCAGCTGACAGATGCTCAGAATAAGATTGTGAAACATAAAAACACACAAAGAAAAAAATGATTGAATGAGATGATAATTTTAATTTAATTGACATTAAATGTGATTTTGATTCGATTTTATCGCTTTTGCGTGGTCTCAAGTGCTCGTCATTGATGCCATTCCTCATGTGTTTTTATTGCTCTTTTGTGTCACTATTACTATTGTTATTCATGCTGTGTTTTGATGAATGGATTTATTCGTTTTTTTTATGTAAAATATTGATGACTAAGATTAACAGCTGTGGGTAAAGATTGAATTGTGATTAAAATATGGAATTAATTAAAAAGGGTTTTATTTATTGATTTAGGTGTTGTTGATGTTGAGCTTTATGTTATGTTCTGTATTTGGTGTTGATGATTTGTGAAATTGTTGATGGATGATGTGTTGAGGTATTTTGGAGTGTTTGGATTGAGATTTTTGGTGTTTGTTGGAGATTTGAGAAGAATTAGTGTATTAGAGCGAGATATATGTCCATACTTAGCCAAATATAGCTTTTGAGGGCATCTTAAGTTCGAAATCTTTATTTTAGCATAAAATCTAGTTCAAAGCTGTTCAAACTCAAAAAGGAAGCTTCATCCACGTCATAAAATTAAGTAATAGTCTTGTTTACCTTAAAATAAGAAAGAATATATCAGATTAATCAGCTTAAAACACCATTGCCCTCAACCTTCAAACAAACATTTTAAAAACCTCTGAATACTCAGAATTTACGCATAAAACTGCATTTTATTCTTAGAATAATTACGTCTTAATTTAAATATTTTTCTTACTGACTCACAATATTCCTTTTGTTTCCTGCAAACACGTCAATTTCCTTTGTTTCAAAAAATATCATAAACAAAAATCAAACAAGTGTAAAAGTTTTTCACTTTATTGTGACAAGATTAATAAGAAAAGTTCAATATTTAAATTAATGTATTTAAAAACAAATATAATTCGAGATTAATCTGGTTCATTACAGTATGCGAATTTTGATGAGTCAGAATTCATTTTTGAAGAAGTTTTTTATTAATAGTAAGTTTTGATGAATGATTCTTTGTACTGCTAATGAGTCAGTGTTATCAAGTGAGTAGGGATTCTATTGTTGAATGATTTTCAAGGTCAAGTTTACATCAAGAAAGGTCTTTGGGTGCCAAGATAAATCTTAACTCTTAATCCTCATTATGTACAGTTTGGTACAGTTAATCAATTTTTCTGATAAATTTTTTTAACACAAATTTTATTTTTTTTTTTAAAATTGCAATTTTACAATGACTTAAAAATTAATTAAAACAGAAAAAAATCTCAAAAATAGCATAGCATCAATTTAAACAATTCTCTTAATGATAATAATAATCCTTTATTTAATTAATGATATACGTCGGAACAATTTGAATTTATCTTGATGTTAACCTCGTCGGTTTTAAATCAAATGTAAAAAAATGAAATTTGATTATTGATATGACATGAGTTAAGTATGAACTATTGAGATGCGGTCGAAAAATAATTCTCTTAAATAATCCAGATATTATCTGGATATAAGATATATCAAAAAGCTAAACAGCAACTTTATATCTTGTTACATATAAAAATCACTTCAGCAACATCTAACCATGAAGTTTCAATATCAAAATTCCAAAACTACCAAATTTTATGACCATTAGGCCAAACAATAGTAATCAACATATTTTATCTCAAAAAGTTAATCTCTGATCTGATTTAAATGACATTGAATGAGGCATAAATGTAAATGTTCATGCTACCAGCATTTTCCATATCCCTAAAAAATAAAGAAAAAAAAAATTCTCTGTCATTTCCACCCATAGCACTCACAGTTACCACACACAGAATAAAAATGTTAAAAGAGAGCGAATAAATCAATTTTTTTTAAATTATGAATTTCAAAATACCCACACATAAAAACAGAAGGGATTAAAAACTGACATGCTGAATGTCTAAACAAAAAAAAACTTGAATTCTGTCGCACTTAGTCACAATTGTTTATTTATTGCATCACTTTTATTACATGTGACATTACATTTCATTCATTATCGTGTGAAGATCAATGTGACTCTCGACAGTAAATAATAAAAAAAATGTCTTCAAAAGAAATCTGAAATTTTTAATTGAAAAGTCGTAAATTTTTATTTAAATTTATAGTTTTTTTAGAGATAAAATGATGATGAAGTTGGGTGGCACATTAAAAATGTGTGAAGATTTTTTTGTTATTAATTTGATTGGGAAATGAGTTTGTTTTTTGAGTTGTGAGGATGAGTCATTGAGAATCAATTTTTGAGATACTGAAAGGGTTTAGAATTTTTTAAAATTAAAAATTTCAACAATATTTTCTTATGCATACCCCAATGTTCTCTTCATTATCAATCAAAAAACTAAGATTTAACCCTTTGAACTCTTCACCAATTTATTGAACTTTTAAGCCAAAGTCAATGTCAAAAACACAAAAAGTTCATTGCTAAAATTCAAATTAATAAACAAAATATTTCTAATTACTAAATAATTACATAATATTCATCCAACCAGTCAGTCATACCATGCAGATCTTCAAACTCCTTATGCATACACCTCACGTCATCATCAACATCTTCTTTGAAAAATATGAATAAATAATGATGAATTCTCAAACAATATGCATATTGCCAATCTATTGCATCATACACACACAAAATGACACCTTAGAATTTACATTTAATTTGCATATTTCACGCCAATTCTCCTCTCCATCTCGTAAAGGCTTAATATCCAAACTCAATAACACTAATTAATATTACATTCATCACAGTAAATCTTCTCTATTATGCTATATTCCCTATCCACAGAGTTTCCAACTCCATTAAGCGAAAGCTCATAAATTATTCAATTTTAATTTAACTTAATTAAAATGCTCATTTAATAATGCTCGAAACAAGTAATAAAAATTAGTTTAACGGACTTAAAGACGGGAAAAAAGAAAATTCGAATTTAATTAAACGCTTTTTGAGACAAACTTTTATTTTTGTTGTAGTAGATTATTCACGCGTTTTGAATTTTTAAAGACGAAGATTGTTGATTAAATTAGATTATTTGACACTTGAAATGTAGGTTATGTTGGGAATCGGATGGGTTATGAGATGGTTTTTTGATGAAAATGTTGTATGGTACAAAAAGGGTAGGTACGGCTGGGTTTTTAGTAGAATGTTGGGTATGATAAGATAGAATTTGGCTGAATACAGTCAAATAAAATATTGTCGAATAAAACATTAAAACTTTGGACAAAAAATAAAGAAAATCGCGAATCAAATTAAATTTATGTCAAAAAATCAAATGAAGAAGGAAATAAAAAAAATATATATATTTTGACCTAATAGTAAAAGTTAAAGAATGAAGAAAAAAATGATATTAAATTGATGGGTTTTCATCAGTCAAAACAGACACCAAAAAATGCATTTTATCACATCAAAACTAATACAGCACAAACTCTACATCAGTCAAAACCCCAACTCACAAATTCCTACAAAACAAACTACATCTCACGCAAATATTTAATGAAACATTTCATAACAAATTATTTATTTAATAAAATAAAAATTTTTCATGTTCGATGTGTAAAAATAAATTTGCAATGTAAACATTTGCGTTGATGAGTGACTTGTAGTTGCAATTTGCTTCTCATTTGTTCATTTGGGAAGTGAATCTTGACATGCAATCATGATTGAATAATTTAATGAACTTTTCTTTGCATCTGTGGATCTTATGGATAGTGAAAAATTAGACTGTCTTGAGGATTTTAATTTCCTCTTGGCGAATCGTCTTCATTTTGTGCATCTAATTTGATTTGTTGCTTCCTTTGTGAGTTAGATGTGTTTTGTTGGGTGTTGTGTGAGTCATGCTAATTAGTCATGATTTTAAGAATTTGTGTGTACATGTTATGGCTTGTTTTGCAGTAAGTTGGTTACCTTTGGTTATTTTTGTGTGAGAAAATTCATAAGGTAAAGAAGTAGAATTTGTATATGACTAAGTGACATGCCCCTCATAATTTGTTGTTGCAGAGAAGTCTCTTTGAATAAGATATCGAAAAAGTGAAACAACTAGACAGTTTAAGTACATCTTAGCTCAAAATATACATATGAATGGAACCTGAATCCAGAATTATTCAATTTTGTTTAGTCGCATGCCCCTCAAAAAATATTTTTTTCCCTCGATTTGTCAACAATAGAATATTCATGCAGTTTAATAGAAAGTAAATTTGATAATTGACTAAAAACCTTTGATATTTTTTCAAAAAAAATAATAACTTTTTATTTTTTTTAAAAGTGCCAAGCCCCTCGTAATTATTTTTTGATTATTTTTAAAAAAAATAAATATAAAATATTTTGTTAAATGATTTTTTAATGCCTTTATATTAAAATAATTTAAATAAGTGCTCACCTCCCATAAGTTCTAAATTATCCAATTCCCATCAATAACCCTTCTCAACTTCCTCTTCATGAACAAAGGCATTCCAATATTCTCCGCAAAATCAATTTAAATTCCTTCATTTTTTGCATTTAAATTCTACAATTTGTTGTTCTTTCCTTCTTTGCCTCCTAAAAACCATAAAGCAAGGCCTCACATTGAAATAATTAAAATTTTTCTTCCTTTTGATCTCAATAAACTTTCTGTTTTGCTTTTGTTCTTAATTTGAAAGCCAACGAAACACAATGCAAATTCAGTCAGTAATTTTGTTTCACAAAGACTGCGTATGGTGAGATGAAAATAAGAAGAATGAGGAATGGGAGTTCAAAAAAAATAATTTTGAAGTTTTCTTCTTTTTATGGGATTTCTGTAAGAAGAGAAGAGGTGACATGAGTAGGAAAATGGGTAAAAAATGTTTTATTATTCTATACATAATTTCAAAATTTAGGGTTCGTTCAATATTGAAGTTGCTTAAAAATTTTTATGAAGAAAAGCTTAAAAATTATTTAAAAATTTTATTTCAGACTGATTCTCAAGCACGCATCCCCCTTTCATCTCATAACTCAAAAAAATCAAAGCATATATATGCGAACAAACAGATTCATGTGCGATGCCAGAAAATTGAGATTAAAAAAAATGAAATTGAAATGCAATCTTTCGTTGGAGGTTCATTGGACTTTATGGGATTTTTTTATTTATTCTCATTTCTTATTCTTCCTGCTTCTCATTCTATTCAAAGCTGAAAAAATTTAATTGAATTATTTGTTAATGCAATAATCCTCAAAATGAACCGCACATAGCGGGTTTCTTTCATAAAAAAAAGATTTTTTTAAGAGCAAACTTCAATTGTTTGTGAATCGCTTGAGAGGAAATTTGATGCCAGTTTTGATTTGAAAAATGGAAGAGAAATTGAGAGAAAAATTAATTGAGGATGAAAATATTGGAATTGGCCTCAAGTGGTGGATCTGATGAGAGTTTATGGATAAAATTTGAGATTGAAGTTGAAGGCAGTTTGTTTGTACACATTTGGCCTTTATAGTAAAATAAAAGAAAATTATTTGGAATTCACAAGAAAATTAAATTTAAGTTTAAAAAATTAAGCTTGTGGAATTTTTATTTAAATAAGACACACCGGATTCCAGATCCTCCATACAGCCCGTTATGTTTCAGCTTAACTACGCCTCAAACACATTTTTTAAGAATGCATAGCTAATTTTTTTCCGACAAGGAAGGGAAGTAGGGGGGGGGGTGGTTAAAAAATTTTCACGAACGATCCCCAAAAGCTTCCTTTTATTAAAGCTAATATAAAAAACACGACTTACGTAGAAAGCCAGGAACTTCTACGCTACTTTCTGATAGATTTTTTTACTGAAAAATTACAGTTTATGCAATCAGTTAAGCTATAATCCAAGATATATAGATGGGCCAATACAAAGTATACTCGACCATACTCGACCATACGCAACCATACGCTTTTTTTCTGTTTGTAAACAAAAACATGAAAAAAAATTTTTGAAAAAAAATCCAAATTTAATTTTTGATTTTTAACTCAAATTTGTTTACTGGATCTAATTTTGGTGATTAGTAAAGTAACAATATCATGTGAATTATCGTATCTAATGCTTCTTACCCACAAAAACTAAATGAGAAGTCCAAAAAATTGAAAATTAAAATTTTCCATATTTCTTTCATGGTGTTAGTGTTTACAAAAATTTTAAATATTTCAAATTTTTAACCGTTAAAAACAGTAACTTTTTTACATTGGCCCATCTATATATCTTGCTATAATCTTAAATCTCCATATCATGGTTGAAAATCGGCGGTCCAGTCCATAGTTCTTGTCCTCGGCGGCCTCTTGGTTCAGGCGGCCGATGTCCAATGCGGCCTCTTGGTTCAGGCGGCCGGTGTCCAAGGCGGCCTCTTCGAAATATGGGCGTATTTAGGAATTTCGGCGATGTTCCGTTCGACTATTATAGATTACAGCAATGTCGAACTCCACTTCGCTTCGCTTCGTTCCGTTCGACTTTTATAGATTACAGGGGTGTCGAACTCCACTTCGCTTCGCTTCGTTCCGTTCGACTTTTATAGATTATATGAGTGTCGAACTCCACTTCGCTTCGCTTCGTTTCGTTCAACTGTCATAGATTACAGGAGTGTCGAACTCCACTTCGCTTCGCTTCGTTCCGTTCGACTGTCATAGATTACAGGAGTGTCGAACTACACTTCGCTTCGCTTCGTTCCGTTCGACTTTTATAGACTACAGGAGTGTCGAACTCCATTTCGCTTCGCTTCGTTCCGTTCGACTGTTATGGATTACAGGAGTGTCGAACTCCACTTCGCTTCGCTTCGTTCCGTTCGACTTTTATAGATTACAGGAATGTCGAACTCCACTTCGCTTCGCTTCGTTCCGTTCGACTGTCATAGATTACAGGAGTGTCGAACTCCACTTCGCTTCGCTTCGTTCCGTTCGACTTTTATAGATTACAGGGGTGTCGAACTCCACTTCGCTTCGCTTCGTTCCGTTCGACTATTATAGATTACAGGGGTGTCGAACTCCACTTCGCTTCGCTTCGTTTCGTTCGACTGTCATAGATTACAGGAGTGTCGAACTCCATTTCGCTTCACTTCGTTCCGTTCGACTTTTATAGATTACAGGGGTGTCGAACTCCACTTCGCTTCGCTTCGTTCCGTTCGACTGTCATAGATTACAGTTTCGATAGTTTTGCAACTTCCGCTTCACTCCAGTTGCTGCTCCGCGGTCAGTCTATTCATTAGATCAGAGCTTCATATATGTTGGTCTTTTTGTTAGATCAGACTTTATCATAGATTACAGTTTTGATAGTTTTACAACTATGTATGATTATCTTTGTTAGATAAGACTTTACCATAGATTACAATCTCTTTAGATTTGCAACTTCCGCTTCGCTCCCGTTATTGCTCCACGGTTAGTCTATTCATTAGATCAGAGCTTCATATATGTTGGTCTTTTTGTTAGATCAGACTTTATCATAGATTACAGTTTCGATAGTTTTGCAATTTCCGCTTCGCTCCAATTGCTGCTCCGCGGTCAGTCTATTCATGAGACCAGATGGTGTAGGTTTTATATTCAGACGTAGCCAAGGAACCTACATGCCAAATTTCAGTTCAGTATGACCTTATCCCACCTTATCAAGCATCAGAATAAGTCTACATCTTTTTAAAAGAAACACGTGGTTTTCTTAGTAGCGTGCCCCTCAGATCTTAGTATGATGTTGGTTCCATATTCAGGCATGTCAAAGGAACCTACATGCCAAATTTCAGCTTTCCTAGACCTAATCAAGCATCAAAATAAGTGTATTCTTTTTTGTATAGAAACACGTGGTTTTCTTAGTAGCATGCCCCTCGGATCTTGGTATGATGTTGATTCCATATTCAGGCATGTCCAAGGAACCTACATGCCAAATTTCAGTTTCCCTAGACCTAATCAAGCATCAAAATAAGTGTATTCTTATTTGTATAGAAACACGTGGTTTTCTTAGTAGCATGCCCCTCGGATCTTAGTATGATATTGGTTCCATATTCAGGCATGTCCAAGGAACCTACATGCCAAATTTCAGCTTTCCTAGACCTAATCAAGCATCAAAATATGTGTTTTCTTTTTTATATAGAAACACGTGGTTTTCTTAGTAGCATGCCCCTCGGATCTTGGTATGATGTTGATTCCATATTCAAGCATATCCAAGGAACCTACATGCCAAATTTCAGTTTCCCTAGACCTAATCAAGCATCAAAATAAGTGTATTCTTATTTGTATAGAAACACGTGGTTTTCTTAGTAGCATGCCCCTCGGATCTTGGTATGATGTTGATTCTATATTCAGGCATGTCCAAGGAACCTACATGCCAAATTTCAGTTTCCCTAGACCTAATCAGGCATCAAAATAAGTGTATTCTTTTTTGTATAGAAACACGTGGTTTTCTTAGTAGCATGCCCCTCGGATCTTGGTATGATGTTGGTTCCATATTCAGGCATGTCCAAGGAATCTACATGCCAAATTTCAGTTTCCCTAGACCTAATCAAGCATTGAAATAAGTGTATTCTTTTTTGTATAGAAACACGTGGTTTTCTTAGTAGCATGCCCCTCGGATCAAAATATAATGTTGGTTCCATATTCAGGCATGTCCAGGGAACCTACATGCCAAATTTCAGCTTCCTTGGATCTAACCAACCATCAGAATTCAAAAACATGTGTTTTCAACTTCCTCTCAAATTTGGAGGTTAAACACCTACTTAACCTCAAAATCACGCTAAGCGCATAGCCATTCCCCCAATTTCACTGCTTGCCTGATAAAATGGCATCAAAACCTCATCAAAATATATTAATCTAAAAGCTGTAGGCCTGTGGACAAAAATTGATGTTTTTTTAACATTTTTGTTTCCCCCCGGGGGGTCGCAGGGGGGGACCACCGGAAAAATGAGTTACACCATTCGACGCGTAATTAAATTCCGACAATTTGATGACCACGTTATATGGGGTAAAAATGCTTAGTTTTCTCAAAAAATGCGAAAAACGTAAAAAAGGGGCAAAAGTAAAACCAATAACTTATACGCTTACGCGTAGAAGTTAATCAAGTAACACCCTTAAAAACCAAATCGCTTAAGTCCACTTATGACAATGATGAATTTGATATAGCTAAGTTCACTAATTGAGTGAATTATGATCGATCTCTTTGAGTTCATCTCATTTTGATTTTAGAAATAAACTTCTTTAAATGAAACTGTTTTGGAAATACATTACGAATGGGATATGATTTTCTTATTATTTGATTTGATCTGCACTAACTTGAAATTAAATAATTTCTTTGACAAAATCACCGAAATTTAAAAAATTTCTATTTTAAAATTAAAATACTAAGATTTAAAATTACGATAAATATTACGTATTTTATTTTTTTTAACCAACTCAACCCGTCTAGACATACCAACGTAATACAGTTATTATGATATGTTTAACGATAACAACTAAAAACCACATTCTAGTCCAAAACAATTTACAACTTTTAAACTAGCTAATAAACTCAGCATTATAAATCATTCCTAACCATAACCACAACCAGACACTCCATCCATATCAATCCACATACCTATTCACTCCATTGATTAAACACCCATCAATCAAATCATGTAAATGACTCGACAACTCCGATCTACTAATAATCTTGTCACATTAAATCAACTAAATCACACATTTTTTCACTCAAATCTGTCAGCTTTCAATTTTTTTTTTATTTGTTGAGTAATTTTCACTTAAAATATTTATTTTATTCAAACTTTGATTGATATTCGACAGCAGACACGACCTCACGGGCTAAATAAAGAAAAGCAAGTCTGAAATTGCCAGACGGCGACAAATCGTCTATCGATTTGAATTTGTTATTTTTTTGTGTGACTTTCGCAATAAGTTTTCTTATTTTTGAATTTTTTTCGATTAAAATTTACAGTCAGCCGATGGATGGATGTGTCAGGTTTTGAAAGCAAAAGTGATGCAACGTGAAACGTCTCTTGGGCCCCTTCTGGGCGTGCATAAATAACAAATAAAATATTACTTTTATTGAGAGCTGTTAATCGTTAGGGCTTGACTCAATGAACGGAGTGCTGTAAAAATGCATAAAAATGTGTTTATTGCTGCTTTTTTTCTTTCTTTTCTTTCCGTATGGAATGTGTGTATGTGCTGATCGGATCGAAGAGTTCAGTCAAGTGGCTGCTGCAATATACGATGATTGATAATTATTATTTGAACAATCTTCGCATTTGAGGTGGGCGATATAGGGACTTTTTTAAAATTATAAATTTTTGAATTATTTTTCAAGATTTTTAAATTTTTTGAATTTTTTCTGCTTTTTCGGTATTTTCAATTTTGCATTTTTTAATTTTTTTTTTCTAAATTTTTTTATTTTTTTAAATTTCTTCAAGTTTTGCGTTTTTTTAAAAAAAATTAATTTTGTTTTTATTTTTCGTAAAGCATCTTAAGTTTTTTATTTTTTCCTCAATAACCATGACCCCACTGCCCATCTCTACAGACCATTTTATTCAAACATTCATTGATCACTTTATTACGAGACTTGTGTAAAAAAAATGCTCAATTCAATTTTTATTGTTGTAACAATTGATTATAATATCGTGTCGATGATATATCAGAAATAAAACTTGTTGAACATTATGCAATAATAATTTCATTGTTTAACAACTTTATATCAATTTTGCCTTTATTGTTCATGCCTATAAAGTACATTGAATTACTTCAATCAATTGTTAACGATAGGGAAATTAATTGATATGATTTAAGAAAGTTCAGGGCAGCTGACTGACATTTATGAGCATTTTCTAGTGAAAGCGGTGCTGAATTGTTTAATCACTAACAATAAAAAAATTTGCATAAAAATTTAATTTATAGATTTTTATTTATGACAGTCGTCTCATGATTTACATGAGATTTCTAGGCAATGCTGTGTATTATTTTATTTTATTTTATACTTCCTTGTTGTTTGGGTCTTGATCTGGGATGGAGATGAATAGTGAAGTTAATAAAGATTGAAGACTTAATTATTCGCTTTGTTAGAGAATTATTTTAATGCCTGTTAAAGATGTAAAATTGATTTACTGAGTTTGTGATGTGATTTTTTTAAAGTTAATTATCTTAGAAGTTGAGTAGTTTAAAATTTTTGTTGGATTTATTGGCATCACTTAAAATTATTTTGGTTTTTATCCTTAAAAATATCAAAAGTTAATTAAAAAAAAAACCTAAAACTACATCTAAATTTAAAAAAAAAGTAGAATTCTTTTAACAAAATGTCTCACATATCTTAGCTAAATTTACTTTTCTCACAATTTTACTTTATCTTATCTAAAAAATTCATAAAAATAATATCTTGTAATTATGGAATATTTTATGAAGGTTTTCTGTTATAAACTATGTACTTATCTATGCTACTATAAAAACATAATGACAAGCGTGACTACAGAACTGGTAAACAATAAGATCTTTTGTTGGTAACAATGACTGATGTTAAAGTTTGTAGTTAAATGATTATGATAAAAGAAGACGTCTTCAAATATTTGGTTTTTTGATGTCTTTATTTTTAACGTTACTGGGGTGCATCTTTTGATTTAGGGGTCGTTCATAAATGACGTCCAAGAGGGGGGGTTGAGGTCGAAAACAATAAAATTTCTCAGAATTTCATTGTTCTTTTTTGAAAAATGACGGTTAAATTCGGACGTCATTAATGAACGACCTTTTATCTAGTTTTCTGTTTACAAGATTTATATGGACCGACAAATCTTAATAATTAGCAAAGATTAAAACCGTACACAACAAACAATTTTTGAGAATTACTGAATTTCATCTCTTTGAACGCTGATGCATATGGATTGGTCTTAACTGCCCTTCAGTATTTATTGCCTTTAAGCTGACGCATTAGCTATAAAATTCGATAAATAAATGAAATCTTCCACTTAACTATGACATAAACTTTTACAGCACCTGAACGGAAGTTTAACCAAAAATCACTTTTTCCTTACAAATAAGAGTTAAAAGTTTACATTTGACAACATACAAGAATCCAAACAATCAAAACATTATCATCAGCCCTTAAGCTAACAATACTTATCTTTAAACTGAAGCACAGATTTGTTCCAATTTGTTTGCGTGCTTAAACAATTTTTAAAGTGTTAAGTACTTGTAATCTGTTGTTTACTTAACCACGAACGGAACAAGAAGAGGTTGAGAATTGTTTAAAGAGTAAAGAGGTGAGATAATTCTTCATTTAAGTACTTTATGTACTGTTTTATCTTTTTTATGTTCTCAATTAATGCTGTGACCCGAGTGGCATAAGACGGTTGTTCGGTTGGGGCATGAAGAGTGCAACTGGGCTGTCTATCAAAAGTATTTAGAAAAATCGTTAATTGATCATAAAATAGGATTATTCGGTTCAAGCTTTAACTGAGATCATGATACTTCAGGCCCAGGATTCCTTCCAACTTAAAACTCAATTCCATTAAAAAGCGCCACAAACTCTTCTCACATCTGTCTCAACACCTATAAATATGCACTGAATATAATGCACACAAATGACAAGTGTTTAGACAAACAAAACAAAAAACATATTTATGGCATTTGTCATCCACTTTTTCATGTTTATATGAGGTACTTCTTCTTCCTCTTCATCTCTCTTTTATTTCTCAACTTACACTGTTGAAAGAAGAAATAATCGAGAGTGAAATGAATACGACAACAACAATATAATAAAGAATCTTAATGATAATCTGAATTGAAATGTTTAAAATGTGTCAACAATGTGGCAGCTTGTGCATATGCATGCTCATGTAATGCAGCATGAAGAAAACAAAAGCGAAAAAGAGAAGCAAGAAAGAATTGAGAATTTTCAACAAATGAGGGATGGATGTAGACAGAGTAGTTGACAATTATTTATTACTTGCTCGTGAATCATCATCCATTGTTGCTGTGGTTTAGTTTGAGGTTTTCAAAAAATGAAAATTGTTGGAGATGCGATGGGCTTACAAATATTGTTCAGAGTGGGATATTAAAGTCAAAATTAATGGAATTTTTTGGGGCTCTAGTGTTCTTTTTTAAAAAAAATTGATTGTTAATTTTACACAACATTTTTGGACGTCACCCCTTTGACATCAGGGTATTGGATGATCAATTTAATTTTGAGAATCTAATAATTCAATAAAAAATTCAGGGTTTTTTGCTTAAAACTTTGACAGCCAATTGATTTTTTAACAAAATTTAGTAATTGCAAATTTCCTTTACAGACTCAAACGTCTAACCACATATCTAATGGAGAGTCACTAACAAGCTACAAAATGAACAACTTAGGTACTCGAGAAGGTGTTGACAAAAGCTTTCAGGAAATGCAACGAAATAATCAAAATGGTGAGCTGTTTTTTCCTAAGTTTTTTTGAATTTTTTGTTGAATAATTTTAAATTTTATCCAAAAATTTTAAAATGTGTCCAAATTTTTATTAAAATATTTAAAAAATTACATAAATATCAAACTTTTCTTATCTTCCAGATATTTTGTATCAAGTCATGCAAAACCTCCGACGTACAAAACTCGATGGGCTTTGTCGATGGCCAAATAAAAAAGTCATGGAAACACCGCGACATCATTCAAAAACTTATATGCCTAGAAAATACGTAATTTATCAGTGCAGTGATGATACATCGTGTTGTGGATCAGCTGACAAAACATGCGTTGCAAAAAAATATGAGGAATTAACCTATTACTTTCGTGTTCAATATGTAAGTAATGAATTGTCTAAGTTGTTGTGAATTAATAGTCATTGACCTTCCTGTGAACTTGCTGGATTATTGATGATAATTTTTATGACGAAGATTTTCATTAAATTCTTGTTTAGTTTTGTTGCTCAAGATAAATAAGTAATTCTCATGAAGATTCCAACAGTGCAGTTACTAAACGCATTTGTTATTGCAGTTAATAAATCTCTTTGCCACTTTTCACTTCTTATTATTTGTTATTTTCTAAAAGTTTCTTTCATAATAAACAAGAAAAAAAAATATTAATTTATTTGCTATTCTTAACAATTCTTTTATGTGTATGGATTTATGACTTGAATAGGCAAGGAAAAGGTCTATTGGGGTCAACATTTATTATGACATGGAAAAATTCATTATTATTGTTGGAATTTGTAGGAAGCGTTGGAAAGAAAAATAATATTTTGCAAGAAAAATTAAATGTTTGAATAGAAAATAATTTGATTGAGTGGGTATTATGGGATATAGGGTGATGGATGGATGGTGTTAGGGAGTGTGGGATGATTTTGCTGAATTAATATTGCAATTTTGAGACTTTTTAAGCTTATAAATAATTACAAAATTAATTTGTGTCGTTTGTTTTGAGATTTTGAAGGTGCTAATCACATTTTGTGGACTATAATTGTCAATTAAGCTCCAAAAGCTATGAAAACTGTCTAGAGGACATCACATAACCGACTAATTACACAATATGTCTAAAATAATTTTAGAATCGTCAAAAGAACCCTAATAATTCATAAAAAGCTTTTAAAATTCCCACAACACCCATTAAACTGTCAACACGGCAATTTAATGTAAATTTAATTAAGCCATCAAAATAACATTTACAATTCATCCACAACTTTCCATCCATGCCTTAAATCCCTCACGATAATCCCTAAAAGACATCCGAAAGCCCAAGCGATTAACCCAATTTTCTCTTATCAAATTCACTTAATTTATAAATAATTTATGAATGTCATTTCCTTCACTTTACATACACCGAATTAATGTAACTTAACTTGTTACCATGACTATCTGAAATAGTTGTAAAAACAACTCAATTTTTTTTTTTCTTATTTTACATTGAGTGACATTCGATAGTCACAGCAATAAATTCATGCTTTGTCACTCGACAATTAATTCATCATTCGTATTTTATATGCATGCAAAATGGGAAAGTTTCCATTCCTTTATGAATTTTACAATGTTTAATAAAGCTAGCATAAATCAAGTTTTGTATTGGAATGGCTTCTGTATTCATTGATTGTAAGTCTAGCTTCATTAAGATTCATTTAAATATGCAATTTATTGGTTTGACTAGGTTGGGTGATAGAGAAAGATGGTTGGTGGAAGGATGAGTGAATGATTCTTTTTTAAATTTGTTAAAAAATGCGGTATTTTTTTAAATTGCAAAATTTTGAATTGAAATTTTAAAATGTTCTGAATTTTCAAATATTTTTAAGATAATTTTAACATTTTTTTTTTGTTATATTTTTCAAGTTTTTTTTTTTTTAATTTTAAAAATGTTTTTTTAAAAATTTAAGAAAATTTCGAAAGTTTTAAAATATTTTTTTTAGATTTTTTTTAAATTCAGTTTTCTTAAGCATATAAATTTGGAATTTTAAAAAAAATTCTGACAACTTTAAAAAATTTTTAAGATAAATTTTAATTTTCAAAATTTTAAAAAACATTTAAATAATCTTAATCACAACAATTAAAGACTAAATGCACTTCCAGTGTCCATTGAACCATTAAAACATTCATGCACCGCAATTTAAATTTTTTTTCATATGCAAATGAACTATTCGACATTCTTAAGTGAGAGCAATAATTCATCATTTAGAATTTAAATATCAATAGTTAACATGGAAGAATTAATTACAGTAATGAATGGACAAAGTAGAGACTGCATTTATTGGTGCTGTATGCCAAATGAAGCGATATAAATTACTTTTATTTTATTTGAAGGGGAACTTAAACTACATTTTTTTTCTACGCTAGCTCGTTGCCAATTAATGCAACTCATTCTTACAATGACTTTACAGAAAAAAATTAATTTATACATTTTTAAAAAAAATGCTTTCTGGCATAGTTTGTGCTTTTTGTGACTTATTATGATCCAATTCATTGATGTTTGTTGACCCAAATTTTTTTTAGAGAATTTTGTTTTCTTAAAAATGTTCTTTCATCAAATGATTTGTTGAGAAAATCATGATGGTGATGGTTAAGAGTTGATATAGCCAGTTTAATAAACTTAACTTGATATTTTTCAAACCCAACATGATGTTTCAATTTCTAAAGTCATTGTTGACACAGTTTCGATTTTATTTGTCTTCAATTTATTTTTTTAATTATTAAATTCCCTTTCTCATCAATTAGAAAAGTTTATTTTAAGATCAAGATTGAAAATCTTTTCTATTTATTTACAAATTTTAGATCAATCACACTGATGCATTTGAGCCAATAAAAGTACGAAACCACACAGAATGTGAATGTATTTACAAAAATCAGTCACCACGACCAGCACGTAAACCAACTCCAAATAATTTTTGGACGACAACTACAAGAAGGACACATTTGCAGGCCAGGACCACAACAACAAGGACACCAGTATGCAAATGTCCTCAAAACTTTGAAACAGTTTTCACAAATGAAGGCAAATGCGAGTGTAAATGTGAAAGAGGTGGTGCCGAGTGCAGACTAATGTATGAGGGAAAGGAAGGATTTACGATTAGTGATCAAAGGTTGGTGGAGATTTTATTTAATTGGTAGACTGAACCTTCCACTACCCCTACCCTAAATAACAATAAGTCAGTCTTTCAGTCTTTTAGTCCCCCTGATTTTTGGCCTAATTACTACCAAATTTAACATTTTTCTACTTTATCCACAAAGATGCATTCGAAATCGAGACTGCACCCAACCTCACTGTCTCTATGGCACCTACATACTAGATTCTGGTCGATGTCCAGATAGAAATGACAAGATGCGAGGCTTTTCACGGCAACAAAATCATCATCATCATCACAATCATCATCAACAGCAGCAAAGGTTATGATAAGTGAGAATTTCTTAATGTTTAATTTTTTTCTCCTTTCTGATAAGATATAAATGAAGTTGTAGTTAGTCGATTGAGTAATGATAATTAAGTTCACTATAACTATGTGGCGCTATGTTGTAATCATGAAAAAAAAAATGTTTTAAGTGATTTCGAAGAATTTTAATGCTTTTTGTGTAGCAAATTGCTACTGAATCTATAAAACATTATTAAGTCATTTGTATGCAGTAAGTGAGACACAACTAGTGCAATTGTTTTTCAGTGCGGCAATTTTCTAACGTAAAATTGTAAAATTAAATTTTCTAATTGCATTTCAATCGAGGTTTTTGATTTAGAAAATGAGCTACCTTAATCGGATAATTGGAGTTTCAAGCCTGTAATCAATAAGTTTTAATAGTGCTAAATGATTGTGGGAACTATAATTTGTGAGACGATTTGAGCTTGTTGAGGTTAATTTGATGCTGGACGTGAATGATTTGTTGAAAATTAGATTTTTCTTGTTTTTAATTCAGTTTTGGTCTAATTTTTGATTTTAGCATAAAATTAAAATAAATTTTTAGGGGTTATTTTAAATTATGTCAAAATTTAAAAGAATTAAATGAAAACTTGATTTTAAGAAAATTCTATTAATTTTGACTTGCATTCCCTCATTTTATATGATGTCACTACTTATCGAATTGACTCAATTTAATCTACTTACAACTTATTCATAATTTCTTCAAAAAATTAATTAATAAATCTGAAACATAGAAATCTCACTTGATTAAATTTTTATGATTAAATTTAAATTGCCAGATTAGTTTTTAAGTAAAAATAAAATTATAAAAAAATGTAAAAGAAATTGATTAAAAAAAGTTATGAAAAGCCTTTATTAAATTCTAGTCATTTCCGCTCGTAATAAAATAATTAAATAGTTTATAAATTTCAAATAATTTATATTAACATAATTAGTTTATTTTTACATATTTTTTGAATAATTGTGTTTAACTTTGAACAACTATTTTGTAAAATTTATGTAAATTTGAATTTTTTATAAAAAAATTGAGGATTAATAGAAAATGTATTAATTGTTAAGATTATTTTGATGATGATTAAATGTATTAAGTTTTTGTAAAAAAAAATTATGGAAAATTAATAAAATATAATTTTTAATATTTAGGTTTTGTAAATACCGAAAAAATGGACATTTATTTTTAATATAAAACCCGAAAGGCACAAGTTGGATAGTTGAGATGAAATGCGGCAACAAGCCAGAGTAAGGCCAGCACCACTCTGGCTTAAATTCCATACCAAAATTTGATGTGGGACCGTTCGTAAAATTCGTAATGCCAAAAATGACCATTTTTGACCCATAATTTCCCCCCCCCCCTGATCGTATCAAATTTTTTTTTGAAGCATTATAAAATCATGGAATCCTCTCTCTCTCTTCCAAAGCGTCACGAATTTTACGAATGACACCTAGTTCTCCTTCATCAGCACCTCTTAATAAAAACCATCAACACAATGAGAACAGTAGCTACAACTAATGTAAAAAAGAACAATTTCCTTAGCTGTCCAATTTTCAATTCCTTTACTTCCATTTCCATTTCAGTACGATTTTCAACTTCTGGCAGCAATTCCTTCATTTTTGGAACTACCGTCAATTCAAAATAATCAAATAATCTGTTATAAATTTTCCTTAATTCCGACAACTTTTCAGGCTGCTGATGATATAAGGCATAGAATAGTGGAACCCTAACTGCCAATTCTGCATTTTGAGTTTCTTCTGGGAAGCATTCATAGACATGATTCACGACCTCCTCTTCCTTTCGATTTTCATAATAAATTTTTGTTATTTCAGTAAAGATTTCTCGAGCTTCCTGATCATCAGCAAAATATGGATTTGCGTCATTCTTGTAAACCAAATAAAGTGCAAAATGACAAAACTCATGTGCAATTGCGCCAAAAATTTCCTTTTCTGTTGCTGGATCTAGCAGTTGTTTGGCTGCAATGTAGATTCTACCAGACACATAATAAACACTTTGTGAATATGAATCGACTGTTGGATCTGTGTGAATTAAGCTATTGTTTTTGAAGTCGAAAATTATTGAAAATTTTTTGGAAGCTGCGATGACCATGAGGATGACTTTAAGGAATGGATTTTCATTGAGTGTGAGGTAGGCTTGCTTAATAATCTCAAATTTGTGATCATCGTGTTTTGTGTTGAAGCTCAAGTATGAATTATCCATCAACACTCCAATGTGCTTGTCAGGTAAAGATTTTTTGTATTTAAATTGAATTTCACGCAAATGTCTTCGTTCTTCGTGGCTGTATTCTTCATACATGTCATCGTTGTTTTCATGCTGTCCTAATGAAATTTTATTTTTCACCAAAGTCTTGTAAATTTCAACAGATTTATGATCCAATGCTACTTTAAGTGCTGATTCATTTGACAAGTTGTAAAAGTGCCTCAAAGTTGGATTTTCAGATAAAATTTCGCCAACTTTTGTCACATTTCTGTCCTTGATAGCTTGATGAAGATTTTCAGTAATTTTGTGAAAATTTTTGATATTTTCAGGGCACTTTTCTATGTTAAAAGTTGATGGATATGTTAAATTTCCCTCCAAAAGCACCAAGAGAGTATCATAGTGACCACCTTCGTAAGCTAAAGTTTGAGCATTAACTGTTGCTGAATCTGACTTGACACCTGATATGAGGAGAATTTTGGTGAGATTTGCGTCTCCTGACTCAGCAGCTAAGAGCAGTAAATTGTATCCACGTTGATCGATGAGATGGTGGATTGTAAAATTGTTCGGTTCTGTAATGTTGGAGTGAGTGTTGAGGACTCCTAAATTTAAGAATGAGATTTTGTTAAAAAGTGAAATAAAAATAAAATTAATAAAATTTAAAAAAAAAAATATTTTTGTTTTTTAAAATTTAAGCAATTTTATTTTTTTTTTAAATTTTTTAATGTTAAAATTCAAATTAGTGCGATAATATCTTACCCAAATGTCCCTTCTTCAATGATTCCATGAAAAACTCCTCAATAAACTTGACCAGCTGCTCCCCATCCACAACTGACAATCCATCACAAGACTTGACGGACAAAAAATGTAGAATATACTTTGGCTTCCAATAAACATCAAACTTTCCAGTTTCTTTTGATATGAAACTAATTATGGTCGATAAATAGCTAAACTGTTTGCTCATTTGTTGAATTTCTCGAGAATTTAAATCTTCATAATTTTCTTTGACTTCAAATTTTATTAAAGTTATGTCGTTGAGTCCATCAATTTCCTCTTCGACGTTGAATGTTTTGAAAAAATCAAAAACATCGCTGACTTCATCGCAGCTGATTGTCCACTCGTTTTGTTTGTAAACTTTCGATATTTGAGGTTGCTAAAAGAATTAAAATAAAATGAGTGTTATTTTGAGCATATTTTATGACTAAATCAGAGTATTAAGCTAAGGTTATAAAAATAGTTTTAAAAAAAGAAATAATCAACTTTGTTTTAGTCAAACTCAAACACTCAAAAAATTTTCAACCTTTTTCAATTTTTGAATGCAAATTTTAAAAATTGTACAATTCTCCAATTTTTAGTTTGAATATCTGAATCTAGATTTTAGCTTTTTACTCTAGGCCAAATTAATAAGCTTTACTTTATCTTTTAAGTCTTGATCTAATCCTAATATCTCAATGACAGTGCTTTCATGCTCCTGATCAAACCCAGCATTTAGAATTTTGAATTCTGAAGTATCAACTTCGTCTTCATCATTGTCGTCAATTTTGTTTCCTTTTTCATGCTCAATTGTGATAGTTGGGATGATTTTTGAGTTTTCGATGCTGATCACATGGAATGGAGTTGGATCATCGGTTTTCCAGTTTGTTGTTACGATCGATTCTTGACGATTTACTGGAATAAAAAAAAAGTTTGAAAAAATTTTATGAAAAATTGGAAAAACTTTTGTAAATTAAAATTAGACTAGATACATTTATTTAAAGAAACCGTTTGGTTTATGGAGCTTGAAAATTTTTCTTTCACATATTAGCATTTTAGTAAATTGGCATAAAAATCTTTTTGTATGGAACAAAAATCAATTTTTTTTTGTAAAAAAAAAATAAATTTTTCAACTATTTCGTCTAGAATTCTTTAAAAAAGTGCTTCAAATTTTTCATTTCATCGGTCAAAAATCTTCATCAAATTCAAAATAAGAACAAAAACTCACACAGAATCAGAAAAGAACAAGTTATCAGCTCAAAAGTACATAATATGTTAAAATATTCCAATAGGTCACATGAACATCTTCTCAATGTCTATGTATTGCAGATTCTAATGTTAATTGATTTCGTATTCACAAAGCACGTGCGTCGTTAGAAATGCCGTTCAAAACTGGTTTGGTTTGATGACTTAAATTCTTTTTTTCGCATATTTTTCTTCACACTGATTTGAATATTTTAATTTATTTTTATATTTAAGTTGCTTTTGCAGAATTTTAAAGAACTTCAACACAATTTTCATATTTTTTAGATTTTTTTAATAATTTTAAAAATTTTGTTCTGAATTTTTTCAAAAATAAATTTAATATTTTGCTATAATTTCTGATGTATTAATGAATTTAATTACTTAGCTTAAGACATAAAATATTTCAAAAATTCACAGCTTATCAAACTTACATCCATTTGTATCAACTTTAGGCTCTTCGTCACTCAAATCCATAGAACCTTGAAATATTTTTTCACTATTCATAATTTTTACACAGTTTATTCAAATTTTTGCGATTTATTTATGCTTTAATAAAATTTAATTTTTTAAAATTTAATATTTTCTTTTAATTTTTTATGTTTTCAATAATTTCACAGTTTTCATCAGTTTGTTAAAACTCAAATTTTTTTCAAATAAAGTCAACTATTCTTAGTTTATCTTCACCGATCCGCACAGAATGGAATGTGAAACGTAAATAAATTTAAATATACTTTTTTCAAACAAGAATCATCCAAAACTATAAAGAACTAGATAAACATGTTTTGATGGTTTTTGGTTTAGAAAATGTGTTTATTTATTAACATTTGTATTTTTATTTTGCAAAAATTTTCTGAAATTTTGTAATAATTAATAATTTTTAGTGATTCGTATTGAAAAGTTATTCAAATTTTACTATTAAATTAAATTAGTTACAAACTAATTTAAGACGGAAACTCAGTTTAAATTTAAAAAAAATTGTTCACAACAATGTCATCGTGTCTGATGTATGACACCTCATCAGCATGTTTTGCATCAATTTTTCACTTAATCGGTATGAGCATACGACATTGTGAATTAATGAAGCTATTAAGGCTTCAACTTTTTTTCACATCTCATAACTTTATGATTTTGTACATTAAAAATGTGAATGGCTAAGTTTAAGTTAAGTAAACATGAATGAATATATTTCAATGCAAAATTGACTATTTATTACATCAATTCAACAATAATAATTAAGAATCCAAAAAAACACAAATTGAATTCTTGTGGTGATTTCAGACGATTTCAATTTTTTTTTTAAAAAAAAAATTTTATTGTGAATTAATGAAGCTTTTTTTTTTAAAAAAAAAAATTTAACACTAGAATAAGTTCTAAATTCAAAAATTTTAAAAAAATTGAAAATTTTGCCGGGTTTAAGATTGTAAAAATTTTATAATTTTCCAAAACCTAAAAATAAAAGAATTAAATTCCTAAACGAATAAAATATTTCATAATTTTATCAAAATTCTATTAGTAAAAAAAATTGATTTTTTTAAGAAATTTTATTCAATGTTTATTTCAAAAAATTTATATTCTTCAAAATCCTCACAAAATCTTCCTAGAATCGCGTGGGCTTGCATGTCGTTGCATTTCATAAATTATTTTTTATTATTTATAATATTTTAATGACAGTAGTTATGAGTTTATTACATATTAGATATACCAATGCGATTGTCGTGGCTGCTCGTTTGTGCTGCTCCCTACAAAAACAAAGATGAAGAAAATAAAGAATAGAATAAAATAAAAGAAACACAGAAGTAGATATGAATGATTTCATTGAATGATTACACGACACTAAGAATCTTTCGTGATCACATCAGAATGTTAGAATGGAATTATGAGTTGATGTTATTTAATATGCAAAAAGTAAGGTCAAGATTTGTGGAATTTTAAGGGCATGAAGGTGAATAAATGAAGGCAAATAATGCTTTTTAATTAATTTCAAGCATGTTTATTGCTGTTAAAGGAATGAAATATTATCAAAAAATGGCTAAAATCATATTCATTAGGTTGACATTTTTGGATGCGATTTCAATGTATATCAATAATTTTATTAATAAAAGCTACTAATTTGCAATATTTTTAGCATTTTTCTAAAATATTTTTAGCTATACACCAAATTTCTATCAACTTTTAACCAACGGTTCAATTAAAGGTTCCCGGAGCCGAGAACGAGACTTCGGGAGGCCTTGGTTTCATTCACATGTGTCGTCCTTCAAAATCTTGAACCTTTGACCAATTTTTTTATCCAACTTCCACATTCTTCACTAAAAACTCATTAACAATCAAGCGCAACCCAACATAAATAATCTACATCACCTAATATTAATAATACTAACAAGCATTTCGTTCCTGATCCAAAAATGTATTAAGTTTGTCCATAGACTTACTAGCACTACTCGTACTGCTCCTGTAACTACTTCCAACACTAAAATTACTTTGATTACTTGTATTGCTTAAAATACTGCTCCGTAAACTGTCAGGAATTGATCGATACTTGGTGGATGAACTTCTTCTTATCGTGTTCATTTGGTTGCGTTTCTTTTCTGTTGAATGAGAAGTAAAGTATTGATGGTTAGTAAATTAGGCTTATATGGTATTTTTTTTTTCAAAAAATTATTATTTTCGGCAAATCTATTTGAAATTTTATCTGAATTAAGTTTTTTTTAAAGTTCAGCCACTTCAACAGGAACGTGGTCAGAATATTTGCTAATGTAAATTTCAAAAAACTACTATTAATAAATTTTAAGCTATTTTTTTCATTCAAAAATTGTTTTCCGAAACCTCTCTTTAATAAAGCTTTTGGATCCTTTTGGACCCTCCTGAACTTCCTTCTGACCTTATTCTATCTCTATTCGTAACCCTATGCCTAATCTTGATAACCTCAAGACACCAGCCTTATAATTTCATAGAAATTTTCAATTATTCCTGCTATAAATAGCCTTAATTTATCAATTCATATTCATGACATACTACAATTACCAATTTATCCATTAATTTACATCAAAAAAGAAAGCCTTTCACTTATATTATCAGAAAACAAAGCACGTCTTTATAAAATGTAAATAAAATCAGTTCAAAAGAATTTGCATTAAAAAATTGACTTCATTATGTTAAACTCAAAGGAAATTCGATAAGAGCGTATAAGAAGAGGAAGAAAAACTTCAAAGAATTTCCATTCTTAATTTTTTTTCTTATTAAAAAGCCAGAAAGTTTTCATTCTTCTTCTTGGAACACATCAATTAGCATAAATCATATACAAAAAAAAAATCTCACCAGCTGCTACAAAGTCCATTAACATTCCAGTAATTGCAGTCTTCCATTCAACAACCGTATTTAAATCAGCATGGAATTCAACCTCTTTGCAGCCGCGCTTCTTGGCAAATAATTTAAATTTAGACTTTCCTTCTTTGTAGATTATTCCTAGTTTATCACTTTCGTAGTGCCCGCGGTACTCTAGATACTCTCGATCGAGTGCTTCTGTGTACACAACGCAACGTTCAAATAGAAATACTTTACCGCGGAATTTTCTTCTCAATTCCCAGTCGTAGATGTCAAATTCATTCATTTTCTTGAATTTTCCTTGGCATAGAATGTCCATCTGGAATTTTTAAGATAAATTTTTTACTTTCATTTTGAAGCATTTTAATTTTTTAACTTTTATCCTTCACACTTCAACCCTTTCCCATTACCCCTTCCCCTTTACCCCTTCCCATTTACCCCTTCTCTTTTACCCCTTCCCATTTACCCCTTCTCTTTTACCCCTTCCCCTTTACCCTACACCCAACCAACAGCAATAACCTATAGTTTAAAATTTTAGTTTGTAAAGGGTAAGATATATCTCTTGAATCCCCATACTCACATCATAACAATTTCTAACATCATTAATACTCATTGACTCATTAACTGTATCAAGTAATCTTTGGATATTTTTTTCAGCCACACAGCACGCAGCAATAGACTGCTTTGTATTTTCAATGTCTTTAGAGAGTTCTTTGATGATTTCATTGAGTAAAAGCTGATAACGTGGAAGTCTTTGGATGGGTTGAAGGAGGAAGCTGTTGATACCCAAACGATCACCGCATTGGTTTTGAATTTGCTAAAAAAAATAACCGAAAAAAAATTTTAAAATCACAATCGGTTGGACAATAATATTAAATTTTAAAAAACCGTTACTCACTTTCCAATAATGAACGTGATAATTGCACAGCAATTCTGAACGTTTTCTATTAATTGCATATATAATATAGCCATAAAAGTAATCTCGCGTCACATAACTCGTAAATAATTCAGCAATTTGTTCAACATCATCGCCACATTCAACTAATTTCGGGTAAAATTCATTACAATGGAATTTATAAATGGATTCAATATTTCCAAAAACTCGATGCTTTTGTCCACGCAATGTTTTTGGTAATTCTTGTCGATTCATCACTGTCATGTAATTTACAATTCCACTTTTTAATGATTTGACGTAATTTTCCTCATTTTCTTGGAGCTCACGAATTATGTTGAAAAGTTTTGATGTCGATAGGCTAAAAAGAATGTAGGAAGAGAGATTAGTTGATATGATTATGAGATAGATTGAAAGCTATGAAAGTGAAATAGATGTAGAGAAGGTCAGAATATATTAAATTGAATCTGAGTATTTTATTATTTAGGAAGTTCAATATTCATTAGCTTTTGTTTTTAGCGATGAAAAGAAAAATTTCAAAATGCATTGCATAATATTGCTGAAAAATACTTTTACTTTTATTTTTAATGAATTGAACCTTATCGATAACCATGTGCATGTGATTGTTTATTTTTGTGTGAACGGTAAGGTTTATGACGTAGTAAATGCAAGTTGTATGGACGTGTTAAAAAAAGGAGTTCTTTCTAATATTCGAGGTTTTTAATGAAAGATTTAAAAATAATCTTATAATTTTCTAAGATCATAAAAATCTTCAGGTTTCAACCTGATTTTCTAATTAAGAATCAATGACAACAATAAGTTTATTAGGACTCTTTTAAGGTTGTTCGTAAAATAGGAAGGAGGGTGGTAAGGTTGTTACGCTCCAAATAAAATTTTTCATAATTAAATGAAAAAAACACGACTTACGTAGAAAGTCAATAGCTTCCGCGTTCGACTATCGGGTCAGCAAAGCTTCGCTTTGCATAAGATTGAAGATTAAGTCTCCATCGGGTCAGCAAAGCTTCGCTTTGCATTAGTTTGAAGATTAGGGTTTCATCGGGTCAGCAAAGCTTCGCTTTGCATAAGATTGAAGATTAAGTCTCCATCGGGTCAGCAAAGCTTCGCTTTGCATAAGATTGAAGATTAAGTCTCCATCGGGTCAGCAAAGCTTCGCTTTGCATTAGTTTGAAGATTAGGATTTCATCGGGTCAGCAAAGCTTCGCTTTGCATAAGATTGAAGATTAAGACTCCATCGGGTCAGCAAAGCTTCGCTTTGCATTAGTTTGAAGATTAGGGTTTCATCGGGTCAGCAAAGCTTCGCTTTGCATAAGATTGAAGATTAAGTCTCCATCGGGTCAGCAAAGCTTCGCTTTGCATAATATTGAAGATTAAGTCTCCATCGGGTCAGCAAAGCTTCGCTTTGCATTAGTTTGAAGATTAGGATTTCATCGGGTCAGCAAAGCTTCGCTTTGCATAAGATTGAAGATTAAGTCTCCATCGGGTCAGCAAAGCTTCGCTTTGCATTAGTTTGAAGATTAGGATTTCATCGGGTCAGCAAAGCTTCGCTTTGCATAAGATTGATGATTAAGTCTCCATCGGGTCAGCAAAGCTTTGCTTTGCATTAGTTTGAAGATTAGGTTTCATTGGTCAGCAAAGCTTCGCTTTGCATAAGATTGAAGATTAAGTCTCCATCGGGTCAGCAAAGCTTCGCTTTGCATAATATTGAAGATTAAGTCTCCATCGGGTCAGCAAAGCTTCGCTTTGCATTAGTTTGAAGATTAGGATTTCATCGGGTCAGCAAAGCTTCGCTTTGCATAAGATTGAAGATTAAGACTCCATCGGGTCAGCAAAGCTTCGCTTTGCATTAGTTTGAAGATTAGGGTTTCATCGGGTCAGCAAAGCTTCGCTTTGCATAAGATTGAAGATTAAGTCTCCTTCGGGTCAGCAAAGCTTCGCTTTGCATAAGATTGAAGATTAAGTCTCCATCGGGTCAGCAAAGCTTCGCTTTGCATAAGATTGAAGATTAAGTCTCCATCGGGTCAGCAAAGCTTCGCTTTGCATTAGTTTGAAGATTAGGGTTTCATCGGGTCAGCAAAGCTTCGCTTTGCATAAGATTGAAGATTAAGACTCCATCGGGTCAGCAAAGCTTCGCTTTGCATTAGTTTGAAGATTAGGATTTCATCGGGTCAGCAAAGCTTCGCTTTGCATAAGATTGATGATTAAGTCTCCATCGGGTCAGCAAAGCTTCGCTTTGCATTAGTTTGAAGATTAGGATTTCATCGGGTCAGCAAAGCTTCGCTTTGCATAAGATTGAAGATTAAGACTCCATCGGGTCAGCAAAGCTTCGCTTTGCATTAGTTTGAAGATTAGGATTTCATCGGGTCAGCAAAGCTTCGCTTTGCATAAGATTGATGATTAAGTCTCCATCGGGTCAGCAAAGCTTCGCTTTGCATTAGTTTGAAGATTAGGGTTTCATCGGGTCAGCAAAGCTTCGCTTTGCATAAGATTGAAGATTAAGTCTCCATCATTAGTTTGAAGATTAGGATTTTATCAGCAAAGCTTCGCTTTGCATAAGATTGAAGATTAAGTCTCCATCGGGTCAGCAAAGCTTCGCTTTGCATTAGTTTGAAGATTAGGATTTCATCGGGTCAGCAAAGCTTCGCTTTGCATAAGATTGAAGATTAAGTCTCCATCGGGTCAGCAAAGCTTCGCTTTGCATTAGTTTGAAGATTAGGATTTCATCGGGTCAGCAAAGCTTCGCTTTGCATAAGATTGATGATTAAGTCTCCATCGGGTCAGCAAAGCTTCGCTTTGCATTAGTTTGAAGATTAGGGTTTCATCGGGTCAGCAAAGCTTCGCTTTGCATAAGATTGAAGATTAAGTCTCCATCGGGTCAGCAAAGCTTCGCTTTGCATAAGATTGAAGATTAAGTCTCCATCGGGTCAGCAAAGCTTCGCTTTGCATTAGTTTGAAGATTAAGTCTCCATCGGGTCAGCAAAGCTTCGCTTTGCATAAGATTGAAGATTAAGACTCCATCGGGTCAGCAAAGCTTCGCTTTGCATTAGTTTGAAGATTAGGATTTCATCGGGTCAGCAAAGCTTCGCTTTGCATAAGATTGAAGATTAAGTCTCCATCGGGTCAGCAAAGCTTCGCTTTGCATTAGTTTGAAGATTAGGATTTTATCAGCAAAGCTTCGCTTTGCATAAGATTGAAGATTAAGTCTCCATCGGGTCAGCAAAGCTTCGCTTTGCATTAGTTTGAAGATTAGGATTTCATCGGGTCAGCAAAGCTTCGCTTTGCATAAGATTGATGATTAAGTCTCCATCGGGTCAGCAAAGCTTCGCTTTGCATTAGTTTGAAGATTAGGGTTTCATCGGGTCAGCAAAGCTTCGCTTTGCATAAGATTGAAGATTAAGTCTCCATCGGGTCAGCAAAGCTTCGCTTTGCATAATATTGAAGATTAAGTCTCCATCGGGTCAGCAAAGCTTCGCTTTGCATTAGTTTGAAGATTAGGATTTCATCGGGTCAGCAAAGCTTCGCTTTGCATAAGATTGAAGATTAAGACTCCATCGGGTCAGCAAAGCTTCGCTTTGCATTAGTTTGAAGATTAGGGTTTCATCGGGTCAGCAAAGCTTCGCTTTGCATAAGATTGAAGATTAAGTCTCCTTCGGGTCAGCAAAGCTTCGCTTTGCATAAGATTGAAGATTAAGTCTCCATCGGGTCAGCAAAGCTTCGCTTTGCATAAGATTGAATATTAAGTCTCCATCAATAGCAAAGCTTCGCTTTGCATTAGTTTGAAGATTAGGATTTCATCGGGTCAGCAAAGCTTCGCTTTGCATAAGATTGAAGATTAAGACTCCATCGGGTCAGCAAAGCTTCGCTTTGCATTAGTTTGAAGATTAGGATTTCATCGGGTCAGCAAAGCTTCGCTTTGCATAAGATTGATGATTAAGTCTCCATCGGGTCAGCAAATCTTCGCTTTGCATTAGTTTGAAGATTAGGCTTTCATCGGGTCAGCAAAGCTTCGCTTTGCATAAGATTGAAGATTAAGACACAATCGGGTCAGCAAAGCTTCGCTTTGCATTAGTTTGAAGATTAGGATTTCATCGGGTCAGCAAAGCTTCGCTTTGCATAAGATTGATGATTAAGTCTCCATCGGGTCAGCAAAGCTTCGCTTTGCATTAGTTTGAAGATTAGGGTTTCATCGGGTCAGCAAAGCTTCGCTTTGCATAAGATTGAAGATTAAGTCTCCATCGGGTCAGCAAAGCTTCGCTTTGCATAAGATTGATGATTAAGTCTCCATCGGGTCAGCAAAGCTTCGCTTTGCATTAGTTTGAAGATTAGGATTTCATCGGGTCAGCAAAGCTTCGCTTTGCATAAGATTGAAGATTAAGACTCCATCAATAGCAAAGCTTCGCTTTGCATTAGTTTGAAGATTAGGATTTCATCGGGTCAGCAAAGCTTCGCTTTGCATAAGATTGAAGATTAAGTCTCCATCGGGTCAGCAAAGCTTCGCTTTGCATTAGTTTGAAGATTAGGGTTTCATCGGGTCAGCAAAGCTTCGCTTTGCATAAGATTGAAGATTAAGTCTCCTTCGGGTCAGCAAAGCTTCGCTTTGCATAATATTGATGATTAATTTTCGATCGG
Organism: Chironomus striatipennis; assembly: GCA_026123125.1. Classification (NCBI taxonomy): domain Eukaryota; kingdom Metazoa; phylum Arthropoda; class Insecta; order Diptera; family Chironomidae; genus Chironomus; species Chironomus striatipennis. The sequence goes on along the minus strand of CM047391.1, from coordinate 8,224,703 downwards.
GTCAGCAAAGCTTCGCTTTGCATAAGATTGAAGATTAAGTCTCCATCGGGTCAGCAAAGCTTCGCTTTGCATTAGTTTGAAGATTAGGATTTTATCGGGTCAGCAAAGCTTCGCTTTGCATAAGATTGAAGATTAAGTCTCCATCGGGTCAGCAAAGCTTCGCTTTGCATTATTTGAAGATTAGGGTTTCATCGGGTCAGCAAAGCTTCGCTTTGCATAAGATTGAAGATTAAGACTCCATCGGGACAGCATAATTTTTCATAAATCTGAGACTTTAGTTTTATTTTAAATTTTTAAATCAACGACTCAGATTAAATTTAATGTAAGCACTTAAACCACTAAATCAAGCTCAAGTTGTCCAAAAATGTTCAAAAAACGTTAAAATATGCCAAAATATGTCAAATATGATCAATTCTGTACCAAAAGTTTCAAATTAATCGATTTGGATTAAATTTAAATAAGCTGATTTATTAAAATTTTGATTAAATCCAACCACTACTAATCAAAGCTCAAAAAAATTTTTTCTTCAATTTTAACTTTATTTTGCTATTTTTAGTCATTTCTGACCATTTTGCAAAAATTTGAAGTGAAAAAAGCAAAATTTGTTAAATTTCGAAATTTTAATCCTCACACATGGATTAAAATTGAGTTGGGATTAACTCTTAGATGGCTCAATTTGCCTAAAATTTCAAACTTATTGAAAAACCGTTTATTACATAAAATTCTACTATTTTTTGCCTTTAATTTGATATATCATTGATAAGAAAAAGTTTTGAAAAAATTTAGAATGAGGGGGTTTTGTGTTAAATCCGATGGATTTAAATTTTAATCCGATGGATTAAACACATTTTAAGCTATTTCTAGAAAACGACAGAGTTTCACGCAAAGCGACAAAATTTCCCCCCTACTAGACCTTCGTAGCTTTCCAACGATGTATAATTCATTATGTTTAATATTGACCTGTGAGCTGTAGGTTAGGTGACAAATTTTAATCCTTTTTCAAAAACGTAATTAATAGGGAGGAATTAAAATAAATCCGACGGATTAAAACTTTCAATTAATTTTCCTGACTCACAGTTTAACCAAATTGGGTCATGTTTGGTATCGTTGGAAAGGTAATTTTAAGGGCTATTTTATAAAAAATATTTCATCCCAAATCTCCCCCACCCGTGACCACCAGACCAGTCACAAAGTTAATCCCATTTTGAATAACCATATGCGTGTTCTGCTGAGTCAGGAAGAGGTTTTTAAATTTGGATTTTGGTACCAAAAAATTGTAAAAAATATTTGGATCATTTAAAGTACCAGAACTTTTTCGTTTTAGTGCTGTTGAAAAAAGTTATAGCAAAAATGAGTTTTCTATGGGTTTTGTATGGAAACCTTGTAGGTGGCACCACGGTCGTAGATAAAGTTTTTGGGCCAAGCGACAAAATTTCCCCCCTACTAGACCAAAATACCTAAATTTTGAGATATAAACCATTACCCCTCGACCTGATAGATAGGCTGTAGGTTAGGTGACAAAATTTTCAAAGTGTACTAAAACAGCTTCCGAGCTTGCGCGGAAGCTAATTCGTTACGATCTGGAGGAGGGGATTGAAAAATACCATATTAGGCGTTACTAAATTTTACGAGCGATCCATAATAGACTTTTTAGAAGTTTGTTATCATTTATTTAATATAACTCAAAAAAATTTTGATTAAAATTGCTTGTAAGTCAGATTAAATTTACATCAACATGTAAAAAATTCGTCAAACTTGACTTATGACGTTAAACTTGACGATAATTAAATTTTCTAATTCATATACCTTAGTTAACGCTCAAACAAGTTTTAACACATTTTTCATGATTAAAATAAGAGCAAAAGTTGGATATGATGCTGGTTTTCAAATTAACAACATATTGATTTTAAATTTAGATCCAATAAGCTGTTTTTTGCGTTGAAAATTAGATAGTCTAGCTTGTTGAATTTTGAAGATTTTTTACCTCAAAATTTATGATGTCTCAAGGCTTTCTCGAAATCCCGGATTTGGAAAATTTCTGGGACCTGGACCAGAATTAAAACTTAAATATCTTGAGCATTAATGAAAGGTTTTCAATTTTTTTGTGTTTAAATGATTGTAATCTTAATACTAAACAAATTAAATTGAAAATTTTTTTCAAAAAACTTAAATCGCTCACAATACAACAGTTTTAATTTTTTGATTTTGGTCCCGAAAAACCCGGGACCGGGAAATCGAGAAAGCCTAGATGTCTCTAATTTTAAGCTAAATTTGGAACCGCAGAAGACAAAGTATTCATTCACAGAATTGCATGCAAATAATTTCTCATAAAATTTGTATTTCATTAAAATTTTGAAAATTCTCAAAAATAAAAAAATGTTGTTGCTATAATTCCATATTAATATCAAGTACTTTACCCCAAATTACACACCAACCACTTCAAACTAAAAACAATTTAATTACAAAAAAATCCAAATAGATAATGATAATCAACATTGCGAAAAGTAAAACACTAAAAGTGAACCAAGTCAAAATTTTTAGCACTAAATTAAATTCACACATTTAAAAGCATCAAGCCCATTTCCATTTCACCATTGTTTTTTTTTTCTTTCATGAATCACTAAAATATTTTTAAAATCAAATAATCACACTGATAAGATTATTTGACTTTTGAGTTTGAATTGAATTATTGGTTATAGGGAATACAATTGAAAATGTTTTTTTTTTTTATCAGAGAATTTTTTGGTAGGTTTAAAATTCTTTTTGCTGTTTTTAAGAAATTGATGATTTTCATGCACTGGTAGTATGAGTGGATAGAATGACGTAAAAAGGGTTGAAATTTAAGTTTAAAGAATTTTTGAGGTAAAAGTCTCGATTTTTTAGAGAATTAAATTTTTTAAAACTGAAATTTTTGTGAATAAATCTTCAAAAGCACATAAAAATATCCGAAAAAATTCTGACCTCCGTCCACCTTCAAACTACGCCTCACTTCAAAACTTCTTTATCTAATCATAAAGATCTTAACTTCCTAGTACTCACTTAGACATTTGTGATGTAATTGATGTTGGCCTTGAAATTGTTATTTTAAATTCAGATTTTCTCACGTATTCAGCCTCAATTTCCTCGTCGAGGTCATCAGCTGATTCAAAACTGTCATCAGCATTCTGATCTGTATATTTTGTGAATGTGATCAGTGGCATGTGAAATGGCACAGCTTCATTGACCTCCGAATGCTGACTTTTAATTGATTGGTGGGATTTTTGTGATTTTAAGGAACGTTCACTGACAACTGAGGATTGTTGTTGTAATTTTTGATCATTTTCATCTGTTGTGTTGTTGACTTGGGGACTGTCAGTTGTTTCTGAATTATCTTCATTTCCTTCGTCGACTTCATGTTCCTCGTCGTCCAACCACCAATTACAATTTGAATGATATCCACTTTCCTTTCCCGTCGATAAAATTTCAAATCTTTTTCTTAATTTTTGCACATAAGACATTTTTCCACAATCGTCACACGCACGCATCGATGACGTTTCTGATGACTCATCATCTGCAATAATTCCACTATCGCGTGCTATGTCTGACATCACATGTAAGTGTCAGAAATATCTATTCTTATTTTTTTTAATTTTCTAAAAAATTCTTTTTGATTATTTCTTAATATTCCTTCCCAAAATTAATCACTACACTTGCACCTTAGTAAGTGACAAAAATAAAATTAAGGAAAAAAATTATTAAAAAGACCCGAGTCGTGTTCAAATGGAGCGAAGTGATAATGAGAACTGAAAAAATTCTCTCAACATTTTTTTTCTATTTCTTTTCTTTTCGTCTACCGCAAATGTGTTGCACACGAATATGTGTGAATATGAGGAACCTTGTGCAAGTGTCTTACAATTATCAGCTGCTTCTGCCGTAGTGTTTTTTTTTTATTGTATTTTGTTGTTACTTTAGTGGGTTGTAAACTGAATGAAAATGAAAATTAACACATAAAAAATGAAATATTGTCGATATTGTGTGGAGAAATTTTTCATTTGTTTGGTGGTTGGCTAGAGGACGAGGATGATGATGATGGTCATGTTTGTTCAGAAAATCATAAGAGAGGAGTTTTCGGGTTCATTCGGCGTGAATATGATTTGAAGAGGCTCGGTGGCGGAATGGTTTAGCACTTTGATTCGTAATTATTCCAATAACGACACAGCGATCATGGATTCGAGACTCGACTGGGAAATTTTCTTAGTCACCCAAACAATGAAAATAAATGAAAATAACCATCACTACCCTCACATATTATTTCTCAAAATTGCCTCAATACCTGAAAACCTTTTGCGACTTACTACTACCTCAAGTCTTTTACGACATTATCGTTTATCAATCGTGGTTTGAAGAGATAACGACCACTGTCAGAAATGCTGATAACAAATACACAACAAAATGTATCACTTCTTGGTAACTAGCAGATAAGTAAAGTTCACAAAGCTTTTGTGGGATTTACAGAAGATATATTTAAGTGCAATAAGTGAGTTTAGAGTTGTTGAAATTTCCTATAGATTAAAAAAAAATCTTATTTTTTCATATTTTTTAATCTATATACAACAAAAATAAATGCTACAGCATGACAAACTACAATATAGCCTAAAATAACCAAAACTGCATCAATTAAATTAACTTCACTGTCATATTCTCGTAAAAATGTCCTTGGATCACTAAAATGACAATAAATTTGATGACATTCCATTCTGGTTCTGTTCAAGCCAAGAATTGAGTTTGCAACACCTTTTGCTCCCATGTGTACAAAATTGGCACTAAAAAATGGTCTGAATATTTTCGGTGTGTCACGTTCAATGACTGCATACATTGAAAGGAAGAAGAACTGCATCATGAAGAAAGTCCCGAGGAATAAGGCGATCTGCAAGAATAAGTTATGCAATATTATACAAAATTAAATATATAAGCACTAACCTGCAAGCTAAGAAGCCCGCTGAACATCAAAGCTAATGCTTGAGATGCAAAAGAAATAAGCAAACAAAGTCCAAGTAGAGTCAGGTATCTATGAATCTCCATAGGTTGATTTGTTATCAGATATGCTAATGTGACAACAATTAAGTTTGATATAAGGATTAAAGGTGCATCATAAATGATAATTGAGGAATAGTAAGCCTTAATTGAATACCATCCATTAAAATATTCTCTTTTGATAATTGGAAAATCCAAAGGAACTGAAAATATAAATTCTTGATTCAAAAGTAGTTTTCCGCAAATTACTCACAATAAAAAATATGAATTGTCCATTACTTATGAACGACGATAACATTAATACTTACATATCATATAATTTGTATGAAATGTTGTGTATATAACAATCAGTGATATAAAAAGCACAAACTTGAAATTGTAAATCACATAAGCACCATTATTTCCAACATTTTTGAAGACTAAACCCAAAAATGTTCCTAGAAGAATATGAATCAAAATTCTTGTAAAAATTATTGAATGATCTCGAATGGCTGTTAAATAGAGTCGTTGCACTAAATGGTAAACTTGTTGAATGTATGCCGATGAGTAATCTTGATCCACTGAAGATTTCATGAAAATATTAACTAAATTATCCCCTTCGAAGTCAGTTTTGTAGCTTGAATTTGATCCATTTTGAATTTTCTGTATCAATTGATCCACTTGATTTCCATAATCATTATTAGCTATTTCCATCAAATAATCTGCAGGATTATAAGTTGATGGACATGGAAGACCAACTTCATCCAGAAATTTCACTAAATTCTGACTTGCTCCTTGATAAATGCAATTTCCATCACACAATGCATAAATATGATCAAACATGTTCAGCATAGATGCTGATGCTTGATGTATTGTACAAATTATCATTCGTCCTTGTTGTGCTATGTCTTTTAAGTACTGAATGCATTGATTTGATGCAACAATGTCAAGATTTGTTGTTGGTTCATCAGCAAATAAGATTTTTGGATCATCAACAAGTTCAATTGCAATTTGGAATCGCTTCCGTTCACCACCACTTAAATTTAGAATGAAATCATTTCTACGGTCTGTAATGTTTAGCATGTCCAATAATTCTTTGATTTTTGCTTGTTTTTCATCATTTTTGAGTCGTTTTCGGCATTTCATGTTGATTGCAAAATTCATCAATTCATTGACTGTCAAGTAGACATGAAGAGTTTGTTCCTGCATGAAATATGACGAAACATTCTTGATGATCTTTGTGGATATTGGTTTGTCATTAAATGTTATTGATCCTGTGATGTTCGACTGACTGTAACCTGATAAACAGTCGAGCAAAGAACTTTTGCCACTTCCACTGAGACCGATGATTGCTGTCAATTCAGTGCCATAAAATTCACCAGAGATGCTCTTGAGGACTGTTTTAGGTTCATTTTTGAGGAATGGAACTTTGGAATTGACTTGGTATGATAAGTTCTTAAATGCTAGCTTAAAACTCGTCTTTTTAATGAAATTCACACCTTCATCGCTTTCACTCATTTTAAGAAGCACAAAAAATGCACAGAAAATTGTAATCAGCTCTGACCTTGGCCAATTTTTGTTATTTCTTTATTTTTTAAAGAGTCAAAAGGTTCACATTCATACAATTTAAAAATAATTCATTTTGACGTTTCAGATGTGCTCTTAATTCCAACAATTTGAATAATAAAAACGAGTAGCTATGTTAGATTATTTAAAGTCACTTGAAAATGAATAATTTAAATTTTAAATGCACTTAAAAAACTTTTTATCAAGTTAAATTCTTAATGCAACTGTCGACTGCATGAGTTTACAATGCAAAATGATAAATTTTTATATTTACAAACACGAACTTTTTGCAGACTTTTTTGGAATGTATGCTTAATAAAACTTGTCCTGGACCAGACAATAAATATTGTTAACTTTTTTATATTAACGTAATTTATTAGTCGAGAATTAAAATGCAGAAATTTATTGTGATTTCTGGTTCTGGCTTCATTTGAAAATTTAAAATATAGATGAAAAGTTGAATGGACTTTAATTTTAAAAATTTTAATAAAAAAGTTTAAAAAATTTGAAGCGCCAAAGTCTTTAAGTCTCTAATATTTTCCTACCAGTCAATTTACCGAACTTGGTGAGTACCGAAATATTTATTTTGCATGTGATCGTTCATTTGTATGCGTTCGTACACATTAAAATAGAGTACTCACATTTTGTTATGTTTTTTCAGAGTTGTTGCTTAAAAGCTGACTAAAATTAATCACTCTTAAGAGTCGGTTGAAAAATGTTTAATACCAAAATTGATCATTCTTGATTTCAATTCCTTCTGATAGAAACAAATATTGTTTGGAGGTCTAAAAATATTTGTATGGAGTTTATCAAAATCTTGGACACCTCACACATCCTTAAGCGTTTCGAATTTCATGAGAAATCCCTTATTGCACTAATTAAGTAACAAGAAATTAAACATCTAATCATTTTCA